>OU744819.1:15603167-16203167 GCA_916614155.1 Mesoligia furuncula
TTATGTTCGGGGCCAGCGGTAACCCAAAAAAAAAAAAAAAGGGGTGGAATTTCGTAAAATTGTTTGGGATGTGTTCATTACTCGACTCAAAGATTGTTTATCCAATTTTCGAGTTAATCAAGCCACGCAGTAAAGACTTCCCCTATAAAAATAACTTTTCACCCCGTTAGGGGTAAATTTTCGAAAAACGATGATACACGTTATTCTTTATTTTCGGTCTAAGTATAAATACTGAGTTTCGAGTTAATCGGACCACGCGTTAAAATTCTTCCATACAAACTTTGACACCACCCAATCCCCCTTCAGGGGGTAGTTTAGAAAAAAAAAGCCAAACTTCATAATTTATTTAGATAAGTATTCGTGCCAAGTTTCATGGTTATTAACTCAACGAATAAGATTTTTCATACAAACAAAATCCCCTCTTTTCACCCCTTAAAGATTAAATTTCCAAAAACCCCTTCTTAGTGGATATCTACTCTTCACAAAGAACACATCCTCCAAAATTAATTTCTCTACCCAGCGGTACCGACCAGCGTTTTAGGCTGTGCGTTGATATATCAGTCAGTCAGGACAAAATTTCATCCCCCTTTTCACCCCCTTAATGGATGAAATTCTAACAACACCGTTGTGTTAGCTTCCAATCATAAGCCTAGATAATAAAAGGGATTTTTACGTCGAAAAGTAATGATTTTCTATACACAACTTCATCCCCCTTTTTAAGCCTTCGGGGGTGGAATTATCAAAAACGCTGAGACACGTATAAATTAATTTTCAATTGTCAGCCTAAATACAAAATTAGAAGATCCTAACTTCAAAACTGTCGGGCTTTCATATAAACTTCCATCCCCTATTTAACCCTTTAGGGGTTGAATTCCCAAAAATCCTTTCTTAGTGGATACTTACTCTTCACAAAGAACACACCTTCTAAGTTTCAAGCCTCTAGGTCCAGCGGTTTGGGCTGTGCGTTGATATATCAGTCAGTCATTCAGTCAGTCAGGACTTTGAATTTTATATATATAGATTAAATGAACAATGTATTCAAGGTATTTAATTGGTTAAAGATTAATGCTGTATTGGTTAAAATCGCTTCGAAAATTAGCCATTATTTGTCGTAAAAAGTAAATGACAAAAAAAAAATATTGTGGGTTATCCATAAGAGATAGACATATACCATCACGGACTTTTCTGTAGACCTTTTCAATGTGTACAATACTTAGTACATTATTTTGATAAAACTCGTAGGGTTTGCAATGTAAGCGGAAAAAATGTAATTATTTACGACATCACATTAGAAACCTCAAAAATAACAGTACTTTTCCACTATTTAATGGATGTTATTATACATATAAACCTTCCTCTTGAATCACTCTATCTATTAAAAAAAACCGCATCAAAATCCGTTGCGTAGTTTCAAAGATTTAAGCATACAAAGGGACATAGGGACAGAGAAAGCGACTTTGTTTTATACTATGTAGTGATAGTGATTTGAATTTATTAAGGCTTAGTTCTTGAATGTGGCTAGGAAGTTTATTATAAAAACGTGTACATTGACATCTAAACGAGCCACCTATTTTCTTCAGCCTTGTTGTAGGAACATCAAGTGTTTTTCCCAGAAGGGACGTAGGAGGGGAGTTGGTGTCCTCTAGACCAAAAAAAAAATGACAATAAGTCTAAAGTTTAGGCTAACTCAGTAGCGGAGTCCCATGTAACTATTCCAATTAGGACGTAGTTCACGAATGCACCACTAGTTAAGTCTTCAAAAAAATCAAAAATATACTAGCGGAGGTCGTTAACCCTCGGAGACTCTTAACACCGCGCTTGAGAAAAGTGACGTAACGTGACAGCGCCATCTAGCGTCGAGTAGCGGCATGTTGTAGTATCTCTCTTATCTGATAAATGTGACGTTGTGGATTAAAATAAGGTTTGCTACAGTACTTAAATTAATTATAAAATATTACAATATTGAGAACATATTTATGATAGCTATATAAATATGGTTTGGGATACAAATATAAATTAATCTTTGGAAGTAGCTGTCTATTAAACCCAACACAACTCTTATTTTTTATATGATTATGTTTATTATGACTTTTTTATATTATAAAGCTGAGTTGTTGTTTGATTTTAATTATCAATGCATATGAATAAACACATTCGTGTTTACCAAAGCATAATAATTTGTAACTCTTTTTTATTGTTGACCGATATATTTTACAAATATTTAATTTTATCATAAATATTGTTACGAAGACAAAATATTGTTACAAACAACCACTTTTGATTTAAGTAGGTACCTATTATTTTAATCCTTTTGATTTATTTAATAATAATAAAAAAAAACTTTATTTCAGACTAGGTCCATAATATTGTTAGTATTTTGGTGTTAGTAACAATAATGCTTATGTAAATAGGTTAGTATTGTTAGTTTTCAATACAGTAGGTAATAGGATTATTAATTCCGACCTAGGACTGTCCCACCCAGTGTTCCTGAAAGGGACAGTCCGCTCTGGCAGCGATCATTTTTAGAATGCTGTTGTTACTACCATGCAGGCGCTGTAGTAAGGAGGCCGCTTTCTTTCGCATGATGGCATGGAAACCATCTGTGCGAGCCTCTGCAAACATTCCCGAAGCACTACAGCGCCATGGCAGTCCCAACAGCATCCTAAAAGCATTATTGAATTGAACACGCAGGACGTTGTAGGCTCGGCGTGTGTATGATGACACCCACAGGCCACTCGTGTAAAACGATTTACAGAACGCCTTAAAAAGGGTAACTTTGACGTCTGTAGTACAACGAGCGAACCTGCGGGCAAGCATATTGCTCCTCACAGACAACGCCCTGCGCTCCCTCTCTATGTCTACGTCATCCCTTAGGTCGCTCGTGACAATGTGGCCAAGGTACCTAAAACTATTTACAACCTTTAATGCTACACCGTTGAGACTTACGGGCGGAACACTGCGTGGCTGCTGCCTAGGTGCTTTAAATACAAGAAGCTCACTCTTCTTCGAGTTGTATATTAGGCCATGCTCCTCCGCATAGGTCTCGCAGGTCGATAGCAACCTCTTCAACCCACCTATCGATGGACTGAGAAGTACCATATCGTCTGCATAACTTATATTGTTGACACACGTTCCGTCAATGTGGCAGCCGACATGTGTACCGCTCAGTCCCTCGATAAGCTGGTTGACATAAAGGTTAAACAGCAGAGGCGAGCTTAACCCCCCCTGTCTGACTCCGCATTCCAGCCTGTACTCGCTCGACAGAGCACCCACCCACCTCACCCGGTTCTTTTGGTTAGAGTACCAATATTTGAGAAGGGAGGTGTACTCCGCCGACACACCCGCGTCCCCCAACCTGCCCCACAGCTTGTCATACGCAACCAGATCAAATGCTTTTGACAAGTTAAGGAAACACGCGTATACCGTCGTCCTCCTAATATTCTATTCTGTTTTAAATTCTTGATTTTTATTTAATGTTATTGTGATGTTTAACTTTGTTATTATATAATTATAGTAACAAAGTTAAAGTGCAAATCACAAATCACAAATATTAAAATAATAATAATAATATGTACAAGTCTGTGTGGTGCCGGACTTAAAGAATTGCACCACCCCTTACTTCCCGTGGGTGTCGTAAAAGGCGACTAAGGGTCTTACCGGAGAATGGGCAGCAGCGTTCTCTATTTATTCCACTATCATACCATACTGCGATCGCCAACCCGCCTGCCAAGCGTGGCGATTATGGCAAACCCCCCCAATATTGGGGGAGGCCTGTGTCCAGCAGTGGACGTCTATCGGCTGAAACGGCGAATATGTACAAGTATATAAAAAGGAGGGGAAATAATCAAAGGGCGTCAAAAAATTCATCCGCATCGCTGTCAACAGGAAACGTGCCCAGAAGACTGGCAGCATTGCCACGTTGTATGGCAATGCTGATTCTTTGGCCAAAAATTAGGCCAGCCCTCTGGTCACGTGAAGAGTCGACCAACCGCTTGGTGATGTCTCGAAATACTAAGTGGGCACTCGGGCCCCATGGCCCTCGAGTTTCAACCCCAAACGGCTCAAACATATAAGTTCCAAAGAGATTGGAGTATTTGCGCCGTTTGAGGTTTTCCGCACCTGCGGCAGCCACCTCAGCACAGCTTACCATGCTTGGAAGATGGGATGGCGCAAGGGTGTCGACACACGTTACATCCCACACCAAAGGCCTACCAACCTTCCAAGGCATTATGGTCATTCCGTCTGGTCTCTTCCCATCGTTGGGTGGCAAGCCATTGGGTTCTAAAACAGCTGGCAACCCGGGGCGGTGACAAGAGCACGACGGATGATTTCATTGATGCTGGCATGCCGTGCTATCCGGCCTGCGCTTTTACTGCAGGATAAGCCATGGTATCCGAGGCAGTCGACACCTTCACCGCATTGGCAGCGATGCGGAGCCACGCAAGGGGCGCCCAGACGCAGACAAGTAGCGAGCCGGAAAGTGGAATCACCCAGCAAAGTGCCTATGTTGGGTAATGGTAGCGCCTGAAGCCAGAGACCCGAATCCCACTCACCCACAGCCAGTAGGCGGGCACGCTCAGCAGTATTGGTGGACGTATTAATAAGATTATTCCGTACCAACCTGCAGAGCGGCTCATCCCACTGCCTCTGGGAAGAAGGGTTCACGGGCCGATCTGTATCCGGGCAAGCCATTTTTCAGGCGTTCACATGTGAACACAAGCTATTTTGTGATTGGTTGTTAAATGCAGGTAATTTAGGATCTAAAATTAAGGTCGAATTGTTGCTGTTGTCTTTAATTTGGTTTGTAAAGGATTTTTTAGTTGCTAAATTTTTCTGGACATGTAGAATCCAAAAAGGGAAGGTGAGCAATTGCTCCCAGGCACTTTGTGAGTTCTTCTGGGTCGCAAGACGGAGACATCGCGACAAATTCAGTGCAACAGACCATCTCGCGCCCCGGGGAACTCTCTTTAAAACCGGGATAGAATTTTTGAATTTAGCTAGTCTTTGCCACAAGGTTTGGTCTGGAGTTGTTGGTGTTTGGGATGTAGCTGGGGGCACAAAGGTACACTATGAGTTTTGTGGATCTTGCCATAGTGTATCCTCAGCCCCCGTTCGCCTTTAAAAAAGCGTGCCTGTGAACAATACGGGCATCTCACCAGCTGGATATCGAGCGATGTGATAGGTTGACTAGCACTGTTTCCGGCGTCGCTATTGCCGCCATTGAACATAACTTAATGTTATACTTACCTATAAAAATTAAAATAAACTATATACACATGCACTAAAAAATAAACTCAAAAAAATTAACTACAAAACCAATTTTTCACTATTTACAATACACAAAAGTCACTGAAGGCCGACTGTCACACTGACGAGTGCTGCGCAGCCGCGCTCGGAACAGCTGGGGAATGGGCAGCAGCGTTCTTTAAGCATTCCACCACCATACTATACTGCGATCGCCAACCCGCCTGCCAAGCGTGGCGATTATGGCAAACCCCCCCTTTTGGGGGAGGCCTATGTCCAGCATTGGACGTCTTTCGGCTGAAATGATGATGATGATGATATTTCGAAATAAAATATTAAATTAAAAATTTTAAAAACCCCCGACACAAAAAAATAAAATTAAATTAAATGTAAGTAATTGGAAAAGGATCAAATAATTTAAAAACCCCCAACTTAAAGAATCTAGGTAACGGGACTAAAACAGATAAATTCTTCTGGCAGTCGGGGGACCTCTTAGCATAGAAGGTGTTCCACAGAACGGTCCCCCGACTTCCATATGAATTTATCTGTTTTAGTCTCGTTAATTAGATTCTTTAAGTTGGGGGTTTTTAAATTATTTGATCCTTTTCCAATTACTTACATTTTATTTTATTTTATTTTTTTGTGTCGGTGGTTTTTAAAATTTTTAATTTAATTTTTTATTTCATGCTTTTTGTAGGGACTCCTTAATTTATGTATTTCATTTCTTTTATTTTCTTACGTTTTAAGATTCAGGTGATTTGGTGTTTAATCAGGTTTTTTATCCGTCAAAGAATAATTATTAATTTATAGTTGAAGAATAATTTCAGATTTTGTTGTTTTATTATGTCCTTTTTCTAGTTCTTCCTTTAGTTATTCAACTTTCGTACAAGTATTTCATAGCTATTAGATAATTATCTTAGGTATTTCAGGTTTTTAGGTTTATAAAATGGGACTGCGTCACTGCGACACTATCTGATGTAGAAATACCTACGCTTTTTAAGTAGGATAATTCCATTCGTATTAAAAATCGTCAAACTCAGTGGTCGTAGGTACCAGTCATCACTCCATTTTCCTCATTATTTTAGAGCATTGATCAGACAAAAAATATTGTCAAGTTTTTAGTTTTCATTTCGTTAGTTAATATTCCTCATTCCCTTTCAATATAGTGTACATTATTCTATTTGTCAAGCCCTTGCATTTGATACTTATATTGAAGGAGTTGTGAAAAAAAAAATATAATTCGCCATTTTGTGGTGGCGGCCATCTTGGATTTGAAATTTGTAATAGCGTATAGTATTCTACTAGTCAAGCCCTTTCATTTGATACCCATATTGAGGGAGTTGTGAAAAAAAATGTAAATCGCCACTTTATGGTGGCGGCCATCTTGGATTTGAAATTTATCATAGTGTATAGTATTCTACTATTCAAACCCTTTCATTTGATACTCATATTAAGGGAGTTGTGAAAAAATATGTAGTCCGCCATTTTGTGGCGGCGGCCATCTTGGACCGATTTTCATCAAACATAGCTAAGAACACTCCTGACTAATTCACCTTTCAAACAAAAAAAAACAAAATCAAAATCGGTTCATCCGTTCGGGAGCTACGATGCCACAGACAGACACACTCACACACACACACACAGACACGTCAAACTTATAACACTCCGTCGTTTTTGCGTCGGGGGTTAAAAATGAAATAAAATAAAATGAATGTCATCTTGAATTTTCAAATATCAACATCGAATCAATTTAATATTTTTATTTTATAGGTTTGGCTCGGTATCTATTCAGTTTATCAATATTTAACGTTTTTAATTTTTAACGATTATCCAAAACTTGATTTTATTGCACTTTGAATATTTATTCAAACGATTGTCTGCATAATCGGTCAACCACGAAGTGATCATTAAAAGTTCAAACAAATAAGTTAAAATAAGTTAAAACTTTTTTCTTTTAGTAGAAAAGTCAATTCTATGCCTATACACATATAAAATAGATTTATCAACCTGTCTGAAGCAGCTTCACAAGGTATCCTTTCGTTGCAAGTGAAGGAGCCAGAGCGATCTAAAGTTAGAAAGTCCGTTAGGGGGCTGACATTTAGCGTATTTAGCGTATTTACCCTAACTTCATCATCGATCACTCATACTAGCGCGAGCGCCATACATTGTCAGTACCGCGCGACAAGGACAGGAATAATCCCCACCAAAAACTTTGAAAGGTGCTCCAAATTTTCATTGATTTTGCAGATTTTGTCGATTAACTCGATTTACTATGCCCATGCCGTCCGTACGATTGCTCGGACGGCATGGTAAAACGAGATGATTAAACGAAATAACAAATAATGTGATTACATTATTTGTTCGAACATTTCTAATATTAGTCATCATCCCTATGCAAAGGTTTTATTGAAATAAATCCGTCGAGTTTGAGTTAGAGGTTGACAGCTGAGTTAATAATTTCCCAATTTCAGTTTCTCCTAGGGACTGGCCTGGGTGTGATGCATGTACTTCTGGTGGACAAGGACCTGGTCGTATCGTACGCCCCCTTGGACTACGTGAACAACGCCATCATCGCGGCGGGCTGGGACTCCGTGCAGAACAGACATCACTGGGACGGCATTCCGATGTACACCGTCAGTAGCTCACCTTACAACACGAAATGGGGTGAGAACTCATCTTCTAATTCTCTCTCTGACCCTCACACTCAATCTTACCAATTAAAAAAAAATTACTTCTACCACGTATACGGACACGTGTGCAGATTTTTTTTTACTACCCTACTCTGTCCCACTCCTGAGCCTCCTGAGCCCTCCCTCCATTCCTTCCATCTTTCGCGAGCCCATGCTCCTTCCAGTTTTGACGAAAAATATGCAGATCGTCCCGCCCAAATAGCACAGAACTGGTGCCCTGAGACAGTGTGGCGCGGTCGAAATTTTTTAAATTAATGAATTATTTATGTAACACAGGAGCATTCGGCGAGATACTGCGAGACGACAAGTTCTACCGACTGAGCAGCCCGAAGACGCTGTGGTACAGCTACGTCATTGAGACCAACAACATGATGATCTACTGGATCCTCACGTGGTTCCTGCACTACCTGCCCGGCTACTTCCTCGACGCTGTGGTCGATGTGCTTGGAGTCAGGCCTAAGGGAATGCCGCCGTGAGTACTCTCTACCAATCCACTAGTTTTTGGGTTCCGTATGGCCGTACCCATAGGGTGCCAACGGGACCCTATTACTAAGCCTCCGCTCTGCGTCCGTCTGTCTGTTAGCGGCTGTATCTCATGAACCGTAATAGGTAGACAGTTGAAATTTTCACATACTGTATTTATATTGCCGCTATAATAAAATAATGTTAAAAATATAAGGGGTCTCCATACAAAAAAATAGTTTTTTTCGGTGTTTTTTGCGTTGTGAAAAGGGTTCCGTACTAGTTTAGGGCATTAAAGTCTATATCTATTTGCTCGGTGAAAAAAAAAAAAACCGTTAGACGTCTTTACTCAAAATCTGAGGGCACGGCAGTGCTCCCGCCAAGTCGAGCAAAAAGCGGCACGGCCGTACCATCCTTTTCTCGAAGCAGTTCAGGCCATTTTCGACCCCCTATAACTTCGTTGTGGATAAAACTAGAGACCTGAATTTTCAGTAATCAAGCAGGCATTGTATAAACACGGTACGGTATAGTTCAAATTTCATTCAATTTGAATCAGTAGTTTAAGAATTTATAACTAGACAAAATTTCTTAATTTTGTCACTACTCACTCACTGACTGACTGACCGATCATCAAAACTCTAAGGCATTTCTAGCAGACATAGAAGCTTCAAATTTAGAATACAATTAGTGTTTAGTGTATAAATCAAGGAAAAACTAAAATATTTTGCAATTTCGTTCCACTTTTCTAGATACACCAACTGCTTAAATAACTTTGTAATCCCATATAAATATATAGTATTAGAAAGTTACATTTGCAGTTAACCTTATGACCGCCACACGTCAAAAAATCAAAAACGTGCCCTCGGCGTCAAAGTCTGTCATGTAGTCGAACCGTGGCGTGCTGGGCACATTTTGGTTTGTCATCTTAGATACATGACTGTGGCGGTCAAAAGGTTAATGAATCAGTGTACCTGTTTATCACTGCTTAGTATAAAACAAAGTAGCTTCCCGCTGTCTGTCTGTCCGCATGTATGCTTAGACCTTAAAAACTGCGCAACGGATTTTGATGCGATTTTATATGTAGGTATGATACATGACATGCATAATATAGTAGAGAAACACTGATAATTTTAGAGGTTTCTAATGTGATGTCGTAAATAAACACATTTTTTGCGCTTATATTGCAAAAGCTAGCTGAACCCTACGAGATAGATCAAAATAATGTACTACAGTATTGTACACCTTAAAAACGTCTACAAAAAAATCCACGATCCACAAAAACCATTTTTTATCCTTTACTTTTTACGAGAAATAATGGCTTATTTACGAAGTGCTTTTAAGGGCCAAAGTTAAGGGCCAAAGTTCACCTAAATTTTCAACTCCGATAATTGGAAATCCGAAAATGTTCTTCCTAAAATTTTTCATCCCAACAATCACAATTCCTATCTACTCTGTCTCTAATGTTCATAATTCCGAAGCATTCAACTTCATAATGTCAGTAGCAATAAACATCTATTATACTTTTATTTGTTTTCCTATATTTTCTCAACATAACCATCTTTTACACTATTATTCAAAGTCGTATCTTTTTTGTTTAGATTTCTTTTTATACATTTTTTTTTGTTTAGATTTTATTTATAGCGGTAACCAACATAATATACAAAAGTAACACATTTGTAATGACAACTTAGGATGCAAGAGCGAGCGAAGCGAGCTCGGGACTTGGGGCACCCCGACTCGGACAGCTTAGGTTCGAAAGGGATGACGGGGGCTCGAGTGAGCGAGCAAAGCGAGCGAACGAGCCCCCGTCATCCCCTTCGTGTTAGGTTCCTTTAAACCCTGTAGACAGAACTAGGGGCCCGCGAAACGGGGCTCCGTCGACTACGCCTAACCACATATTTTTGTAGATAAAAAAAAAAATTGGGATTTCTTTTCTCGGCCACTATGATTTTGCGAACTTTGCGGTTTTCAAATTTCCACTAAAAAGAGTCTATTCTATCCAAAAAAAAATATCTATCAAAAAGCGCCGGGTGTGGAAGTACAGTGGTTCCATAGACACAACTCAGTACGTTATGTAAAGCATACCCACAAATAATAATCATACCCTCAAATTAAAACTATAAATATCATCTTCTAATATTATGGTAATTATGTTTAGGGATAAAAGCGTTATGATAAAAAACAGTAGGAGTTTAAATATATTTACATTAATGATATTATTAATTATAACTTTCGGAAACATGAGTGTTATGAACATCGCCGGCAGCACTACAAATAGTATGAATGAAAACTTTAGGATGAAAATTTTAGGAAGACTGATGATTCGGATTACAAATCATTAGGAAGAACAATTTTGGGTAAAGAACTTTAGGTGAGCCAATATGGACCCGCTTTTAAGCAATACAGTATTAATCCTTATCCAATTAAGTACCTTAAATACATTGTGCATTTAATATAGATCAATTTGGCCCTTACAGCATGGAATTTAAATGAATATTTTCGAAGATATTACAGATGTAGGGACAGCGGTAGCGCTGGTGAGTTTACTTAAGGCAACCACAGGATAGTCCGGTTAAGTAGTCACGACCTCTCATCGTTTGGGGTGGGGTGCCCATCGAGCACAGCAACTCTAACATACCTAAATATCTTGGTGTTACCCTGGAGAGGTCTTTAACATTCAGCAAAAACTGCAAGAATATCAAGCAGAAGGTGCACACTCATAACAGTCTTCTTCGTCGACTGGTCTCATCGAAATGGGGTGCTTCGCCTGACGTTATGCGGACAGTACTGGACTGGCGCTATCTTTTTCTGCGGGAAAATTCGCGTGCCCCGTATGGAGCCGTTCTGCCCATGCAAAGCTGGTGGATACAGCTTTGGATGAAACGTGCCAGATCATCACTGGCTACCTAAAACCAACCCCGATACAAATGCTGTATCCACTAGCAGGAATAGCGCCACCAGTGCTTCGCAGAGCGGTGGCAAGCTCCAGCGAAAGAGCCAAAATGGTCTCCGACACACGAAACCCTTTGCACTACAACATCCTTGTGCCACAAAGGCTGAAGTCGAAACAGTTTTTTAAAGTGTGTCGTTCCACTCACTGGCGAACCATCACAAGAGAGACTGAAGCTGTAGCCAGATAGTACTTCCTTACCCAAACCGTTCGTCCCACCCGCTGAAGACCTCCCACCTGGACATGAGTTTCCCTTGGGTAACCTGGAAGTCTTTAAACAGACACCGGACCCAGGTTAGCCGAAGCAAGGCGCGTTGAGCTCCTTAACTTCTGAGTTGAGCTGCACGGTTACTGACAAATGCGTGCACTGACTGGACAGGTCCACTCAATCTGTGTGGTTCTTTCCTCAAAAGATCATTTCAGACACTAATCTACATGGTCCTCAAAGATTATGTCCGGATTTTTTTTTATATACACATTGACATTGATGAATTTTATTTAGACAATGACATGAATATTTACTTTGTAAAGTATTTTTATTTTTCATTTAATTATTGTGAATGTGAGGACTATGTGGGTCATTTTTTATCTGTTTTCCTTCTTAGTTTTAATCATGATCTGGCAGTTTGAGTAATTTACGCGGCCTACCCAAATGTCCTTTCTTTGGTGTTGTTCGTCAAATCGTTGAGCTCCTCAATTTCTGAGTTGAGCTGCACGATTTTTGACAAATGCGTGCACTGATTGGACAGGTCCGCTCAATCTGTGTGGTTCTTTCCTCAAAAGACCATTTCAGACATCAATCTACATGGTCTTCACACGATCTGACCAAGATTTTGTCTGGACTTTAAAAGAGACTGTGACCTCTTTTTTTTTTTTTTTTTTTTTTGAGGATGGGAAATCATCAAATGACTCCTCCCGCTCTGGGTGGAGCGGAAGGGAGTGTCAGACTCTTACTGACTAAAACCCACCCGTGTTCCTTCCTTAGCCCTTTATGTTCCGGGCCAGCGGTAACCCTTTCGGACAATCCCGCTGACCAGACTGTGACCTCTGAGTTTGTTTCGGCCTTTCTTCTCAGAGTAGTCAGATAGGAAACGCCGACCACATCTAGTTTAAAAAATATGATGACGTGTAAAAGTGTTTGTAAAAACCTACTTACAGAAAATAAATCATTTATCATTTATCAAGGAAAACCTGTTCAGGTGGAGATTCATAGACGACTCCGCCTTGGAGTGTAAATGTCTATAGCACTTTATGATTAGCTGTGATCGCACGCGTTTATCGGAGCTCTCTAGCGCGGAAAATAACAATTATCCATAATAACAATTATCTATCTATACATATAATAAAATTGTAGAAAAGTGGTGTCTGTACAATGGAAATATATTAAAAAAAAGTAGCAGGGGTTGTTATTATATCGATGCCGAACCCGAAAATGTAATTAAATTTTTTTTTGTCTGTTTATCTGTTTGTCTGTTTGTCTGCTGTGTTTGTGCACGCTAATATCAGAAACGGCTTATTCGATTTAGATGCAGTCACTAATATATTGTAGTAAGCTTCACTTAACATTTAGTGTTTATTTCATGTCAATCGGTTCATAAATAAAAAAGTTATGTCAATTTAAAGAATCACGGCGAACATTTGTTAAGGTATTCTATCAGAGTACGTAAACGCCTCGCGCCTGCGCGTCCGTGGCTATATATACAAGGTGTAACGGAAAGGGGGTATCAACCCTGAAGGAGGTGAATGAAGATGAAAAAAAAAATTTGGACCTCCCATAGTAATAGCACATCAATGATTTACTATTACTATGGGAGGTCCAAATTTTTTTTCATATTTCGACCTATGTTCTTTGGGGAAATTTGTTCAGTTTCATGAGCACATTCACCTCCTTCAGGATTGATACCCCCTTTCCGTTACACCTTGTATAAAGCGCGCTGAGAACCGCGCCGCTGCCATAATTCCGATCCAGCCTGTCCCTTGCTGCCCTCTCCCAGCGACGCCCTAAGCCGAGGTCCGTACCCCACAGGGGGTGCCCTTAGCGTGTAGTCGCTTAGTTTTTAAGTTTATATTGTGTAGTTAAGTTGTGTATTATGCCCTGGCTGGAGGCCTTAATTTATTGAGGCATCCACAGGAAAGCCAGGTTAAGCAGTCGACAACCCCTCAGGTTGAACTGCGAGATGACCATTTCAAAAGAAAACGCGCCGCTGCCATAAGGATTCAGTTATTCGTAGCGAACGCACGTATCCTGGAGAGTATAGGCGAATAGTTGGATTCGATTATTGCGATTCACTTGAATACTGACTGTTTGCATATTTCATTTATTTATATTTTAGGGTTTGTAGGTTAGGTTCTTTTTCTTAATTTTCTTTAAAATTTTGTAAGTATTTGGTATAGGTTAGGCGGTTCTTTCCTTGATTATTGGGTATTTACTTATCTTAATTTTTATTTAGGGTTTTGTAAATAAATATTGTAAGCATTTATTATTGGTTAGGCATTTCTTTCCCTGATTTTCGGTATACTTATCTTAATTTGTATTTAGGGTTTGTATATAAATATTATAAGTATTTGGTATAGGTTAGGCATTTCTTTTCTTGATTTTCTTTATTAAGTATAAGTTCATTAGCTTAGGTTAGTAATTATTTTTTCTTGCAATTCTTTTGTTTTATAAAGTTAGTACGTTTGTCTGTGTAGAAGAATAGCACCACCCCTTACTTCCCGTGGGTGTCGTAAAAGGCGACTAAGGGTCTCACCGGAGAATGGGCAGCAGCGTTCTCTATGCATTCCACCACCATACCATACTGCGATCGCCAACCCGCCTGCCAAGCGTGGCGATTATGGCAAACCCCCCCAAAATTAGGGGAGGCCTATGTCCAGCAGTGGACGTCTATCGGCTGAAATGATGATGATAATGACGTTTGGTTTACACGTCTTAACACTTATTACTTAAACTGTGATAATTTTAGACTGTATAATAATCTGTAAGTATTTATAATTTAATTGTTTACGATAGTACGTGTTTACTAAATAACTGTGTGTTAAGTAGTAAGTACTATTTTATTGTAAGAATGCCTCGAAGAAGATCCAACCTCTCCCAATGTAGCAGAAATGCTAAAAGGATGAGATTAGTTCGATCACAGGAATCTGAGGAAGGTCGTCGTGAGGCAAAAGGCTCTCTGCACCAGGCTAGGTTTCGTGCTGCAGAAACTTCGACTCAGCGAGAATCTCGACTGAGTTCAAATCGTTCTCGAATGATGACAACTCGAAATAGGGAAAACGGGGAACAACGAAAGGCACGTTTATCTGTCGATCGCGAAGCTCACGCGCTATCGCGTGAGTCTGAGACTTTTGCTGTCAGGGAAATCCGCCTGAGCTCCCAGAGAGTACGGACAACAAATGCTCGATTCCAGGAGACACAGGACGAACGGGAAAAACGTCTCACTGCCGATCGTGAAGCTCATACACTATCGCGTGAGTCTGAGACTTTCACTGATAGGGAAATTCGTCTGAGTTCTCAGAGGGTTCGGACAGCAAATGTTCGGTCTCAGGAAACACAGGAAGAACGAGAAATACGTCTCACTGCCGATCGTGAAGCTCAAGCACTAGAGTCTGAGACTTTCACTGAAATTCGCCTGAGTTCTCAGAGGGTTCGGACAGCAAATGCCCGGTCTGTAGACGGTATATGTAATTCAAAATATGCTGCCCGAAAAGTCACTATTCCACGCGGACGAAGTCGCGGGCACAGCTAGTCCATAATAATATTATAAATTCGAAAGTAACTCTGTCTGTCTGTCTGTATGTTACCTTTTCACACCTAAACCACTGAACGGATTTCGATAAAATTTGGCAGAGAGATAGATTGCATCCCGGGGAAGGACTTGGGATAGTTTTTATCGACATACCTCGTGGGCGAAGCCGCGGGCGGAAGCTAGTGTATAATTGAATGTACCTAGATATAATTATGTTCAAAAGTAACTTATAAAATGGTCAACGGATTAGGTTAAAAAGGCGAAAATGCCGAAAAAAACACGTTTGTTGTATGGGAGCCTCCCTTAAATATCCATTTTATTTTGTTTTTAGTATTTGATGTTATAGCGGCAACAGAAATACATAATTTGTGAAAATTTCAACTGTCTAGCTATCGCGGTTCTTGAGATACAGCCTGGTAACAGACAGACAGACGGACAGATGGACAGACAGCGAAGTCTTAGTAATAGGGTCCCGTTTTTAGGGTTCCGTAGCCAATTGGCAAAAACGGAACCCTTATAGATTCGTCATGTCTGTCTGTCTGTCTGTCTGTCCGTCTGTCTGTCTGTCTGTCTGTCTGTCCGTCCGTATGTCACAGCCACTTTTCTCCGAAACTATAAGAACTATACTGTTGAAACTTGGTAAGTAGATGTATTCTGTGAACCGCATTAAGATTTTCACACAAAAATAGGAAAAAAACAATAAATTTTAGGGTTCCCCATACTTAGAACAGAAACTCAAAATTTTTTTTTTCATCAAACCCATACGTGTGGGATATCTATCTATGATATAGGTCTTCAAAAATGATATTGAGGTTTCTAATATCATTTTTTTCTAAACTGAATAGTTTGCGCGAGAGACACTTCCAAAGTGGTAAAATGTGTGTCCCCCCCCAGTAACTTCTAAAATAAGAGAATAATAAAACTAAAAAAAATATATGATGTACATTAAACCATGTAAACTACCACCGAAAATTGGTTTGAACGAGATCTAGTAAGTAGTTTTTTTTTAATACGTCATAAATCGTAAACCGCAATTTACCATTCATTCAATCAACTCAAAAATAAAAAAAACATTTAATTTCATAAACATATACCTTATGCATAAACCCGGATGTTACAGAACCCTCGGTGCGCGAGTCCGACTCGCTCTTGCCCGGTTTTTTTACCCTTTGGGTACGGAACCCTAAAAAGTAGGACAATCTACAAAAAGAAGTGAGATGCCATCGCATGAAAACACAATGTATCTCACAGTGCAATTGCCAAGTCAATCCATTTATTTAAAACATAAAAGATTTTTAATATTGATATGGTCACTACAAGATGTTGTTAGGTTAGCTAATTACGTAATAACTTAAGACAGAAGGTCCCTTAAGTAGGGACTGAATAAATGAACCGACTTGGTATTACATGGATCTCACAACTTTTTATGGTCGAAGAACTGAGTTGTGAGACTTGACTTTTTTTACAAGTTATGTTTTTGAGGGCATACATTTATTTTGCACTGAACTTACATCTTATTTGAATGAGTGGACTGTATGAACGTTGTTTGTATGTGTGTATGTAGTATGTGTGTAAGGAGCACAGTAGGTACCCTTCGTGTGCAAGTCCGACTCTCATTCGGCCGTTTCTTTTAGCATTCCGTTTCTCAAAAGGTAAAACGCTATCTATCTAATCCGATCCGTTAGGATTGTAGTATCCCACAACCTGATCCCATTTGTGGTGGGTATCCCTTACAGTCCGTTCACAGTTATTTTACCTCTGACAGTAGCAACCTAACAGCAACCTTATTTTAACGAGAATAAAGATCACAATGATTTTGACAGACTTGTCAGTGGCAGCAACACAACAGCAACCTTGTTAGAATGAAAACAAAGATCACTGTGATTTGGACAGTGACGCAAAATCGGAGGTACAATAACTGTGAAAAGACTGATAACTTTGCTGTCAGTCAAGAACCGGGTTGTGTTAACTCGAGTTATCAACTTGCAATGACAGCTGGACCTGTCAACAGGTAGTACCTTGAGCATTATTTTATTCACAAAGTAGAGTACCTAATAGGCACAACTGGTAGGTATTAAATATTCAGATTAATTCTTCTTTAAAAGAAAGAAGACAATCCTAACGTAGTCAGGAGAGACTTCTAGGTGAATACAACTGCAGGCAAGTGGCGCTGCGCGACCTGAACTGCACTTCGTGTCGTAGCAATAGTCGCTATTTAAGTCGCTATTTTTTTTAGTGAATCCCGTCCACTGCTGCGTAGGATGTGCATTGAGAGGTTTGCGACGTGACGACAATGAACGATTTCTAAAAGTTAGGGGACGACATTATTATTTAAATTAAATAAATAAATAAATAAATGTTTTATTCAGTATTAAAATTGGTAACATTATTACATAAAGTCTTAGAAATTATTTACAAAGGTATAATAATGTTAGATGCCTGTACTAGGATAAACCTGTATCACAGGCGGCATGAGCATATGCTAATAATTGTAGGACTATAAAATTCTTAACAATATTTAACATGTAGTCTTAAAATAATGACAAAATTTTACTAATTAATTATTTTATACCTAGTTTATTTAAATACTATTGACCTTAAAGATAACACAAAATAATAACAAAGAGTCTTATTGTATACGAATAATTGAGTCAGCGTAAAATAGTTTCTTCCCCTTTAAAACTTAGCTAAACACATATGATATGATTTTGCGTCAGCAGAAATTGGTAAGTGGGTTAAAGTCAATGTTGCACAAAATTAAATCACGTTAGAGGCAATGTGTTTATTCGATTTTTGTTGCGGGCGACTTATGTGCTTAAACATCAACAAAATCGAGGGTTTGTATGCCAGTGCAGTGATTTGTTGTGTCAGCAGCAGGCAGTAAACCCGGAAGTCTGGCCTTAAGTATGACGCTCTAGGCGCCCTCGTAGTCGATAGAGTTGATGTACCTGTATTCCGCTATTTTCCTAGCAGGGCACTCAGCATCTCCCGTTTTGTGGTTATTGGGCTTTTTAAAGCGTGAGCAAGTTGCACATTTCGGTGTGTCAGCTTTCTTTGCGCACTCTGACATCGAGTGTCCTTCTTCCCCGCAGTGACCACACGTAGATTTTAGCTCTCTGCATGTTTTTGCTGCATGACCATATTGTTGGCATTTGTAGCATCTGGTAACCAAGGTGAAGTCCCTGACAGGGCATGACGTCCAATTTATAAAAAGCCTTGATTGGGATAATAGGGCTTTACGTATATTGGCTGTAACTTCAATGATGTAGTTACAGGTCGACGCATCTTTCTTCCCAGATTTGTGGCTTAATTTAACCACGCTCAAAAAGGACTCCATAGGCATTGCTGGAAACTTATCGACCAAGTTCTGTTCATAAATGCACCTGAAGACTACAGTTTCAGCCAAAGTAGTCGGCACACCTACAACCACGATCCGAGGTTTGCGCTTGTATGGTTCGTCGGCGGTAAGTCCGGATGTAGATTGCTCGACTGCATGCTTGAGCTTGTCAGCATCATATTTCGTCTCTGTACTAATAACAACGCCTCCATTTTTGGTCTTTCGGACACCACGTACATGCAGCTTCATTTTATCAGGGCGAATGATTTTTTGCACGAGGTCTTTTGTTTCATCACTTGACTTTAATTTATCGTTGGGATAAATAGCTACAGAGCTTAAATTGTTAGGTCGAACGAAATCATTTGCTCCCTTCTTCACCATATCGGCAAACGAAACATTTCCTGCAGAACCAGAGTCCTTAATCGTCTGCTTAAGCTCCGAAATATGTTCCGTCAGGTCGCGCTTTTCCTGAAGGGCATCAACTGCGTTATACGCGTGAATGGCTTTCTGCTTCAGCGACTGGTAAAGAACTGCCATTTGTGAGGTTCCAGATCCTACTTTACGGCACAGGGTAGAAATTTTCAGTTTCTGTTCCGAGTTGAGTTTGCCATCCGCGGCAATAGAGCAAACTTCATTTAAGTGCTGTTCGATGGCTGTCATCCATTTTTGAATCTCGGGCGTTGAAATAACATCAGCCGGTACCGACTCAAGGGCAGGGTTCCGCGTCGTCGTCTTCGACGGGGAGGCGGAGGGGTGCACTGGCCCTCTTGGATTAAAGGGGCTGTTATCCATTTTGTATTTTGACGAGTTCAATGATTCGTGTCCATTATACACTGAAACTACACACTAAGCAAAATTACAGTTGCATTACGATGGTAATGCACTAAAGGAGGTCACTACTATTTAAGTAGGTAATAATTAAATATTGCTAACGAGCACGTCTGTACACTGCGAATGACCACGACGCAATCATTTATTAAATATCTACCGAAATCATGTCCTAAAGGTATATATAACCATAAATATTAAAAAAAAACAATGTTTAGAACATTAAATAGTAGGTAGGTAGGTACTTATAGAAAAAGGGAACTAATTTTTTGAGCTGTTATTTAAATATTCGAGATGTCATTATGATCAGTTGAAAAACATATTGAGCTGTTATTTAATTTAATGGCGGTTAATTAATTATTGCGACAGTAAAACATGGACAGTAATAAAAAATC
Organism: Mesoligia furuncula; assembly: GCA_916614155.1. NCBI lineage: Eukaryota > Metazoa > Arthropoda > Insecta > Lepidoptera > Noctuidae > Mesoligia > Mesoligia furuncula. Next base: position 15,622,820 of record OU744819.1, read on the forward strand.
AATTAGGTAGTCGGTTATTTTATCATACAATGTCAATTCTAAAAATAATTGAGCAGTCCAATAACTGAATGAGCGGTAAAAATGATGGAATGAGCGGTTCGATAAATAATTCGGCAGATAGCGAGTGGTGACACCCGAACTCAAATTCATTGAAAAGAGAGGTAAATTGTTCGTTAGTTGGGCGGAGCTTATTAGCGCGGGTGGCGGAAGCGACCAATCACAGGGTTGGTAATCGTTTCGCGTGAGCTCGTGTTTTGAATTCTTGCATTTGTTTTCGTAATAAGCGTGCGAGTGCATTGTTGTTTTTTGTTATTGTTAATTAACGCCACAATTGTCCTGATTTCTTATTATTATGGAGGAAAATATTGTTACTGACTGCAATATAGCAAGCACATCGCAATTAAACACATCTGTCGTGCCATTGCTTCAATCGGATAGCGACAGTGAAAATAGTGACCTAGAACAAAACCTCCCGGTCAAAAAGAAGCGTGTTTTTCAATCTTGGGAATTCGTGAAGAAGTTTGACAATAGCGGCCTAGCTATTGTGAAATCTCTAATCTATATCGATCTAAAGCTCAAATAGCTTTAGATCAAGAAAAAAATTGGTCTATTAATTATTCGAATGTATCCGAAGAATCAATGCCAAAAGGTATTTACTATATAATAATTCTTTGTCAGATGCTGTGTTTTTGTACCAAACTGAAAATGATCATGACCACGACAGCAATGAGTCCACTGAACGTGGATTATCTAAACAATTAAAGGAAGAAATAAATAAGCTGTTTGAAGCCTAAAGCTATAATGACTGCCCTCTCTAAAGTTGAAGGTCTCAAATTACCAAAGATGTCTCAATTAAGAAATTATCTCATAGATCGTCGCCGTGCTTTATATGGCAATCATACCTACTATTAGTCTTGGCGAATTAGAGAGATGGCGAATGAGGCAACTTTTCCTTTCGTATTGTCGAGTGAATACCTTCTAGAGTTAGCTCAAGAGGTAATATCTTACACGCAGACGCTACCTACAAACTAATCTGGCAGGGGTACCCCGACCTTATTGTTGGAACTACAGATAAGCAAAGAAAGTTACATGCTTTGTGCTTGGCTGTTTCTACCACAGAACAAAAGGATGATTTGAAACTAGTTTTCAAAAGCATGAAAGATAATATACTGTTACTATTCAGTAGTGCAAAGCAGCTAAAGCTTCTTTCATTAGTAACAAGGTTAAATCCGCAGACAATAAAATAAAGACAGTTTGGAAAATTTATAAACAATGAAACGAACAGGAACAAAAAACATAATACTGATTACACACTGGACATTTCCCGCGGTCTCATTAGCGATAACATCGATGTTGCTCAGGAAATTGCAACTTTCTTTACCAATATCCCAATTAAAACAACAGAAACTTTAAATTCCTCTCCCGCACCAGCTATTGAATTATTAAGAGCGAATGTCTCAGCCTGTCCTGTGGAATTTAAATTTAAACATATAAACCCCATAGTCATTATAAAGGCATTTAAGCAACTTAAGATCAAAATTACCGAAGATCTGTGGGGCATGTTCACTAAAGTTTGTCAATCCTTTATTGAGACAATTTGCACCCTATTTAGCTTTAATATTTAATTTGTGTGTAGATCAAGGGGTTTTCCCGGATTTAATGAAGTTCAGTAAAGTTATTCCACTTTTCAAATCTGGGGACAGCAAAGACACTAATAATTATAGACCCGTATCGGTTTTGCCAGTTTTTAGCAAGGTGTTCGAAAAAGTAATCTTAAATCAAATGCTCAATCATTTTAATCGTAATAACATCTTACACGATCAACAGTAAGGTTTCGCCAAAGGACGTTGTACAACCGACGCCGGTGTCGCCTTATTAAAACACATCTTAACCACATGGGAAGAGGCACAATATGCTATAGGCATTTTTTGTGACCTATCCAAGGTATTTGATTGCGTGAATTACGAAACACTGCTCTCGAAACTTGAGCATTACGGACTAGGTAAACTTGCTCTTAGCTTAATAGAATCATATTTAAATGATAGATTTCAGCAAGTACAAATTAACGGTGTGAATTCATCGGGCTTAAAAGTCAAAATGGGAGTACCGCAGGGCTCAATATTGGGGCCATTCCTATTTTTAGTATATATAAATGATTTACCTCATTTACTGAAAAACCAACCACAAATGGTGTTATTTGCTCACACACATCACACATCACTGATTTTTAAAGTAAGCAGACGTGCACAGGAGCTTGACGACGTAGATAACGCTATGCTTGTGGTCCATAATTGGTTTTACTGTGAATAATTTGGTATTAAATGAGAAAAAAACTAAATGCATTTGATTCGCTTTACCGAATCTTAGAAGTAATTAATGTCATGTTGTATTGAATAGGGAGACACTTGAATTCGTCGAAAATACGGTTTTCCTGAGGATCGCGCTTGACTCAAAGCTACAGTAGGGTCCGCACTTAACATCACTTGCAGGGCTGCTAAGTTCGGCCGCTTACGCTGTTTGGAAAATTCGCCAATTAACAGACGTGGATACCGCGAGACTGGTCTATTTTAGTTACTTTCATAGCATCATGTCTTACGGTATTTTGTTGTGGGGACGGGCTGCAGATATTGATTCTATCTTAATTCTGCAATAGAAGGCTGTCAGAGCCAGATGGCTCTCACAAGCTCAGCAGACGCGAATCTCTACGAGAACTGTTTAAAGAAATTAAAATCATGACGGTTCCTTGTCAATATATATATGAAAACATTATGTACGTTCGAAAAAATCTACATCTTTTTAGTAAGATAAGTGACAGGCATAATTTTAACACTAGAAATAGTGTTCTAGTGTTAAAATTATGCCTGAATTGAAATTATTACTTTAGACAATCTGAAACGCAGTTGAGTTCAACTGCGTTTCAGATTGTCTACTTCTTTTATGGGTTACTGTGTAAAATGTTATAACAAAATACCACGCGATATTCTTCAATTAAATGAGAAGAAATTTAAAACATTTACACCACTAATTTTTAATTAATACAAATACTTAAAGGGCTTATTATTAAAGGTCTTATTGTTATATATATGTAAAGTCTCAATAAATAATATTCATAAACAGCAAAGTTATTAGCGTTTGTTTAAATCCCAAAATGTCACTCAATTTATGGAATTATTGTACAGGCCATTCATAGCTCGGTCTCGCGTTCGCGTGATTTCGCTCGAACTTGCCCCGCCTTCAACAGCTGTTATCGTAATTGTAGGTAACTAAAACGCATCTTTAAGCTTTACGATGGAAAACTAAGAAAAATTAAAAAAGGCATTTATTCAATTCAAACTTTTCCTTCGTACCTACTCGTAATTTAATTGGGCTTAGGACCATCAAAATTATCAACTTTTTTACAATTAATTAATAAGAAAACAATTAGGTAACTAAAGTAAAAGAAATCAAATTAAATTAAAGCTTCAAAACTTGTAAAAAAGGTAATTTTGGCGTATTTAAAAAGTTTGAATCAGCTGATATCAATAATTTACGTAGGTATTTACAAAACTTAAAAAACTTACAGGTATTTTAACTGTACTTCGAAATGTCCACCACCATTATCAGTACAAAGACGGGCACGTTTATGTAAATGGTTTTTTAACGATAACAGGATGCTTCGCCCACTTTTCACTTTGTCAGATGCGTCCAATATGCGCTGTTTTAATTGTTATACACTTGTTGGCTCACTAAAGTACACTCGTCGCTTAACTTCACTCCACAGAATAAAGTCCAATAGGTTCCACGTCCTTGGCTATTGGCCGGTGCGTGGAATAATGTTCCATCGTCGAGTAAACGCTGGTAAGCAACTAAGCGTTCCCCACAGTCCGAACGTTCAGCTGGCGAGCATTTGGGTACTCATCTCTGTACATACGTACAGCGGCCATCGCACAGTGTTGTTTTTGCCTCGAAAAACGGACATCCTCTTTTTATTAACTTATCCGATAGAACAAGTTATTTTAAAAGTAAGAGTAAAATACCCGTGTTCCAATTTTACAAGAAACACGAGTAAAAAATGTTTTAACTTTTTTTTTAACTTATCTAAATTAATTAATTACAAAAAAAATACGCATTATTTTAACCTTTTCTTTATTATGTGTAATAAAACTATAGTAAAGGTACTTGAAAAAAAATACAAAAAATACTAACTAGTACAGATGTAAATGCGTTTTTTATGTTTTTAGAAATTGATTTTTCATGGTTGAATCTTTGCTTAGTTGGATTCAATATTTATTGTAAATCATGTTTAGACCCAAACCAATCACTGAAAAAATTAACACATCCAAATCTCGCGGTATCTAGGAGTTATTCACTTCTAAAGTTTTTTCTGATAATTTTGATTTTAGGGTCATCACTTCACAAAAATAATATTTTTTGTTTGTAGGTTTAAATTTTGTTGGATTTCATCATAGATTAATACTTACGTATACATATTTACACCCACACTCATAAATTTTACAAATAATATTTTTATATCTTTTTATTAGTTTTACTTCGAACTAATCATACAACTAAAGTTAATTATTTATACTAATTTTTTCATGCTTTATGTCAAGCCGGAGACGAACAGGGTGCAGCACACCTTACACGAAACATTTCGAGCTACTTTAGACCACCTAAATCTATTAGACCTAAGTCTAAGACAACAGTTGCAAACGAATAATTGACTTTGAAAACTTGCCAAGTTGCATGATTTAAGTCAAGGGGGTACTCCGCCCGGGTCAGCGGGATTGTCCAAAAGGGTTACCGCTGGCCCGGAAAATAAAGGGCTAAGGAAGTAACATGGGTAGGTTTAAGTCAGTAAGAGTCCGACACTCCCTTCCGCTCCACCAAGAGCGGGAAGGGCCATTTGATGATTTCGCAACCAAAAAAAAAAAAGGGGTACTCTGCGTTTCCACCATATAGGCAAGTACATGTAGCAAAAAAATTATGTTACCCAACACCTCCAGTACAAGTATCTGAAAGAGAGGCTTTTGTAACGTTATATGGTCTGCTCTCCCACACTTTTTCAAAGATCGTTCTTTCATGTGTCGATATTATTTCTTTACACTGTTCCTAAAAAAATACACAAACATTGAACTGTATTTTCGAAGGATCTTGGGGATTTGATGGGAGTACAGGTCAATAATTTTATAAACAAAGCTTCTCCAAAGATCGAGAAGACGAAAGAAGCCTGTTTGCCACCACATTTATTCCTTTACGAATAACTACAGATACCGGTCATATTTTGTGGATGAACCCTACATCTCATTCTTACAGGTTTTGTCGCCCGTTACATATTCAGTGTCGTAAAGAGAGCAAAAATGTAATACTTGCCGAAAAAAAATGGGTAGACGGCCAAATAACAGAAATAGACAGCATTTGCGTCAAATCATCAAAAAACGTAACATTAACAACAAAAATTCAACTTTACTTGACCATTACAGACGGTGAAGTGCTCAATATAGGTAATCACTAACACTTTATCACAACTAAGATGCCCATTTCGTAAGGCGACTTCCTTTCAATTTAATAAGTTAGACATTGTGCTTTCTCAAGCCTCAGATGAATCGCTTATAAAGTACGGAATAAGTCCTTTGCACGCGTGGATACGTGTCTTAGAATTCTTGCTTTATCTAGGATACAAGATGCAAGTAAAACAATGGAGGATACTCGTACCTCAATTCCCCGGAGCATAAAATTGTGGAAGAAACTAAAAAAAAGGTGCAACAAGAAGTAAGAGATAAAATGGGGCTTCTGGTTGATGTGGTGCGGCCTAATGCAGGCACCACCAACGATGGTAATACTGCTCGCATAGCCTAATAGCATTGTCTAACAAAAACCGTAGAACGTTTGCAGACATATTAAACATTCCTCAATGGCAACATGATGATTTATATACAATATTAGTAGTTTTATCTTGTGGGCTACCAGTTGATATCGAAAAATTTGGGGATTCTTGTATGTCACTGGCTATAAAGTACGTCCAAAATTTTGAATGGTATCTTATGATGGTTACCTTGCACAAAATTTTAGTCCATGGTAAAGACATCATGCAAAACTCTGCAATGCCTGAAGGTTTACTTTCAGAACACGCGGGATAAGCAAGAAATAAGTTTTGGAGGTCTGACAGAGAGCATCATGCTCGAAAGTTTGATAGAGTTACAACCATGACTGCCGGGCATTACTAACGTCAGATCCATTTATTTCGAATGTCAGATTAAAGCAAAGGCAAGCAAAATTATGACGGATGCCATTACCACCCGCCGTTCTCCAATTGTTGAAACCGTACAAAATACGTGGTAGAGGTTGTGGTCCAAGATAGCGATAGCTTAAGCACAAAATACAGAGAGAGTACAGAAGGAAATCACATGTATGTACTTCATTTGTTGTCAAATTTGGCTTATGAACAAAAACAAAACTGAACGAACAAAACTGTCGTGGTAGTGGCACTCATATCTAGTTGTTTGATTTATTGTTGAACTTATTCTACATTATTAAAACAAAACAATAAACATAGTATTACAATACAAAAAGTTTACAGAGCAAAAATATATAAAATTTTACATTTGTCAATTTTCACTATCGAAAATCCCTAATAACTTCAAAACGGATTACCCTATTTACACAATTTGTTTTGCCCTATCCGTTTTAGACCTAAACCTATCAAATGACACTAAAAATAACACAATATCTACACAAACAAAAAATCATGTTTTCAACTTACGTAATAGTTGGTGGCGTGAATTTACCTTACAAAAAAGTTACTTCGTTTATACTGATTCAAAATAGGAAACTATCATATAAATCGAGCTTAGATAGCCATTTTTATGTTTCTCCTTTTTTGCACTTCATAGGCGCGTGTCTCAAGCGGATAGCACTCGCGCTCGCACCAGTCCCAACCAGTCCGAGATAACGTGTCCGTGAGCGGGGTCTATGTGTGCGTTGCTCGAGCGCACTTTGTATGTAGATTGACTTCTGTACTCTGTATTTTGTGGCTAAAGTGACGAAGAAGACGTAATGCAAAATCTTAAGGTACTGAATTTTTACCTACGGAAAATGAAAATTAAAGTAGGTATTTAAGCATGTGAAGTCTGTAAATATTTGTAACAATAGGTACGTATTTACAGAATTGTAATCATTAGAATCATTAATGCATCTTCTCATCACATCTTAAAAATAAATATATAAAAAACAAAAATAATATATAAAATATAGTAGGCCACCGGTATCGGGAACAGGGTCCCATTATTATGGTATTATTATTTTTTTCAATAAAAATACATTTTTTTTAAATACGACTTCTGCCAACCCTAGCGCCTAAATTTCAGAATCCTGTAAATCCTAGATACCATAAGATTTGGATATGATATTTTAAATTGGTACTTCTTAGTGTCATAGCAACAGCTTGTCTCAATATTGAATCCAAATGCCATGAAATAAGCCCATAAAAAAATGAAATCGAAAATATGTAAAATTCGATGTTACTCACTACACCGGCTCGATAAAAATTGATAATTTGTTTGATAATTTACTTAATATAGAGCATTAAGTAATTGCAATCAAATATGTAACAAAAACGGATTGGATCTAAAGTTATTGCGATTTCTATGGTTTTTATGGAAACCATAGAAAAAAAATAAAAAAAATTATATCTCTAGATTGGGACAAAATTGTCACACGGGTATTTTACTCTTACTTTTAAAATAACCTGTTCTGTCGGATAAGTTAATAAAAAGGGGATGTCCGTTTTTCGAGGCAAAAACAATACTGTGCATCGCGTTCACACCAGACAGCAAGTACTCACGGAACATAGCCGTATACTCCCGAGGTGAGAACTATTATGCCATCGCGACAGTGAAAACGTAAACAAATAATTTAGTTAAAAGAAGCATGCGCGCACTTCCGCTAACAAATTAGCACTGTCTCAACCACAGAGTAAATTATGTCTCAACTCTCATGTCTGTGTCTTTGTTGCTCGCTCGATAAAGGATCGCTGGCGCAAAAAGGGGCGTGGCTTGAGCTTAGACGCGAGTTTGTCGGGACTATGAATGGCCATCGAATGGAAAAGCACTGCGCGTAGGTAGTATTATCTAGTAGCAATTATTATGAATGATTGATTCTGTTATGAATTTACCAATTATGACCAATTTTCGTGGACAATTTTGGGATTTCATTTTTTTACTTTTGACTTCACAAATATGATTAGTAACGGGTACGGATAGAGCCGATTTTTTTTTGTACTAATTAAAAAATAGTGGTGTATACAATAGATTGACCCGGCACTATACCGAAGACATCCCGGACGTCAGCCTGTACGAGATTAGGATGGCTCTGAAGCAGCTCAAAAACAACAAGGCACCGGGTGATGACGGAATTACGGCCGAGTTGCTGAAGGCCGGCGGAAAACCCCTTCTGAAGGCCCTTCTGAAGCTGTTTGGTTCCATCATACTCGAGGGCAAAACACCACAGGCATGGAACAGAGGTCTGGTGATACTTTTCTCTAAGAAGGGCGATAATGCCCTCCTTAAGAATTATAGGCCCATCTCACTCCTGAGCCATGTCTACAAGCTGTTTTCGAGAGTCATCACGAACCGTCTCGCGCGCAGGTTCGACGACTTCCAGCCTCCCGATCAAGCCGGATTCCGTAAAGGCTTTAGCACCGTAGACCACATACATACGCTGCGACAGGTTATACAGAAGAACGAAGAGTATAACCTGCCTCTCTGCTTAGCGTTTGTGGACTACGAGAAAGCCTTTGATTCCATCGAGACATGGGCTGTGCTGCAGTCTTTTCAACGGTGCCAGATCGACTATCGGTACATCGAAGTGCTGAAGTGTCTGTACGAAAACGCCACTATGTCAGTCAGACTCCAGGATCAGGCCTCGAAACCTATCCATCTGCAGCGAGGTGTGAGACAGGGAGACGTTATCTCTCCGAAACTGTTCGCCGCTGTACTGGAGGATGTCTTCAAGGTTCTGGACTGGAAAGGGGCTGGCATCAACAACAATGGCGAGTACATAACTCACCTTCGGTTTGCCGACGACATCGTAGTCATAGCTGAGACTATGGAGGACCTCAGTATAATGGTCGATGACCTCAGTAGAGCCTCCGAAAGAGTGGGTCTTAAAATGAACATGGACAAAACGAAGGTCATGTCAAATGCCCATGTAACACCCACTCTCATAAAAATCGGAGACGCTACACTCGAAGTCGTGGACGAGTACGTTTACCTAGGACAAACTGTCCAGTTAGGTAGGTCTAACTTCGAGAAAGAGGTGGATCGACGAATCCGACTCGGCTGGGCAGCGTTCGGGAAGCTACGCAATATCTTCTCGTCCCACATACCGCAGTGTCTCAAGACGAAAGTCTTTGACTAGTGTGTGTTGCCAGTGATGACTTATGGAACTGAAACGTGGTCGCTCACAATGGGCCTTATATGAAGGCTAAAAGTCACCCAAAGGGCAATGGAGAGGGCTATGCTTGGAATTTCCCTGCGTGATCGAATCAGGAATGAGGAGATCCGCAGGAGAACCAAGGTAACCGACATAGCCCGAAGAATTGCCAAACTTAAGTGGCAGTGGGCAGGGCACATTGCTCGCAGAACAAATGGCCGATGGGGCCGAAAGGTTCTGAAGTGGCGACCGCGTACCGGAAGACGTAGCGTTGGAAGGCCTCCCACAAGGTGGACCGATGACCTGTTGAAGGCCGCAGGAACCCGTTGAATGCGGGAAGCACAGGACCGGTCGAAGTGGAGGTGCTTGGGTGAGGCCTATGTCCAGCAGTGGACGTCTTTCGGCTGAAATGATGATGATGATGAAATTTAAAACATGCATTGAACGCACACTATGTAGACAAGCATATTACAAGTTGGATGATTATATCGTAGATAAAAATGCTTGGCTTAATGCTGGTCCTGCTCCACAGGTACTTGGGCTCACTAGTTAAAATTTCAATATTTGGAAGAGGTGCTTCCCTTTTTCTTTTTACCCGACTGCGTCAGAAGGAGGGTTATGTTTTTCGAGTGTATGTATGTAGGTATGTATGTATGTATGTATATTTCTTTGGCACGCTCTGTAGCCTAAACGGCTTGATCGATTTCAGCTTGAGAGGTGCCGTTAGATTCGTCTTAATTGTGAGGGTGACACTGGGTATATCAAAATTGAAAAAAAATTAAAATGGCCGATTTTTTGCGCAATATTATGTCTTCAAAAAAATTTTTTTTCTCAAACCTATCGAGTGGGGTATCAAAATAAAGGGTTTTAAAAGGTGATTACAAAAATATATACAACTTATACGGTTAAAAGTAATTCGAAGTGAAAAATCGTAAAAAAACACGTACCAAGAACTAAATCGTCTGCGAAATCTTTCACATTTACCTATTTTGTAAACTAAAAAGCTGGAAATAAAAAAAAGTTATTTACAAAAATAAAATACCCGACTGCGGGCTTGTTTTTAACTTTTCAGTTTTTTACCGCAGTCGGGTATTTTATTTTTCAATATTTCTGACGTTACGAACATAACTTTTTTATTTTATTCAATCCAGTTTTAATTGTTGAATACTGCAATATTAAATACCTCTTCCTGTTTGGTAGTAAATTATATTAACATCTTAAATGAATTGCAAACTATAGTTTTGTATAATTTAGAAAGATTTTTTTTTTTAATTTAGTAAATGTTTCCCATGTTTCCGTTTATTATGATTTTTTTTTTTGATGTTGACTTGAAAGAGCATGGCAGTTGAGAACGTGTCATGCTCACTTAAATGTCTCACCGATGGTGGCGCGTGTGTTGGATTATTCGGTTCCCTACAAAATGGTTGAGCTGGATGGTGCTGATCCACGCGTCATGTTCGTGAACGGGTGCCGTCGGTTGAGACTGGTCATCTCTTAACTGCCAAGGCTTATTTTTAATCTTATATTTTGAATTGTTTCTTCATTTGTCTTTTTTTTTACATTGTTCTCACATATAGAAGCAACAAGAATAATGTACCCAGGATTTTGTAATAATTTGATTTAAAAGAGTGTCCATGGAGTTTCTTGCCCGTTCTTCTACATAGAGATCTACGTTTTGAAATGGGCAACTAGCTTCAACTTTCTGACTAACTGACAGATTATTTAATTTTGACAATTCAACAGTGCCTGTACAAGGTTTAATTGAAATAAATTCTTTGAGTTTGAGTTTTGAGTGCTTTCAGTCCGACTATTTTGTTTGCTGACGCTGCAAAAAACATTCAAAATGCTTTTAATGAAGAATTTGAAGATACCAAGGTACGTATGTGCTGGGCCCACGCCAAAAGAAACATACAGTCTAAAGTTGAAAGCCTTGTAGAGAAAGCTGCTCAGAGACAAATTTTGGCAGATATTGACATCCTACATTCCTTAACTGACCAAGATGCTTTTGACAAAGCTACAGTATACTTTTTACAGAAATATGAACATGAAAAAAGTTTTGTTGAGTACTTCAGAGATCAATGGCTGTTGCAAAACCGTAATAAGATCTTGGTGCAGCGCCATCGTCACCTTCGACGAATAAAGCTCTTGAAGCTAATACAGATAAGGTAATACAGATAAGGTAAACCCTGACTCCTAAACTAGGTGATCCTGTGACTTAGAAGTCAGTGTTCTGCTGTCACTGTGATACTAGAAACCTTTTGTGTTGTGTTCTAACATCACAAAAAAGTCATTCATTGATTGACACTGCATGTTAACAACGTATGTATAATAAAATCAACAACGAAGGAATAAGGGGTATTGTAAACGACTTCTACGATGTATATGTGTGTATGTTGGAGTGAGGATGTGTATGTCAGAATGAGGGATGTATGTGAGGGTGTGTATGTAGGGGTGTGTAGTAGTGTTTACCGTTTGCGTGAGGGTGTGTTAAAATGTTTGAGAATGTGTAGTGTATAAATGTGTTGCTGATATTATTATGTTCCAAATAAAGTGAAAAATTCCAAACAGCTGTAGAACAGGTTTATATATTAAATACGATTAAATACCTACTGCTGGTGGAGTAGTAGTTCTTCTGTTTGAGCGTAGTCCTGATCGTGCAGCCAACTTTGTACATTGATCTTAAGTTCATGGTTGTTTAGCTCAGCTATCTGGATGACTTTAAATATGTTTTTATAAATCAATGTACTTAGAACGTAAAATTGGCACCTAGCGAATGCAGTTTTGTGGCTTACTGTGGGCCATACATTTTTTGCTTTACGCTTAGTAGGATCTGATGGGGGAATCTGTTTATGTATTCTGAGAGTGGCTCGAAGGACAAAGAGCTGTCTCACAGTAAGTAATTTGCATTCTGCATATAATTCAGTAGTAGGGAATCTGTATGGTCTTCCAAGCATCACCTTGAGGACAGCTCTCTGTGCTCGCTCCACTACAGTAAACTTGGTTTTAGCAGCCCCTCCCCATACTGGGATGCAGTATGTGATAACGGACTGACAGAGTGCAAGATAAACTATTTTTAAAATGTTAATGTCTGCGCAATGTCTCAGAGATTTAAAAATGTAGATAAGTCTTCTGACTTTTGAAGCAGTGTTATCTATTTGATTATACCATTTCAGTCCGTCATCAATTACTACACCCAGGTATTTCGTGTGATTAACACGGGTAAGCGTCGCACATGAGCAAGGACTGAGATCAGAGCACGTATGTGCCGTGATAACAAATTCTGGTGGAGCTTTGTTCCTGTAATTCATAAAGAAGGGAATGAAGTTTGTTTTGGCTACGTTCAGGGTACAGCAATAGGGAATAGCAGCCAGTTCATAACGGTTTTTAAGGACTGCTCTGCAATATTCTTTACCTCGCTCCAAGTATTACCATAGACCACAATCGCAGTGTCATCCGCATAAGTGAAGATTTGTGATTTATGTAAAGGCAACGTGCATAGGTCATTAATGTAGATTTGAAAAAGTGTAGGTCCCAGCACGCTGCCTTGGGGGACTCCATATGTGACTGTTTCTTCGTCACTTAGGCATGAGTTGATTTTAACAGCCAATTTTCTGTTTTGAAGGTAGTCCTTGAAGAGTTCGAGAGGTTTGCCACGAATACCTATACATTCCAATTTGTAGAGAAGGGTGGGAACAGAGACTGTTACGAACGCCTTTTTTAGATCCAAGAAAATACTGGCGCATTTTTGATGCTCGTCTAGTTTTTTCGATACAAACTGAGTTAGGTCGATAACTGCGTCTTCGGTAGAAATTCCTTTTTTAAATCCGTACTGGTTGGATGCTATAATTTTGTTGCTGTTAAGATAGTTTACTAGTCTACCGTTAATTAACTTTTCCATAACTTTAGAGAGAGCCGAAAGTACTGATATGGGTCTATAATTGTTGACACAGTCTCTGGCCCCGCTCTTATGAATCGGGTGAACTATGGCCCTCTTGAAGGGTTCTGGGAACACTCCTTTTGTAATAGAAATGTTAATAATATGTGTTATTAGCGGGACAAGGGTGTTCCGACAAACCTTCAGCAGGGTAGACGGTATTCCATCCCAGCCTGTCGCACTATCTTGCCTAAGGTTCATGATGGTGGACTCCACCTCTGATTCGTCCACTTCAAGGATTACAAAAGAGTTATTAGATGTTTTTTGAGTGAAGGGCTGTTGCGAGGTTGCAGGAATTTTAGAGGCTAGCTCAGCTCCAATTGTGGCAAAGAAATGACATGCAGTGTTAATTGCCGCCTTTTGATCAGGTTTGGTATTCAGCAGTTCTGTAGGTGGTGCACATATCTTTTTTGTATTTGTGATGTCTTTTATTTTATTCCAAAGTGCTTTGGGATTATGTTTTGCTTTATTTAGTTCGTGTTTGTCATGTAGTGTTTTAAGTTTTCTAAGAAGGCCATTGCAATAGTTACGGTACCTTTTATAAGTAAATTGTAGGATTAGGTTATCAGGAGATTTCCGTGCTTTTTTGTGGAGTCTATTGCGGTGGCGAATGCACCTCAATAGACCAGGGGTGATCCACGGTTTTAGGTTCCTATTTATTTTGGGAACTTGGATTATTCTTGTGTGCTCATTAATAATATTTTGAATTGTGCTTATTAGAGCGGTGGAGGCAACGTTAGGGTCATCTGTACTTACGACTTGGGAAAAATCCTGGTGTTCTATATCTGTTTTGACACTTGGGTAGTCTATCATAGGAATTTTGTAAGCCGGGACTGTTTGTTTTACTGGTTTTGTATCATCGATTTTTACAAGTAGATTTGTAGAATAAGTAATACCCAATGTTGTTGAATACAGTAATAACTAAAAATAAAATAGGCGCATACCTACGAACTGGTGCGATTTTAACGTGTTTAGGGTTATGTGCAATGATGTGTGAAAGTGTTATGTTGGTGGTATGATGAAAAGGGATTTGTGTGTGTGCGGGTTGGAGATATGTTAGTGTGTTTCGTTTAGTACCGTTTGTGTTTACAAATTTCCTTATTAAGAACATTATATAGAAAGATATATCATGCAGTATAAAAAGAGGAATGTTGTACATGTTATTAGATATGAGTTGACAATGTAAGTAATCTATTATTACCGATACGAGTCATTTGGTTTCCTGCAGCTCCTGTAGAGTAGTTTCGGATTTAATAAGGATTTGTTTATGTCCTAGCTGTTTGCGTAGGAAGATGTTGCCGTTAGTAGACCAGCAAAACTTATAGTCATACTGTTTTGCGAACTGCCTTGCCAAATAAAAAAGTTTCTTTGCAGATAGACTGAGGTGCTCGTCCACAAATACGGGTTGTTTTTGTCCTGGAAGTCCTACCAGTTGTGAATTAAGCTTGCTGTCTTTATCTGGATTTTTATTATGAAATCCTCGAACACAGGAAATCAGTTCAGTCTTGACTTGCACACTCGTAAACTCTGCAACGATCGCTTTGTTGGGCGAGTTGCCTGGGGCACGGTATATGTTTCGGATACTCGTAGAGGGAATTGAAAAATCGACAGCGTTTCCGATATTCGTTATAATTTTTGTGAGATCAGCAGTCGACTCATTAGGCTGTAAAGGTATATTACAAACCTCAACAGTGGAGGATCGCGATTTATGCTGTAGATCTCTTACGGTTTTCTCCAAGGACTCCGTATATTTCTTGTAATCTCTACACTCATCCTGCAATATTTTTACTTGGTTCTTCATATCGTCGTACAAGTCACTAGTAGTAGAGATGGATTTTTCAATTTCTTTATTTAGCTTTGTAATCTGTAGATTTTGTATTTTCAATTCTGCCACGTCAGAAACCAGTTTTGTGACTAGTGCTGTCTGTTCTGCCATCACCTTCGCCACTGCGTCATCATGGTCGCTCTTCCATGACGTCAGCATTTGCTTAATTTCAAGTTTAAATTCCTCGAATTGGTCAATCGAAGAGTCGTCTAGCCTCGGGCGCTTATGGCGTGCGGTTATGTTGATGAATTCTGGGTCACTCACCGCCTGAGTTATGTCCGGGACAGACTGCGATTGATCTGTCGCCATCGCAACAATTGGACTTTTCGTACCTTTACTACGCGGAGAATGCTGCACGAACGTCATAGTATTTTACTAATACTAGGTCTTCTACGTGCAGCACGCTGCACGCACGAATAGGTGTTTTGCGTAGCAGATAGTCGATTCGTAGCACTGTGAAAGCGGTGGGGAGGGACACCTTCGACCGTAGCTCGTAGCAAGTGCGCGTAGCAGTCGTAGCACAGAGGCGTCGCGCCGCGCGTCGTAGCAGATACCGCTTCGTAGGTTAACGGCTAATTTAGCGTCAGCTCTCAATGTTGATATGGCTCGGCGGCCACAAGGACGACACTCCACTGCACCGAGCGCCCTTGACCGGCAGTTCGAATTAGGGAATGCAGAACCGGTTCTGTTTTAAAGAACCGGGATTTTCGGGACCTTCTCGCTAAAGAACCGGGATTCCCGATACTTTCGATACTTTAAGTAAGCCTTTAAAAGATGAAGAGTTGAAACGGAGAAAGTAAAAGAAAGACGAAATGACAGGGCAAAATAAAAACATTTAAATCAAATCAAATAAAACGTTTTATTTCTAGTTTTATTGGTAACTACGCATATTCTACCAGCAACATCTTTATTAACATTAAAACATTTTTGTACCTAATCCTAGATAATATTTATCAGAAACATTTATTAAACATCTTCTCCAAACAAATGATTTAAATCAACATGACTCCTATTGCAATTCTGCATAACCAAATTATAATTTAAAACTTGCGTAATATCTATAAAAAAGAAAGAAAAGGAACAGTGGAGTTTTAGCGTAGCATTAATCAGTCTCAATATTATTCATTAGATAATCTTAACCGACATTTTTTAAATTGTTATTTATTAACATAATTCATCATCATCCTTTCAGCCGAAAAACGTCCACTGCTGGACATAGGCCTCCCCCAAGCACCTCCACTTCGACCGGTTCTGTGCTTCTCGCATCCATCGGGTTCCCGCGGCCTTCACAAGGTCGTCGGACCACCTTGTGGGAGGCCTTCCAAAGCTACGTCTACCGGTACGCGGTCGCCACTCCAGAACATTTCGGCCCCATCGACCATCTGTTCTGCGAGCAATGTGCCCTGCCCACTGCCACTTAAGTTTGGCAATTCTTCGGGCTATGTCGGTTACCTTGGTCCTCTTGCGGATCTCCTCATTCCTGATTCGATCACGCAGGGAAACTCCATAGCTCTCTCCATTGCCCTTTAGGTGACTTTCAGCCTTCTTATAAGGCCCATTGTGAGTGACCACGTTACAGTGCCATAAGTCATCACTGGCAACACCCCTGGTCAAAGATTTTCGTCTTGAGACACTGAGGTATGTGGGACGAGAAGATTTTGCGTAGCTTCCCGAACGCTGCCCAGCCGAGTCGGATTCGACGATCGACCTCTTTTTCGAAGTTAGACCTACCACCTAACTGGACAATTTGTCCTAGGTAAACATACTCGTCCACGACTTCGAGTGTAGTGTCTCCGATCTTTATGAGAGTGGGTGTTACATGGGCATTTGACATGAACTTCGTTTTGTCCAAGTTCATTTTAAGACCCACTCTTTCGGAGTCTCTATTGAGGTCATCGAGCATTGTACTGAGGTCCTGCATAGTCTCAGCCCTGTCTCACACCTCACTGCAAAAGGACAGGTTTCGAGGTCTGAACCGTTGAAGAGACTGCAGCACAGCCCATGTCTCAATCGAATCAAAGGCTTTCTCGTAGTCCACAAACGCTAAGCAGAGAGGCAGGTTATATTCTTCGGTCTTCTGTATAACCTGTCGCAGCGTATGTATGTGGTCTACGGTGCTAAAGCCTTTACGGAATCCGGCTTGTTCGGGAGGCGTCAAACCTGCGCGCGAGACGGTTCGCGATGATTCTCGAAAACAGCTTGTAGACATGGGTCAGAAGTGAGATGGGCCTATAATTCTTAAGAAAGGCATTGTCGCCCTTCTTAAAGAAAAATATCACCACACCTCTGTTCCATGCCTGTGGTGTTTTGTCCTCGAGTATGACGGAATCAAACAGCTTCTGAAGGGCCTTAAGAACGGGTTTTCCGCCGGCCTTCAGGAGCTCGGCCTTAATTCCGTCATCACCCGACGCCTTGTTATTTTTGAGCTGCTTCAGAGCCATCCTGATCTCGTACAGGCTGACGTCCGGGATGTCTTCGGTATAGTGTCGGGTCAATCTAGCTCTTGGGTCGTTTGCCAGATCCATAACGGGGTTACTTGTTGACGTGTATAACTGTCCATAGAACCTCTCGATCTCTCTCAACAGCTCAGGTTTGGCGGATACGATCCTGCCATCATCGGTCTTTAGTTTCGTAAGCTGGCTCTGCCCAAAAGAAGCAGTCTTGTTTAAGTCTTTTTTGCGAAGCACTGTCCACCAAAATCACAAACACAACGCAAAGCACAACATTCCGAAGACGCGATGGCCGCCACCAGCCCCTCCCGCACCCTCGTGCAGCATGCTCTTGTAGCATGCATGCTTCTTGTGCATGCTAGGTAGCAAGTGTATTCCACGCTTTAAGCGGTCGGGCTTTATGCTATTAAATTAGAAATATTCGAAACGCGAAGTATCTTTTCCCGAAAGAACCGGGATTATGTTTTAAAAATCCCGGTTCCAAAAACGACGCTAATTTCCGGGATTTCCCGGTACTTTCGGTTCCGGGATTTCCGGGACTATTCACTAGTTCGAATCCCGCCAATTACCAAAAAGGCCGAAGCAATATTTGGTGACAGATCCACGGAATTATGTATGTCCCTTTCTAGACACGCCCCGGAGGCGTTAACAGTCCATATGAGCACTTAAGGAAAGACAGAGAATTACAATTACACTTGTCCACCAATCAGGCACTAGTAAGGAGATCGAATTGAACACACGTCTGCACTCAACGACAGCAACAAGCGAACTGGAGCTGCTACTAAGCAAATTCTATGTCATTTTAATTACTTAAGTATGTTTCGAATTACGAATAAAAGTTCCTATTATTATTATACAATTTGTTTTATTTAATTCCTTCAGTCAAAGCAAAAGTAATTTAATTTTTCATTACTATTTAAGTACCTACTGTTTTTAGGGTTCGGTACCAAAAAGGTAAAAAGGAACCCTTATGGTGCGACTTCGTCCGTCTGTCCGTCCGTCCGTCACACCGCTATATCTCGAAAACAACTTTACCACCTCATTGTTTATAGAATTGCTTAGAATGAGATTTCTTACTGACAAATTCCGATTTATTACGTAACCGCTCGTTCAATAATTTTTCCCGCCCATTTAATTATTTTCCTGCTCAATAATATATTCACTGATCCATTTTATTATTTTTTATTACTCATTTTTGTTTACTTTACTGCTTAGTTTTAACTGCTGAACTATTTTTAACTTACCAAAACCGCTAAGTATTTACAACTGCCTCTTTAAATCAGAGCCATAGAAAAATCGTAAATATATCTAAAAATGTACGTAATTAGATAAATATACGAATCAATAGTAATAATATAATAATTTTATAAACTATCATTTGTTGACAATGCCCGTGACCCAAGGCCCAACGGCTGGCTTTGACCTTGGCCAGAGGATTAGCATTGCCATACAACGTGGTGATGCCGCCAGTCTCTTGGGTACATTACCAGTCGACAGCGATGTACATGAATTTTTCGAATTATTTTAGTTCGTGTATAGTTTTAGTTGAATTATGATTTAATTTTGTTATTTTTATTAATTAATCAGGTAAGTAACAACGAAAAGTAAGCTAACAACGATTTTCTTGCTCAAGAAACGTACAAAAGCTAGAAGTTCTCGCGTACCTATGTAAAACGTAAAACATTGCGACACAACGTCGCGCGCCGCAGAACACTCGCTGAGAGACTCACGCTACCCAAGTAACACATTAAAGCAGTATAACGGCCGACTTACAGCATTTCTGTATCGTTTTCGCATTTTGAGTTAGTTCTATAGTAACATTACAAACGTTTATACGGCTACTGTAATGCTTATTTGGGCACAATTTATACGGCTTTAGATCCTAAATAGGTTCACAATAGTTGTTTAATAGCATTACAGGCGCATTATATTAGCATTATTATGGTCAAAGAAGTTACCAATCGCATTAAAGAAGAATTATTACGGTCAATGAAGTTGCCAATCGCATTACATAAGCATTATACTAGCAATATTATTGATAATGAAGATGTTAATTGCATTACAAAAGCATTACACTAGCATTAGAATGTAGTAAAAGAATGATTGGAGCTATTTAAGTGTTCACAGTTAGAACTTAAATAAACCCTACATCATTGCAAAAACATCTCTAATACCACGGTACAAATGTTATAATACAATTAACGTTGTAATTTAACTACTTTGTATCGCAACATAATATGGACGAAGACGGTCAAAACTGAGTGACACCATATTTGTTTGCATCAAAACAAAATGTATAATACTAGGTTAATTTTTGACTCTTTTGCTATTTCATGCCTTCAAATATTACTGCGCAATGTAGTTTACTGTAAATGTCTATATAAGTTTCATTGAGAATTTTCACGCGCCTTCGATATTTTGTGGTTTTGATATAAAATGTGATTTATAGATATTGTGTGAAATAATCAAAACAATTGTGTATTCCTGTTTAGAACGAATTTTGCATAATTAACATAATATTATTGGTTGGGCAGTATTAAATTAAGTTATATCATTATTATATAGGTCTATTGTTTTTATAAATAGGTCCGAATGATAATATTTTTTGGTTATAAAATATTTACAAAATGGTGTCGGTCTATAGCAGCCCGGTGAGCCTTTAAAAAGGCTAATTAATGCCGTCAGCAGTATAAATACTCACACGTGAACAATTATTAAGCCAGAGGCCAAAGAGAAGACTTTTGATGAACAGTGTAGTGCCATTGTCTATAAAGTAGTTTTATATGGGTTCACCGGTATTCCAGTAGACTTGATGTAGACTGAAATAGTGCCATGCGGATCCTTGAGTAAAACAATCACCTATTTATTACGATAGTTGTTTTCTTATTTTCAGTAATTTTTGTACCAACCATACAATGCCGTACAAAATAAAATATATCAGCTTGCCAAAGCTGAATTATTAAAAATGGAAGACAATTTAATGTATATACAGCTTTACGCATTACAATAACTCACTTATAATTGATTAAAGAGCTGTTAGCTGTACAACAGAACTCAGTTGATCTTTAAAAATGCAAGCATTACATTGATTCACGTTTATGCTGCCCAGCAGTACTAGGCATTTACTTACCACTTTAAAGTGCTATTACACAACAAAGGGCACTAAAAACAGCCCAAAGCTTTATAACGGATTTACGGTGCATTATAATGGTACAAGTTTATGCTATTAAGCAGCATTAGGCATTATCTTACTACCTAAAAATGCAATTATAGACCCTAAGGCACTAAAAACAGCTGAAAGATGTATAGCGGATTTACGTGGCATTATAATGGTTCATGTTTATGCTATTAAACAGCATTAAGCATGTATTTACTACTTAAAAATGCTACTGTAGATCCAAATGCACTAAAAACAGCTGAAAGCTGTATAGCTGGATTGTGGTTTACTGCAATAAAGCTAAAGGCTTTACAAAAGCATTTTGATAAGCCACTATCCAACCGCTATACAGTGTAAAGCATCATAATGGTTTTTAAATGCCAATATAAAGCGTCAAGATGCTTGGTGAACTTATATAAGAGTTTATACGGATCTTAAGTTGTACATAAGTTTACTATTCGTTTCTTATAATGCTTTCTGTGTTACTTGGGTAGTTACACGCATACTAGTCAGCGAGTAGGTACACGCTAGTCGCCGTCGCGCATACTAGTCAGCGAGTAGGTACACGCTAGTGGCCGTCGTGCATACTAGTCAGCGAGTAGGTACACGTCTGTCAAATCAAATATGCGTCACAACCACACAAAACGATCATCAGCGTAATGCTTAGACCCTATACGAGACAGAGACCCCGCGCTAGCGCGCCGCAGCAACAGCCGGCGTTGATGTAATGCTAAGACCCTATACGTGACAGAGCGCCCGCGCTAGCGCGCCGCAGCAACAGCCGGCGTTGATGTGATGCTAAGACCCTATATAAGACAGAGCCCCGAGGTTGCACGCCGCAGCAACAGCCGGCGTTGATGTGATGCTAAGACCCCATATAAGACAGAGCCCCGAGGTTGCGCGCCGCTGCAACAGCCGGCGTTGATGTAATGCTAAGACCCTATACAAGACAGAGCCCCGAGGTTGCGCGCTGCAGCAACAGCTGGCGTTGATGTAATGCTAAGACCCTATACGAGACAGAGCGCCCGCGCTAGCGCGCCGCAGCAACAGCCGGCGTTGATGTAATGCTAAGACCCTATACGAGACAGAGCCCCCGCGCTAGCGCGCCGCAGCAACAGCCGGCGTTGATATAATGCTAAGACCCTATACGCGACAGAGCGCCCGCGCTAGCGCGCCGCAGCAACAGCCGGCGTTGATGTAATGCTAAGACCCTATACGAGATAGAGCCCCCGCGCTAGCGCACCGCAGCAACAGCCGGCGTTGATGTAATGCTAAGACCCTATACGCGACAGAGCGCCCGCGCTAGCGCGCCGCAGCAACAGCCGGCGTTGATGTAATGCTAACACCCTATACGAGACAGAGCGCCCGCGCTAGCGCGCCGCAGCAACAGCCGGCGTTGATGTAATGCTAAGACCCTATACGAGACAGAGCCCCGCGCTAGCACGCCGCAGCAACAGCCGGCGTTGATCTAATGCTAAGACCCTATACGCGACAGAGCGCCCGCGCTAGCGCGCCGCAGCAACAGCCGGCGTTGATGTAATGCTAAGATCCTATACGAGACAGAGCCCCCGCGCTAGCGCGCCGCAGCAACAGCCGACGTTGATGTGATGCTAAGAGACTATATAAGACAGAGCCCCGAGGTTGCGCGCCGCAGCAACAGCCGGCGTTGATGTAATGCTAAGACCCTATACGCGACAGAGCGCCCGCGCTAGCGCGCCGCAGCAACAGCCGGCGTTGATGTAATGCTACGACCCTATACGAGACAGAGCCCCCGCGCTAGCGCGCCGCAGCAACAGCCGGCGTTGATGTGATGCTAAGAGACTATATAAGACAGAGCCCCGAGGTTGCGCGCCGCAGCAACAGCCGGCGTTGATGTAATGCTAAGACCCTATACGCGACAGAGCGCCCGCGCTAGCGAGCCGCAGCAACAGCCGGCGTTGATGTAATGCTAAGACCCTATACGAGACAGAGCCCCCGCGCTAGCGCGCCGCAGCAACAGCCGGCGTTGATGTAATGCGAAGACCCTATACGAGACAGAGCCCCCGCGCTAGCGCGCCGCAGCAACAGCCGGCGTTGATGTAATGCTAAGACCCTATATAAGACAGAGCCCCGAAGTTGCACGCCGCAGCAACAGCCGGCGTTGATGTGATGCTAAGACCCTATATAAGACAGAGCCCCGAGGTTGCGCGCCGCAACAACAGCCGGCGTTGATGAAATGCTAAGACCCTATACGCGACAGAGCGCCCGCGCTAGCGCGCAGCAGCAACAGCCGGCGTTGATGTAATGCTAACACCCTATACGAGACAGAGCCCCGCGCTAGCGCGCCGCAGCAACAGCCTGCGTTGATGTAATGCTAAGACCCTATACGAGACAGAGCCCCCGCGCTAGCGCGCCGCAGCAACAGCCGGCGTTGATGTAATGCTGAGACCCTATACGAGACAGAGGCCCGCGCTAGCGCGCCGCAGCAACAGCCGGCGTTGATGTAATGCTAAGACCCTATACGAGACAGAGCCCCCGCGCTAGCGCGCCGCCGCAACAGCCGGCGTTGATGTAATGCTAAGACCCTATACGAGACAGAGCCCCGCGCTAGCGCGCCGCAGCAACAGCCGGCGTTGATGTAATGCTAAGACCCTATACGAGACTGAGCCCCCGCGCTAGCGCCGCAGCAACAGCCGGCGTTGATGTAATGCTAAGACCCTATACGAGACAGAGCCCCCGCGCTAGCGCCGCAGCAACAGCCGGCGTTGATGTAATGCTAAGACCATATACGAGACAGAGCCCCACGCAAGCGCCGCAGCAACAGCCGGCGTTGATGTGATGATGTGCAGCATACGATATGATATAAAAAACACTCCGGGAGTGCCGGCAGAAGTGAAAACTTGAATATCAACGTTGTTTACTGTAACTGTCACCGTCGCCGTCACCGTCGCCGTCACCGTCACCGTCACCGTCACCGTCACCGTCACCGTTTCCGTCACCGTCTGTCTGTCTGTCTGTAATTTGATCCTGTGTACTTTTTTTCAATTTTTGATATTTTAGATTCTTACGAATGTTCGATCAGCCTCACGTGACATCTTACGATCAGGGTCACGTCTATAGATGGGCAATCCACCCGGGTTTAAACCCGGTGCTTTGATAAAAACCCAATATTATGGGTGTTTATGGGTGTTTACGGGTGTTTATCGGGTGTTTATCAAAAGCACCGGGTTTAAACCCGGTGGATTGCCCATCTATAGCACGTCTCATCTTACGAATCTTACGATCAGGGTCACGTGACCGGACGCGAGCTTAACATTTTTTACCCATTACACAAAAAGTGTACAACGCCGCTAAAGAAGTTTTCACTTCAAAAACCGGCCAAGTGCGTGTCGGGCAACGCACAGTGTAGGGTTCCGTAGTAGCCCGTTATCACAATGTCGTACGATTCTGTTGTTCTTTATTCTGAATATAAAAAAAAAACACATTTTCTTTTTCAATGCAAGTCTTTACCCGTTATAAACAAGCTACTACTTCATCTTAGTCACTTTAAAAGGTTAATGCTAAGGATTTTGTATTTGGTACAAAATTATCCAACACCCAAGTTCAACGTCTATTACTGCTAAACTAATAAAGTTATCTTAACCGCTATACTTTTCCTTTAAACTTCATAAAATGCACTATCATTAATATTTCGTAAATGGTGCATTAAATCGAAAAATTATTTTAGCAACCCCCAAGTCATTTTAGAAGACCTATTCAACGATACCCCACACGATGGAGTAGACGATGAAAAAAATATTCATCCCCACTTCACATGTAGGGAAGCCACCCTAAAAAAAAATTATTTTACCACTTCGTCTCGGACAGACGGACTTGACGAAACTATAAGGGTTCCTTGTAGGAACTACGGAACCCTAACAACAATCAGAATAAGAGATAAAAAAAATATACAATACCTTCATAATTCTAAAATGATGGTTTACTTAAACATGAAATTTAAGAAATGGTAACATTCCGCGGGTAACGACTCACCGGCGCTGTGCCTGTGGGAGCGTGGTCGCAGTGGACGATCCCGGCGGATCCCGCCTACATTCTCATAGAAATCAAAGATAATTATTACTCGTGCGTAGCTTTAACCATGGGTCACACAAACTATATTTTTTCATGTTTTCCAGAGTCGTGAAGATCTTCACCAAAATCTACAAACTAACGATGGTGTACCGCTACTTCCTGTCGAATTACTGGAACTTCTGCAACGACAACCTGGTCGCCATGATGGCCCGGCTGTCTCCTGCCGACAAAGCTATCTACAACTTTGATGTCAGCAGTATTGACGTCGAGGAGCTGATCCTAGCGTGCGCTGTTGGCATACGAAGGTTGGTTCTTCATCACCATCATTCGGCCCCGATACATAACATAACATTACACCAGCGGGGTGATTGCGTATCACACTATCAGTACCGATAGCTTTCATTTTGACAGTTCAACAACATTCATTGCGTTATTTAAGTACGTTGTTGAGCAGACACATTATTCAAACATGGATTAGCAATATCCTTTAAAAAACGACAACAAAATTAAGTTGATTTCAGAGGACTAATACCATTAAAAAAGTTATAAAAATGTTTGAAGTTCTAGCGTAAACTGAACTTTATTATATAGGTATTAAAGTAATTTTTCCATTAACTCATATTTGTTTACATGTTTGGAAAGTTAATCGCGAACGGAGATTAGACCCAGCGGGTTAGGTTGTGCGTTGTCTGTCAGTGAGTGAATGAATGAATGATTGATTGTTCCAGGTACATTCTGAAGGACGGTCTGCAGGGCAGTGAGGTGGGCTACAGGAAACGGCAGAGATTGTACTACGCGAACATACTGTTCATAATGGTGTACTTGTACTTAATCTGGAAGCTCGTGTACTTCTTGTACTCGACCCTCGCTATGATGTTCGCTGTTGTTTAGATTCTAGGTAATAAATTATTTTATTAGGAAAAACGTGTTTTTTTGTTGGTGACAGGTTTTTTATTTTAAGACTAGCTTCCGCCCGCGACTCCGTCCGCGCGGATGTCGGTCTTCGCGTGGATGGTTTATTTCTCCATTTTGAGTAACTCTGACAATGACATCTTATAAATATCTATTGGACCCAAATACGGCTTAGCCTATAATAATTAAGGAGATCCCTCTATTGAGCTACTGCTGTTGAGCTCGCGTTCTGTAGTAAGTATTTTTTTCATAGTAATTCCGACCTTCATAAGTAGCATGTAG
This sequence comes from Mesoligia furuncula, assembly GCA_916614155.1. NCBI lineage: Eukaryota > Metazoa > Arthropoda > Insecta > Lepidoptera > Noctuidae > Mesoligia > Mesoligia furuncula. Next base: position 15,648,841 of record OU744819.1, read on the forward strand.
CAGTAAATTACTGACAATGACGAAAAGTTTGCAATAATAAAAAAGTGATCGTGACAATGCGACAGAAAGTTAATTGAGAGTTTCAGCATACACAACATTGTTAGTGAGCTCGTCCGGAATATGAACATGAAGATTTCTTGGACTGCTCACATGGGAAAGAGCTACGTAAAGTTGCCCGTGTGAAAAACAACTCGCGGTAAGATCTACGCCAGCAACTCCTAGGGTCTGACCTTGAGCCTTATTTATTGTCATGGCGTAACACAAAGCTACAGGAAACTGTATTCTCTTAAATTGAAATGGAAAATTATCCACTACGGGTAATGCAACGTGTGTTCTACAGAACAACGTCTATGAATAAAACCGAAAAATAAGATTTTTTTTTCTACGTATTTTTCCAGGATAAAAAGTATCCTATTTTATGCCCAGGATAATAAGGTATAATTATACCAAGTTTCATCGAAATCGAACCGTTAGTTTTCACGTGATGCCTGCATATACAGACAGACAGACAGACAGACAAAAAATTTTTTAATCACATATTTGGGTTTGGTATCGATCCAGCAACACCCCCCGCTATTTATTTTTTCAATATTTTCAATGTACAGAATTGACCCTTCTACAGATTTATTATATGTATAGATTTGATCCAAAACTACAAATCCATAAAATGTTATTTTTCGAGTGGTAAGTATCTGACATTACCCATTTGCAGGCCTAACATGGCCAGATATCGCACAAACACAGTTTCGAAGGAAAAAGGGGAGGCCTTTGCCCAGCAGTGGGACACAAGATGGCACAAAACACTGAAGTACTCATTTGAAAAACCAACTAATGTTTATTTAGCGATAATTCATACCTTTCCGTACCCAAAGGGTAATAACGGGACCCTATTACTAAGACTTCGCTGTCTGTCCGTCTGTCCGTCCGTACGTCTGTCTGTCACCAGACTGTATCTCAAGAACCGCGATAGCTAGACAGTTGACATTTTCACAAATTATGTATTTCTGTTGCCGCTATAACAACAAATACTAAAAACAAAACAAAATAAATATTTTGTTGTATGGGGGGCTCCCATACAACAAACGCGATTTTTTTGCCCTTTTTTGCTCGATATCAATAATGGCAACAGGTTGGCACTTGAAATATTCACAAAATACTCATTTGTATTTTGCTTTAATAATAAATAATAAAATTAATATTAAATAAATATTTAAGGGGGCTCTCATACAATAAACGTGTTTTTGCCTTGTGGTACGCAACCCTTCGTGTGCGAGTCCGACTCGCACTTGGCCAGTTTTTTTTTAATCTTTAGCTGTATATTTTGAAAAGTCTTTTGATTGATAATTGCTTACTATGAAAATGTGTGTCTGACTTTAAATGATTACCCAATCATCATCATGTGCCTAGTTACAACTATGTTGGGGTCGGCTTCCAGTCTAAGCGGATGCAGCTCATACCAGTATTTTACATGGAGGTACTGCCTATCTGACCTCCAAACCTCGGTTACTGAGTACTACGACACCCCCACGACATAGAGCCTTTAACAGACTAGGTCGGCTGCTGTAAGAGTAACTGCTCTAGTAGCAATTATTATGGACGTACTTAACTACACTTCACTAAACTACTACTTTACACTAAGCTAGCTTCTCCCCACGACTTTGTCCGCGAGCATGTTCACCCGACCCACTCTGTCGCATCGCATTCGCTTAGCGTTTATTCTGACTTTTTTTCTTTTCGTTGGCTACTAAAAGGTCCTAGCGTAATGTTAAATAGCCTATAATTATAGCCTGTCTCAAGAATTGGGCTATCAAATGCAAGAAGGATTTTTTCAATTCCGACGTGACGGTTGAGTAATGTACCGCAGCACTCGTCGCGTGCTGCTGGTGCGCTTCTCTCAGTTCAAGGTAAGCGGTACCCATTTTCAGAGCTTTTTCCCTTTTCCAATTTGTTTCATGTGAATTAAAATTGTTTTATCACTGACACCGAAGCCTGCCGCTAAGTCTGACGTGGTTTGCGGTGGATCCGCCTCCACGAGCACTTTTAATTTTTCATTGTCAACTAGGTGAACTAGGTGAACTAGGGTCTCCAGACGTCCACGGGGCTTGTTCTGTAGGTCAAAATCTCCAGAACCAAAACTTTGGAATCAAAATTCCCATACATATAATTAATCCTTCGAGCTGTTTCTGCAGCATTGCCACGACACGGTGTATCTCAGCGGTGCCACGGTGGTACTCGTATTCGTCAATAATAAATATCCTCCTAACCGATTTCGGTCACGGTGGCAACCTTAACGGAGATTAGCCAGGTGCGCAGGAGATATTATAGTGCACAAGTGTGTGCGCAGACACAGGTGCACTCTCTGTTCCTTTACTCTCATAGTCCGATGGGACGGCAATCCGACACAACCGGGGAGGGATCAGGCGCAGGACCAAAGGCTTTATGTGTTTTCTGAGGCACGGGGGTATTAAACCGCCAACTTTCAAACTCCGGGCTGTTAGTAAAAAAATCCTAATGGGAAAACCCAATAACACTTTGCCTGCCCTGGGAATCGAGCCCAGGACCCCACGCTTAGCAGTCGCGTTTGCAACCGCGAGACCATCGGAGCAGTTTAAAAAAAATAATATACAGGCTGTTATAGACCATTAGGTAATGGGTGCGATATTACATATACGTTTTCCATATTGTGAACAGAACGATGTCAAAGAAAAGTCAAATAGCGCGAAAACAAATGAATCACTAAATTCGAAACGCAATTACTTACATAAGCCTAAATTTGAATTTGGAATTCTAACCAAACGGCCAGACATTTAATTGAGATCAAAGTGGTCAGTTCGACAAAACGCCAATTTCATTATAAACTAGCTGTGCCCGCGACTTCGTCCGCGTGGAATAGTGACTTTTCGGGCAGCATATTTTGAATTACATATACCGTCTACAGACCGGGCATTTGCTGTCCGAACCCTCTGAGAACTCAGGCGAATTTCAGTGAAAGTCTCAGACTCTAGTGCTTGAGCTTCATGATCGGCAGTGAGACGTATTTCTCGTTCTTCCTGTGTTTCCTGAGACCGAACATTTGCTGTCCGAACCCTCTGAGAACTCAGACGAATTTCCCTATCAGTGAAAGTCTCAGACTCACGCGATAGTGTATGAGCTTCACGATCGGCAGTGAGACGTATTTCCCGTTCGTCCTGTGTCTCCTGGAATCGAGCATTTGTTGTCCGTACTCTCTGGGAGCTCAGGCGGATTTCCCTGACAGCAAAAGTCTCAGACTCACGCGATAGCGCGTGAGCTTCGCGATCGACAGATAAACGTGCCTTTCGTTGTTCCCCGTTTTCCCTATTTCGAGTTGTCATCATTCGAGAACGATTTGAACTCAGTCGAGATTCTCGCTGCGTCGAAGTTTCTGCAGCACGAAACCTAGCCTGGTGCAGAGAGCCTTTTGCCTCACGACCTTCCTCAGATTCCTGTGATCGAACTAATCTCATCCTTTTAGCATTTCTGCTACATTGGGAGAGGTTGGATCTTCTTCGAGGCATTCTTACAATAAAATAGTACTTACTACTTAACACACAGTTATTTAGTAAACACGCACTATGAGCTCATTGCCTGGTGATGACATTGAAGTCTTGGGATTAACTCCGGATAATCATTTAAACTAGTTTGTAAGACAACAGAAGGTACCAGTAATAATATTCTTATACCTAACAACAACAAGGTATCTTCTTGCTCTAAAATAAGTAAATATCAAAAAGGAGATCAGCAGAATGCCTTGACATTATTTCATCAAAATATTCAAGGCATTTCTTCCAAATTATTAGAAATAGAAATGTTTTTAGAAAAAACAAAGTTTGACATTGTTTGTTGTACTGAACATTGGTTAAAGGATTACCAAATGTTAATTAATTTTGAAAACTATAGTGTGGGCAGTTGTTTTAACCGTAAATCTATGCTACGTGGAGGTTCCCTAATCTTGATAAAAAATTGTTTAAAATCTAAGCAACGAAATGACATAGTGGGTTTATCAATTGAACATTGCATCGAACTGTCCTGTGTTGAGCTAGATAAGCATGTCGTAGTGTGCGTTTACAGACCCCCTAATTATCAGAACTTTTCTGTATTTGAGTCAATAATGGAAGATGTCTTAGCGAAACTTGCATCCATTAACAAAGCCGCAATTATTTGTGGTGATTTTAATATTAATATTTTGGAAAATAATTCTAATAGCAGTAGATTATTAAGCCTTTTTAAATCGTTCAATTTATCAAATGTTTTTACAGAACCGACTAGAATAACTCCAACTTCTGCTACTTGTATAGATAATGTCTTTTGCGATTGTGATTATTTAGATAAAGCCATCGTCAACTATCTGCCGTCTGATCATAGTGGACAAACGGTATCTTTTAAGTTTAAAACACCTTTGCAAAAAGTGCAAATACAATTTAGACCAATAACGACTTGTAAACTAAATAGATTCAATAGTACCCTAAATAATAAGTTAAATGATCTGGGCCATGATATGGATGATGCAAATAAATTGTACGAGGATTTCTTTTCAGTAGTGTACACTCAATTCAATACAACTTTTGAAAAGAAAACAAAAAACATTTGCCCTAATTTTATATTTAGTGACTGGGCAACTAGAGGTATTAGGATAAGTAGGGAAAGACTGTTCGAGCTGTATGGCCTTAAGCCTTACATCAATACTGTAACTTTCAGCAAGTATGTTGCTACTTATTCCAAAATTTTTAGAAATACATGCAAAATAGCCAAAGCCCTGTACATTAGCAATAAAATCAAATCAGCTGAAAATAAAATAAAAACAGTTTGGAAAATTATAAATAACGAAACTAGTAGAAATAAAAAACGAAACACTGATTACACATTGGAGACTTCACGTGGAGCCATAAGCTCTAACTTAGAAGTAGCTCAGGAGTTTGTAAATTTCTTTACTAATATACCATCAAAAACGACGGAAGCCTTAAATTCCTCATCCGACGTATCAATTGATTTATTAAGAGCAAACGTTCCAGCCTGCCCGGTTGAATTTCAATTTACACATATTAACCCCGTAACAGTAATAAAAGCTTTTAAGCAAATTAAGATCAAATTGACCGAAGATCTTTGGGGAATGTCCATTAAAGTCTGTGCCTCCATAATTGAGACTATTGCACCTTATTTAGCCTTAGTATTTAATTCGTGTGTTGATCAAGGAGTCTTCCCCGATTTAATGAAATTCAGTAAGGTAATACCACTTTTCAAATCTGGGGACAGTAAAGACACCAATAATTATAGACCCGTATCCGTGTTGCCGGTTTTCAGTAAGGTGTTTGAAAAGATAATGCTTAATCAGATGCTCAATCATTTTAACACGAATAAAATCCTTCACGATCAACAATATGGTTTCACCAAAGGACGTTGTACGACCGACGCCGGTGTAACCTTATTAAAACACATTTTTAACGCGTGGGAAGAGGCCCAAGACGCCATGGGAATCTTTTGTGACCTCTCTAAGGCATTTGATTGCGTCGATCACGAAACCTTGCTTTTGAAACTTGAGCATTATGGGCTTGGAAAACTTGCGCTCAGTTTAGTTAGTTCTTATTTAAATGACAGACAACAGCAAGTTCAAATAAATGGTGTCAATTCACATGGTTTAACAGTAAAAATGGGTGTGCCACAAGGCTCGATATTGGGTCCTTTCCTCTTTTTAGTGTATGTTAATGATCTACTCCATTTATTAAAAAATCAACCACAAATGGTGTTATTTGCTGATGACACTTCCTTAATTTTTAAGGTAAATAGACGTGCTACAAATTATGACGACGTAAATAACGCCTTACTGCAGGTCCAAAGTTGGTTCACTGCTAATAATTTAGTATTAAATGGGAAAAAAACTAAGTGCATAAGATTTTCTCTACCAAATGTAAAGAGTAGTGATTGTGAGATAGTATTGAATCAAGAGAAACTAGAATTCGTCGATGAAACGGTTTTCCTGGGGATCACGCTCGACTCAAGGCTACAATGGGGTCCTCATTTAACATCTCTTGCAGGACGGCTAAGTTCAGCAGCTTATGCTGTCAGAAAAATCCGCCAATTTACTGATATAGATACCGCGAGACTGGTCTATTTTAGTTACTTTCATAGTATCATGTCTTACGGTATTTTGCTTTGGGGACGGGCTGCAGACATTGATTCTATTTTTATTCTGCAGAAAAGAGCCATCAGAGCCATATATAACCTCTGCAGGCGTGATTCTCTAAGGGAACTGTTTAAGGAAATTAACATTGTTAAAGTAAATTTAACATAAATATAAACTTATTTTATATGTCATTTTAGTTTAATGGTAATCAATAACAAAGTCGTTATTAACTTGCAACATTGTATTTATATTTGACATTTTTTAATGGCTAGCAACATTTTTTCTCTCTCTGCATCCATGCTCAACCGGCAAGTCCATTTTTTGTACCTTTGATAATTTAACTAATAAATTCAACAATATTTTATACGCATGAGTTTTTCTTATACATGCGATAGTGGTCCTTCGATTGGAAATTCGAGGTATTCGTGTATTCTCCGTGGTTTTGGCATTTTGTTCGTGGAGCTATTGTTCACGTGCACGACAACGGCCCGGGCAAGTCTACGTGCAGGATCTATATTGCACTTGGGCTCATAAAGAAGCACGAAGAAACCATCGGCCTTCCTCAAGATACAGTCCAAGAAATTCCATCCATCCATCCATCGTGTCTGTTCGTATTTCTATAAGTACCTACGAAAACGAAACTTGAAGGAAGGGTGGCTCGATTCATCGATTCGAGAACATAGTGCATCATTTCGAGAAGAAACATAGTCATCGTGTTGGTTCGTATTTCTATTAATGCGAAATAAGGTGGCCTGTGAAAGTGAAAAGGTTCATTAAAAGTACCTACCTACAAAATATTTTTCTTCAAACGTCAAACTAACGAAATAGCGGGAACGCGCAGTTGACATTGACACTGACAGTCAGTTGTCACTTTATTTCAAAACTGCAAGAGGCGCTCGGCGGATCTAACTGATTTATTTCGACGACAACGAGAAATACAACTGTTTACTGGGCGTTTAAGACGGAGTGCAAAGACGGAGTGTTCCTAAAGCGCTGTCATTCAACAAGATGGAAGAGGATCTTAAGGTTTTGCGTCTAAAGCGCGGTCAACTCAAAGGTACTGTAACTCGCATTGAAAACTATATCAATGACCCAGTGAATATTTCTAGTGTTACTGCTGAAGCTCTTCAAGCTCGAAAAGAAAAGTTAATTTCTACTTTAAAAGACTATGAAAAGGTCCAGCTAGATATTTTGTCGTTAGATGGTAAAGATAACGAAGATGTGGCTATTTTAGAAGAAAAATATTTCTCAATTCTTTCCAAAATAAACCATTGTCTAAAAAACTTGATTACATCAGAGGTGTCCCAGTGTACAAGTGTATCTTCGTCTAAATTGCCAAACATTGACTTACCGGTATTTAGTGGAAAAGACTTTACAAAATACACACCGTTTATAGATTTATTTACTGCTGTAATACACAACAACAAGGCACTTTCTGATGTACAAAAGTTATTCTACTTAAGGAAATATTTAAGTGATGATGCTCTTAGTGAAATAGTTAATTTGCCTCTTGTCAATCAGTCATATCAAGAAGCCTTGATATTATTAAAGAAACGCTTTGATAATAAAGCTAGATTAATTATAAATCACATAAATATACTTTTGGACTTGCCTACAATGCAGAAGAGCACTGCAGCCTCTATAAGGTCATTCATTTCAGAAATAAAGCAGCAGCTATATGCTTTGAAAAATTTAAAGCAACCCACAAAGGAGTGGGATATGCTGCTTATTTCAATATTAACTAGGAAACTAGATACCTTTACCAACAGAGCCTATCAACTTGACAGGAACTCTGAAGTTTTACCAACGATGGAAGAATTTATGTCTTTCCTTGAAAAGCGTGCTATGGCGCTAGAGGACTGTGGAGTCCGTGAAGACGCTTCTAAGAAGTCAAATAAGGTAACCAATGTTGCTACCTCAAATAATGTAAAATTATGTACATTTTGCAAAGGTAATAATTACCACAAACTTTACAATTGCCCTTCCTTTAAAACGGCTTCAATAAAAGACCGTCAGAATTTTGTTTCTATAAACAAACTATGTACTACATGCCTAAATGCACATAGTGCTAAATGTAAATTTCACTTTACCTGTCAAGTATGCAAGGAGAGGCACAATTCACTTCTGCATGTAGACAAGGAAATTGAGGGAAAGGAGGCTGTTGCATTACACTCTAGTATAGTGCTAAGTAACAATGTTATATTGCCAACTGTGAAGGTAAAATTATTTAATATTGCAGGCCATGAAGTCTATGTCAGGGCACTGCTCGACTCAGGTAGTCAAGTGTCACTCATCAAAAACTCCCTTGTGAAGTCTTTGGGTTTGACATGCATACAAAAAGAAACACATATTATTGGTGTTACAAATAAAAACAGCAAAATCAATCATTTTGTTAATGTAAATTTGCATTCCCCAGTGTCAAAAACTCAATTAAATGCAAAATGCCATGTTGTGGATTCTATAACCACTAAATTACCTCAACAATTTATTGATATTTCACAATTTAATTTACCTAAAGATATCATTTTGTCTGATGATAATTTTAATCTGCCCGCAGAAATTTCTTTGCTTTTAGGTGCCGATATATACTTCAGTATTTTGTTAGATGGTAATAAGAAAATTCCAAGTGGCCCTGTTTTGCAAAGAACTTTGTTCGGATATGTTCTTGGAGGTACCATAAATATAAATGCCTGCAATGTTGACAACAATTATGTTTCAAATATGGCTATCTGTGAATCTAGCAAACTAGAAAATGTAATGGAGCAATTTTGGCTCACTGAAAAGGTACCTGAACCAACTGATAAGTTGTGTAGTGAGTATAAAAAGGCTGAGGTTAATTTTCAAAACTCAGTTAAAATTGAAAATAAAGTATTTCAAGTTGATATGCCACTTGTCTGTGACTTAGAACAACTACAGCTTGGAGATTCCTTTTCAGTCGCTCATCAAAGATTTTTGACACTGGAAAATAAATTTAAAAGAAATCCATTGCACCTGGAAAAGTATAAACAATTTATTGAAGAATATATTGCCTTGGGACATGCAAAAAAGGTCAACATTAGTGAATATGAAGTTACTAATGGACATATTTACTTTTTAGCTCATCATGCTGTGATCAATGAAGACAGCAGAACAACCAAACTGCGAGTGGTATTCGATGGTAGTATGAAGTCAAAATGTGGAGTCTCCCTGAATGATGTCATGTTAAATGGACCAGTTGTACAAAAAGAACTATTTGATATCCTCCTCCTATTCCGTACGTACCTTTATACTTTAATTTGCGACATTGCCAAGATGTTTCGCTGTGTGAAGATAAACCCAAAGCAAGCCTGCCTCCAGAATATACTTTGGAGGGATCATCCACACAAGCCCATCAGTTGTTTACAGCTGCAAACTATTACATATGGGTTAAAACCATCTACATTTTTGGCCACCCGATGCCTAATAGAGCTGGTGCATAGGTATGGTGAGAGGTATCCACTTGCAGCAGAGGCTATGTTATCAAATACTTATGTAGATGATGTATTATGTGGCTCTGACAGTATAGAGTCCCTGTATGATCTCAAGGTCCAATTAGTAGAACTTTTAAAGTTGGGAAATTTTAATTTGCACAAATGGTGTTCAAATGTATCTCAGGTGCTGGAAAGTGTTCCTATTGAACTTAAATATTTTAATGATGACATTGAATTTGATAAAAATAACATTGTAAAAACATTGGGCTTAAAATATAACAATACTGTAGATCAGTTTAGTTTTACAAGTCCACCATATAAAGATGGGATGTATACTAAAAGGCAGGTACTTAGCTTTATCGGAAAAATTTTTGATCCGCTTGGTTTAATAGGGCCCATAATTGTAGTTGCTAAGCTTTTTATGCAGCAATTATGGTCTGTCAATTTAGGATGGGATGCTATATTGCCTCAAAACTTGTTGGACATTTGGCATACATTTCTAACCAACTTAAACACAATGGGTACTATCACTGTTCCGCGATGTGTAAGTTCTTGCGACACAGTTTCCATAGAACTGGTAGGCTATGCAGATGCATCACAAAAGGCATTTGGATGCTGTCTATATCTAAGAATTTTCATTAAAGACGGGTCAGTCATTGTAAATTTATTGTGTTCAAAGTCACGTCTTGCTCCGTTGAATAAAGCATTAACTATTCCCAAGCTTGAGCTTAATAGCGCTCTATTATTAGCCCAACTAACTCATAGAGTGAACAAAGTGTTGCTGTCCAGATTTCCATTGAAGGTATATCTGTATAGTGACTCACAGATTGTGTTGGCATGGATTAAGTCAAGCAATATTAATTCCAATACATATATTGCAAATAGAGTCAAACAAATACATGATTTGACAAGTGAAGCTGAGTGGTCATATGTGCAAACTTCAAATAACCCGGCTGATCTGCTTTCTAGAGGAATTCAGCCACAAAAATTGCAATTTAACAATCTATGGTGGCATGGCCCCACAGAGCTATCTAATAAGGACTATGTACACCCATATTATGCTAATTTAAAATTGCCTATTCCACCTACAACTGTGTCTGTATCTACTGTAGCAAACCCATTTATTGTTGACCAGTCAGATTTGCTTGATCTTATCAAAAACTCCTCTAATCTAAATAAATTACAAAGAGTTATAGCATACATACTTAGATTTAAAAATAACTGTTTGATTTCAAATGTAAAACTTATAGGTGTACTAACTCCCAAGGAACTACAAAAGGCTTTATTAGTAATTATAAAATGTACCCAGAATAAATATTTTTCTAAGGAAATAGTTTCAATTTTAAATAAAAAAGATTTGAAGTCTGGTATATCAAATCTACATCCATTTTTGGACAAGGAAAATATACTACGGGTTGGTGGCCGCTTACAAAATGCAAATAATATTTCCTATAACAAGATGCACCCAATTATTATGCCAAAATCATGTCATGTCACAACATTGTTAATTGAAAGGGAACATTTGCGTCTCTTGCATGCGGGACCCAAATTGATATTGAGTTCTTTATCTCAAAACTATTGGCTTATCAGTGGACATCGGGAGGTTAAGAAGGTAGTACACAAGTGTATGAAGTGTGCACGTTTGAAGGCTGCAACGGCTAAACAACTGATGGGCTCTCTGCCTAAAGAAAGGCTTACATCAAAAAGACCGTTTGAGGTTGCAGGGGTAGATTTCTGTGGTCCATTCAATATGAAGTCTGCAAGGATTAGAAGACCTCTGCAAACTAAATGCTATGTCGCGCTGTTTGTTTGTTTTGCTGTCAAAGCAGTTCATATCGAACTTGTTAGTGACCTCACTACTGAGACCTTTTTGGGATGTCTCAAAAGGTTTATTGCAAGGCGCGGTATGCCTACTCAGATTTTTTGTGACAATGCAAAAACTTTTAAAGGAGCCTCTAATCAATTGAAGGGTCTCTATGATTTGTTTTAGTCAAAGGCTCACAGGGATTCTGTAGATCAGTTTTGTAATAAAAACATGATAAAATTTAACTTTATTCCGAGTTATTCTCCTGAATTCGGAGGGCTGTGGGAAGCAGGCGTCAAGAGCTTTAAGTATCACTTTAAAAGGGTCATAGGTAGTTTATGTTTAACGTTCGAAGGTCTATATACCATCATAACAGAGATTGAAGCTGTGCTAAACTCCCGGCCCCTGCTGCCTATGAGCTCAGATATTTCTGATGTTAGTTTTTTAACGCCTGGGCATTTTTTAATAGGCAGCTCCTTGACCTCCTTTCCAGAATTAGATTTTACAGGAACACCCATTAACAGACTTAAGTTCTGGAACATATGTTCAAAAATTAAACAAGACTTTTGGAAGGCTTGGTCAAGGGACTATCTAACACAGTTACAAAACAGGCCCAAGTGGCATCAAACACATCCCAATTTAAATATAGGGGATTTAGTCATTGTGAAACAAGATAATGTGCCTCCATTATCATGGCCTATGGCCAGAATTGTAAAAATTTACACCGGCCCTGATGATAAAGTCAGGGTAGCTGATTGTAAAATTGGTAATAAAATCTACACTCGCTCTTTAAGAAAAATTTGTCCATTGCCTTTATAAATAGAAGATAAATACTTAGTTTATTAATTAAGTTCACATTTCATTGCTTAGACTATAAGTAAAGGAACTTGCCGGCCCCAACTATGTTAAAGTAAATTTAACATAAATATAAACTTATTTTATATGTCATTTTAGTTTAATGGTAATCAATAACAAAGTCGTTATTAACTTGCAACATTGTATTTATATTTGACATTTTTTAATGGCTAGCAACATTTTTTCTCTCTCTGCATCCATGCTCAACCGGCAAGTCCATTTTTTGTACCTTTGATAATTTAACTAATAAATTCAACAATATTTTATACGCATGAGTTTTTCTTATACAAACATCATGACGGTACCTTGTCAATATATCTACGAAAACATCATGTATGTAAGAAAAAACTTACATCTTTTTGGTAAAAGAGGTGAAAGACATAATTACAGTACTAGGAATAGGGACCTATTAGTTCAACCAGGTTTCAGACTGGCTAAAGTAGACTCATCTTTTATGGGGTACTGTTTAAAATGTTATAATAAAATACCTCCCCACATTCTTCAACTGAATGAGACAAAATTCAAGTCATGTATAAAACGCACACTATGCAGTCAGGCATATTATAAGTTAGGGGATTACATCGCTGATAAAAATGCCTGGCTCAATGCTGGTCCTGCTCCACAACCACAACTAATTGATTAACACTTGAAAATACTGTTGGAGCTGCTGAAGATTGTAAGATTATCTTTGCATTGTATAAACTCAATTTCCTTTGCATTGTATAACTGCATAGCACAGATGTGAGTTCTATGTAAGTATACCTTCTTTACCATTTACCGGGTAATATGTCTTACATTGACTTGAATGTGCCATGGCGGCTGATAGTATGTCATGCTCACACAAATGTCTCGCTGACGGTGGCGTGTGTATTGGATCATTTAGCTCCCTTCAAAATGGTTGAGCTGAATGGTGCTGATCCATGCGTCATGTTCGTGAACGGGCGCCGTCAGTTGGGGCTGGTCATCACTCAGCTGCCTAGGCTTATTTTTAATTATTTTATTTTTGGATTGTTGTCTTCTTACTATTTGCTGTACTCTGGACGCTCTTAACGCGTACGTATTTTTTTACATCGTTCTCACATATAATTGTAAATTCAACATTAATGATGTAACTAATATTTTTGTAAAAATACAATTTAAAAGAGTGTCCATGGAGTTTCTTGCCCGTTCTTCTCCATAGGTACCTACGCTTTGGAATGGGCAACTAGCTTCATATTTTCTGACTGACCGACTTCTTGACAATTCAAAAGTGCCTGTAAATGGTTTAATTGAAATAAATGGTTTGAGTTTGAGTTTGAGTTTGAGTTTGAACACGTACTATCGTAAACAATTAAATTATAAATACTTACAGATTATTATACAGTCTAAAATTATCACAGTTTAAGTAATAAGTGTTAAGTGTTATGTAACCTGTAACGATATAATTAAAACCTTTCACACGTTAAATGTTAAAAAGACCGCAGATCTATGGGGTAATTCTGTGGATGTTGCTAAGTCGATTATAAACATTGTAGCACCTACTTTAGCTGTTATATTTAATAATTGTATTGACCGTGGTGAGTTTCCTGATCTTATGAAAAACAGTAAAATAATACCGTTGTTTAAATCGGGTAGTACATCAGACCCTACTAATTATCGACCTATTTCAGTACTACCTACCTTTAGTAAAATTTTTGAAAAACTTATTTTGAATCAATTGCAAAGATTTTTTAATAAAAATAAATTACTGCATAATAAACAGTTCGGTTTTACAAGGGGTCGTTCGACTACCGATGCAGGAGTTGAACTTTTAGGACATATTTATAATGCATGGGAGGACAAATGCGATGCCTTGGGCGTCTTTTGCGATTTGTCCAAGGCATTCGATTGTGTTCTTCATGAAACATTAATCAGGAAACTGCACCACTACGGAATCCGGAACGCCTCTCTGGATCTTCTTACTTCTTACTTGAGTGATAGGATTCAGAGAGTTGATGTTAACGGAAAAAGGTCACCCGGATCTGTAGTAAGAATGGGGGTCCCCCAGGGCTCAATTCTTGGTCCTTTCTTGTTCCTTATTTATATCAATGACTTGCCGTACCTCATAAAGGATAATCATGATATAGTGTTGTTTGCAGATGACACTTCTCTCTTGTTTAAAATCAAACGTCAGCAGCTGGTTACTGACAATGTAAATAACGCCCTTGCAAAAGTAGTTAACTGGTTTAATGTCAATAACCTACTTCTTAACGGAAAAAAAACGAAATGTATTAAGTTTACGATACCCCACGTTAGACAAGTAGAAACGAGTGTTCTCATTAAGGATGAAGAGTTAAAACCCGAAGATACCACAGTATTCTTAGGCATAACGTTGGATGCCAAGCTTCAATGGGGCCCCCATATAGATAAATTGTCAAAAAAGCTTAGCTCTGCAGCATACGCCGTTAGGAAAATTCGTGATTTGACTGATTTAGAGACAGCCCGTTTAGTTTACTTTAGTTATTTTCATAGTGTGATGTCGTACGGTATTCTGTTGTGGGGAAATGCCGCCGATATTCAGACAATTTTTATTTTACAAAAAAGGGCAATTCGTTCTATTTATAAATTAAGTCCTAGACACTCCCTCAGAGACAAATTTAAAGAGATTAATATAATGACTGTGCCTTCTCAGTACATTTATGATAATCTTTTGTATGCACATAAAAATATTAATCTGTTTAAAAAATACAGTGATATCCATAACATAAATACTAGGAACAAACACAAATTTGTTGTTCCTACAACAAGGCTCAAGAAAATAGGTGGCTCGTTTAGATGCCAATGTATACATTTTTATAATAAACTTCATAGCCACATTCAAGAACTAAGCCTAAATAAATTCAAAGCTTTTATAAAGCGAAAACTATGCCAGAAAGCCTATTATACTGTAAAAGACTATATTGAGGACAAAAAGGCTTGGGATTGAGCTGCTCCAATAGGTTTAGACAGTGAATGTTATTTTGCAATTTTTACACTTTAATATTTTCTTTTTTTTTTTTTTTTAATTATCTATTTACTTACACAATGACATGTACATTTACTGTATAAAGTATTATATTATTTTAATTATTGTGAATGTGAGGACTATGTGGGTCATTGTTTACATTTTAATCGTGGTCTGGCAGTTTGAGTAGTTTATGCGGCCTACCCAAATGTCCTGTCTTTGGTATTGTTCGTCGAATCGTTGAGCTCCTGAAGTTCTGAGTTGAGCTGCACGGTTACTGACAAATGCGTGCACTGACTGGACAGGTCCACTCAATCTGTGTGGTTCTTTCCTCAAAAGATCTTTTCAGACACTAATCTACATGGTCCTCAAAGATTATGTCCGGATTTTTATATACACATTGACATTGATGAATTTTATTTAGACAATGACATGAATATTTACTTTGTAAAGTATTTTTTTTTTTTCTTTTCATTTAATTATTGTGAATGTGAGGACTATGTGGGTCATTTTTTTTTTTTTTTCTGTGTTCCTTCTTAGTTTTAATCATGATCTGGCAGTTTGAGTAATTTACGCGGCCTACCCAAATGTCCTTTCTTTGGTATTGTTCGTCGAATCGTTGAGCTCCTCATTTCTGAGTCGAGCTGCACGATTTTTGACAAATGCGTGCACTGATTGGACAGGTCCGCTCAATCTGTGTGGTTCTTTCCTCAAAAGACCATTTCAGACATCAATCTACATGGTCTTCACACGATCTGACCAAGATTTTGTCTGGACTTTAAAAGAGACTGTGACCTCTGAGTTTGTTTCGGCCTTTCTTCTCAGAGTAGTCAGATAGGAAACGCCGACCACATCTAGTTTTAAAAAATATGATGACGTGTAAAAGTGTTTGTAAAAACCTACTTACAGAAAATAAATCATTTATCATTTATCATTTATAAGACGTGTAAACCAAACGTCATTATCATCATCATTTCAGCCGATAGACGTCCACTGCTGGACATAGGCCTCCCCCAATTTTGGGGGGTTTGCCATAATCGCCACGCTTGGCAGGCGGGTTGGCGATCGCAGTATGGTATGGTGGTGGAATGCATAGAGAACGCTGCTGCCCATTCTCCGGTGAGACCCTTAGTCGCCTTTTACGACACCCACGGGAAGTAAGGGGTGGTGCTATTCTTCTACACAGACAAACGTACTAACTTTATAAAACAAAAGAATTGCTAGAAAAAATAATTACTAACCTAAGCTAATGAACTTATAATTAATAAAGAAAATCAAGAAAAGAAATGCCTAACCTATACCAAATACCTATAATATTTATATACAAACCAAACCCTAAATACAAATTAAGATAAGTATACCGAAAATCAGGGAAAGAAATGCCTAACCAATAATAAATGCTTACAATATTTATTTACAAAACCCTAAATAAAAATTAAGATAAGTAAATACCCAATAATCAAGGAAAGAACCGCCTAACCTATACCAAATACTTACAAAATTTTAAAGAAAATTAAGAAAAAGAACCTAACCTACAAACCCTAAAATATAAATAAATGAAATATGCAAACAGTCAGTATTCAAGTGAATCGCAATAATCGAATCCAACTATTCGCCTATACTCTCCAGGATACGTGCGTTCGCTACGAATAACTGAATCCTTATGGCAGCGGCGCGTTTTCTTTTGAAATGGTCATCTCGCAGTTCAACCTGAGGGGTTGTCGACTGCTTAACCTGGCTTTCCTGTGGATGCCTCAATAAATTAAGGCCTCCAGCCAGGGCATAATACACAACTTAACTACACAATATAAACTTAAAAACTAAGCGACTACACGCTAAGGGCACCCCCCCCTGTCCCTGTCCCCCTGTCCCCTGTGGGGTACGGACCTCGGCTTAGGGCGTCGCTAGGAGAGGGCAGCAAGGGACAGGCTGGATCGGAATTATGGCAGCGGCGCGGCTCTCAGCGCGCTTTATACAAGGTGTAACGGAAAGGGGGTATCAATCCTGAAGGAGGTGAATGTGCTCATGAAACTGAACAAATTTCCCCAAAGAACATAGGTCGAAATATGAAAAAAAATTTGGACCTCCCATAGTAATAGTAAATCATTGATGTGCTATTACTATGAGAGGTCCAAATTTTTTTCTTTCATCTTCATTCACCTCCTTCAGGGTTGATACCCCCTTTCCGTTACACCTTGTATATATAGCCACGGACGCGCAGGCGCGAGGCGTTTACGTACTCTGATAGAATACCTTAACAAATGTTCGCCGTGATTCTTTAAATTGACATAACTTTTTTATTTATGAACCGATTGACATGAAATAAACACTAAATGTTAAGTGAAGCTTACTACAATATATTAGTGAAAACCGCATCTAAATCGAATAAGCCGTTTCTGATATTAGCGTGCACAAACACAGCAGACAAACAGACAAACAGATAAACAGACAAAAAAAAATTTAATTACATTTTCGGGTTCGGCATCGATATAATAACAACCCCTGCTACTTTTTTTTTAATATATTTCCATTGTACAGACACCACTTTTCTACAATTTTATTATATGTATAGATTATAAGGTTTTGTTTTTTACTAGCCTACGCTGTCCCACTCCTGTGCAAAGACCTTCCTCCACTCCTGCCATCATGCTCTCGGCAGACCATGAGTTCAGACCACGTGGGAGATGGCGGGACGAGTTGGATAGGTTCCGTCAAAACTGGAGGGAGGACACACGGGCTCGCGAAAGATGAAGGAATTATTATATATTTAAAAAAATCAACTAAAATACAATTAATTTAGCAACATCCTGTATGTAAGCAGCCAAAAAAGCTTTAAATAACAGTTTTTTCGGTCAAGGCGCCTGCATTTAGTCGTCAAACTGCATTCGATACAGTTGACAACCAGTCCGTTAAATAGTGATAATTTTGTTAATTTTATAAAAATCTGATTGGTAAAACTTTAGTACCTATTGTGTAGGTTTGGTTCCCGGTGGATGCAAAGGATTAGTGAGTGTTATAGGTAAGTAATTATTATTTTTATGTATTGTAATAATAAAAAAAAATAATTTAAAGAGTGGATGTTATTATAAACTAGCTTCCGCCCGCGACTCCGTCCGCGCGGATGTCGGTCTTCGCGTGGATGGTTTATTTCTCCATTTTGAGTAACTCTGACAATGACATCTTATAAATATCTATTGGACCCAAATACGGCTAAGCCTATAATAATTAAGGAGATCCCTCTATTGAGCTACTGCTGTTGAGCTCGCGTTCTGTAGTAAGTATTTTTTTCATAGTAATTCCGACCTTGATAAGTAGCATGTAGCAGTAAATTACTGACACTGACGAAAAGTTTGCAATAATAAAAAAGTGATCGTGACAATGCGACAGAAAGTTAATTGAGAGCTTCAGCATACACAACATTGTTAGTGAGCTCGTCCGGAATATGAACATGAAGATTTCTTGGACTGCTCACATGGGAAAGAGCTACGTAAAGTTGCCCGTGTGAAAAACAACTCGCGGTAAGATCTACGCCAGCAACTCCTAGGGTCTGACCTTGAGCCTTATTTATTGTCATGGCGTAACACAAAGCTACAGGAAACTGTATTCTCTTAAATTGAAATGGAAAATTATCCACTACGGGTAATGCAACGTGTGTTCGCGGTTCTACAGAACAACGTCTATGAATAAAACCGAAAAATAAGATTTTTTTTTCTACGTATTTTTCCAGGATAAAAAGTATCCTATTTTATGCCCAGGATAATAAGGTATAATTATACCAAGTTTCATCGAAATCGAACCGTTAGTTTTCACGTGATGCCTGCATATACAGACAGACAGACAGACAGACAGACAGACAGACAGACAGACAAAAATTTTTTTAATCACATATTTGGGTTTGGTATCGATCCAGCAACACCCCCCGCTATTTATTTTTTCAATATTTTCAATGTACAGAATTGACCCTTCTACAGATTTATTATATGTATATATAGATGTGTGTGTAGTACTCCAAATAAATAAACAATAAGTAGAAGTGAAAATTCGGGCGCCAGGAGTTCACACCAAACTATGCCAAGGATAGACTAACCTGCGGGAACTGGAAACTTTTAATCTTCAAGCGGGGAGTATCAATAAAAATCGACACAAAAGTTATTGAACGATTTTATTACCCGAAGGCTGCTGGTCTCAATATACAAGAAAATTCCTTTCTAATATTAAGTTCTAAGGTGTAAAACTAAGATGGAATAGAAATTAATTTTTGTCCTGTCATTATTGCACTTTTGTCAATTTAAGTTAAGTATTATAAACCATACCACATTCCGGCGAATAAACTAACAAACCACGCTCATTTTGGTGATTTTGATCTTCGCGGGGACGTCAAGGCGGTCCATGATATATGTCGGTAGGGGCTAGCGTTAAAAATTTAAGTCTTGAAATAAAAATAAATAAGAAATTGAAGAAACTGAAGAAACGCCTCGCGGCTGAAATCAAATATGAATAATTGTTAGCTGATGTCCAGCGTGGATAAAAATGGCGATCGAAATGGCTACGACCAAACAAAAATTGACTCACCGTTTCTTTTCCAAAAAAAGCTTTTACATCAGTAGATGAATTACTCCAAAAAATATATAAGGTTTAAAAGATCCTGAAACAAATATCGGAAACTATTAACGTCTGCCATCCAAATAGCCACGCGACACGTGAATAGGTATGAAACCACGAAGAATTTTACCAACCTTTTAAAAAATATGGGCAATCCCATCATGATGCCGACAAGGGCAAATCAGCTACCACATATTTAGGACTAGATATCGTCCTTCTGAAGATTATTCATTACGATTTAATTCGGAGCTCTCAAATTACTCCATTCTATGCAAAGCTTGGGTCGGAAAGTGACCTGTCAAAATCAACTGACAGCATCAAAAGAAAAAATCAGTGTGACCACTACACGATTCCGATTCAAAAAAATGAATTTTTACATGGCAACACCACCCTGTTGCCTAAAAATTAAAGCAAAGAACGCGCTATCATGTAACAGGCTTAAAAGACTCGTTACAGTATACCTATTAATAAATAAGTCAGTAAAATAAATATATTGTTTAGCAGATTGATTACGTAAAGTTAGTGATACCTATACTTACCTCGTGAATTTCATACGACTGGTTTAAGAAGTGCAATTCGGGGGGTCTACTTTCTTTTTTCGTCAACGAAGATACGGGCCCGTCAGAAAGTAGCTGATCCGTCAAAACAAGTGTTATATTAAATTTTTCGGACGAGCAAAGCTCGTCGGGAGTCGGGACAGCAGCTGTCAAATCGTGTTGTGTTTTTCATTCTTAGCTCGGGACTTCGGGCCTCGAAACAGTATTTTATGTCCGAAGTGACACGGAGCAGGAAACGCCCGTAATGTCCACCGAAACGACGGATTTCGCAATACCGTAGCCCCCTGATCTGAATATACGGGCAATTTAAGTTGAGAGTCAATTAGCGCTGCAATCCAGCTC
Source organism: Mesoligia furuncula (assembly GCA_916614155.1). NCBI lineage: Eukaryota > Metazoa > Arthropoda > Insecta > Lepidoptera > Noctuidae > Mesoligia > Mesoligia furuncula. The sequence goes on from OU744819.1 coordinate 15,669,551, forward strand.
TCTGATTGCACCAAATCATTATCAAGATCACAGTCGATACTGTCTACTTGAATGGAAGGCCCGAAAAGCGATTTAATGATAATGTAGAGAAGATGTGCAGTAGCGTCCTCCAGTCTGCTTGTGACAATCAGTATCTCAAAACGAATCAAATCATCTCATCCGTACTCATTACTTTTCAATACTTGTTACCAGTGAGGATGGCAATTGGCAAGTCATTTGCGATGCAGAGCAGTGCTGGCCAAGTGTAAATGGTACACGCAAGCGCTTTACTTTGTGTAAATTATTTCATCATTCCTTGGGGCCTAAACAGGCCACTTTGGCAGAATCTTAAAAGGATAACAGAATGGACAGTTACTGTTAAGTTAATCGTATCAAATCCCACTGGTGAAGCATTTTTCAGTTACTTTTTTTTGTCTATGCTAAAATACCAATCAATCCAATCCAAATCCAATCCCAATCTCTTTGATTGTACCTACCTACGTAGTGCAGCGAAAAAAAGAAAAACATGGACTGTCTTCGCCATTTTATAATTCAGAATGTTATCCTTTTATGATTCTCCAAAGTAGCCTTTTTAGGCCCCCTTCTCTCAAAACGATAATAATAATAATCGTTTATTTGCATGAAATATGGTGCTTACAGATGTCATAATACAATTCATAGTACTTCATATTTCGCCTACTAAATTCAGTATGCATATTTTTGGATGTGCCATGATTCATAGTTATTGAATGATATTTGTATTCATTAAAAAGAATGTTAGAAAATGTCAATAAAAAAAAATACAAATGTCAAAATAAGAATACAGGCAAGTCAAAATTAATAAAATTACAATAATGTCAAAATTGATTAAATTACAGAAATGTCAAAATTAATTGAATTACAGAATTGGACGTATTTATGCAAAAGGGAACCAACCCACAAGTAGGTCAAAATTGAGTTAAGTATACAGAAACCTTTTAAAATGCACCTTCTATCGGCTCTGTAAAGATCATAGTTGTCTGATTACTCTTTCATATCAAAACATTATGTCGACAAGGATACCAACTCATATAATTTAGCAGTTTCCGAATAAAATAAAAAGACCCATGCTGTATGGTAATTGTAAATAAGAGCTCTAGTTATTTAAGCTTAGATTAAGTCCTTTCCTTGTTATTTTATTATATTTTATTTACCTTTATTTTAATTAGCCATTTAAGCCTATAATTCTATGTTCTAATTGGAATCTTATTACCTTTTGTTGGTTATGTATGCTAGTTTTAAGGTGCATGTATTAAGATAATAAATAAGCTGCCATTTCGTTCACACTAAACACCTAACGCCCACACTGCGCTCGCTCATGTGCAAAACTATAAAAGAGCAGCGCGCGAGCGCTCAGCGTTCAGAGGATTGGCCAAGTGGTCACTCAGCGCGCAACATACCCACGTCCCATTTGTGTCGCCTACCCGCGCGGACCGCACTATTTTAACCGTTTCTCTTGTGTTTGCACGGGTTACCTAGCTCACTCGTGCGAACACAGGGCGAGCCCCCGCGCTGCCCGGCGGAGTCCCGCCGCAGCGGTCGCGGAGACCACCACCACAGCGATGCCGAAACCCGGCATGCGCGGCTCTCTGGGCCGCGATGCCGGGTCTCCGGAGTCACCCCCGGCGTTGGATCGGGCGGCATCTATGCCAAATATTGGCGAGGTGTCGTCCGGTGCGCCGCCGGGCGTGAAAACTCAGAAGCCGCCGACGAAGAAGGAGGGAGTAAGAAGAGGGGGGGAAACGGGAGCCGCTGCAGCTACCGGCCCACCGACGGCATCGGCGCCTGCGCCTGGACCCCTTCCATCGCCCGTTGACCAACTGCGGGGTGGACTACTTCGGGCCGATGATGGTCAAGGTAGGGCGTCGTCGAGAGAAGAGGTGGGGCGCACTCTTTACGTGCCTTACCTCCCGCGCCGTGCACATCGAGCTCGTCACGTCACTCTCCACCGATTCAGCAATCATGGCACTGAGGCGAATGGCTGCGCGCAGGGGCTGGCCAAGAATTATGTACTCCGACAACGCGACTAACTTCCGAGGGGCTGACCAAGAACTTCGCAACGCCTACACCGAGTGGATGCCTGCACTACGGGACGAAGGGTTACTGCACCGAATGGAGTGGCGCTTCATACCCCCTGGCGCGCCCAATCAAGGCGGCGCGTGGGAGCGAATGGTGCGCTCCGTGAAGACGGCACTGAGCATCACCCTACGAGAGAAGGCACCGACAGAAGAAGTCCTGAGAACTCTACTCACTGAAGCCGAGTTCTGCATCAACGCGAGACCGCTGACCCACGTCAGTGTAAACCCCAACGACCCCGAGGCCTTGACCCCAAACCACTTCTTGTTGGGGTCATCGGACGGAATGCCAACGACGGGACCCTGCGACGAGGCCGATAGAAGAACCTGGCGAGCTAGTCAGGCACTCGCCGACCACTTCTGGCGACGATGGCTACGCGAGTACCTTCCGACCCTGGTACCTCGCGGCGAGCCGCAGAACAACGTGCGACCAATGGAGGTTGGCGACGTAGTCCTAGTGGTCGACAGTACACTGCCCCGGAACACCTGGCCGATGGGAGTCGTCGAGCGCACGCATCGCGGTCCGGACGGCGGCATCAGAATCGTCGAAGTGCGCACCAGAACCGGCACCTTTCGGCGCCCCGTGAACAAGCTCGTCGTCCTGACAAAGGAGAAGGAGGCTACGCGAGCTGCGCTGGGGGGAGAGCTGTAACGGACGCCGATCGTGTTATGCGAATATGTACATAAGTTGTAATTAAGACTGGGACATACAGTGAATTAATTAAGAAAGTATTATGTTAAGATCTCTAGGATGCAAGACGGATGATTCGCGCTCTTTACGCTTGGTGGCGCCACTGGTGCGATTAGGTTAAGTGGTGCCAAACGTTACCGTAAGGAGGACCGTCACCGATTTTTGATAATTTTAGGGTCTAGAATAAGGGTTTTATACCATTTTTTTGTAAATAGGCTAGAATAAGTGATTATCTATGTTAGGAAAATAAGAGCAGCATTGTAAGGGCTTAACTTCAGAAAATTGCCCCTCCGAAACCGCACTAGAGACGTGTGCACACCTGACGCGCTCTGATTGGTTAAAAAGGACGCGCTCTGATTGGTCGACAAAAATCAGATTGGTGCCGTGTGCAAAATGTACGCGTTTTGATTGGTCAGAGGCGTCTATAAAAGACGGGGCAAATTTCTGAAGCGGCAGTCCGGGGGGAAGGGGAAAGGAAAGAAACCCAAAACCCCCCCCCAGGCGACCCAGGAGGAGATCCCTAGGGCCGACCCTGCCACAAGCGGGGCACAGGTCGTAGCTACGAATGAAGCTACAACTAGCGCCGGCACAGTGCCGCGGCCGCAAGCGGAACAAAAACAGTTCGCGCAGAGAGCGAGCCGCGGCGCCACCGGTGCCAACATACAAAAAGAAGCCAAGACCGAGACCCAAAAGGAATTTACGACCTGTGCCATAAAGTTATTGATGGACCTGATAAAGGCCATCAGGCAGGGTCAAAACATCGAGACGGTCATCCTCGATAGCCTGGCCATGCTACTTACCTTGTACCATGGCTAGGCCACTGAGGGTGATCCACTGGAACGCCCGCGGCCTTAGGGAAAAGGTCGCCCCCCTCCGCCATCTCCTGAGGGAACAAGACATCGACGTGGCGCTCATCAGCGAGACGCTCCTGGGACCCGAAGATAGGGTCAGGGTCCCAGGATACTATGTCTACAGGAAGGACGAAAGGTCGGCTCACGCGAAGTACCGTGGTCTGGCAGTACTAGTGAGGCGAAGAGTCGTACACCAAGAACTCCCCTTGCCGCCGAACGTATCCTTTTACGCGCTGGGTATCCAGCTGCATTTCGCCGGCGAGGACCTAAACATATATGCAGCCTACAAGCCGCCCAAGGCTCGTATAGATCTTCAAGAGCTACGGGCGGTTTTGGAGCCGACAAGTGGCAACGCAACCATCCTCGCCGGTGATTTAAATTGTAAACACCCAGCGTGGAATTCCATGGTAAGGAACACCGAGGGGAGACGGCTCTTCGCGGACGCGGAAGCCTTCGGCTATACGGTGTCCGGCCCAGAGACGCCGACCCACTACCCAGACGCCGCACGGCTGATGCCGGACGTGCTGGACATCGTAGTCCACCGAGGGCTACACTGCCAGGTCACGCAACAAGTGATGGACGACGAGCTACAGTCGGATCATCATCCTGTGCTCGTCGTCCTATCGGGTATGCCGACCCGACTGAAGCCACCAGCGCCACGTCGATCTACGGATTGGACAATCTTTATAGACAAAGTGGAGACCACCACGCCGACTCGGCCTATCGCCTCACCCGCGGACGTGGACCAGACGGCGGAGGACATCACTGCTTGCGTCCAAAGCGCCTTAGAAGCGGCGACACAGAGCACGCAGCCGCAGGGGAGAGTGCTACTGCCGCCCCTGCCGGCGCGCATCAACTCGATGATCGCCGAGAAGAGGCGCCTACGCAAGCAGTGGCAACAAACGAGATGTCCTACAATGAAGACGCAGCTCAACCGTCTCGCGGAAAAGGTTAAGGCCGAGTTACAGGCGCACACCACCGCGGACTGGGATGATCGAATAGACGCAGCCGCTGACAGCTGGCCGTCTTTGCACAAGTTGTGCCGCCAGCTGACGAATACCCCAGCCCCGGTGCGACCGCTGCTAAACAGCGACGGGGCGCTTAAATACGTAGCGGAGGACCGGGCGGAGGTCTTCGCCGAACACCTGGAGCGTCAGTTCCGCCCCAACCCGACCGGCGACACCGACCATGTCGCAGCAGTCGAGAAACACCTGGGAGACTATTTCGCAGCGCCGATAGCTCCCGATGAGGACCCCGTCTTCTTCTCGCCGGGCGCAGTCAGACGCGCCATCCTTAGGACGAAGCCGAGGAAGGCCCCAGGTGCTGACGGCATCACCAACGCAGTGCTGCGCCGCCTGCCCTACCGTATGGTAGCAGCGCTGGCGCGCCTGTTTACGGCGGTGCTGCGCACGGGGGCCTTTCCGGCCTCGTGGAAGGAGGGGCGCGTCATAATGCTGCCCAAGGCGGGGAAGGACATACTGAAGCCGGAGAGCTATCGGCCGATCACACTGCTGCCGACGGTCTCCAAGGTGTTCGAGGCACTCCTGCTGCGACACCTCCAGCCGCATATCTCGCCGCGTCCGGAACAGTTTGGTTTTCGGGCGGAACATAGCACGACGCTCCAGCTGTCAAGGGTACTGCACCACATTACAGCTGCTCACAACAGAAAGGAGTACGCAGTTGCAGTACTCCTTGACATGGAGAAGGCCTTCGACCGTGTATGGCATGAGGGCCTGATCTACAAACTGGCCACATCAGGCGCGCCCCGTCGCGTCGTACAGGTGGTCTCCTCTTTTCTGACCCACAGGACCTTCAGGGTGGTGGTCGACGGAGCGCTGTCCAGCGCGCACCCCGTCATGGCGGGTGTGCCGCAGGGTAGCTGCGTCTCGCCGGCGTGTTACTCACGCTACACGGACGACATCCCCACGACGCAGGAAGCGACGCTCGCGCTGTATGCTGACGACGCCGCGTACATAACCACTTCGCTTAATGCGAAATACGCGGCGGTCAAAATGCAGCGCGCCCTAGAGCTCCTTCCCGACTGGCTGTCCAAGTGGCGGCTGTCGGTGAACGTGGGTAAGACGCAGGCGATGATCACCGGATCAGCGCCCCTCCCGCCTCCCCTGAAGCTTCTAGGAGCCGACGTCGCGTGGTCGCCCCGGGTCAAATACCTAGGGGTCACCATCGACCGTCGGCTCTCGATGGGGCCTCACGTCCGCTCGGTCGCCGCACGGGGTAGGGTAGCCCGCAACCTACTCAAACCAGTGCTCTCGTCCCGCCTCCCGGCGCGCGTCAAGTTGGGCGTGTACAAGTTGTACGTGCGCCCAATCTTGACGTACGCCGCTCCGGCATGGTTCGCCCTCACTAGCGAGACGAACCGCAAGCTGCTCCGCGCGCAACAGAGCCTCGCGCTGCGGACAATAGTCGACGCCCCTCGCTATGTGAGGAACGACGTCATCCAGAGGGACCTCGGGATTGAGAGCCTGGATGAGTTTGTGCGGCACCTCGCGAAAGGAATGTTCGCGCGTGCCGACGCGTCTGCTTGGCCCCATGTCAAGGACATCGCGCCCTGGCACGCGCGCCCCCCTGACGCGAGACCCTTGCCCCGCGACCTGGTAGCGGACGACGACCCCATCGCACCGGATTGACGCCTCGAGTGAGCCGCACCCAGGTTACACGCGGCTCACCCGAAACAATAGCACTCTACATAACATAACACACACTCGTCGCGTAGCGTGTGCTAGGTTAATACAGGCACGTTACGTAACGAACGCAGTCACTCACTACTACACAGACGCCATACTCACACGTGAACGCGCAGTGCGGGCTGCGATCACGTAGACACTGGGCGGTGTTACACAACACAATACCGCTCACACACACACGACTGCCCCTTAGCCCGGACCGTAACCGGCTAGCTCTGGAAGCGGGGCGGGCGGGGGCAACATACCTATATTCTGTAGGAGCGTCGAGTCGGCACCTTCGTCGCAGGTCGTCTCTCGCCGGGCCTCCCCCAGGTAACTGGGGGTCTCACCTGGCGGGGACAGACCGCCGAGGTGTCGTGAAGAAAGCGGCGCTGCTATACAGCGTCGCGGCGCGCCTACAGAAACACTATAAGCAACTATTCACATGGACGCGCGTTTTTAAAAACGAGCGTCCAAAAAACCGCCGGCCCTTGTGGCACACAAAGTGAGAGGCCCGTATTTGCGGGCCGCCGTATGGCTTCCGCGGCCGGGGGGCGAAGCCCTGACGCCGCTCGCCACGCCCCCTAACGGGGGCGTCGCGACATCCCAACCCGAAGCGGCAGTCCTGGATTGGCCAAGTGGTCACTCAGCGCGCAACCTACCCACGTCCAGTTTGTGTCGCCTACCCGCGCGGACCGCACTATTTTAACCGTTTCTCTTGTGTTTGCACGGGTTACCTAGCTCACTCGTGCGAACACAGGGGGAGCCCCCGCGCTGCCCGGCGGAGTCCCGCCGCAGCGGTCGCGGAGACCACCACCACAGCGATGCCGAAACCCGGCATGCGCGGCTCTCTTTGCCGCGATGCCGGGTCTCCGGAGTCACCCCCGGCGTTGGATCGGGCGGCATCTATGCCAAATATTGGCGAGGTTTCGTCCGGTGCGCCGCCGGGCGTGAAAACTCAGAAGCCGCCGACGAAGAAGGAGGGAGTAAGAAGAGGGGGGGAAACGGGAGCCGCTGCAGCTACCGGCCCACCGACGGCATCGGCGCCTACGCGCGCTGCGCCAACGCCGTCGTCGAGCCGTCAGCACGCGGTGCCCGTCCGCCCAGCCGCGTTCCGCCCGGTGCCCATTCAGGCCCCGGGGCCCGCCGCGAACTCAGGCCGCGCGCCGCTTGCGCGCGCCGCCGTACCGCCCGCGCGCGTACCCGCGCCCGCGCGCGCGACCGCGCCCGCAACCCGGGCCGCGGCGTCCGCGCGCACCACCGCGCACACTGCACGTGCCACCGCACCGCAGGCGCAGCCCGCGCTGACCGCGCACACCGCCGCACCGGCCGCGCGTACCCGCGCACCACCGGCGCGCACCACCGCACCACCACCCAGCTTCGCGTCTCCGCCCGCGCCCCCCGGGGCTGCGGCGGCGGAGGCGCCCACAACCCAAGCCGGCCCAGCTCCGCGCACCGCCGCACCCGGCCCCCGCCTCTCGCTGGCGGGACCGGCGATGGCTGAGCGGGAGCGCTCGGCGCTGCAACCGCCATCGACGCCCGCATCACCGGCGCCCCCCAGGGCCTCCGCCTGTGACTCGCCCGCGATGCTGTCGGCATGCTCCTCACGCGTGGGGTCGAGCATGTCGCTGGTGTCGGAGGGCTCGGCCGCGTCTGGTCGCGATAGCGTGTCGAGAGACACGTCCCCGCGATCCGGACGACGGCCCACCGCGGGAGGGGCGGACTCCTACCCCATGGACATACCGCCGCCGCTTGCATTCGGGTTCGAGTTTCAACTCGAGCCCAGACCGCAGCGGCGTCGAAGGAGCAGCACGGACGAGACCGAAGAGGAGGCGAAGCGGTACTGCCTTGACCCGCCGCGGCCACAGCGCGAACGCGCGCCGCGGGGTCGGGCCACGCCCGCCTCGCCTACCTTCGCCGACGTGACGCGGCGCACACCGCCGCCGCCGTCACAGGCGCCCACAACCAGGACATCAGGGGTAAGTGATGTTTTACTCCTTGCCCCCCCCCCCCTGAATTCGACACTCCCACTGCCGCCCCCGGCGCCCCGACGTCAACGGAGCAGCAATCGGGTAAAAAGAAAAGGAAGCTGCGTTACCCGCCGCTGGTGGTGGAGAGGCTGCCCAACTGGGCCGCCCATTTCCGGGCCATCGCCGCGAAGCTGGGCCGGCCTCCGAATGCGCGTCCATACGGGGGTGGTGTACGTTTCACCCCCGACACAGAGGACGAATACAGGCTGGTCCAGCGCTACCTGACTGGCCTGGAAAAAGACAGCGGCGTCTCATGGTTCGCCTACTCACTACCAGCAGAGCGTAACATGAAGATCGCCATCCGGGGGCTGCCAGCGGACACCGACCCCCAGGAGATAGAGGAGGAACTCCGGGCGTTAGGATACCAGCCGGAGTACGTGCGCCACATCAAGGGCGCACAAGGAAGACCCGGCTGTGTATTTCACGCCATCCTTAAGAAGACTCCTGACGTCCGGACCATCTTTGACACCACGGTATTTATGTACATGAAGGGTGTCAAGACAGAGGCTTGGCGGGGCAAACGTGGGCCCGCTCAGTGCCACCGGTGTCAAAAGTTCAGACACAGTTCGCACCAGTGCCACCGTCCGCTCGCTTGTGTCCGTTGCGGAGGCGAGCACGCGGCACGGGACTGTCAGCGCCCGCGCGAGGAGCCGGCCACCTGCGTCAATTGCGGTGGCCCGCACCCCGCGTGTAACGCAAAGTGCCCCGTGTTCCAGGCAGAGATTCGGAACAAGCGAGCGGGGACTGCCGCCATCACGGCCACCGCGCGCCGGCCTCAAGCGGCCATCGAGAGGCCGCAAATGGTGGAGGAAGAGGCCCAGAGCGCTACGCTCATGGCGGCAGCCAACGGGCCCACACAAGCCACCTCCTCTAAGCGGAGGAAGAAGAGGCGCGGGGGGAAGGGGAAAGGGAAGAAGCCCAAACCCCCCCCCCAGGCGACCCAGGAGGAGATCCCTAGGGCCGACCCTGCCACAAGCGGGGCACAGGTCGTAGCAGCGCAAGCTACTACTAGCGCCGGCGCAGCGTCGCGGCCGCAAGCGGAACAAAAACAGTTCGCACAGAGAGCGAGCCGCGGCGCCACCGGCGCTAACAAACAAGACAAAGAAGCCAAGACCGAGACCAAGAGTGAATTCACGACCTGTGCCATCAAGCTGTTGATGGACCTAATTAAGGCCATCAGGCAGGGTCACGACATAGAAACGGTCATCCTCGATGGCCTGGCCATGCTGTTAACCTTGTACCATGGCTAGGCCACTGAGGGTGATTCACTGGAACGCCCGCGGCCTTAGGGAAAAGGTCGCCCCCCACCGCCATCTCCTGAGGGAACAGGATATCGACGTGGCGCTAATTAGCGAGACGCTCCTGGGACCCGAAGATAGGGTTAGGGTCCCTGGATATCACGTCTACAGGAAAGACGAAAGGTCGGCTCACGTGAGGTACCGTGGTCTGGTAGTACTAGTGAGGCGAAGAGTCGTACATCAAGAGCTCCCCTTGCCGCCGAACGAGACATTCTACACGCTGGGTATCCAGCTGCACTTCGCCGGCGAGGACCTAAATATATACGCAGCCTACAAACCGCCCAAGGCTTGCATAGACCTGAAGGAGCTACGGGCGGTTCTGGAGCCGCTCTGGTTCTCGCCGGTGACTTTAATAGTAAACACCCAGCGTGGAACTCAATGATCATGAACACCGAGGGGAGACGGCTCTTCGCGGACGCGGAAGCCTTCGGCTATACGGTGTCCGGCCCAGAGACGCCGACCCACTACCCAGATGCCGCACGGCGGATGCCGGACGTGCTGGACATCGTAGTCCACCGAGGGCTACACTGCCAGATCACGCAGCAAGTGTTGGACGACGAGCTACAGTCGGATCACCATCCGGTGCTCGTCGTCCTAGCAGGTATGCCGACCCGACTGAAGCCCCTAGCGCCACGTCGATCCACGGATTGGACAATTTTTACAGAAAAAGTGGAGGCCACCACGCCGACTCGGCCTATCGCCACACCCGCGGACGTAGACCAGACGGCGGAGGACATCACTGCTTGCGTCCAACGCGCCTTAGAAGCGGCGACACAGAGCACGCAGCCGCAGGGGAGAGTGCTATTGCCGCCCCTGCCGGCGCGCATCAACTCAATGATCGCCGAGAAGAGGCGCCTACGCAAGCAGTGGCAACAAACTAGATGTCCCACTATGAAGACACAGCTCAACCGTCTCGCGGAAAAGGTGAAGGCCGAGTTACAGGCGCGCACCACCGCGGACTGGGATGACCGAATAGATGCAGCCGCTGACAGCTGGCCGTCTCTGCACAAGTTGTGCCGCCAGCTGACGAATACCCCAGCCCCGGTGCGCCCGCTGCTTAATAGCGACGGGCGCTTAAATATGTAGCGGAGGACCGGGCGGAGGTCTTCGCCGAACACCTGGAGCGTCAGTTCCGCCCCAACCCGACCGGCGACACCGACCATGTCGCACCAGTCGAGAAACACCTGGGAGACTATTTCGCAGCGCCGATAGCTCCCGATGAGGACCCCGTCTTCTTCTCGCCGGGCGCAGTCAGACGCGCCATCCTTAGGACGAAACCGAGGAAGGCCTCCGGTGCCGACGGCATCACCAACGCAGTGCTGCGCCGCCTGCTCTACCGTATGGTAGCAGCGCTGGCGCGCCTGTTCACGGCGGTGCTGCGCACGGGGGCCTTTCCGGCCTCGTGGAAGGAGGGGCGCGTCATAATGCTGCCCAAGGCGGGGAAGGATATTCTGAAGCCGGAGAGCTATCGGCCGATCACCCTGCTGCCGACAGTCTCCAAGGTGTTCGAAGCACTCCTGCTGCGACACCTCCAGCCGCACATCTCGCCGCGTCCGGAACAGTTTGGTTTTCGGGCGGAACATAGCACGACGCTCCAGCTGTCAAGGGTACTGCACCACCTTACAGCTGCCCACAATAGAAAGGAGTACGCAGTCGCAGTATTCCTTGACATGGAGAAGGCCTTCGACCGCGTATGGCACGAGGGCCTGATTTATAAACTGGCCACGTCAGGCGCGCCCCGTCGCGTCGTGCAGGTGGTCTCCTCTTTTCTGTCCCACAGGTCCTTCAGGGTGGTGGTCGACGGAGCGCTGTCCAGTGCGCACCCCGTCATGGCGGGTGTGCCACAGGGTAGCTGCGTCTCGCCGGCGTGTTACTCACGCTACACGGACGACATCCCCACGACACAGGATGCGACGCTCGCGCTGTATGCTGACGACGCCGCGTACATAACAACTTCGCTCAATGCGAAATACGCGGCGGTCAAAATGCAGCGCGCCCTAGAGCTCCTTCCCGACTGGTTGTCCAAGTGGCGGCTGTCGGTGAACGTGGGTAAGACGCAGGCGATGATCACCGGATCAGCGCCCCTCCCGCCTCCCCTGAAGCTTCAAGGAGCCGACGTCGCGTGGTCGCCCCGGGTCAAATACCTGGGGGTCACCATCGACCGTCGGCTCTCGATGGGGCCTCACGTCCGCTCGGTCGCCGCACGGGGTAGGGTAGCCCGCAACCTGCTCAAACCAGTGCTCTCGTCCCGCCTCCCGGCGCGCGTCAAGTTGGGCGTGTACAAGTTGTACGTGCGCCCAATCTTGACGTACGCCGCTCCGGCATGGTTCGTCCTCACTAAAGTTCATTTCAAATAAACTTGCGATAAAGTTTGTTCACCTCCTTCTACTAATGTATCCCAATATTTCCAAACCATACGAAAAAAATGTATGGGCAGTGTCGGTAACACGATCAAAACATTGACTTACTCCGTGTTTGGTATTATGAAACTCAACCGATGCAATGTTAGCGACAGTTTTGTATGACGAACGATATCTATCGTAAGTTATTTGGACTTTGTGGTACAGGGCGGTTGAATGAAATTTATCGCAAGTTTATTTGAAACTAGCTTCCGCCCGCGACTCCGTCCGCGCGGATGTCGGTCTTCGCGTGGATGGTTTATTTCTCCATTTTGAGTAACTCTGACAATGACATCTTATAAATATCTATTGGACCCAAATACGGCTAAGCCTATAATAATTAAGGAGATTTTGGTACTGGGTGTAGGTCTCAGATTCCCGTGACAGCATGTGACGTTCACGGTCAGCAGTGAGGCGTATATCCCTTTCAGTAAATGTTTCAGAGGAGCGAGATAGTGAGTGACGTTGACGATCAGCACTTAACCTCAATTCGCGATCGGTACTGCTTTCACGTGCTCTTGCTTCAGCCGTTCCGTCTCGCATGCGGTTTAACCGGGATTCTCGCTCTTCAGTTGATTCTTGTGATCTAGCTAGTCTCATTCGCCTAGCATTTTTCGATGTTTTAGTAAGAGAAGATCGGTTTCTGGCAGGCATCGTGTTACAATAAAACTGTATTAAAAATATACAGAAATACAATGAAATGAGATGAGAGAGAGAAATATGAGATTAATAACTAACCTACTTTATCTTATAACCTAATTCCTATACCTATGTTTCCAAAGATAAACAAAAAGAAAATAAAATACCAACCTAAATAAACCAATTTACGATGAAAACTTAAACTACGTACGTACTATAATATTTACAAAAGTATTTACAAATAACTGATCGGAACAGTAATCAAAAAGGTTGCGCTGAAAAGCACGGTTTAAAATTACACGCATACAATATTAATTCCACGGACGACCGCTCGCCACACTGGACACGTCCGCTCGCATCAAAATTCAGAATTTATATGCATCGCGCGGCGTTTTTTTTTTTGAATGGCATCTCGTAGGTGTCCTTGAGAGGTCGTGACTACTTAACCGGACTATCCTGTGGTTGCCTTAAGTAAACTCAAAGCCTCCAGCCAGGGGCAAACGCAACGTGTGTTCGCGGTTCTACAGAACAACGTCTATGAATAAAACTGAAAAATAAGATTTTTTTTTCTACGTATTTTTCCAGGATAAAAAGTATCCCATTTTATGCCCAGGATAATAAGGTATAATTATACCAAGTTTCATCGAAATCGAACCGTTAGTTTTCACGTGATGCCTGCATATACAGACAGACAGACAGACAGACAGACAGACAGACGGACAGACAAAAATTTTTTTATCACATATTTGGGTTTGGTATCAATCCAGCAACACCCCCCGCTATTTATTTTTTCAATATTTTCAATGTACAGAATTGACCCTTCTACAGATTTATTATATGTATAGATACACTTTAGCGAGACGAACCGCAAGCTGCTCCGCACGCAACAGAACCTCGCGTTGCGGACTATAGTCGACGCCCCTCGCTATGTGAGGAACGACGTCATCCAGAGAGACCTCGGGATTGAGAGCCTGGATGAGTTTGTGCGGCGCCTCGCGAAAGGAATGTTCGCGCGTGCCGACGCGTCTGCTTGGCCCCATGTCAAGGACATCGCGCCCTGGCACGCGCGCCCCCCTGACGCGAGACCCTTGCCCCGCGACCTGGTAGCGGACGACGACCCCATCGCACCGGACTGACGCCTCGAGTGAGCCGCACCCAGGTTACACGCGGCTCACCCGAAACAATAGCACTCCACACAACATAACACACACTCGTCGCGTAGCGTGTGCTAGGTTAATATAGGCACGTTACGTAACGAACGCAGTCATACATTACTAAACAGACGCCATACTCACACGTGAACGCGCAGTGCGGGCTGCGATCACGTAGACACTGAGCGGTGTCACACAGCACAATACCGCTCACACACACACGACTGCCCCTTAGCCCGGACCGTGACCGGCTAGCTCTGGAAGCGGGGCGGGCGGGGGCAACACACCTATATTCTGTAGGAGCGCCGAGTCGGCACCTCCGTCGCAGGTCGTCTCTCGCCGGGCCTCCCCCAGGTAACTGGGGGTCTCACCTGGCGGGGACAGACCGCCGAGGTGTCGTGAAGAAAGCGGCGCTGCTATACAGCGTCGCGGCGCGCCTACAGAAACACTATATGCAACCATTCACATGGACGCGCGTTTTTATAAACGCGCGTTCAAAAACCGCCAGCCCTTGTGGCACAAACATTGAGAGGCCCGTATTAGCGGGCCGCCGCATAGATTCCGCGGCCGGGGGGCATAGCCCTGACGCCGCTCGCCACGCCCCCTAACGGGGGCGTCGCGACTTCCAACTCAGCGTTCATTCTATCGTCAGACGCCGCCTACGCAACACGCATCACATCTACTCCACACCGCAGCTACTATTCCTCAACAAGTTGTTTTATTTTATTCGCCCGCAAGTCCTATGGTAACTGAAAAAGTCTACAACACAATAAGGGCAAGCTATACCCCTTTCAATGGTCCTTCGTCGTCGGATTTCGTGAATCAAGACAGAATAAAGAAAATTTCAAGAAATCAAGACAGAACAAAGAAAATTTCAAGAAATCAAGAAAGAATAAAGAAACTTTCAAGAAATCAAGCTGGAATAAAGAAGGTTTCAAGATATTCAAGAAAGAAACATGTACGCGCGAGTTATTAGTTGTTGGTTTGCTTGACCACACTAAGATACTTGGAAGCAATCATCATTATACGTACGCGGCCACCTAACGGTGATAAACGGCCATTCCAAGCGTACGGAAGCATAGTGGACTACCTGACGACTCCACGCACCCCCCCAGGTGTTACAGTCAGACCCCGCCGGTACGGTGCGAAACGCTTTGGGGCCACAAGTTGGCACGCAACGACAAGTGCGGACTATCCCACCACACTCTGATGCACCCAAAAAGTGTCCGCATCCTATGCCGGGAGGTTCCTACCCTTCCTCACCTTCTCGTTCCTATTCCTGGTCCGGCATCACCGCGGTAGGAGGCCGGCCAGGCAGATAGACAAGTTAGGCTTCAGAACAATAAGTGAAAGTGAAAAGTGTTAGATTTAAGTAATAATTAGGCGTAAGGAACCCCTCGTGCGCAATGGAGAACGCACGTATGTTACGTTCAGGCAAATCAACGCCTACCACAGACGCCACACCGGTGTCGGGCCAAACAGGCTCAACAGAAACAAATACGTGGAGTAAGGGCACCGGCACAGAGGATACGTCCGGTGATAGCAGCACGCGTGTAAATAGGGCCGACGATAGAATAACCAACGAAGAAAGCGCGATAAACGATTTAAATACCCAACCAGTAAGTGCGCCGGGCACAGTTGTAAACGTCCCCACAGACAGAGCGAGTAGTCGTTTGTCTATTTTAAAAGCCGAATTAGAGTTGTACAATTCCGAATTAGCACAGGCTAAGGCGGCCTCCGCAGTTGCTTTAAGTCGCTTGGAGATAGCCAGAATAGAACTGGAAAGCTCAAACGACGCGGAACCGCCTAATGTTGAAAAGTCTCGTGTAGAAGGTTGGATCTCGGAACAACATGCGTTCAGTAGGCCGGAAATAACAAACAAAACTCAAAACGCGGGACAGCCCATACGGCCACTCGATGGGAAAGGGAGCTTACCACGCGTAGGCGAAGACATGTCCGCAAAAAATAAGCAAAATATTAGCGACATGTCAATGCTAGCCGACGCGATAGTGCAGGCGGTAAACTCCAATAAATCAGGCGCAGCGCCACCAAAGTTCATCCACGAACTACCCCATTACGACGGGACAATCGCGGAGTGGATGGCTTTTAAGGCAGTCTACAATGACACCGCGGCCATGTTCACGGACGTTCAGAACGTGGCCCGCCTCCGAAAGGCGCTGAGAGGCGCGGCCCGCGAGACTACCAGAGCGCTATTGTTCACAGTATCGGATCCATACGAAATAATCGATACGCTAGAAAGACGGTACGGAAGACCGGAATTACTCGTACTTTCCGAACTCGAGAACGTCAAACGCATGCCACGCATGACGGACGATGGGCGCAACATAGGTAGTTTCGCGAGCAAAGTAGCGAATACGGTAGCGGCAATAAAATCACTCGAACAACCGCAATATCTGTACTCGCCCGAATTAGTAAATAGAATAGTACAAAAACTAAGTATTATTCTAAAATATAAATGGTACGAGTTTAAATCGGAACATACTGGCGCGCCCGAGTTAGAGTTGTTATCTAGGTTTCTCAATTAGTTGCCAAACATCTCAAATGCCGCTTCGCGGAACGCAAAAACAAAAATCGTCCCGTCTCGCTCGCACTAGCTGGCTTTAAGCCAGGCTTTTACATCACAGACGATTTGTATAGAAATTCTCGACCTGAGACGCATCAGGTCTGATATGGAATTTCACAAGTTTAGAGGAGAGCCAAAAGAAAAATCTTGAAAAAATCGTGTCAAAACTTTTGTTAATTATCGATTAGGCTAACAAAAAAAGTATAATGTTTTAGATAAGTCATGTACCTTTGTTTCAGTATAGCAATAAAACTAGTCACAGTATAATAATAACATTTTATTAATCAAAAACTACTTTTTTGGTGACATCCAACCTTATCCTTGTACAGAGTTATTAAAATAACAATGCGTTTAATTCTATTTACTGATCCAACTTTATGCCTGCAATTTTTTAGTAATTTCAATGCGTATTTTAAGCTTTTAGATAACATGTAACATTATGTTTGACATAAAATTGAAATTTAGTAAAGTCCGATCTTGTAATAAATCTATGTACTTACCTACGTAGCACTTAAATTAACTATTATGAAGTACCGATATCCCAAGCTACCTTCCAGGAGCCTCGAAGAAAAGTCTTTGGTAACGTCATGAGGTCATAACAATGGAATGGAAAATTGCAAAAATGTGTCCAATACTCCAATGGAAATCAATTTAAAATGAGATAAATGTGAGAACGTTGATTGTGATGTCAAATATCCTTATCAGCAGTTAATAGGCAGCCTTATGTATCTGTCGGTACTTACTAGGCCAGATATATCCTATTGTGTGAGCTAATTAAGTCAATTTAACAATAATTATGGTAAAACACACTGGCAGCATGCTAAGAGAGTTTTAAAATATTTAAAAGCAACTAAGTCTTATCGCCTAACTTATGCTAAGGATAATTCTGATTTAGTAGGTTTTGTTGATGCCGACTGGGCTTCCAACACAGTTGACAGACGGTCTTACACCGGTTTCTGCTTCAAACTCTCAGGAGGAGTAGTTTCACATGAATGTAAGAAGCAGCAAACAGTAGCACTATCAAGTACTGAAGCCGAGTACATGGCTATTTGTGAAGCTAGTAAAGAGGCAATATTTCTTAAAAATCTGTTGTTAGAACTTACGGGAAAAGATATAGGACCTGTAATTCTGTATAATGATAATCAAAGTGCGAAAAACCTTACAGAGAACAGTATGTATCACAAAAGATCTAAGCATATAGATGTTAGATTCCATTTTATTAGAGAAGCTGTCTATAATAAATTAGTAAAAATTGTTTATTTAAATACAGAAAATATGCCTGCTGATATTCTTACAAAAAGTTTGTCAAGTGTTAGGCATTATAAATTTCTTTTGGTACTAGGTTTAGTTAAGCTTTGAATTGATATAATAACAAAGGCTAAGGCTATTTTTATTTCAATGAGTGGTGGTGTTATATTTAGGTAATCTGTGCATTGAAAGAAAATGTTTGATCTGTGTGTAAAATAAATGAATGTTCAGTTGTAGAAAAAACTCTGCTGCGTTTTATTAAATAGTGTGCGTAGAGTGTGTGTGTAGTAGTAGTAAAGCTCGAATTTCTCTATAATGATGATGCAATTTCAAATAGATTGAATTTGTTTTGAGCGGTTGCTGGTGCATATTTTTACTTTGGTTTTCTTTTTTTCATTTTCTCTGAAGTTAAGTGTTGTGATTAGTTTTTGCGGGTATTACCTTTGTTTTAAAGTGATTAAAAAGTTTCTTATCATTAAAATGAATTCGGAAACGCATGCAGTTGTTCCTTGTGATGGATTAAAGTGTGTGCAATCGTTACTCGGAAAGGTAAATACTTTGAGTTTTACAGACAAAAATACTTAATCTCATTACTTCACCTAAACCTACCCCTGATTTGAGTATTTCTTAGAAATCTAAATCACTTTTAGTCGATCAGCGTACAATAGGTAGGTACTCATTGGATTGTAGTCTGCTCTCATATCAACAAATTATTCTGTTGTTGTTGCATATTTTTCTCAAAAGAAAATACCGCTTGGAATTCATCAGGTTATATACGATTATTTGAATTAGGTACTTCGCTGGTGCCAGTAAAATACATCAGAATTCTTAAAAGCACATGACTGCTGTTATTTCATTCTGTAGTTTTGGTAAAACACGAATCGAAACTTTAGCTCGTCAAATAAGTGACGACATTTCCAAATTCAATACGCGTGTCGATCACAATCGCGCTGTTTTTTAAAGGCTTATTGATGTTGTGTGTCATTTAGCACAACAAGAACTTCCTTTCCGAGGTCACGTTGTCATTCTTAGTCTGTGCATCTGTCTGTGGTAAAGAAGCGAAGAATGAAGAGTTATGGCTGTTCACATTGTGAGTAATACCAATTATAAATATTATCAATATCGTATTTTTAGAAATTAGTTAGAAATCAATCAATTATTTGTGCGCCATCTAGTGGCCACTTGGCCAGATTGTAATATTTTGCAAAGCGACTGTTGGGGGGTTGCGGGCGAGTGAAATAATAATATGAACTTACTCTAAGCTCTGTTATGCCAATAATGTTAATAGATGGCTCTTATACGTCTTATCATATTTTACGCGAAACTAATAGCTCAATAATAAAAAGTTACGATTTTATAAAGGATTACCAATAGGAACTTTTAGTAATTAATTTATATAAGAAAAAAATAGTACTATTAAAACATTCATTTTAATAGCTATTAGCAAAAACCTACAATTGTAATTTATAATACCTATACGAATATTAATAAGAACTAAGGCGCTAAGGTAGTTTTTTTTTTTAAATTAGGTATGTAGGCTTGCCCTAAGTTTGACCCCTAGGCACGCCACTGAATATATAATATAATATAATATAATATAATATAATATAATATAATATAATATAATATAATATAATATAATATAATATAATATAATATAATATAATATAATATAATATAATATAATATAATATAATATAATATAATATAATATAATATAATATAATATAATATAATATAATATAATATAATATAATACAATACAATACAATACAATATAATATAATATAATATCATCATCTGCCTAGCCTTTTCCCAACTATGTTGGGGTCGGCTTCCAGTCTAACCGGATGCAGCTGAATACCAGTATTTTACATGGAGCGACTGCCTATCTGACCTCCACAACCCAGTTACTGGGTAATATGATACCCCTTGGTAAGACTGGTTGTCAGACTTTCGGGCTTCTGACTACCCGTAACGACTGTCAAAGATCCACGAATTACAGCCGGGACCAACGACGAACGTCATAATATAATACAATATAATATAATATAATATAATATAATATAATATACCTAATATAATATAATATAATATAATATAATATAATATAATATAATATAATATAATATAATATAATATAATATAATATAATATAATATAATATAATATAATATAATTAATACGGTATGTTAAATAACAAAGGGCGTTCCCTTAAACTCGTTAATCTATATCATTAATAGATTCTAATAAAAATATCAGCATAGAAAACTAAGCATAAAATAATCCGAATTTAAAAAAATAATTAATTGACAATAAATTCGAAACCATCATTAAAATCAAAATAGTAGCGCGGAATAGTACTCGTAGTAGCATTGCCCAAACGCAATACGCACGATGCCGGCCGAGCGTCTCCGAGAGTTCACGAAGCCGAGCGAGCCGGCCGCCCCGCGCCTGCGCCGCGCGCCGCGCTGAATTGCGAGCGGCGACTTTGATAAAGGCGGCTTATTGAATTACAAAGACAGTGCAAAACACGTCGTCGGGTTGTTATCAGTAAAATTAAACATTTATGTAAGTATGTTTAGTTTTAGCAATAACATTTACCAACCCGTCTCAAATGCCCAGCTGCCAAAGGAACGCGTCACTATGGCACCTTGGGCTTGGAAGGCCCTATTCGCAAACATAGTAAATAAAAAAAAACATAAATTCATGTACTACCTATCTAAGCCACGTTTTAATAACATTACAACTCCGCGCATCGCTGCAGTGCCCACTGGCAATAAGTTTACCGGCGCTCGAAGTCATCTGGACAAGCAGACCTTGCACTTTTTGAAGTGAGTACGGATGCTACTTGTTTTTCTTTAAAATTTTAAAGACTGCGACGTGACTCGACGTTTAACAGGCGGCCGGCTCTTCTAGTGCTTGAACCGGGCTCCTCCTCAAAATGCCTTAGCACGTTCTCTTCCTGCCGCACAGAGATCACGGGTCGGGGGCCACCAGAACGACGCGGCACTACCGGTTCATTGTTACGAATACGCACCAGGGCACTCACAATAACACGAGAATTCCGCGGTTGCTGTGCATTGAGGTACCTCTCAGCATACATCCTCAGAGCACGTGCACCATCATACACTCAGCATAAATGAGCACCATGTTCACATACTCCTGAGCACTGAACTGATAACGCGGCATTTTTCAAGATTCGGCATTTCGCAAGATGTTGCAATGCGAAAATAATGCACGTCCAGTCAGCGCGTGAGATTAGTTCTGAATAAAATTAGGTGGACATTCGGGGGCAGGGGGCGGGGCTAGGCGCATCAATTAGATCGCCGCACACGCGGCCCGTCATTCATAAATAAATTGCGATATTGAGGTCCTTCAAGTACGCGTGTACAGTGTTTCTTTAACGTATCAATTTAACATTTTTAGTGAATATTTTAATATTAAAAAAATAAAAACATTTTGTTTTCGAATGGTAATATTTTTTTTAGCATGTATGGATGCTATACTATTGCGTGTTAACGGGAACGCCCTCTGTTAGTTAACATACTGTATAATATAATACATATTGTTGGAAACGGAAGGCGAGGTGACATCATAAAGACGTCAAGCAGACGTCAAGCGATCAGCTGTCATTGCTGTCAACCAATGGGAGCCTATAAAAGGAAGTACGTTATGAAGCAACGGCCCTTTTTTTACTTGGACGGCGCTCGGAACGGACGTGCTACTTGACCATTATAGTGTGCTTGTGTTTCTCTTGATATTTTTATAATTTTGTCATTTGTAATATTAAGAAATTAAAGATTGATTATTTTTTTTAATTTATTTCACTTCTGATTCCTAACATCAGAAGTGGGATAAAGATTCATTCGCCCACACGTTAAAACTAGTTTTCAGGCTTAAAATTTTTACTTAAAGCAGGTAGTTGTAGCTATGGATAGATCGAGTCGTTCACGTTCAAAAAATAGTGCCTCGCGTTCTAAACGATCTCGTAGCCGCCATAAGCGGAGCAAAAGGTCACGTAGCAAGTCTCGGGATTGCGATCGCCGGTCCAAGCGCGAACGAGATCGTCGTGGGAGCCGCCTGAGGACGCGAAGCCCTGCGTCACCGCTTCACCAACGATCGCTTGAGACGATTGTCTCGCGGTTGAAAGCTCTAGAAGATCGTTCACGGGTAATAGCTACGCCGGAAACTACAGGTACTGCTACTGATGTTTCGGCTGCAACCACGGACAAAATTGTGGAAGCAATACAGTCATTAAAGTCAGTAAGCACCCATCATTTTTATGTGTCTAATTTCGACCCAAATGTGCATAATGTTGATCAGTGGTTTGACGAGGTTGACAGGGCTCAGGTTTTGAATAACTGGTCAGAAAGTGAATGCCTTTCTCGCGTTGGGAACTGTCTGAAGGGAGATGCTAGTACTTGGCTCAGTGAATGGGTTACAAATGACCGTTCATGGAGTAATTTTAAAAAGGATTTTCGGTCACTTTGTGTCAAGAAAATTGATGTGGCGGGAATTTTGTATGAAGTAATGAGCACCGATTCAGACTGTTACGCAACTTACGCTGAATACGCACGTAGGTGTTTATTACGTTTACGGATTGTAAAAGGCTTATCAGACGAGTTGATAGCGGCGATTGTTATTAGAGGGATAAAAGACCCTCAAATTAAAGCAACTGCTACTAATGCAAACCTGACGCCTGACAACCTCGTTAGTTACTTATCTACCTTTGTAAAGCCCATTTCTAAGCAGAATAGTGACAGTTCGCGATCGAAAGACAACAAGAGCTCCCTTACGAATAACTCCAAGCGCTCATTTAAGAGCCAGGGTCCCAAATGTTTTACTTGTGGTCAGACGGGGCATAAACAAGCGGGTTGTCCTAAAAAGCCGAAATCAAACGATGCGACTGAACTAAATAAATCTGAATCAAATTCTACCTCAAATAAGGCAGTATGCGCATACTGTAAAAAGACAGGTCACGATATTAGTGTTTGTTTTGCTAAGCAGCGTGCAAATAATAAGCCCAATAAAAGTAATGTAAATTTTTGTTCTGTTCCTATAAAAAATAAGTCCAGTGACATTGTAGTTGGAATGATTCAGGGAATACCTATAGACATTCTAATTGATAGTGGGGTGTTAGAAGTCTCGTTGATTTCGTCATCCGTGGTCAATCATTTTTCTTGTTCGAGGAAACCAATTAATAAACAATTGAAAGGAATAAGTGATTCCATTATTCGTGTCGATTGCTATGTCACGCTTATAATAGAGCTTGAGGAAATAACTCTTGAAGTAGATTTGCTTGTTGTGCCTAGCGTATGTATGAATGCACCAATTATTATTGGTACTGATGTATTAAATAGGGAAGGGGTAACCTATATAAGGACCAGGGAATCTCAACGTTTAACTCATAATAAAGCCTTATCGGGGGTATCCACGGTTAAATCTGATGTGCAATCCAATGGTTTTAAAACCACATTAATTGGGGAAGACCGGGAGAAACTCGAAAGAATACTCAACAAATATTCGGAATTTATGATTTCTGGTACAGCTACGTCTACAGTTACCACAGGTTGTATGCACATTCGATTAAACAGTGAGATACCTATGAATTACCGTCCCTATAAAATGTCCTATAATGAAAAGCTTAAAGTTAGAGAGATTATTCAGGATCTTCTTAGTAAAGGCATAATACGTGATTCGGAGTCCCCATATTCGAGTCCGATTCTTCTAGTAAAAAAGAAGGACGGCTCGGATCGTATGTGTGTGGATTTCCGGGCGCTTAATAAAATCACAGTTAAGGATAGATATCCTTTACCTTTAATAGATGATCACATTGATCGACTAGGGAAGTCAAAATTCTTCACGCTTCTTGATATGGCTACCGGATTTCACCAAATTAAATTAGATGAGCAATCAATACCTTTAACCGGCTTCGTGACGCCCGAAGGGCATTTTGAGTATTTGAAGATGCCGTACGGGTTAGCCAACGCACCTATAATATTTCAACGTATTATTGCAAATACACTGCGCGAATTCATTGAGGCAGGCAAAGTATTGGTGTACGTTGACGACTGTATGCTGCTATCCTGTTCAATTGCTCAGGGTTTACAGGTATTAGATGAAGTATTAGCTGTTTTAACTAAGGCCGGTTTCTCAGTGAATTTGCGCAAGTGTTCATTTTTATGCCAAGAAATTGAATATTTAGGCAGAATTATATCAAATGGTGGAGTCCGGCCGTCAACAAGTAAGGTCCAAGCGCTCGTGAATGCACCCGTTCCCCAGAACGTCAGACAAGCAAGACAATTTTTAGGCCTAGCTGGTTATTTCCGAAAGTACATAGCTAATTATTCGATGAAAACAGCTTGTATTGCTCGCTTGACGCGTAAGGATGTTGCATTTGTGTGGGGACCACAGCAGGAAAGCGTTCGCCAAGAGCTTATTAAGGCTCTTACTAGTGAGCCAATATTAGCCATTTTTGACCCAGAGCTTCCTGCTGAGGTTCACACGGATGCGAGTAGTGCAGGTTATGGCGCGGTTTTCCTACAGGTTCATAAGGATGGTAACAAGCGTGTGGTTGCTTACTATAGCCAGGTTACGAAAGGCAGTGAACAACGTTACCATTCTTATGAGCTGGAAACACTTGCTGTAGTAAAATCTCTTAAGCACTTTAGGCACTACCTTATTGGAAGGCCATTTACTGTAGTGACAGACTGCAATGCCTTAAAAGCCACCCAAAATAAGAAAGATCTACTCCCGAGAGTAGCGAGGTGGTGGATTTATCTACAGGATTTTGATTTTATCATTCAATACAGGAAAGGGGTAATGATACCTCACGCAGATTATCTTAGTCGTAACCCCGTAGCTGTGGTAAATAATATTGAAAAACCGCGTAATTGGGCTCAAATTGCACAAGCGGGAGACGAGGAGACTCAAACTCTAATCAGGTCTTTAGATGAGGGAAGCTTGGACTCTTCACGCTATGTTAAACGCAATAATCTTTTGTATTATCGCTTCACGCCAGTAGGTGAAGAGTCTAGATTACTATGTTACATACCAAAAGGACATCGTTTGAGCCTCCTCCGAATATTTCATGATGAACATAGCCATATTAACGCTGACAAAACTGCCGACCTTATCTTAAAACACTTCTGGTTTCCTGGGCTTAGAGCTTTCATTTCTAAGTACATATTACACTGCCTCACATGTATAGCTCATAAGAGAGCTCCAAGAGCTCCACTACAACCAATTAACTCTTGGACAAAACCAAATGTTCCTTTTGACACCTTACATGTAGATGCTCTAGGCCCACTGGTAATATCTAATGGTAATAAACACATTTTAGTTGTTGTGGATTCTTTTACGAAATATTGTTTATTAAACCCTATTTGTACTCAGGACTTGAATGAGTTAAAACGTGTTATGCAAAATGTTGTGTCTCTTTTTGGAACACCTAAGACGATTGTATGTGATAGGGGTAGGATGTTTCAGTCATCTGGTTTTGTGTCGCTAATGAATGATTTAAGTTGTCAGGTTCATTATATCACCCCCGAGATGCACCACGCCAATGGTCAGGTGGAGCGTTACGTCCGCACCGTCCTTAACATGTTGAGAATTGAGGTGAACCATCGGAAAGGGGAATGGTCTGAACAGTTGTGGAGGTTACAGCTGATACTCAACATGACGAAGCAGAAGACCACCCAGCTGTCCCCGCTTAACCTGCTTATCGGTGCCGAAGGAGCCACCCCAGTTATCCGCACATTAATCCGAGACGTTGCCATCGAAACGTCGGGTGAAAACCGTGAGCCGCTACGGGAGATGAGGAGGCAAAGGACGGCCGAACGGTTACATAAAAATCAAGCTGATCAAGACAGGCGTGTTAACGAAGACCGACAACCTCCACGTACCTACAGCAAAGACGACAGGGTCTTCGTTATCAAGTATTCCCAGTCCACGGGGAAACTTGATCCAGGTATGCGCGGACCCTACCGCGTAGTTGGAGTCCTGGACCATGGCCGCTATGAGCTGCAGCTCCTGGCTGGTGCCTATGGGAAGACCACATATGCTGCCGCACAGTTCATGGTACCCTGGAGGGGTGAGTGGACTCCTGAGACATGTGCTGCATTTTTTGAAGGCAAGTATTGTCTTGAAGTCTGTGTGATATGCTAACAATGTGCCTATGTCAACAGCCACTGGGTGGTATGCAAACTGAGAGCCTATGCCTACAGTGTTTGTAGAAGTCTGGGCGGTATGCTAACTAGGTGCCTATGCCGACAGCTGCTGTCAGATACGCTAACTGGGTGCCTCTATCTGTAGTGTGATCAAGTCACTTATTTGGCTTGTTAATCTTAGCTAAGACTTTAATATGTCATGATGTTTACGTGTAATGCGCATTACCTGTTATGTACCTATCTAAGGTGTTTTTGCTTCCACATTTGTTGCCTTGTTATGTAATACGATTGTCTGATTACAGGAGACAGCGAAGACTCGAGCGTCTTATTAGAAGGCACTGCTACAGATCAGGCGGGACCATCTTCTGGACCTGACGAGGACGTCAGAGCATCAGGAGAGGCCGTGTTGGAAACGGAAGGCGAGGTGACATCATAAAGACGTCAAGCAGACGTCAAGCGATCAGCTGTCATTGCTGTCAACCAATGGGAGCCTATAAAAGGAAGTACGTTATGAAGCAACGGCCCTTTTTTTACTTGGACGGCGCTCGGAACGGACGTGCTACTTGACCATTATAGTGTGCTTGTGTTTCTCTTGATATTTTTATAATTTTGTCATTTGTAATATTAAGAAATTAAAGATTGATTATTTTTTTTAATTTATTTCACTTCTGATTCCTAACAATATAATATACGTAATATAATATACCACTTGGTGGTAGGTATTCTTTTTGAAAAGTTATTGAGTGATCGGCAAGGCCTGATATTTTTTATTTGCTGACAGTCATCGAAGGGCTAAATCAGCTTGCTGCACTGTAAAATCCATGAAAATAATAGGTCACATAAAAATAAATTGTGATTGTTTTTCTCTTATTAATTTAGTCGATTTTGTACATCTTTGCCAAAGCAAAGCCTGACTCTCTTAGACAAAGAAAAGTATTTTTATATTTAATAATTGTATTGACCGTGGTGAGTTTCCTGATCTTATGAAAAACAGTAAAATAATACCGTTATTTAAATCGGGTAGTACATCAGACCCTACTAATTATCGACCTATTTCAGTACTACCTACCTTTAGTAAAATTTTTGAAAAACTTATTTTGAATCAATTGCAAAGCTTTTTTAATAAAAATAAATTACTGCATAATAAACAGTTCGGTTTTACAAGGGGTCGTTCGACTACCGATGCAGGAGTTGAACTTTTAGGACATATTTATAATGCATGGGAGGACAAATGCGATGCCTTGGGCGTCTTTTGCGATTTGTCCAAGGCATTCGATTGTGTTCTTCATGAAACATTAATCAGGAAACTGCACCACTACGGAATCCGGAACGCCTCTCTGGATCTTCTTACTTCTTACTTGAGTGATAGGATTCAGAGAGTTGATGTTAACGGAAAAAGGTCACCCGGATCTGTAGTAAGAATGGGGGTCCCCCAGGGCTCAATTCTTGGTCCTTTCTTGTTCCTTATTTATATCAATGACTTGCCGTACCTCATAAAGGATAATCATGATATAGTGTTGTTTGCAGATGACACTTCTCTCTTGTTTAAAATCAAACGTCAGCAGCTGGTTACTGACAATGTAAATAACGCCCTTGCAAAAGTAGTTAACTGGTTTAATGTCAATAACCTACTTCTTAACGGAAAAAAAACAAAATGTATTAAGTTTACGATACCCCACGTTAGACAAGTAGAAACTAGTGTTCTCATTAAGAATGAAGAGTTAAAACCCGAAGATACCACAGTATTCTTAGGCATAACGTTGGATGCCAAGCTTCAATGGGGCCCCCATATAGATAAATTGTCAAAAAAGCTTAGCTCTGCAGCATACGCCGTTAGGAAAATTCGTGATTTGACTGATTTAGAGACAGCCCGTTTAGTTTACTTTAGTTATTTTCATAGTGTGATGTCGTACGGTATTCTGTTGTGGGGAAATGCCGCCGATATTCAGACAATTTTTATTTTACAAAAAAGGGCAATTCGTTCTATTTATAAATTAAGTCCTAGACACTCCCTCAGAGACAAATTTAAAGAGATTAATATAATGACTGTGCCTTCTCAGTACATTTATGATAATCTTTTGTATGCACATAAAAATATTAATCTGTTTAAAAAATACAGTGATATCCATAACATAAATACTAGGAACAAACACAAATTTGTTGTTCCTACAACAAGGCTCAAGAAAATAGGTGGCTCGTTTAGATGCCAATGTATACATTTTTATAATAAACTTCCTAGCCACATTCAAGAACTAAGCCTAAATAAATTCAAAGCTTTTATAAAGCGAAAACTATGCCAGAAAGCCTATTATACTGTAAAAGACTATATTGAGGACAAAAAGGCTTGGGATTGAGCTGCTCCAATAGGTTTAGACAGTGAATGTTATTTTGCAATTTTTACACTTTAATATTTTCTTTTTTTTTTTTTTTTTAAGTATCATTTACTTACACAATGACATGTACATTTACTGTATAAAGTATTATATTATTTTAATTATTGTGAATGTGAGGACTATGTGGGTCATTGTTTACATTTTAATCGTGGTCTGGCAGTTTGAGTAGTTTATGCGGCCTACCCAAATGTCCTGTCTTTGGTATTGTTCGTCGAATCGTTGAGCTCCTGAAGTTCTGAGTTGAGCTGCACGGTTACTGACAAATGCGTGCACTGACTGGACAGGTCCACTCAATCTGTGTGGTTCTTTCCTCAAAAGATCTTTTCAGACACTAATCTACATGGTCCTCAAAGATTATGTCCGGATTTTTATATACACATTGACATTGATGAATTTTATTTAGACAATGACATGAATATTTACTTTGTAAAGTATTTTTTATTTTATTATTTTTTTTTTCTTCTCATTTAATTATTGTGAATGTGAGGACTATGTGGGTCATTTTTTTTTCTGTTTTCCTTCTTAGTTTTAATCATGATCTGGCAGTTTGAGTAATTTACGCGGCCTACCCAAATGTCCTTTCTTTGGTATTGTTCGTCGAATCGTTGAGCTCCTCATTTCTGAGTCGAGCTGCACGATTTTTGACAAATGCGTGCACTGATTGGACAGGTCCGCTCAATCTGTGTGGTTCTTTCCTCAAAAGACCATTTCAGACATCAATCTACATGGTCTTCACACGATCTGACCAAGATTTTGTCTGGACTTTAAAAGAGACTGTGACCTCTGAGTTTGTTTCGGCCTTTCTTCTCAGAGTAGTCAGATAGGAAACGCCGACCACATCTAGTTTAAAAAAATATGATGACGTGTAAAAGTGTTTGTAAAAACCTACTTACAGAAAATAAATCATTTATCATTTATCATTTATCATAGACGGGGGGTAGCTCCATTTCATTTCCACAAGAAAAGGATAAAGTATTGAGTTATTATAAGTAACAGAAAAGGATAAAGCTATACTATTTCCGTCTCTCAGTGCGTGCCAGTTTTTTCAAGGCAGCTACTTATGTAGCCTATGTTAATTAAGTTAGTTTTTTGTCTCATGTGTGGCCACGCTACCCGATGCTCTATAGCTTTCTTACTCTAAGCTGACTCTACAGCGTTAAGTTGTCACTGTCACAATGACAGTGACACCAAGTGACACGTCCACTAGGTACTCCTTATTGACGTTTGTCTAATGCCCAAAGAAAATTTTGTTAATTTGTGAGTAGTTTCGAAACTTTCTCTATAGAATTATAGTGAAAACATAAATTAAAATACTAAAAATGGTAGACGAAAGTACTAGGAAAATGTTAAGCAGCATACCCTTGCTTCAAACTAAAGCAGGACCTCGAGATAAAGAGTTATGGCCTACCAGGCTGAAAGAGGAATATCAGGCACTGATTAAGGTAAAAAAAGTTTATCATTGTGGTCACTAAGGACCCATTACACTATTGTTTATTAATTATTAATGTTTAGTAAATCGGTATCATAGCTACTTCTGGCCCAAGTTAGGTACTAAATTACTGAACATTGAGTAACTGACTAACTTTCTTTCAACTAAAATACATGCCAATTCTTCATTGTTACGACACAAGATGTGCAATCATTCATAAACTGGTGTAATAAAACACATTTCAATCTAAATAAGTAACTTGGAAAGTAGAGAAACCTGTTTCTACAATAAATTAACTGACTTAAAAAAAGGAGGAGGTTATGCATTCGGCGAGACTTAAAAAACCACTACAAACATTGATATAAATTATTATGACTACAAAGTCAAAAACTGGCCAAGTGCGAGTCGGACTCACACACAAAGGGTTCCATACCACAAGGCAAAAACGCCGAAAAAAACATGTTTGTTGTATGGGAGCCCCCCTTAAATATTTATTTTATTTTAATTTTATTATTTATTATTAAAGTTAAAATACAACTGAGTATTTTGTGAATATTTCAACTTCCTACCTGTTGCCATTTTTGATATCGAGCAAAAAAGAGCAAATAAATCGCGTTTGTTGTATGGGAGCCCCCCCTTAAATATATATTTTATTTTGTTTTTAGTATTTGTTGTTATAGCGGCAACAGAAATACATAATTTGTGAAAATTTCAACTGTCTAGCTATCGCGGTTCTTGAGATACAGCCTGGTGACAGACAGACAGACAGGACTAAGACTCCGCGTCTTAGTAATAGGGTTCCGTTTTTACCCTTTGGGTACAGAACCCTAAAAATGACTTCCGAAACTTAAGTTGTTTGCACTTTGTAATGGGTTTTTTTAGTCCTTTTTTTTGTGATTAAACGTTTATTACACAACCACTCACTAAAATGAAATAGAAACACTTGTTTCAAAGGTTTTAACAATAAATCCCACCTTTTTCTTATTTCTTTTCCAGTATGTCCAGAATAACAAAACAGCTGACAATGATTGGTTCCGTCTGGAGTCTGACAAGACGGGAACCAAATGGTTCGGTAAATGCTGGTATGTGCACAACCTACTGAAGTACGAGTTTGACTTAGAATTTGATGTAAGTTATCATTTGAATGCCTGGTTTCTTAATTGTTCCTAAATATAGTTTATTTATTCAAAAGTGCTATTAGTTCAGTATCTTATAAACAAATTGTTTTTTTAAATATTTAGGCACAAAAATAATTTTGCTTTTCTTTCTCCTTCCCTGGAATGATCATTTTTATACCAGCTATTTATTTATAACTAGCTGCGCCCCGCGGCTTCACTCGCATGAGTTTCGATCCCATGGGAATATCAGGATAAAAAGTATCCTATGTCCTTTCCTTTTTTCATCTAAATTAGTGCAGCAGTTTAAGCATGAAGAGGTAACAGACACAGACACACTTTCGCATTTATAATACTAGTATGGATTCACTACTTTGTAAATGGCTGCCTCACTAGTCACTAGTCGAGTGGTTACAAGTGCAAATGCTGAGTGTGATGTCAGGGCTCAATCCCCATGCTGGGTAAACATTTAAAGTTTTTTATTGAAATTTTCTTTACTTATAGCAATATAGTTTGTATTTGTGTCCAGGTTATGGCAATAGGTTCACCCCCTTTAACATGGGTCCCAAACACGGCGAAACAAAGCTGTAACCTGATCCAACCGTTTTTTTTAAAGAATACAGGTGTAATTTTGTGTTTTATTATTTTCAGATTCCCATCACCTATCCAACAACAGCTCCTGAGTTAGCATTACCTGGTCTCGATGGAAAGACAGCTAAAATGTACCGAGGAGGCAAGATCTGTCTCACCGATCACTTCAAGCCTCTCTGGGCTAGGAATATACCTAGGTTCGGTATAGCCCACGCTATGGCGCTAGGGGTAAGTACCAAAACTAAAAATGTCTTTAATTTTGTTGTTGTTTTTTTTTTTATTTTAGTTTTTTGGTAGTGATACGTAAACGAATTTCTGTACCACTGCTTGCTGTGTGGATTTTGTGAATACCAGAGGGGCAATTCTCGTAATTTTAAGAATGTTCGTTCAATCTGATCTCAGTATCAATCTGTCAAAAATACATCTAATTTCCCTACATTTTTGTCAAGTTTTTGACATTTGTTTGTCGCCGGGATGAGACTACAACTAGAATTTGAATGTTTTAAATTACTTGAATTGGAAGAACAATACCGGTGTAGATTAAATACTTATTATTGAAACAGGAAACTACTCAATCAACACATAGTCGGGAATTTACCAAATAAACAAAAGTGTCACGTTCATTGGCCCAGAAATCACAGAAAAATTGTTACAAAAAAAAACACTTATTTTATTCCATAACTTGCCCTTTATTGGAAGTCAGTTACAAATAAAAAAGATCTTTCATCTTTAGAAATTGTAGGGTACCTGGTAGTAAAAAATAGTAGTCTGATTGTCATGATGACAGGGCCACAGACTATGTTTATTATTACATTTTGCTAATTATAATGTTATTTACTTATTATGAGCCTGTGCTGCCCCACTGCAGGGCAAAGGGCTCACTTCCCTCTTTTCACTTTTTCCGGTCTACTACGACTGTGGGCCAATCCTTTAAGAAGGACTCCAGCTCATCCCGCCATCTCTTTCTGGGCCTGCCGCATAGTTTCCTGCTATTTGGGATCCACTGAGTGGTGGCTTTTGCGTATTGCTGCTCCGACATGCAACAGATATGGCCCGCCCAGTTCCACTTTAGTCTAGCAGCAATTATAATGTTGCCAGCACATAAATGTAATATCAGTCAGTCATTGGATGCATTTGCACGCAACTACTAGCTGCGCCCCGCGGTTTCACCCGCATAAGTGTCGATCCCGTGGGAATTTCGGGATAAAAAGTAGCCTATATGTTAATCCAGGGTGTCAGCTACCTCCATACAATTTTTTTTTTAATTTGCCCAGCTGTTTGAGCGTGAAGAAATAACACACACTCAAACACACACTCAAAAACTTTCGCCTTTATAATATTAGTGTGATGGTTATTTAACAGTTCAACACCTGCGTCACAGTGATCTTTATTATCGTTGCTATAAGATTACTGACGGAGATAACTGAAATTTATAACATCTCATCACTCCCCATAAGCCAATTTATTAGTGGTCGTCGCAGCATGTCTTTTTCTTCCATACTTCTCTATTTAGTCGTCATCATTTATATCTAACAAACAATCTTTTGTTTTCCAGCTCGGACCCTGGTTGGCGGTAGAAATTCCGGAGTTAATAGAAAAAGGAGTGATATCCTACCAAGAGAAGACGGAAGAAGCTAAATGACACAAACCTCAAAAGAAATAATGAAATTGTACATAAATATCTATTATTTTCCAAATATATTATATGTTTTGTATATTTTCCTTGTTTTTATCATTGTGCTCATTAAGCGTACAGACGGTGCGAGACATGCGGTGTAAGAGTATGTGTTTGTATGGTCCAGTGGTATCGGCCCCGACTTACGAGTTATAGGTAGTGGGTTCGAATCCAGCCAGGCACATAACTTCATGTAAGTAATTTACCACTTCTCTCAGAACGGTGAAGGAAAACATCGTGAAAAAACCAGGCAAGAGCGAGTCGGACTCGCGCACCGAGGGTTCCGTACCATCATAATATATGTCGGCGAGGCCTATATTCATCAGAGAATTTTAACACTACACTGCACTGCGGTGTAGAATAGGTACTGCAGATTTATGTCAGCGCCGTCTCTTGACCGATAGTGGAACTAATGTAACTATTGCTGATGATTTCTGAAAAAGTGTGCTATTTAGAGACTTCGTTTTGTTTTTCCTGTAATCTTTACATAAAATTCTATCACAGAATAATTTCAGATTTTTCTCTTTGCAAACTTCGGAGATATGGGCCTCCCCATATCTCTGAAGTTTTAATGTAAGGGGGAACGGTATTTTTTTCCATTTTTCATCAAAAGTCGAAAACTATGCGGCCTAAAAAAAAAAAAAATGTTTGAGAATGTGCAAACTGCGCTCTTTCATATGATACCCCACATTACCCCACATGCCCTGTAGCCCCACTTCGAATTTTTCAGACCCCCTTTCAGTCCCTGTTGAAAAAAATATAGTATACATATTTTTATTTCTTTCTTATTTGCAAAATAGTTGGGTAAACTTCATCTAAAACTATTTCAAGTTGATAGCATTAGTAGTTCTTGAGATATCCAGCTGTGACAGACAGACTTAGTCCCACCATAAGGGTTCCGTTTTACCATTTTGGTACGGAACCCTAATAAATAGAAATCGTCATCTTAAAAATATTTATTAAGTACCAAAAAACCGAACTTTAAGCAAAAACCAACAAATAAATTCTACGAAAACAACAATACAACGTAAAAATAAACAAGAGCGTTATAATGTAAGTAGCTATTCGAAAATAGAACTGTTTCTTCATCCCCCAATCAGTGTGTTTCAGCCCATCTTTCACAATATATTTTCTAAGACCCACACACCAGAGCACAATCAGTTCTGTCCAGTCCACATCGGCGATGTCGCAATGATAGATAACTTTGTCACTGGCTGACAAATTGTTGTACAGTTCAACAGTGTTGCTATCATTAAAAATCCAGCTATTGTTTGTGTAGAAAGCAACTGTTGTGGCCATCTTGGTTATTGTTGCGTATGTTTTCTTCAATCTGTTAAAAATAAAGTCACATGAGCAAAAGAAGACACTCAGGCTGGTGATTACAGACAATCACGTGACCACAGACACTCATGTGAATACAGTCTCGTAAACACTCACGTGAACACACAGCCACACACACTCACAAGACCTTACTCACGACACCACACACTCACAAGACCTTACTCACGACACCACACACTCACAAGACCTTACTCACGACACCACACACTCACAAGACCTTACTCACGACACCACACACTCACAAGACCTTACTCACGACACCACACACTCACAAGACCTTACTCACGACACCACACACTCACAAGACCTTACTCACGGGACCACACTCCCACACACTCACGTGACCACACGTACCTATGGGCTGTTCTAAAAGTGATGGAAATGTAAACAAACTGATCAGAAATCGTCCCTGTGGGTGATAATATGTACCAGTGTACCACTTACAAATTGAGTGGTTCGATTTGATTGTTTGACTACTTAAACCCGAAAAATTACCTAATTTGAAATCACCCTAGAGATGTTTGTCATTTTTGGCAATTGTGGTTCATTCCCTTTAGTGAATGATTGCGTAATAAGCTTTTGGAACAGACTAAAGACACTCACGTGACCACAGATACTCATGCATGATCAGATAGTGTAAATAACTTACCGTGGAGGTTTATTGACCATCACGCAGGCTCCATCAGCGAGGTTAGCAGGGATGGTGTGCAGTAGGAAGCTGAAGAGGAGGTGCAACCATCGGTACGGCGACTGGACTACGAAGCAGTACCACATCGCTTGCGAAGAGATGATAGTCCTACGGGCGACGTTGTTTAGGATGTAGGAGAGGCCTCCTGGAAAGGGAGGTAGTGTTTAATCAATTTATAGTTTAGTTGTAATGATTACAAGACAAGAGCTCAACTGCCACAAATGAGACACTTACTTTTTAGGTTTCCGTAGTTCTGACAAGGAACCCTTATAGTTTCGCCATCTCCGTCTGTCTGTCCGAGGTTTTGCTAAGAGACCGTTAGTACTAGAAAGCTGTTATTTTGTAGGAGTTTGTATATCAATTACGCCGATAAAGTGGTAAATAAAATTTTGGAAAATATTTTTTTTTAGGGATAGCTTCCCTACATGTGAAGTGGAGATGAATATTTTTTTCGTCGTCTACCCAATCGTGTGGGGTATCGTTGAATAGGTCTTCTATATTGACTTGGGAGTTGCTAAAATTATTTTTCGATTTTATGCTCCATTTACGAAATTTTAAACTTTAAAGTGCAAATTTTTGTTCCAGTAGGGCGTCCCCCCCTCTAAAAGCTAAACTGCGGGCTTGAAAAATCTGGA
Organism: Mesoligia furuncula; assembly: GCA_916614155.1. NCBI lineage: Eukaryota > Metazoa > Arthropoda > Insecta > Lepidoptera > Noctuidae > Mesoligia > Mesoligia furuncula. The sequence continues at coordinate 15,705,257 of OU744819.1, forward strand.
AAAATTCTCGATGATAGTGCATTTCATGAACTTTGAAGGAAAACTATAGCGGTTAAGATAACTTTATTAGTTTAGTAGTAATAGTCGTTGAACTTGGGTGTTGGATAATTTTGTACCAAATACAAAATCCTTAGCATTTATCCTATAAAGTGAGTAAGATGAAGTAGGTAGTTGCAACAAAATAGAAATAAAAAAACCATAATAAATTATCATAAGTTTCACAATACTGCCGCTAGATGGCGCTGTACCAACGGGTTACGTTTTCATTCGAGTATATTCGAGTGATCGACATCCCCGCTCGTCTTAGACATGACAATTCAAATTTAAAGTCGATTTTTGTTATTATAACCATTAACTCCTAATATCTTTGCCATTACTTATATTCAAAATAAAGAACAACAGAATCGTACTATATTGTGACAACTGGCTACTATGGAAACCTACAGTGTGCGAGGACCGACACGCACTTGGCCGGTTTTCTAAGCAGACGAGGGCTCACGAGGGTCTAATTTAGGTACAGCTTTCGACAGAAACAGAAAAAAGTAAGGGACTTCTCCCTTATTTTTTGGTAGGCAAAAATACAAAACATTTAGAACAGCGAGTTATCAGAATCATTTAGTCTTTAAACGTAGGGCATTTTAAGCCGCGGCGAGTGTTTCAGTCCATAAGTAAAGGGTGACTCCAAAATCCGTGTTACTACCGTCCTACTGAAAAATTCCTGATGGAAAATCCGAAGCAAAAAAATCCAGATCTACGGCCCTAGGACTTCTAGTACTTAGCAGTCGCGCTTGCGACCCTGGACCACCGAAGCACTAGGCAGTAACAACTACACCACCTAGCGAAGTGGTGTACCACACGTTACCATATTTAGGTACCTACACCAATGGAATACAGACATAATTTACGATGCACGTACCCCAAGTAATATGATTCCTCTTGCTGCTCCCAACGTTATAAATCCTGACATCTTTGCCAGCAGTAACCGCAGTGGCCGCAGTGGCCGCGGCGACGATGGCCGCGTTGTTGACATAGTCCACTGGGATGAAGTCGATTCTGATGCGCTGGACTGACTGCAGTGCGTGGATGACGCCCAGCATGCAGCCGAGAGTTATCTGGAACAGGGCACAGATAAAGGTTAAGATGATTACATAAAATTAAGCCTTTATGCCACAAAAATGGTTAGCCAGAGGTGTAGTACATCCACATTTCATCAGTCATGTTTCCGTCCTAGACTGCTGCTAATATAAAACACAATAGGTAATAACCTAGACCTAGGACCCCATGCTCAACAGCTGCTCGTGTATCCACTACACCAATGGTTTTTTTTAAAACAGACAGTCATATTTCCCTGGAATATACAATCCGTATTCCTTGGGGCAGTAATTTCCTTTAAATTGGTTTTTAGAACAATTTAAAATAAGAAAGCTGTACGCCTTAAAAAAATATAAAAGTGCTTACCCCACTCGGTCCAAACACACTGCTCAGATCGATCCAACCAGGGTACGGTTCTCTTCGTGCACACACCACTGTAAAATAAAACAAATGGAGCAATTACTTTGTGGTGGCATCTACATCGCCACATGCGAACTGCGCATCTCCCTGAGGTCACGCAAAATCCTGCCTCGCGCAAGCATAGTTTACCGCGCGAGCGCGACTAGCATAATATAAACAACGTTCCGACATCAAACGTCGGCAGCTGTCCACTAGAAACAGATTTATGAGAAACAGATACCCTGTTCCTCATAACCCTATAACTTTTTTAAGATATTGGATTTCGGATGGCAAACATAAGCAGCCCACCTGATGGTAAGTGATCACCGCCGCCTACGGACATCGTAGATGCGTTGCCATCCTAGAGAGAAAGCTGAAATAATATTATAAAAAAGCGTCCTATAAGTTACTGTCTGTATTGAATGAAGATATGGCTACAAAGGGGGTGACAACTGGAATGACTGCTGATAGAGATGTATCTAATGAGAAGACAGGCAGCGCTGGCCACTTAATCAACGTATGGGCAGGAGGATGGCTGGGTTGTGGATGTCAGATAGGCAGTCGCTCCATGCCAGCATAAAGGTATTCAGCTGCATCCGGTGAGACTGGAATCCGGCCACAACATGGTTGGGGAATGATGGTGACAAGGCAGGAGAATGACGATGCTCTCTGATTAGAACCTAACTTACCCACTGTTGGTCTGATCACGCATAAAGGCAGGTCTACTGAGCTGCAACGTACCAACTCCTCAGCCAGTGCCTTCGTGAAAGAATACGTGGTTGGCCAGTCCTTTATCAATCTGGAAGTATTAAAACAGCAGTAATGGTCACAGTTCTAACATAGCCTGACTTAACGATGATTGAGCGGAGCGTGCTCACTTAAGAGGCAAGTAAGCGAAGCGTCCGTTCTTCTCTTAGCTCTACTTTCAAGATCTTTTTGCCTCATAATAATTACCTATAAAACGCAACGCTTTGTAAGACAAACGTAATGCTGACAATTTGTGTTGTATGTATTGTACTTATGTTTGAGGAAATAAATTAGTAGGTATCTAATCTTATCTTAAGCGTGTTTTAAACATCCTGAACTACTCACCCATCCTTGATCTTATTAAGCAAGTCCTCGTCCATGGTCTCCGCCATGCGTATCATGAGCTCAGGCGGCACGGGGCTGGGGTAGAACTGCTCCAGCACCTCAGTGTCGCGGCGGCTGATCGTGGCGTGGGAGTACGCCGTCGATATGTACACGAATGTTCTGGAAAATTAGGATAATTATCAAATCAGAAGTAGAGCTCTTTGTGAACTCTGTGTCATTTATTTTAATAAGTAGGTAACTGTCTTAGATACAAAAAATATGCAGATTAGTCCGCGAGATTAAAAATAAAATCGTACTTAGGAAAATTAACATTGAATCTAAAAAAAAACATGCAAAATCACGAGACTATTTTAAGCTAGAAAGTTACAAGAGAAAGTTCATTGGGCAAACGTTCTTTGGATCACAGCTCAAAAAAACAACCTTTATTGTATCACTATCTTAAAACTTACTTGTAACTTTAATGACTCCATCGTCCCTACCTACTCTAATAAAAATTCTAAATTCTAAACCACTGAGTGTAGACGCATCGACATTTTGCACAATTCCTTATAATAAATATATCGAAGGTGAGCAATAAGGTGCCACTAGTCGATATTTTTTCCATACGGGAGAGTATTTTAATCTACTGTTTGACATTGTGCATCCAAAGATAAACATGATATCGTTTTACCTTTTTAATAATTTTGTCTTTAAGAAAACAGAATAGTAAAATAAAAAGCCATGTAACTTTGAGTGTAAATAAGTAATAAAAGACCTGTTAAATCTTCAAAACAAAGTCTATACCGACAAAGCTCAGTTATCGAAAAGTTCAATAAACTTTATTTGTAATCGAATTATGCACTGGTTATTTTCATAAAACTCATTTTTCCAAAGCGCTTTTCGAATTTTTGTACGCGCCTTTCAGTTCGGAACGGAGTTTCTGTGCGTGAGAACTAGACATTGTGCGTGTCTAGCGTCTAACTGCTCATCACTGATACTATCTCTGTCGGACACGAAGCCAGGTGAGACAGCGTGGTTTTTGGCCACGATCACCAGTGAGTTCGAGCTCGCGACTAGTTTACACTTAAGGTGAATGGATAGTGGTAGACCGCGAAATTCAAATTTTCTTACGTTTTTTTGCAATTTGCAAGTCAGTGTCAGATTTTATTTTGATCAAAATATGATTTGCGACAATAGCAGGTACATAAATGTAGAGAATTATAATCATTAGAATCATTAATATATCTTTCAAAGTTAGATTTCTACCACCAACCACCAATCTCATATGGAAAAGTGGTAATGGTAGAAAAATCTAACTTAGAAAAATGTATTAATGATTCTAATGATTATAATTCTCTAAATAGGTATGTACATACCTGTTATTGTCGCGAATCATATTTTGATCAAGATACAACCTAACACTGACCTGCAAATTGCAAAAAACGTATAGGGGATAAAAGTTTGTATAGAAGTTCAACATTTTTGCCGATCGACCGTGGGACCCCATCGGGCACGCGGCTTGTTACTAATGATACCTTAACTTCCTGCATTGCTTAGCTAGCGCGAGGAGGTCTCTGGTCCCCCGCACATTGATGAAGGTCGCAGATCGTAGCGGCTCTTGAAACGATATCGTAGCTGCCACGTGGAAGATCACGTCCACCTGTGATACAATTAAATTTAAACAATAATTGAATAAGTATAGAAGACTGTCTCGTTAGTCTAGTGATCGCAAGCGCTACTGCTGACCATGAAGTCCTGGGTTCGATTCCCAGGGCGGTCAAAGTGCTATTGAGTTCTTCCATTAGAAATTTTCCCATTAGCAGTCTAGAGACTAGATTCGTGCCCGGTTGATGGCAACAGCGTCGCCTCCTATTACATGGGACATGAACATAACTGCAGGCAAAATAAGTGTTTTTACAATACCTCTGTCCTAAGCTTCGGTGAATAAGGGCGTGATGTTATGTTATGCACAAGTATAAAGTCGACTGGCCACTTCTACGTAGGATATGCACGGAAAGGTTTGCCACGTTAGCTGCGCGGTTCATTTGTTTGCATGTCACGCTGAGGGCAGTGTTGAAGTTGACGATTCCGCCTACATTTTGACACAAAGCGAAGCTAAGTACACGTGCGTAGCTATGCCGTGGGATGCTGTGGAGCGGCGCCTTTGTCGGGGTTTTCCGTGAGACATTTCCCATTAAGGTGCCACTAGTCGATATTTATTCCATACAAATTTCGGGAGGGTATTACTCCACTGTTTGACATTGTACATCCAAAGTAAAACATGATATCGTTTTTTTTCTTATTATTATTTGTGTCTGTACAGAAACAGAATAGTAAAATAAAAAGCCATTAAAAAGTTATGAGCCAACAAAGATTCATTTTTCTTGCTAATTTCAACGTAACTTTGGCTGTAAATAAGTAATAAAAGAAGTGTAAAATCTTTAAAACAAAGTCAGCACCTACCGACAAAGTTCAATTATCGAAGTATTCAATAAACTTTATTATTAATTGATTTATTCAGTGGTTTTTTCATAAAACTCGATTTTCCAAAGGACTTTTTGTATTATTTTACGCGCGTTTTTAGTTCGGAATGGTGTTTGTGTGCTTGCGAACTAGACGTTGTGCGTGTAAACTAGCGAGTAACTGCTCATCACTGATACTATCTGTGTCGGACACGATGCCAGGTGAGACAGCGTGCTTTTTGGCCATGATCACCAGTGAGTTCCAGCTTGCGACTAGTTCCACCTTAATAACCCACAGTTTAGTATTTGGCGTCTTGGCGATGTAACCCTGTACTTTTCGGTACGTGGTTGCGTTTTCTCCCCTTCGTGTCGGATTGCCATTGCCATCTCATCCCATCGTGACGGAAGAGAGTGCACACACCTCACCTGGATTCATACACCTGGCTTGTTGCCGTTAAGATAACTCGTGACGTGAGTTCTGGAAACACTCAATAAATAATATTTAAACTAATTACGCACTTCCTTGATAAGAACTTCTCTGTCTTCATCACTAATTGCAAGATCCTTTTCAGCTAATTCTCCAACTATTGGAACTATTCTATCCACAAAACTTGGTTGGTCTTCACGGAGTGTGTCAAATAGCTGAAAAAATAAACAGTACCTACGTATAGATTATAGGCATATTAGAAAGAAAGAAAATAACTTTTTCTGTAACATGATCCATGTTCCGACTAACGCAATGACGTAATGAGGTTACTTGAATCTATTTAGTGGATCAATCGCTCCTCAAAGATCCTGTAAAAAATAAAACGTCTCGGCCACTTTTTGGCACAAGACTAGACACTTTCTAAACACGTAACATTCTCAGGTAGGTATTTATAAAACATCTCGGCCACTTTTTTGGCAAAAGACAAAACACTTTCTAAACACGTAACACTCTCAGGTAGGTACTTATAAAACATCTCAGCCACTTTTTTGGCACAAGACTAAACACTTTCTAAACACGTAACACTCTTAGGTACATATAAAACGTCTCGGCCACTTTTTTGGCACAAGACTAAACATTTTCGAAACACGTAACACTGTCAGGTACTTATAAAAACGACTGCCAGCACCCTAATTGCGTGACACGCTAATATCAATCACAGTCTGAATAATTTTGAAGGATATTGCTATCTATTGCTTCATAAATTACTTATGTTCGAAAAATGTGTCTACTCGACAACTTAAAATACGCAATGGATGTTGCTGAACTGTCAAAATGAAAGCCATTGCTACTGATAGTGCATTATACAATTACCCCCTGGTTAAAAGAAGTAAGTTACTAATAATTAAGAATTACTTAAGGGAATAGGTACTTACAGGATCTTTCAAAGTTTCAGCAAGTCGTTCTTCAACAGATTTCCCTTTCTTGGCTCTCATCAGCACAAACGCTTTGCTGAGTCTGCTAGACCTGGAACACAGTATTTTGTGCGAGTTTCTAGGGCTTGTTTCACAATGACGTCTGAAAGGTTAAAAGTGCCCGCGGTTTCACCCGCATAAGTAGGGATCCCGTGGGAATATCGGGATAAAAACTATCTTAATGTGTTATTCCGATGATATAGTTAGCTATAATACTGTAAAGTTTAATTAAAATCTGTTCAGTAGTTTTTGCGTGAAAGAGTAACAAATCCATCCATCAATCCTCACAAACTTTCGCATTTATAATATTACTAGTGCTCCGTGTTTTCACCCGCATAAGTGTCGATCCCGTGGGAATATCGGGATAAAAACTATCCTGTGTCCTTCCCCGGGATGCAATATATCTCTCTGGAAAATTTTATCGAAATCCGTTGAGTGGTTTAGGCGTGAAAAGGTAACATACAGACAGACAGACAGAGTTACTTTCGAGTTTATAATATTAGTATGGATATAGTAGGATATTATAATAAACATATATATTATAATTTATAAGTAGGATATAGTAGGATTAGAAATATTTTTTTTACTTTGACTTTTAATGTGAAGGAGTAGGAGGCCCCACAACAGTGGTAACAAAACCTGTATAAGCTGACCAGTCCGCTCAACGTTAAAGAGTTACTGAACTAATAGATACTCAATTTACTAAAGCGCTCTTTGTGAAGGAGCTCATCCGGGTAAGAAAGTCCCCCAAGTGTTCCTGTGGTCTGGATTGAAGGGTACGGGTGCCGGCCCGTGTAATTGTGGCGACATCTGCACCACCACCTACGAACTACAAATCATACTGACGTCACGCAAAATCCTGCATCGCGCAAGCAGAGTTTTCTGCGCAACTAGTATATTATATAGGTACAACGTTATTTTGTAGTATATTAAAACAAGTTACAAGGACTCATAGACAATATACAAAATTCAATACAATACATCACACATGCATCATAAAATTAAATACTGTTAATGATCATGCATGATCAAAAGCCGCTCATAAGTTCAACATAATACTTTGTTATTGTCAAGAGTTGTACAAGACGTAACTAGATGGCGTTGGCGTCGAATTAGAACTCGCAAGCGTTGTGTTACAACGATTTGGTGGGGCTCTTGTGAATTTTATCAAATATATTACTAGCTATAGAACAGTATACAGTTTCGTTGTTTTATTTAGATCATCAACCCTACTAGTATACACATAAGGTCAACTTTTAAGTACTGAGTACCATTCTTGGTGTTCGGTATTTAACATTGGTCCTTCGACCCGGATATAACTTTCCGGCCTTTTTGAGTTCGCCCGCCCGTGGTACTCGCAGTGGATCGCTGCGGCTAGAGTACCTGGTTCCCCGCATGAGCGGCGACAGCTTCGTCCAGTATGGTGGACGGGGTCAGCAGTAGCAGCGGCGGAAAAGTGACGTCATAGAGGGCGTCACTTGCATCCAGTTCAACGTGTCGTCATAAGAAGGACGTCACGCCGAGTTCAACGTGACATCAGAAGACTGACGTCACATCCATAGTTCAACGTGTCGCCACCAGGGTGCGCCACATTCGTGTTGTGTGAGTGAAGTGAAAATTGTAAGTACATTTTACTATAAAAATAGGCAGTTAGTGACAAGCAATTTTAGACTTTATTTATTCAAAGAATTTTACTTTGAAGATTATTGAAGCAATTTTAGACTTAGAAAATTTAACGTTTAGTTATTAGGGACTTGTATTTATTTAAGCAAGTTAGTTTAGGACTTAGAATAATTTCGTTAAAAACGACGGAACGGGGAACCTATGCCCGATTTTCACCAGATTATAAGTTGTTTCAAAACACTTGTAAAATTTTGAGCAACTACTTAATTGGAACTTAAAATATTTTAGTTGTGTATTTTATTTCAAATTAGTTTTACTTTATTTTAGAACAAACATTGTTTTTATACACTTGTTGAGTTGTTTTCATTAGTTTTGTTTGGTTAATTGTTTCAAATATGGAGGGAATGGTCAATGTATTGAGGGGGTTGCAAAGTGTTATTATTAAAGGTTTCGCAAATTTTAAAAAGAGTCCTAAAGAAAGATTAACTATTGAATACATTGAAACTAGACAGGAATTATTAGAAAAAGATTGGGAATCTTTCCAAAATACTAATTCTAAACTTTATCAGAGCTATAAATTAGATGATATTGATCAAAAAGTTATTGATATTTATGATACAACTGAGGACACTTACATTACTTATAAAAGTTTAATGAAAACAACGCTCAATAAAATTAGAGCTTTAAGTGAACCAGTACCTCGTGGGGATGGTTCTTCTAGTAGTGCTGTTAAGTCTGCCCATTCACTGGTCAAATTGCCCAAGATTGCTATTCCAATGTTTTCTGGCAAATATGAAGAATGGACGACCTTTCATGATCTTTTTGTATCATTAGTTCATAAAAATAACTCGTTAGATAATGTGCAAAAGCTGCATTATTTAAAAAGTCATCTAACTGGTGAAGCTGAGCAATTGATACGGAATACTCCAATAACTGATGCCAATTACAGTCAGTGCTGGGATCTATTAGACAGGCGTTACAGTAATAAAAGATATCTCGCCAACTGCATCCTGAAACGGTTATTTGGTATCAAACGTATGCACGTCGAATCTGCGACTTCATTAAAGGAGCTTTCAGACACCACCAATGACTGTTTAAATGCGTTAACAAACTTAGATATAAATGTGAGTACATGGGATGTTATTATCATACATATAGTGACATTTAAATTAGATCCTGAAACGCGTAAGCAATGGGAATTAAATGTCAGTAGCAGCGATTCCAGCAATGATTTTCCTACCTTTAATCAATTTCAAGTATTTTTAGAGCAACGTTTCCGCGCGTTTGAGTGCATAGAACCAAAAAAGGGTTCAGGTCACCAGGTCAATAACCATAATACGCCTAAAACATTGTTAGCCACAGAGAGTCATAAGCTATGTTTCTGCAAAAAGTTTGCCAAACAATCTCTCGAAGCTAGGCGGGATTTTGTTGGTAAGAACAGAATTTGCTTCAACTGTTTAGGCAGTAACCATACTGTTTACAACTGCAAGAAAAGTACAAGTTGCAGAGTTTGCCAGAAGCGTCACCATTCCTTGCTACATTTGGACAATAAAGGCCAAGACTCTGAAGCAAAGCCAACTACTGATAGTGCTAGTCCTTCAACCAGTACTACTCAGGTAGTGTCTTGCTTATCTACAGGGAGAGTAGCAAAGCCCAGTCAGGTTTTATTAGCCACTGCGCTAGTAAAGGCTTCGTCAAAGACGGGTGAATACCACACGGTCCGAGCTTTGATCGATCAAGGTTCTCAGGCTTGTTTCATAACAGAGGCCACTGTGCAGTATCTTAGCCTGAAAAAGATCCCAATTCAAGGGATAGTGTCGGGATTAGGAGATAATAGGTCAACCATGACAAAGTACATGGTACAATTAACGATTAAATCTCGTGTCGATCCTAGCTTCAAGTTTCCATTAAGTGCTTATGTGTTAAAGAAGATCACCTCTTACCTACCTGAGCGAAGTCTTCATACAGACACCTTCGACTGGTTAGGTATTAATAACCTATATTTAGCAGATCCGGAGTTCAAAATCGATATTCTGTTAGGTGCTGATGTTTATAGCTGCATCATTAAGAAAGGTTTAGTGAAGAGTCCTTCTGGTACACTGATCGCACAGAGCACTACCTTAGGGTGGGTCCTGTCGGGTGCCGTTAGTCCTGGAGATACGACTAGTGCAAATAGTAACATAAATGTAATGCATTGCAAGGTTGAGGATTTTTTAAGAAAATTCTGGGAAGTTGAAGAATTTAGCACCAGTAAAAAAGTATTTACACCAGAAGAGAAGAAATGCGAAGAGTTTTATAGTCAGACCACTAGGAGAGATAGCAATGGCAGATACATAGTTAGGTTACCTTTCCAAGATGAAGATCCTCCTTGCAAGGCGGGAAATTCACGTGGCATAGCTAAATTAAGGTTTAAAGCATTAGAAAGAAGATTAATGAAGAACAAAGATTTAAAGGAAAAGTACACAGAAGTTATAAATGAATATTTACAGTTAGGACATATGAGGCACGTGAAAGAAGATGATGGTAAGAAGGAAGAAGCAGTGTATTTGCCACATCACGCAGTCATTCGGAACGACAGGACCACAACTAAAGTTCGTGTTGTTTTCAACGCTTCTGAAAAGAACAACAACGGAGTGTCACTTAATGATACGCTCATGGTTGGTCCGTCACTGCAGGCTGATTTACGTCACACGGTTTTAAGATGGAGGATTCATCCCATAGGACTTGTAGCGGATATTGTTAAAATGTACCGCCAAGTTAGGGTAGCAGAAGAAGATGCCATGTTCCAAAGGATACTCTGGCGTGACAGTCCAGACAAGGAGATCCAAGATTACGAACTTGTCACCGTGACCTTCGGAACAGCTTCTGCGCCGTATCAAGCAGTCAAAACCTTGCGTCAGATCGCAGTCGATGAAGGTACAAGTTATCCACTGGCTGCAGATAAAGTTTTAAATTGTTTCTACATGGATGATTTAATGACAGGATGTAATAGTGTAGAAGAAGGCATAGAAATATATACGCAAATGATAGAATTATTAGGAAAAGGTGGATTTATATTACAAAAGTGGAACAGTAATAGTCAAGACTTACTGAAGAGAATAGATAAACATGAAAGAAATAAAGTACAAATAGATCAAACTAGAACAACTGAAAATAAGGACACAATAGGACAAGGAAATATTATACAAAATTATGAATTAGAGAAAAAAGAGTACAAAGAAGAGAATGGGTTAGAAATCAAATTAGATAGCACAATCAAAATTTTGGGACTTACCTGGAACCGCAACGAAGATACCTTCCAATACTTGGTGAATCTTCCTCCGCCGACGACTGCACCTGTAACTAAAAGATCAATTATTTCGGACATAGCTCGATTGTTTGACCCACTAGGCTGGTTAGCTCCTAGTGTGGTTTTAGCAAAAACATTCATCCAAAAATTATGGCTTGCAGGTGTTAGTTGGGATGAAGAACTAAGCACTCAGTTAATAAAGGAATGGAATATTTACCGTGATGAGTTGTCACAACTTAGTAACGTACGGATACCTCGTTGGCTTGGCACTAAGTCAAACGATGATCTTGAACTGCATGGTTTCAGTGACGCCTCCAAAATAGCATACTCAGCCGTTATTTACCTGCGGATAGTTGATGAGGTCGGCAAAATCCATATTTCGTTGTTGGTTGCAAAAACCAGAGTGGCTCCCGTCAAACAAATTAGTATTCCTCGTTTAGAGCTGTGTGGCGCAGTTCTACTGTCAAATCTTCTGACCGAAACAGCAGATGTTTTAAATATTTCAAGGGACAGAATCAAGGCTTGGACAGATTCTACCGTGGTGTTAGCTTGGCTCAACAGCCATCCAAGTAGATGGAAGACGTTTGTAGCCAATCGTACCTCTGATATATTGACCAACATGCAAAGCATCTCAATGGTTTCATGTAAAAACACAGGACAACCCAGCGGACTGCGCCTCTAGAGGTATATTACCAAGTGCACTCATAAACAATAGTTTATGGTTTTCCGGACCACCATTTCTTAACCAAAAATATATAGTACAAAAAAGGCCAAATGAGTTGAATACTGACTTGGAGGAAACAACAAAAGCTCATATTGCGACTGTTCCAGAGTGTTCAATGTTCGAACGTTTTTCCTCATTACAAAAGTTAGTTAGAATCATTGCTTATTGCAGACGATTTTTTAAAACTAACACATTTAAACCAAAATATTTACAGAAATTAGAATTAGAAGCAACTTTAGAATGTTGTATAAGACAAACACAAAGAGAAATATTTAGAACAGAATATTTACAATTACAAGAGAAAGGCTTTTTACAATTAAAATCTAGTAAGCTAAACTCACTCTGCCCATATCTTGATGACAAGGGCATAATCAGAGTTCGAGGTAGACTTGAGAAGGCTCCATTAAGTGAACAGATAAGGCACCCAATAGTACTACCAAACTCTTGTCATCTGACAAACCTTATAGTGGCAGATGCTCACTTAAAAACCTTGCACGGGGGTCCTCAGTTGATGGCGAATTATTTGAGGACCGCCTACTGGGTCATAGGAGTTAGAAATTTAGTCAAACATCATGTGCGCAAATGTGTAATATGCGCTAAAAATCGCGCTAGCATCAAGAACCAGATGATGGGTTCTCTTCCATCTGTAAGGTGTTCTCCAGCGCGACCATTTTTGCATAGCGGTGTTGACTATGCCGGCCCTATAAATATTAGGACAACGAAAGGTCGCGGACACCGTTCGTACAAGGGCTACATATGTTTGTTTGTGTGTATGTCCACCCGTGCTCTTCATTTAGAAGTCGTCAGCGACATGAGTACACAAGCCTTTTTAGCTGCCTTTAGACGTTTCGTGTCAAGGCGAGGTCATTGCGCCAAAATATGGAGCGACAATGGCACAACGTTTGTTGGGGCCTCCAGAGAATTGCAACAATTGTCATCTATTCAGGCATCAATAGCAGAACAAGTCGAGGCTAACGGTACTGAGTGGCACTTCATTCCCCCACATAGTCCTAATTTCGGCGGACTTTGGGAAGCAGGGGTGAAGTCTACAAAGTTCCACCTTAAACGGGTCATTGGTGATGCTACCTTGACGTACGAGGAAATGAGCACACTTCTCAATCAAGTGGAAGCTTGTCTGAACTCGCGTCCAATGAGTGTCCTTAACGTTACTGACCCTGGTGAACTGTTACCCTTAACTCCTTGACATTTCCTGATCGGAGAGCCGATAGTCAATGTACCAGATGATAGAGAAAGTACAAATGTCAGTTATTTGTCGCAGTGGAAATTCATTCAAGGGATGGTACAGTCATTTTGGAAACGCTGGTCCCAAGAATATTTGTCCAATCTTATGAACCGGTACAAGTGGTCTTCAAAGGTTCCTGAGCCAAAAATTGGAGACATTGTTTTAATTAAAGAAGACGATTTGCCGCCAAGTCGTTGGTTGTTGGGTCGCGTAATAGAGAAGCATCCTGGTGATGATAATATCACCCGTGTAGTCACATTGCGCACTAAGATCTCTACTATTAAGAGGCCAACATCCAAACTTTGTATTTTACCGGTTACAGATCAATGAATTTATTATTATTTTTTAGCAATCTCACATAATGTTAGTAGTTTAAGTTATTAGAATGTAAGTTTTTTATCTTGTTAAAATGTTTAAGATTTTAGATCAAAACTATAAGATCAAATTGTTCACTTCCAATATGGAACCATAATGTAGTTCAAGAAGGACATTCCGTTAATAATGTCCTTGGTGGGCGGTATGTTAATGATCATGCATGATCAAAAGCCGCTCATAAGTTCAACATAATACTTTGTTATTGTCAAGAGTTGTACAAGACGTAACTAGATGGCGTTGGCGTCGAATTAGAACTCGCAAGCGTTGTGTTACAACGATTTGGTGGGGCTCTTGTGAATTTTATCAAATATATTACTAGCTATAGAACAGTATACAGTTTCGTTGTTTTATTTAGATCATCAACCCTACTAGTATACACATAAGGTCAACTTTTAAGTACTGAGTACCATTCTTGGTGTTCGGTATTTAACAAATACATTAGTTAAGTTAAGTTAAGTTAAGTCTTTATTTGCCTTAAAAATGGTATAAAGGTGTTACAGTTTGGTAATATAATATCGTCCACATGTTTAGCTATACAACATCGTGTATCAATTGCATGCAAAATACTCAGAATCAATTAGTAAGTAGAAATAAAATGTCAAAGCTATAAAAACATTTTCCACAATACAATCATCATAACATAATATTATTTAATGTCAGAAATTAATCTCCACGAACAAAATTAAAAAGTCATAATTGTAAACATTATTCGCAACAGTTCTATAACACTACATAATATATCTTAAAGTAAAAAAAAGGAAATCAATAAAATCAATAATTATAAAATTAAAATGTCAAAATTATAAACATTATCGACGCTCCAGTATGTCATTATTTGTGAATTATAATTTAATGTCAAAAAAATCCTTGATGTCATAAAAATTATGTTCATTCAGCCATTTATAGTCTGTTTTTAAAATAATTAATATTAAATAGCAATTTCATTTCTTTTGGAATTTTATTATAAATGCGTACACACATCACCAGAAAACTTTTAGAGTACTTGGCTGATTTCGGAGTATCCTGTAATACAAGTCTACATGGATCCCTCTTACGAGAGTATATTTGATCGACTTTCTTGAATAATTCCTTATTATATGGGTGAATCTTGAGAGGCTCAATTTATGATGTCCGGAGGTATAAAGTACCCACAATATTGAAATAATGACCCAAAGTATTTTTTTTACGTCTTATCATTATGTTATCTAATTGATGCACAATAGTTACTCTTTTTAATTTGGGTGTAATTATCGAAAAAAAAAACAAAACGTCACAAAAATTGATAACCCTGGCGCGTCCTTTACACATTTTTTAATGAAAACAACCCGAAGTCGCCAATTTATAAATGTAAAATGATCAATTTATGTAGTTTTTCAACAACTAGATTAGTTTGTGTTGAAAATAAAAATACACAGTTTTTATTTTATCCCATAGTTGTACATAGAAATAGATTTAAAGTTTTGTCCAGAGCTAAACAGTGATTCCTGTGGCGCGCTACATAACTAGACATAGATCGCTAGTGGAGCGGTCCCGAAGCGCAATTATTCGTTCTCGTGCGAGCTCTAGTCGCGCTTAAAACGCCGTGGTGGAAGATCGGCTCTCACTTTGCCCGTGGACGAAATTACGAAGGTAAAAATTTGATTCCCCTGGTTTTGTTTCACTAGGTCATTGATTACCCTGACGGCATAAAAAATTGTATAAGTTTTTTCTCGGATATATCTTTACTAATCTTTTTTAATAAAATTACTAATCTTGTTATTATTGATTTAATGATCTTATTATTATTGCTTAGAACTTTTAACTTTTTACGTAATCGATAAAAAACAAACTTTTATTGATTACCTTGGTGTTGATTGCCTTGGCGTTTTTGCCAGGGTAATCAATATTTTCTAGTTCGTCTACGTACATTTATTTGTTCATTCCAAATTGCACGGTCTGCTCAGACAGTGTTGAGTGTTTTGTTTTGCCTGGCTATCTAAGTATTTATTCAAATAAGTTATAATCCGTTTGTATCGAATCTTTATGCGATTTGTACCTTTTGCACGCAGAGATTACCACAAAGGACCTACGTGTACCCTCCGATGATAGCTTCTGGGCAGAAGCTCCTTCAATAAATGAAAATCTGTCAGCTTCTACAACTAATGCTGTATTGACAGCTCTTCACGGCGAACATTCCAGTGCTGGTGATTCTGATTTTGACTTAAATACTTATTTTTTAGACAATAGGTAATAAAACAAGGTTGTGATTCTGATCTGATTACCTACTATATTTTTTTAAATTGTGTCATCCAAAGAAAGGTTCCCAATTTTTGTTAAAATTTTTGATTATGTTCAAAAAGAAAAGTTTTAGTTTCAATTTTTATTATTTAGTATGTATGTACATTTTACCATTATTAGGTACTTAGGAATAATGTGATTGATAATTTTAGGTGTAAAAGTGCCAATAACTGAGAACAAGAGACTGATTATTAAATAAATAGTGTGTTTTATTACTTACCTTGGTTTTAATTTTGATTCCCTTGTCATCGTATTTTGATTCCCCTGGCCCAAAAAAATATGTTTTCAAATATCTTTGTAATGCGTCGTTCAAAATTGACCCCTATTTGATAAATGTGTTTATAACTCGGTTAAAAAACATACTAAACTATAATTTGTAATAAAAAAAATAATAAAAATGGGCCACGGGAATCAACTGAATATTCTCAATCTCAAGATTTACCCATATACAAATTTACATGTCTCGTAGATGTACAGTGAAGGAAGTGGTAATAAACCAAGCCTTTTAAAATGCGGTTTACAGGACTCGTCAGTACGGATCCCACAAATGGCTCTGATGCATTTCTTTTGCGCGATAAACGCTCTGTTTTTATCTGTACTGTTACCCCAAAAAATAAGTCCATATCGTATATATGCATATGAGAGCATAAACGAACTTATTAGACTTGTTGCACAAATTATCTACATGTATTTTCCAATTTAAATCTTGGTATATGAATATACCCAGTAATTTTGTATGTGAAACTTCTTATATTCGTTGATCGATTAAAAGAAGTTTCACATACAAAATTTCTTTTGAGTTTGAAATTGTATTTGGCATGTTTAGATTTATTAAATTGTATGCATAGATTTATCTAGATTGATTTTTAATTTATTTACCTGTAGCCATTCTAAAATGTTGTTAATTATTTATGTCAATTTCGTGATCAGATTTTAATTTATACTTTTTATCAGATGTCACTATGATTGAGATGTCATCTGCAAATATATACATTTATGATTGACCTGCTATGGTAAATCATTTGCGTATATTAGAAACAATAAAGGGCCTAATACACTCCCTTGTGGTACACCGCAATTCTTTTCCTTGAGCTCAGAGGAGTATGAGGTTAGTAAATCTTCATTTACTTTACTAATAGCAACGTATTGATTGCGGTTACTTAAATAAGATGCAATCCACTGCAGTGCTAAACCTCTTATTCCATTTCTTTCTAATTTTTCCAATAATATATTATGTGCCACAAAGTCAAATGCTTGAGATAGGTCAAAAAATAGTCCTGTCGTGAAGTGATTGTTAGTTAAAGA
Source organism: Mesoligia furuncula (assembly GCA_916614155.1). NCBI lineage: Eukaryota > Metazoa > Arthropoda > Insecta > Lepidoptera > Noctuidae > Mesoligia > Mesoligia furuncula. The sequence continues at coordinate 15,722,518 of OU744819.1, forward strand.
CTTCAGGATATGGCTCAAAAGATTATATATGGCTAATGTTGTTGACTTGTGCTTTTGAAATCCGATGCTATAATATTGTATTTGCTACAAAAGTCGATAAGCCTTTTGTGCATACATTTCTCAAATAGTTTGGACAAGATAGGTATAAGGGTAATTGGACGATAATTTTTAACGTCTTTTTTGTCGCCTTTCTTGTACAAGGGTTTTACAACTGATAACTTTAAAGCATCAGGAAAAGTTCCGGTCGAAAATGAAAGATTAATTAAATAATATGTCAGTATAGGAGTTAATTCTACTCTGCACGCTTTAATTATTCTTGTACTAAGTCCATCATATCCTTCTGAGTTTGTATTATTTAAAGCCATTATTTCTTTTTTTATTTCATCTTCAGTCAAAGCAATACAAACCACCGTACCTCCAAGCCTTAAACATGCAAAACCTGAATATAGTTTGTTCAGAATAAGTAACTGAATTGATTCCAATAATTTTTACCTCATGTTATATTTTGTCCCAAAAATATTTTAAAAAGGTTAAAAGTTGGACACCTAGTGACACTAAGTAGATTATCCAATCTCCGCGCCGAACGGTTAGGTACCTAGGTACTATTATCAATGAGCGCAAGACGGCGCGGCGCGAGCGACGCGGGTGAGCATGTTTTTGTACGGACAAACAGATAACATAACAAGCTAACTTTGTGATTTTTCATGATACAGTTTTAAAATTTTGTACGTAGATTCTTTACATAAAAATACTAGACACGTGTTTCGGGTTTCGCATATACTAAAAATAATGTTGTAAACTACGTCCCGACATCAATCGTCGGGCAGTAGCCCACCAGACACGACACCCGTCTGGTCGGAGGAACCTCCCACTTCTATGAAGGATGAGCGAACTTTACACCGTGTTCCTCATACCTCTATATTGGTGACCCCGATGTCATGCGTAGTTCACAAGTGGCGATGTAGTTGACACATCGCACCTCTATATAGTTAGTTACAGGTTAAGACACACTTCAGCTTTGTCTCTGGGATGGCTGTGCATCTCCTACGCCTCTGGTGTTGCAGATGTTCAAGGCGGCGGTGATCACTTACCGTCAGTTGTATGAGCCAATAACATCATCACCTGCCTGCCTTTTCCCAACAGGTCGGGGTCGACTTTCAGTCTAACCGGATGCACCTGAATACCAGTTTGTTATATCGACTGCTTATCTGACCTCCACAACACAGCTATGCTCTTACGCTCGTCCCAGTTTATTTGTGGTCGGCACAGCATGTCTATTTCCATAGGTACATCTCTATAAGTCGCCCTCTCAGTAGGTAGTCACCCTCTTTCTAGCCATATATATTAGATAAATGGATAAACCATTTATTTAGTGCACACAAAAGCACAATTAAATGAAAACAAATTACATGAATATAATTATACTAACAAGGTGCCAACAAACAAAAAATAAAAAACTTGGCCAAGTGCGAGTCGGACTCGCACACGAAGGGTGCCATTACTACAAGGCAAAAACGCCGCAAAAATACGTTTGTTGTATGGGAGCCCCCCTTAAATATTTATATTATTTTGTTTTTAGTATTTGTTGTTATAGCGGCAATAGAAATACATCATCTGTGAAAATTTCAACTGTCTAGATATCACAGTTCATGAGATACAGCCTGGTGACAGACATACAGACAGACGGACAGTGGAGTCTTAGTAATATGGTCCCGTTTTACACTAAAAATGAAAACATTCTAAAAAAAATTAAGGCGATTAGCACACTGCACCGCATTACGCAGCGGGGTGCGTGAAACGGAGCCAAATTCCCCGCACGGAAGCGTGTTTTTATTGAATTTGTATATAAAAAATCACACGCGGGGGCACGTTATCTACGTCCCGCTGCGTGATGCTGTGCAGTGTGCCAATCGCCTTAGTGACTGTGAAAACAATGGCACTTTGAATCAAAATAAAGAATTTATATAAAGTGCGGTGTGCGTCTCAAGGTTGCACCAAATGGGAGTCGCTCAGCATGTGTCAGGCAAATGTATCTGACGCATCATCATTAGTCCTTTTTACATGTAAGAATTTTGTCCAGCACGGATTGAGACATTAAGGGCTCACAGACCACACTTTTGGTATAACTTTGCAAAGTAAAGTCCTAGGGATAGAAGATCCCTCCTCACCTGAAAAGTTTCTCGATGAGCTGCTTCCCGAGGAAGCCGGAGCCGCCCGTCACGAGCACAGCCGCGCCGCGGTAGAACTGCTGTACGGGTGAGTCTCCACGCTCCAGCACATCTTTTGTCCCTTTCTGTCGCTCTAGAGCCTTCCATATCACTGCCTCTCCTGCATCCATCTCTCTCCCTCTAGTCTTCTAAATATGAACATTCATGTGAGACAGTATATTCCTAGATTCGTATTAAACTACATCCCAATTGCTTAATACACTTTTAACAACAATCAGAAGGATTTAGTAGGAAATTACTAATGATTTGTTTTTAAAAGTTTACCATTATTTGCGTTGTAGAGCTGAAAAGTGTTACACACTTAGGTGCTGAACAGGGTTTGTTTACATTTTCATCAGTTACTTTTGGAACAGACCATATCTCTTTCACGATCAGCAGGATATTTGCGTAAACACACCTAGAATGATAAAAACTAAAATGTTGGACTAAACACTCTTGTTTCACAACTTACCTACAGTTAAAAAATCAACCTGCCTGGTCAGCTTCTAGTCTAACCGCATGCAACTGAATACCAGTATAGGTAATTATGATACGCTACATTACATGGAGCGGCTGTAATACGATAGTCCTTGGTACGACTGATCACAACTTACAAATAACGATCCTTTTAATATAGAAATCAGATAACTACGACTAGAACTTGAAGTAAACGCGATGGCTCACAGATTGACCTCGCGAGTCCATTATATTTCTATAGCAATGTTTTATATAAACTAGATCTCATTAATATTAAGTTATTTCTTGAACCTAACCTTTGTTTGACGCGTTATTGTATAATACCTAGGGCTTAGGCATTGATTAGTAATTCTTTAATTAAGTAGATAGGGAACTGAACTTCCGGGTGATTGTTGTTAGCGAAAACTCACCAGGGTAGGTGCGTGTCACACTATCGTATCACACTATCGTATCACACTATCGTATCACACTATCGTATCACACTATCAGTACCAATAGCTTTCATTTTGATGCTTCAACAACATTCATTGCGTTATCTACGTTGTACAGCAGGCAAGTTTGTCGAACATATAAAGCAATGGATTAGCAATATCCTTCAAAATCATTCAGATTGTGATTGATAGTGTGTTACGCAATGATGGTGCTGTTTTAACTATGCTTACCGCGGTCGGTCCGCGGATGGGTGTTAAAAAAAATAAGTAGACGTAAATGCCATTACATTATTTTATTTTTTTATCAATCGGCTTAAGCTTCAGTTGTAGCTTCAGTTGTTACAGCTTCAGTTGCAGCTTCAGCTTCAGTTGTAGCTTCAGTTGCAGCTTCAGCTTCAGTTGTAGCTTCAGTTGCAGCTTTAGCTTCAGTTGTAGCTTCAGTTGCAGATTCAGCTTCAGTTGTAGCTTCAGTTGCAGATTCAGCTTCAGTTGTAGCTTCAGCTTCAGTTGTAGCTTCAGCTTCAGTTGTAGCTTCCCCGCCGGCGTCGGTTGTCTCACCGTCTCCAGTCGTACCCTCCGCGGCGGTCGTGTCGTCCGCACCATCCGCGTCGGTCGTAGTTTTTGCTGTAGTTTTTCCTTTCGTCGTCGTCTTGACCACGCCTGTCGATGCTGTCATAGTAGAGGTCCTGTTCTTAACAAATTCTTCCCAAGGTCTGTAATTGAGAAATAATAATAATAATAATAATCTTTATTTTTCTCTCTTCACAAAGGTTCACATAGTTATAAACAGAGACAAGAAATATAGCGTTTTGACAAAAATGCATAAAATATGATCCTTTGTGAGAGACTGGCGTCCATACTAGGATACCCTGTGTGACGGATCACCAGGCTCTCACCCCGAATTATAAAGAAACGAGTTAACACTTTATTTATTATTTTTACAATCACAATCACATCATTAAACGCTCATGACTATCATCATCTGCCTAGCCTTTTCTATAATAACTATAATTCGGAAAATATATTATAACGGCTGACTTTTTTACCGTCTGGATAAACACAGGGTATAAAAGGTGAACGGAGTGATCTTTTTTTTACCATTCTCTCATCATTATCTCATTCTCTTCTTTTTAAAGCCATGGGCCGGCTTCAGTCAAAGGCTTGAATGTCGCTACGAATTCAATGATAATTTAATTTTCGCGCGTAGAAAAAAGTGTTTTTCAAATTATTTGTCGATTAAAAAAAAATATCTTTGCTATGGGCTTCTACTCCGTTCACCTTTTATACCCTATTTTTGTCATGGCGGTAAAAAAAGTCAGCCGGTATAGGAAGCCGAGAAGCACGGAACCGGTTGATGTGGTGACGCAGAGTGACGCTTGGGGGAGATCTATGTCCAGCAGTGGACGTCTTTCGGCTGAAATAATGAATGATAGTTAAAATTAAGATTCCGAAAAAACGTTGCATGGTCTACGCGTAAGTACTTAGCTATCTCTGTCTGTCAGTCAGTCTATTACCTTTTCACGCTTTAATGGCTGATTGGACGCTTTACTTTCACATTTATAATTTACTAGCTTCTGTCCGTGGCTTCGTCCGCGTGTATTGTTCCCCCGTCGCACCCCCTCGCATCGCAACGCCCGCCCTATTCCTTCGTTGTCGCTTAGCGTTCTTTCTGCCTTTTTTTTCTTTCTGCTCGACTCCTAAGGATCGTGGCATGATAATAAATAGCCTACCTTTCTCATGATTTGGGCTATCAAATGCAATACAAATTTTTCAAATCCTCCTGGTAGTTCCAGAGATTAGCGCGTTCAAACAAACAAATTCTTCAACTTTATTATTAGTATAGATTACTATGAAAAGTGACAAGATTCGTCTTATTTTTTCAGCAGCATCTGGACTTGAAGCTGGCCCCAACAGCAGCATCCGGACTGGAAGCTGGCCCCAACAGCAGCAGCCGGACTGGAAGCTGGCCTCAACAGCAGCATCCGGACTGGAAGCTGGCCCCAACAGCAGCAGCCGGACTGGAAGCTGGTCTCAACAGCAGCATCCGGACTGGAAGCTAGCCCCAACAGCAGCATCTGGACTTGAAGCTGGCCTCAACAGCAGCATCCGGACTGGAAGCTGGCCCCAACAGCAGCATCCGGACTGGAAGCTGGCCCCAACAGCAGCAGCCAGACTGGAAGCTGGCCTCAACAGCAGCATCCGGACTGGAAGCTGGCCCCAACAGCAGCATCCGGACTGGAAGCTGGCCCCAACAGCAGCATCCGGACTGGAAGCTGGCCCCAACAGCAGCAGCCGGACTGGAAGCTGGCCTCAACAGCAGCATCCGGACTTGAAGCTGGCCCCAACAGCAGCATCTGGACTTGAAGCTGGCCCCAACAGCAGCATCTGGACTTGAAGCTGGCCCCAACAGCAGCATCCGGACTGGAAGCTGGCCCCAACAGCAGCATCCGGACTGGAAGCTGGCCCCAACTGCAGCAGCCGGACTGGAAGCTGGCCCTAACAGACAGATGATGATGAACTTACATCTTATGTGTTGTGCTCGGCATCTGTCTCGCAGCTTGCGCCCTTGCTTCCAGGATCTGTCTGCAAATTAAAATTTATTTATTTATTTAAATGCCTTAAAACTATCATTACAGGTCTAAACCTAATGCGATAGCCAAGTCACGCACATATAATTAAAAATAAAGATCATTGTTAAACAATGGCCTTTAGACTTGAAGGACTGTCAGGGGAGTTTAGTGCACCCACAATGTTATTATGTATACAGATGGAACACGATGACATCGGAGGTGAAGTACCTACTACCATGCGATGTAGTACTTATCATGTGCGGTGCATCTGTTAACTGTCACCTTGACCTACAAGCTTGGTAGGGGAGGTGATGTGCAGGACAAAGTGACGGGGTGGCTTATGCAAGCAACATTTTTACGGGGTTGTGCTAATGAAGCTTTTGAGCAGACAGATTATTTTATATACGAGCTTCGTATGTATTTTAGTCTACTTACTTACATTAATTGTATCCTAGTTCTTAGGAATATAACTGTATTTAGACTATATTTTATTGAGTCCAAATAAACGTTATTATTATTATCTTTTACTAAAAAAACGTCTCTACGGGCTTACAGATAACCAGCACCAACTGGTCTTTTGGCACGCCGTGGAGGAGTGGGCCCCCAACCACTACACACAACTGCCCAAGTTGTGTAGTCGACGTCGCAGTAGGACATAGCGTAACCTGCGCAGCTTGACGCTCAACTGAGCAGTTAGTTTGACGCTTACCTGATTAGATTATAGAGGTATGAGGAACAGGGTGTAAGAAAAGGGAGGATCCTCCGACCAGACGGGTGTTGTGTCTGGCGGGCAACTGCCCGATGATTCATGTCGGTCCGTTGTATCTATGCTAGTTGCGCGGTAAACTCTGCTTGCGCGATGCTGGATTTTGCGTGACGTCAGTATGATGCGTTGTTCGCATGTGGCGCTGTAGATACCGCTACAAGATTAACGCTAACCTGAGCAGCTTGACGCTAACCTGAGCAGCTTGACCAGCACCTGGGGCCGTATTATGAAGTATTAATGCCATTATGATTCCAGTGCGAAAAAGGGATGGTGCTATCGATCATGTATAGCTCTGTCTTTCTCTTACACTGGAATCATGATGGCATTAAACCGTCATAATATGGCACCTGAGCAGCTTAACCACCACTTGAGCAGCTAGACGCCCACCTGAGCAGCTTGACGCCCACCTGAGCAGCTTGACGCCCACCTGAGCAGCTTGACGCCCACCTGAGCAGCTTGACGCTAACCTGAGCAACTTGACGCTTGCCAAAGCAGCTTCACGCTGATCTTGGTGCTGGGCAGGCGTGCCTCCACTGAGTTGCTGACGACCAGCACCACCTGGTCTTCAGGCACAGGGGGCGGCGCGGGCAGGTTGCCCTCCTCCGAAATGGTGTAGTCCACGTCACAATAGAACGTTGCTAACCTACCTGAGCAGTTTGACACTGATCCTCTCGCTGGGCAGGCGTGCCTCCACTGGGTTGCTGACGACCAGCACCACCTGGTCTTCGGGCACAGGGGGTGGCGCGGGCAGGGTGTCCTCCTCCGAGCTTGTGTAGACCACGTCGTAGTAGAAGGCGTTGTCGTCTTTCTGTAATAGGAACGTGGATGACGTCACGTCTGTAAGCCCGGAGGCAAGCAGACGACCCATAATAGGTACTGGGAAGTAACGCCACACCACATTTTACCTATTAGTTTCATGTCATGGTAGTGGTGGTGGTAGGTATCGGTGGTAGTCACCTTCTTTCTTGACAACATCTTTCACACAGTCCAATCCATCTATCGTTTCTTCGGTCTCACCCTACTCTTATACAGGCACACACATTATTGGCATAAATAAAAGGTGACAACTGCTGTTTTTCAACCTTTTGCTGAACAGGTAGGTAGTTAGGAACATATTTTTAGTTCCGAATCAGAATTCGAGAAATAATACATCGTTAAATCAACTTTCGAGTTCTTGCTTCAAAGTAAATAACTAACATAAATACGTCTACTGTACCACATTGCTCACCAGCATCCTACTTACTTAAGACAGTCTAAAGTAGACGATTTCCTCATCTCCTTTCACACTTTTGAGTAGGTCATCGTCATCAGCCTAGCCTTTTCCCAACTATGTTGGGGTCGGCTTCATCGACCCAAAATGTCTCGAACAAAAAGAAAGAAGGTGAAAACTAAATGGCTCCCTTCCTTTCTCAAATTCTCACCTTTACCTTATGTCTCTCTCTCTCTCCGTCTTTTTCTTACCTTAATGCTTGGAAACCTGTGCATGCTCTCTTTCATGGACATCATGAGTCGTCTAGTTGGTTGGAGCATTCTCCTCAACGCCTTATGAACAGGCTTCGCCGTCTCGCTCCCTCTTATGAGAGTCAGAAGGCGTAAGACTGAGTCGTAGTCCCAATGTTCGGAGTCTGTGTAACCTTCTGGTTTTGGACGGATCTCGGCTGTGAACAACGTTTACACTCTGTCCACTAGATTGTTCGTTTTTCGTTCGTTCTTAGAACGTAACTAAGTATTCCAGATTACATAAAAGTTAACTTTAAAATGCGTAGTAATAAATATATAAACTGCCTTATCTTTTTGAATTATGTTATTTTTATGATTTCTTACAGACATTATAATACCGCACGTGTACCAGTTTTGACAAAAATAAGTACATTCTATCGTACTGAGTGTATAGGGATCGAATGTAGGTATTCTTTCAAATGAATTTATAGAAAAAACACTCAATTAAAAATAAAATAAATTAAATTATTTGCGAGGATACGGATTTGTCACCAAAAACAAGTTTTATATCGATTTTAAAAGGACATGTCCAGTTTCTGCCCTCTGGTAATTCTGGTATTGATAAATGTTCATGATTTAAATTTTTACTGTAAGATTTAAAAATTTAGATCTAAATTACTATGGATTTATTATTTCAGTATTACTTGCGTAACATAATTCTCAAAAAGACAGTACCTACTCAATCGTAGCTTCCGCTTTGCTATTTTTAACGGGAAGTACGTACTAAAAATGTTTTTGACGTTCCATTTTATCCCGTAATTACCTTTAAACAGTGTGAACAATAACTATGCCGCTTATTTAGATCAAAGGATTATATTAACGTATTTGCGGATAAAATACGATTATTACTAAAATATTTTTGTTTACACATCATGTAGTTTTTCTTTGAATACCCACTTTCTAACATGAAGGTAAGTATTTATTACTTGTTTGACATGAGATTGACGTAATGTTACCTTACCTACCAGTTATTTTTTCAGTGTTTTAAAAGTCGTCTGTGTATTTTTTGCTTGCTTTCCTTGCATTGCGGTTCCAAGTTGCGTGTATGCTTACTGTGCGATTATTTTGTATTATTGATAAATTCTACACGGACTGACATTGATTCTAGACACGATTACTATTGCTATTCTTATAGGATTCTGCTTTTTCTTTCGATTTGGATATTATGATGAGGATTTGCAGACATACCGTGTAAGAGGGCTCGCGTTACGCCTGCAAGTGGCACGATGGTTAGCAAATCAGGTACGCCGCTATAGGTACTACGGCAGTCGCGTAAACCCTGCAGTAAAGGCAGTACATTGAGCAGTTAGTTGTGGTATAATTTGAAAAATACAATGGCATTTGTTATTGTTCCAGCTCCCATTAGATGGATACGCTTGTCACGATGGTTATAATTTATTAAATACCGAAGCTGCTTACAATGAGAGATTACTAGGTCATACAATGTACTGCCGTGTACCTCAGTCAGACTCAGAAATCCAAGACGCACGTTTCTATACTGTTGCAGTGAACAACCCTTTAGTACCCCTTATTTCCAATGATAATATTTATCAGGTAAATTCAAGGTAAATTATTTATGTTTATAATAAGTAGGAAAGGTCTTAGAAAGAAAATGGGTAAATGAATTGGATAGATCCGTCAAAACTGGAAAGACGAGCAATGGAAACGACTGTCAAGAAAAATGAAGGAGTGTTTCGTCATATATTATAAAACATAGCATCATGCCAGCGATCCCCAAAGGATTTGGGGAAAGTGAACCAGTGCACAATGCCGCCAGCCTCTTGCGCACATTACCAATATTGCCAGCGATACGGAGGAATATTGCGACGCCATATTTATTTTGTTAATAGTTTTAGTTAGGATAAATTTTTATTTAATAGGTAGTTTGTTACCTAGTTAATTTATGGTCGATTTTTCAATTGTCAGATCACTTTAATCTGAAGAATAAATATAGCTTTAACATGCCTATACAAACAAACTAGCTGTCAAACTGCAACTTTAGCTCCCTATATAAAAGTTGGCCCAAAGTTGACCTAAGAAAAATTGGCCCTTAGTATAAGAAGTTTATCCAGCGTAGAAACACTTCGTACCATTAATATTGATGGGGGCCAGCTCCCTGATCTCATTGAAGAGCTTCTCCTTCTGGTACTGCACCACGCGGTCCAGCCAGCCGGTGCGCTGCAGCCCGATCGCCGCCAGTGCAGCTGGCACCAGGAGCAAGCCGATGAAACATGTCTGTGCAGGACACATAAGGCGCCATTCATAAATTACGTAACACGAATTTCAAGATTTTTGGAGCCTCATTGTTCACATACTTTGCCATTTTAAATAAACCTTGTAGCAATATGATAGTACTTCCTGTAACTTATAACAAAACTATAGCTTCTGCCCGCGACTTTATCCACGTGAAATATCTTGTTCCCCCGATGTCGCATTGTATCACCTGCCCGTCTAGTATATCGTTCTCGTTTAGCGTTTTCTTTTTGCGCGACTCCTAAGGGTGTGATGTTAAGTAGTATTTTAGCCTGCCTCACGAATTGGGCTATCATGTGCAAAACGAATTTTTCAAATCCGACTGTTAGTGCCAGAGATTAGCGCGTTCAAACAAACAAATTCTTTAGCTATATATTATAAGTATACATACATAGATACCAAAGATACCCACCAAAAACATTTTCATGTAAAATGTTGCCAAGACGAGACCATGTATGGCTCGCACGGTCAAAAATTTATCAGATCTCATGTAGAGCCAAGCTTATAACTCTACACGCCCTAACTCTAGCCCTAACTTCACAAATTCTACACCTTAGTCAAATATGAGGCTTGGCCGTTTCGATACTACAGGAACTTCTGTATAACAGAAAAGTAATGAATGAATAAATTGTTCACCTTACGCCCATGTGACGGTAGCGAAACGGCCAAACCACATATTTTGACTAAGGTGTAGAGTTTGTGAAGACTATTCCCAACCATATTGGGGTCGGCTTTGACTTTAATCGGATGCAGCTGAATACCAGTGTATTTTGCGTGGAGCGACTGCCTATCTGACCAGTTATTGGGTAACACGATACCCCTTGGTAAAACTGGTTGTCAGACTTTTGAGCTTCTGACTATCCGTAACGACTGTCTAAGATCTACGAATGGCAGCCGGGACCGAAAGTTTTATGTGTTTTCCGATACATGGGGGGGGGCTCTCGATCATTATGTAATGGATGGTCATCCATCGACGAACCGACCGCGGCAAGTGTAGCTTAACGTTCGATGGACCCGTGCGGCTGTTATCATTTAGCCACGAGCCCCTTACCTACGATGCTTTAAAACTTACTATGATGACAATTGAATTAAATTATTGCAATAGTTAATAAAATCTCATAATAATAAAAAAATGGAGATGGCAAATACTTACTTCAAGTTTTTGTTGAGAGCTACCTAATACTCAGAGTTTTAATACTTTACATTTACACTTATGACTCGTCCCCCCTTGTCACATTTTTTTGACCCCCTCGCTGCCCCTTAACGTGTGACGTAATTTGTGGATAGCCCCCAAGAGTATAAATTTTTGGTACGAAGTTCTGTGACGTGGCACAAGCCACGTCACAGAACTTCGTTCTAGTTTACTCCTACCACAAGGTAGGAGTAAACTGGTCAAAACCGTCACGTAACGAAAAATCGTTATGCGACTTTCTATGACAGAGAGAGAAAGAGCGATCAAAAGGAGTCAAAACTAAAATCAAAGATGACGGCCGCGAAAATTTTTGAATTTTTCCTCTGGGGTGTCGTTTTCATGGTTTTCGAGGTTGTTGAAGTGTGGATTTTCATTTTAGTCTCGGTATCCGAGGCTAAAATGAAAATCCAAGATGACGACAACTTCATGTGAGCATCCTAAAAACTTGTACTAGATGGCGCTGTATTAAATTGACATTTTCTCTCTCTCTCTCTTCCTTTTATATACGCGTAAGTGTGTGTACAAGTATTGTGTAAAGAACTCCGTCCCTGATAGTTGTCCCCCAATCACACATGTTTTTTTAAATAACTAAGCCTATTGAAAAACTAAATAAATTACAAGAATTATTTTTTTATCTAATGCCTACCGTTAGCATACAAGTAATCCTTACCTACTTAAAAAAAATACCTACTTACATGCTGCACCATCATTGCGCGACGACTAAAGAAAAAAAGTAATTTCACCGTTTCTAATTATAAATACATTATTTAACACGTACCTACCTAAGCGTGTAGGAAATTCAAATACTCATTAAAAGGTTTAAATTGTGTTTTTTTATTGAAGGAACATAAACATTAATTTTATGATGTGTTAAAATACCTATTACGATTAGTTTTTTCCTTTGAAGTAGAAATTATTATGAAGTTTTGCTTCGTCAACCTCGCGCCCACAGATTAGTCTATATCTGTGCTCGCGCCTCATTTGAGATTATTTTTAGTGTTTTTTAATGCCTACAGGTGGCAGGACATCACGATCGCCGTGCAACCTGTTGCTATGATTCTGGACCCCCCACCACAGGCCCCTTTTCGTCGATTATAAAAAAATATCAGCTGTTTCATAGAAAAGTCCAATACCTACGCGGTCATTTGTATGGAACACCTACTAGAGCTCTTACTACAACACCTACGCGGTCATATGTATGGAACACCTACTAGAGCTCCTACTACAATACCTACGCGGTCATATGTATGGAACACCTACTAGAGCTCCTACTACAATACCTACGCGGTCATATGTATGGAACACCTACTAGAGCTCCTACTACAACACCTACGTGGTCATATGTATGGAACACCTACTAGAGCTCCTATTACAATACCTACGCGGTCATATGTATGGAACACCTACTAGAGCTCCTACTACAATACCTACGCGGTCATATGTATGGAACACCTACTAGAGCTCCTACTACAATACCTACGTGGTCATATGTATGGAACACCTACTAGAGCTCCTACTACAACACCTACGTGGTCATATGTATGGAACACCTACTAGAGCTCCTATTACAATACCTACGCGGTCATATGTATGGAACACCTACTAGAGCTCCTACTACAATACCTACGCGGTCATATGTATGGAACACCTACTAGAGCTCCTACTACAATACCTACGTGGTCATATGTATGGAACACCTACTAGAGCTCCTACTACAGCAGACAGCTATCTATTAAGCTAAGCTCACAGTAAAGCCGCAGCGCGCCGCATTACCAAAATGCCAAAATGCGCCAAACCACATTAGGAGTCGCACGCAGCCTGCGTCGCGGTGGGCCGAACTGCACCGCAACGCTGTAATTTTTTTGAGACAGATTCCAATATCGAATTTGAATGAACAGGGCCAATTTCTCGTAATATAAAACGTTCGAAATCATATCGGCAACAAACAAATGTCAAAAACTTGGGGGAAATTGGAGATACATATTTTTGACAGATTGAGACTGAGATCAGGGGGCCTAAAAAGGCCACTTTGGGAGAATCATAAAAGGAATTCATTATGAATGATATTAAAAGTCGTAAAATGGTCACAATCTGACAATTCATAATATTGTTTGTGTGCAATTCGTAACACGCAATTCATCTATTTGACAATTTTGTATGGAGATTCGTAAAATGGTCCACAAAATAGGAATTGCTTTAATGTCAAATAATGGAATCGTAAGAAGTTAGTCAAAAGCAACATTTCACAAATCGGATTGGAGGCTTTGTGAAGAAATAATGTTATAATGGCAGATTTAGCCCACTTTAGAAAAAAGAAAACCCCCTAGAAAACTTTCTGAAGCACGCGCGGGTTACGACGACCCTTCTAGATCGCCAACAAAATGCAGCTCTTTGGAAAATGGACATAGCGTTCGAAATGCCGGATCTCGAATTTGTTGGCATAGACAGGCTAAATAAAAGTGTGTGTCGCGACCTCATCCATGAGCTGGAACCGTACATATGTACCCACCGCGATGGCATAAGTACCTACTATCCCCAAGGCAACTAACAGGATTGTTTTGTGATAAAAGTAAGTAGTGTATTTTTCAACACTTTTAACTAAGTAGTTCCAGATAGACACTATCATCTATTATTATAGAGGTTCAGGTACTTACTCTGTACCCCCTCGGTGAAATGCATACAATCTTCTATTCACATTTTAGGTGTACAATAGGTACACCTCTGCCTAACCCTTCAGGGATATATAGGTGTGATATTGTTATAGTATCATTATTCTTTACTTCAATTTAATTAAGTTGTATATATAGAGGACCCTAGAAGAGGATACCATATTATATTATACCTTTTACTAAAATAAAATAATATTGATATGAAAAATATTTTATTATATTATTAACAATTCTCATCTTAAATTATTAAAAGACTAATACAAACATAATAATTAATTAGGCTTTATTTCATTCATTCATTTACGTTTGCGACTCTGATTAGTGTCGATGTTAGCTGCGGAGGGGCAACCTAAGTCTCCTTTTTATGGATTCATCATCTACTTAAGACCCACTTGGAACAACTCCACCAGGCTGAAAAGGAAAATTTGTGGTTTTTAGTAAGTCAAATAATCATCATCATCATCTGTGTAGCCTCTTCTCAATTATGTACTATGTTGGGGTTTGCTTCCAGTCTAACCGGATGCAGCTGAATACAAGTATTTTACATGGAGCTACTGCCTGTCTGACCTCCACAACCCAGTTAGTTACTGGGTAATACAATACCCCTTGGTAAGACTGGTTGTCAGACTTTAGGGCTTCTGACTACCCCGTCATTGTTTAATTTGAGTACTATTATAATAATAAAATAATTATGTTTCAGGTGACGCAGGCTATGCCTTAAAATCAACATTGAAGACACCACAAGTGGACTCAGAGCCCGATACCTTTTTCCCTTTATGCAAAGTTTTTGTGTTATTTAAATGTTAAAATATCGTACCTACGTTATCCTTTTTTATTTCTTTATAATTATAATAGATGAATGAGTTAATTTTTTTATTGCATGTACAAAATATTCATACTTTACCTCTATGGGATACCAATAAAAAATAGTCTTTCGACTGCACCAGCAAGCTGCACTATTAATTTACTATATCAGCTGTAGCATGTTGCATCTCCACCTCAAAAGGCGACCTAAAAAACGTAATAAAAATACCATATAATCATTATCAGTAGTCATCATGTCTTAGTCGCAATATGAATAGCTGTAGGGTTAGAAAAATCCACTCACTGCGGTATCTTGCTTGCCGAGTTCGACGAGGCAGAGGCACTGTTGTAGCATCAGCAGGGCTAGGGTTTGGTGCTGACGCACGAGTCTGGACAAAACACGGGGCTGCAGTGATCTCGAAAAGGGGCTCAACACCGACAGCGCTTCCACTTTGACTGTAGAAAATCGAGCAGATTGTTCCATTGTATCTCAGACACTAGCTGCACGTCTTTCCATTCCTACAAAAAATTACGTACATTTGAATACATTTGCACAGCATTTTATTTAAGTAATGATTTAAGTCAAACAATTATACACTTACTTTGTATTAAAAACGATCTTACTCGCACGAAATACTATGATTGTTTATGTTGATGTTTGATTCAGTTTGACGTTGAGGCGAGAGAAACGAAGGGTGCGTTCCGAGTTGGGATGTAATCCATTTGAGCGGGCTTAAAAACTAAAGACTAACAAGTCGCTCTAAATCGTAGCGATGCGATTAAACTCACCTAAATCGTAAACAATTTAGAAATTAGGGCGGTCGGGACCTTCCAATCGCACTAAATCGGAATCTAACTGTTCTAACTTCAATTACATCTTTCGGTTTCCTACAAATAGTGTACTTAACGCTTAATATATAAAGTTGCTCGATGCACAGTTTGGGTTTTGTCCTGGACTCTCTACCGAAAGTGCTATCCTGGGTGTCAAGCATACTGTCAAATACTACACTGACCGTAAGACGCCGGTGTACGCCTGCTTCCTTGATCTCTCCAAGGCTTTTGATCTCGTTTCTTACGATGTGCTTTGGAGTAAGTTGAGGAGTAGGGGTATACCGGCGGAACTGCTCAGTGTATTGCAGTTTTGGTATCGTAACCAGACGAACCATGTTAGATGGTCTAATGCGCTTTCGGAATCATATGGGTTGGAGTGCGGGGTGAGGCAGGGTGGTTTGTCGTCTCCCCAGCTCTTCAATCTATATGTCAATGACCTCATTGTCGAGCTCAGCAGCATGCGTGTCGGATGCAGGGTAAATGGTGTTAATTGTAACAACATCAGTTATGCGGACGACATGGTGCTGCTGGGCCCGTCGCCGGGGGCGATCGTGGAGCTGCTCAAAGTATGTGAGACCTACGCTGCTGCACATGGACTGGTCTATAATGCCAGAAAATGTGAATACATGGTCTTTGGGGTCGCTGGTAAGCGCCGGGAGAATGCCCTCGAACTTGTCATAAACGGTACGCCAATACGTAGAGTCACAAAGTTTAAATATCTTGGGCATTTTCTTACCGACGACCTCAGTGATCATAGTGACATTGAGAGGGAGCGCAGGGCTCTAGCGGTCAGGGGTAATATGTTGGCACGAAGATTTGCTCGGTGTACAGACCAAGTAAAGATTACGCTTTTTAAAGCCTATTGTCAGAGTTTTTACACCGGTAGTCTTTGGGTCAACTATTCGAAAGGTCGCTGGATGTCCTGCGCGTCCAATATAATAATGTTTTTAGAATGCTGTTGCGACTGCCTCGTTTTTGCAGTGCCTCAGAAATGTTCGCGGTAGCCCATACCGACGGATTTCATGCCATCATCCGCAAAAAAACGGCCTCACTCTTGAGCAGAATAAGAGGCAGTCGCAATAGCATCCTGAAGGCTGTGGCGACAGATACTTCCTCCGCCATAATAAGGCAATTTGTGCGAAGACTTGTTCCATAGTTTCTGGGTGTCGAGTGTTGGATGGTCTTCGTACTTTTTCGTCTTTAGTTTAAGTTACTAACAATAGTATTTTAAGTACAAAACTGTTACTAACAAGTTATGGATCTTATAGTTGTCCGAAATAAAATGATTATTATTATATTATATATACTATTAATTCGGAATGCGGCCTAAAAATACGCGTTGCCAGTTTATTGTTTCTAACTTCCCTTTTCAGGGCTTATCAAAGAGTAAAGTAATATAATGGGTATATCTGCGGACTTTTTAACAGTTATGAGTATATTATAACGTAATAACATTTAAACTGTAGAAATAAAAAATAAAAAACTAATTTGATCAATAAAAACTGTAAACGAAACTTTACCGATAAAATTACGGTCTTTATTTTTTTCATGCGGTAATATTTACACCAAATATGATTCTGTTTGAAATTGAATTCTATAGGATTCAGCTATTATGTGTCACCATTTTAAGAAAAATAGAGGAATTGCTACTGATCTACTGGGAATTCAGGAAATTACTCGTTTTTTGAGGAATTGCTTAAAGTGGCCTTTTTAGGCCCCCAGATTGTGACTTAAAGTTACGAGAATTGCCCCTCTGTCTTCATTCCAGTGCACAGTGCAATGAGGCTCGCGCACACTTGGACAGGTCGCACCGCAACGCGACGCATTGCACTAGGTAATCCTCCTAGATCACTTTAGTACATTTTGTATAAGCCACTCAGACTAGAGGCTGCCCACATCGTATCGTATCTAGCCGCAAACTCAATAAAAGCCAGCTCTCTAATTGTGCAACACACTTTTAATCTCATTCTGAATAATTTTGAAGAATACCTACCTACTTATTGATAATCCATTGTTTCATGTTCGAAAAATTTGTTGTGTGCTCAATAACGTAAATAAGAAAGAAATAAAATACGTTTATTTGCGGTAAACATGACTTAAATAGTTGTTTAATTAATTTTCTATTACATTTATTTAGACAGGTAAAAACAACAAAATTAAATTCTATCTTAACTAAAACTATACAGAAACTAGAAACTAGCGTCGAAAAACTCATCCGCATCGCTGTCGACTGGTAATGTACCCAAGAGACTGGCGGCATTACCACGTTGAATGGCGATGCTTAGCCTCTGGCCAAGGTAAAAGCCAGCCCTTGGGTCACGGGAAGTATCAACCAGCCGTTTTGAAATTTCTCTAAAAAGACCATGAGCACTCGGACTCCACGATTACTGATTACTGATTTACTTACTTACGGCCCGAGGGTTTCAACCCCAAACGGCTCGAAAATACAATTTCCGATGAGGTTATTATATTTTCGCCGCTTGAGGTTTTCCGCAGCCGCAGCAGCAGCGCCAGCTCAGCATGCCGAGCCAGGAAGATGGGATGGCGCAAGAGTATCGACACACGTAGCGTCCCACACTAAAGGCCTACCCACCTTCCATGGAAATAAAGACATACCGTCCGGTCTCTTGCCATCGTCGCGTGCCAAGCCATTGGGTTCTAATACAGCTGGAACGCCGACGGTGACAAGAGCTCGTCGGATGATGTCATTAATGTTCGCGTGCCGCGCTAAGCGACCTGCACTTCGGCTGCAAGACAGGTCGTGGTGTCCGAGACTGTTGACATCTTCTCCACAGTGACAGCGATGGGGAGAAGAACTGCAAGGAGTGCCTAATCGTAGGGAAGCAGCGAGGCGAAAAGTATTGTCGTCGAACAAAGTGCCTATGTTCGACGAAGGTAGTGCATGAAGCCAAAAACCCGACTCCTACCTACCCACAGCCAGCAGACGCGCACGTTCCGCAGAAGTAGCAGACGAGTGAAGTAAATTGTTCTGTACTACTTTGCAGAGCGGCTCATCCCACCGTCTCTGGGAAGATGGATTGTCGGGTGGATCTGTATTTGGGCAAGCGAGTCTCCAGGCATCCATAGCCTCGGTGAAACACGGCACATCAGAATTAATCAGTGTGGAGGCTAGGATTTTCCTGATTAATTTATCAGTGCCGTGGACCGAAGATATGAAAGCCGGTAAACTAATACTAGAAATTTTGCGGACGCCGAGGCCCCCCATACGAATGGGAAGAGTAGCTTGTGCCCAAGCTCGGTCGTCCATGGCCACATTTAAAATAGAAGTTAATGTATGCCTGATAAATTGGTCCATTTTGTCTAAAAGGTGAGTGTGCTTCCATAAATGGGAAGCGCGAAGGAAATATGTTAATTTAGGGCCGAAACAGCAGTAGCGGATTAAGGTTATGGAATGCATATTAATTTGGAACAATCTTTCCGAAACGTCATTGAAATTTTGGATTTTTTCATCAATAAAAACGGGAAAGGAATTGTCAAAGATTGGAGACCCAAGGAGGCGAAGAGAGCTTTTTTCATTAATTTTGATTTCTGGAGCTATTGCGTAAAATTTGGGAAGAGTCAGATGTCTGTCAGTACTGTCCGCTAAAAATAGTTCACATATCGAAAGATTGAGATCAAGGTCAATGGAATGAAGTTCATTTTTTTAAAATTGAAGGTCTTTTAATACAGTTTCTGCATCGCCTCCCAAGGTTCCATCATCGAGATACCAAAACTAAAAATCACTGGCCCAAGGGGGTCACCATGTTGACAACCAACAGCAGATTCCTAAAGGTTGTCCCGATACAGTAATTTAGAAGGGTATCTGTAACATTGTCAAATGAAACTATAAATTTGGGGTATTTCTTTTCTAGTTTCTGCCAGCAAGGTGTCCCTATTAACAGAATTGAAGGCATTCTTTATGTCAACCTTCAGGATGACCTCTCCTTTTCCAGAATTTATGTAGGTCGACAAAGCGTGTACGGCAGCCTCACAGCCCTCTTTGGAGCCGTAACCTGGCTGAATTTTTTCCGAAACAACCTCACCGTAAAATTTACAACAAATTTTGGCTGCCATACGGCGGTAAGTAGTGCCCACGGCAATGGGCCGAATGCCGCCATCCTTCTTACGCAGGGCGCATAAATTGGCCCCGTACAGGACGCCGATGACGGCCTAGTTCACCTTGCCGGAGAGCATAAGGTTAATCAAAGCCGTAAGCTCCTTCAAGAGCAACTCACCAGCTGCCCCGGCGCCTGAAAAATAAGGTCCTTAAGGTGCTGAGGACTCAGGCCGTCGAGGCCGCCAGCGGAGCCGCTCCGGAAAGAGCAAACGGCTGTGACCAACTCTCGACCTGTAATGGTGAGGGAGTGGATATCAGGATCAGGAGGGTCGGGAAAAGAAAGGCCATCCGCTGCGGCAGGGTGTTTGCTCTCCAGAGCTGCGAGTGTTTCTGGAGAACACGGTGCCACTACATCACTACTAAAAAGAATCCTGGCTGCTCCGCTAATGTCACCTTCCCCTAACTTAGTTTCTACAAGATGGGATATACCTTGTCCAAATAGATTAGCGTTTTGTGTGTTGTGAGCTTATAGATACGTTTAAGTAGTACCTAGTTATCTATACATGCATATTTACAGTCCACTATGTACCCCAGTTGCGAATAAACCGGCATAATGACCACACGTTGTTTTCTTTAAAAAAATCACGGCAAACAAAAATCAACCTTCTACATTGAACATTTGGTCCATATTCGAGCCGGATAGTGTTAATGAGCATCGAGCCCTACCGATCCGCGAGAACAAAAGATTATTACCTGAGTGCGATAAGGAGTCGTCGGGTGACACGTTTTGCTAATAGCTAATGTGCAAATTATAAAAACATTTTAAAAGACGAGTTATTACAGTGAAATTGATTGACTATAAACTGTTACTTGTTTACAAGGCGTATGTGACTTTGGTGCAAATCATAATAACAGTACATTGAGTGAGTGTTTAAAGAGATTAATAATTAACAAACTGTTACGTTGCGAGCATTTATTACCTAAAACAAGTGACTGATCGGAGTGTTGTTTGCTGTGATTGCTGTGCGAGTTTATTTGTTACTACAATGGAGGCACTTTTTTCGTTACAAGATGAGTTGATCGACAATTTGATGAAAGCTGAGAGAAATTTTAAGAAAACTCCGAAAGATAGAATTAAACGTCAGTACTTAGAAACGAGATTGGAGTTGTTAGAACAGCTATTTCAAGATTTTAAAGATGGACACAAGGAGGTAGTTGCAAAAGCGAAAAATAAGAAAGAAGCATATTTCACAGAAAGAAAATATGAGATTTTTGAGGAGCTATACGTGCAGTATAAATCAAGTTTGCGAGAAGCTTTGCAACCGTTTTTGCCGCCAGTTACTGAGTTACCTAATCCAACTGTTATCAATAGCGCGAACAATAATTGCAGTGATGTGAAACTACCCCGCATACAATTACCTACTTTTGGGGGTAAATATGAAGAGTGGCCAACCTTTTACGATATGTTTTCCTCATTAATACACAATAATAAGAATATTTCATCGGTACAGAAATTACATTACCTCAAGTCCAATTTGAATAGAGAAGCATTTCTACTAAGTAATTTTTCGACGACTGATGCAAATTATCAGGAAGCATGGAAGCAATTAGTTCGGCGTTACAATAACAAGCGTTATAATTGTAATGCTATTATGAGGAATTTATTTGGCATAAAGAAAATTCAAAACGAGTCAGCCAATGCAATTAGGAGTTTGTTGGATACAACGTCTACTTGTCTAAAATCTTTGGAAAACCTGGGCATCAGTACTGAATCCAGTTACGCTAACGCGTCTGTCGTTCACTTAGTCGTTTCTAAATTGGACACTGAATCCGTCAAACAATGGGAACAGCAGATAAGTATGATGTGTGATGAGTTGCCTACTTGGACACAATTAAGAGATTATTTGGAGTATAGATTCAGGACGTTAGAAATGCTAGATACGAATGGGATTCGCGCCGCACAACAAGCTAAGCCTGCTGCTAAGTCGAAATCGTTTCACACATCAGTAGAGAAGGAGAAAGAGAACAAGTCTAAGGCTAAGGAAGAGTGTCCGATGTGTCATGAAATTCATTATCTCAACCAGTGCAAGCGTTTTAGCCTCATGACACCTAAGGAAAGACAGGACTTTGTTCAAACGAGTAAATTATGTTTTAATTGCTTGGCGCCAACTCATGCGGTAACCAAGTGTCGTCAGTCATTCAGCTGTAAGACATGTGGGAGAAGACATCATACGATGTTACATTTTTTAAGAGAGAACCAGGAGCCAGCCAGTAGCCTGAAGCAGGCAGCCGCAGTGTCGCCGAGTGAACCACAACAGGAGAGAGCGAGTACAACACGAGGTGACGCAAACATAACTGCTACATTTTCTAGAGGCGAGCTACAAAAAAACAGCGTGCTACTTGCGACGGCGAAGGTTAAGGTATTCCGTTCTAACGGTTTTAAACAATTCATTCGAGCTTTACTTGACCAAGGGTCACAGGCATCTTTTGTATCTGAGTCAACTGTACAATTATTAGGTCTTGAACGCAAACCAGTAAGTGGCTGGGTGTCAGGGCTGGGAGACGGCCGTATGCGGATAAAAAACACAGTTTCACTTCGCCTGGAATCACGTCATAATCCAGCTACTTACATCCTAGTTAACGCTTATGTGTTACATTCCTTAACGTCACTACTTCCTTCAACCAACGTGAGTACTTCCAAATGGGTGGAAATTGACAATCTTCCTTTAGCTGATCCTACATACGCGACGCCAGGTAAGATAGATATTTTGCTAGGTGCAGAGGTTTATAGCGAAATATTACTTGATGGCGTTATGAAGCATCCTGATTGTAATTTAATAGCACAAAATACAGTGTTTGGATGGATTTTGTCAGGGAGAATGTCAAAGGGATCTCGAACGTTAGCAAAAGATAATCTCATTAGCATGCATATACAGATGAAAGAGGATGAGTTACTTAAAAGATTTTGGGAGATGGAAGATGAGCCTAATTTAATAAAGAAAGAGATGACTAATAGCGAGAAAATATGCGAGGATTTGTTTGATTCAACTACAGTGAGAGATAATGAAGGGAGATTTATAGTGAGATTACCTTTTGCAACGGACGATCCTAAATGTCAATATGGTAATACAGAAGAGAGGGCAGTGAAAAGGTTAGAATATTTAGAGAGAAAGCTATCGAAAGATTCAAAGTTGAGAGAAGAATATAATAAAGTTATGAGTGAGTACTTGAGTATGAACCACATGAGACTGGTGTCTGAGAGTGAGTTGCAACAGAATTCTAAAGCTGTCTATCTTCCTCACCATGCAGTGGTGAGAGAAGACAAAGACACTACTAAAGTGAGAGTCGTCTTTGACGCTTCGAGCAAAGGTGACAACAGTGTGTCACTAAATGATGAACTTGTTGTTGGACCAAGGTTACAACAAGATTTAAGACACATCTTGATGAGGTGGCGTCATCATAAAATCTGTATCGTAGCCGATATTGTCAAAATGTATCGGATGGTGAGAGTGGCGGACGAGGATACAGATTTCCAGAGAGTTGTCTGGAGATTTGATCCGTCGGAGCCCATACGACGTTACAAATTGTTACGTTTAACGTTCGGTACAGCATGCGCGCCATATCTAGCTGTCAAGGTATTGCACCGACTTGCTGAGTTAGAAGGGAAGAAATATCCATTAGCGGCGGAAATAACAAAACAATGTTATTATATGGATGACTTAATGACCGGGTCTGACACGGTTAATGAGGCAGTACAAATTTATGAGGAGATGAATGAGTCATACCATACTGCGATCGCCAACCCGCCTGCCAAGCGTGGCGATTATAATAATAAATAATAATAATAATAATAAACCATCCCAAAATTGGGGGAGGCCTATGTCCAGCAGTGGACGTCTATCGGCTGAAACGTCGAACGTCGAATGAGTTAATGAGGAGTGGTGGTTTTGAGCTGCAGAAATGGAATAGTAATAATGATAATTTTTTAGAGCACATTGGAAAGACTGAGTTGAGTGAAAGGCAACCTATTAAATTAAATGATTTAATTAAAGTGTTAGGATTGAGTTGGAATAGGAAGACTGATAATTTTGAATACGTAGTAAACTTAACGGAACCTAAAAATTTAGTCACTAAAAGACAAGTATTATCTGAAGTAGCGAGATTGTATGACCCTTTAGGCTGGATTGCCCCAGTGATAGTTAATGCTAAGATTCTAATTCAAAAACTGTGGAAATCTGGTCTTGAGTGGGATGAGAGTTTGACAGATGAATTACATGATGAATGGCTAAAATACAGACAAGAGTTAATAGATTTAAAAAATCTTAAGGTACCGAGGTGGGTAAATTTTACGCAAGAGTGCAAAAGAGAGTTACACGTATTTTCAGATTCCTCAAAATCAGCGTTTGCGGCAGCAGTGTACATACGAGTGATTGATAGTTCGAATAAAGTGCATGTACATTTACTGTCCGCAAAGACTCGAGTTGCCCCAATCGTAAAGGAGATTTCTATACCCAGACTTGAACTGTGTGGCGCAACCTTAGCAGCCAAGCTTATATGTGAAGTATCACAAGTTTTAGAGATACCCAAGGAACATCTCTATGGATGGACCGACTCCACCATAGTGTTAGCATGGCTCAAAGGAGGCTCAAGTCGTTGGGCAACATTTGTGAGCAACAGAGTGTCCACTATATTAAATATTATGGATTACCACCAGTGGAGTCATGTCTCATCAGAGACAAACCCTGCTGACTGTGCTTCGCGTGGTCTGCAGCCCAAGGAGTTGAGTAACCATACATTGTGGTGGAGAGGACCGCAATGGTTGTCAGAAACTACAGTATACACAGAGTGTAAACTGATTGAAGACACACATGAAGAGGAGCGAATCCAATCTTTAACCGTTTTATCTAACGTTGACGAAGAATTTGTTTGGTCAAAATATTCATCTTTAAATAAACTATTAAAAATTGTATCCTACTGTAGAAGAGTTTTGAATTATAAATTAAAGAAAGATAATAGATTAAAAATATCTAAATTGATCACACCAAGCGAAATGAATGAGACTTTATTAGCATGCATTAAACAAGTACAAGAACGCGAGTTTTCATTTGAATTAAAACGGTTAAAGACTGAAGAATGTGTGCCTAAAAAGAGTAAATTACGATCTCTTTGTCCCTTTTTGGACCAAAAGGGGATACTAAGAGTAAGTGGACGCATAGCACAATCGGACGCGTGTTACGACACGAAGCACCCGATAATTATGCCTGGTAACCATCATTTTACCAAGGTTTTAATTGCGGATGCTCATGTGAAAACATTGCACGGTGGCCCACAGGCTATGTTAAACTTCCTTAGAACCAAGTACTGGATCTTACGTGCTAAGGAACGTGTTAAAAAATATTTCAGAGAGTGCACTATTTGTTTGAGATACTCCACAAGGAAGACTACTCCTCTAATGGGCCTGCTTCCAGAAGCGAGGTTGAAACCCAGTAAGCCGTTCAAATCTACTGGTGTGGATTACTGTGGTCCTGTTTTTATCAGATTTTCGCCAGGCCGAGGAGCAAAGTCTTACAAAAGCTACATTTGCATATTCGTCTGTATGGTTACACGAGCAGTCCATTTAGAAGCAGTAACAGACATGACTGCCAAAGGTTTTATTGCAGCGTTTAGGTGATTTACTGCTCGGAGAGGCCATTGTCAAGATTTATACAGTGACAATGGCACTAATTTTGTTGGCGCCGATAAGCAAATGCGAGATATGTTTAATGGTGCCCAATCTTCTCTTCCTGGAGAAATAGCAGAGCTATTTTCTTTAGAAAGAACCACCTGGCATTATATTCCTCCCCACTCGCCTAACTTTGGCGGGCTGTGGGAATCCTCGGTGCGCAGTACTAAGACCCATTTGAAAAAGGTAGTAGGAAATAGTACACTTACCTACGAAGAAATGTCGACTGTCCTGGCGCAAGTGGAGGCGTGTTTAAACTCGAGACCGATTTCGTTATTGAGCGATGATCCAAATGACCCTCTACCCTTGACACCAGGTCACTTCTTGGTAGGCGAACCATTGTTAAATATTGCAGATGAGGATTACACTAATTGCAATGTTGTTGGTTTAGACAGATGGCGATTGACGCAAAAAATTGTAACAGATTTTTGGAATAGGTGGTATAAAGAATACCTAGTTAATTTAAATCAAAGGTATAAATGGAACACTAAACGTGATGAACTAGATATAGGCGATATTAATTTGTGTCTTAAGGGAAGACAATGTACCACCAGCCAAGTGGTTACTTGGTAAAATTATCAAAAAATATCCTGGACCTGATAATATAACCCGAGTCGTATCAGTAAGGTGCAAAACCGGAGAATATAAGCGTCCAGTGAGCAAATTATGTAGATTAACTAAATGAAATTTGTCTATTTTACCTGTTACTTAAATTGTTTAAAAATTTCGTTAAAACCTATTTTAGTTGTTTTCAAGTTCAAAGGTTATTTACCTACATGTCCAACGAAGTTAAAAAAAGGAAATGTATTCATTTTTTTAGTAGGTACTATGACGAGTTCTCCCAAACCTACTCTTTACCTGCATCGTTAAGTTCAATTGAGCTATGTACTAATCATCTACTTACAACTGTGTTTGTTATAAATATACCTAACTGAACACGCTCGACTAAGCCGCACGTGTTACGTCGTTTGAAGGTATTTACTTATTGCAATTAAGAAAGATACAGGTTGTTCTGTTATTTAATCAATTGTTTTTTTTTTGTTTATGATTTGAGAGGAAAGTTTCTTAAGTTTGTATTTACACTTGTTATATATATATGTTAAGTTTAAGCATAATTCCTTTTATTGTTTCATTGTTTGAGTTTATTTTTTTATAAAATGTAGTTAAAGAACTATGTTCTTTGGCTGGCGGAATGTCCAAATAGATTAGCGTTTTGTGTGTTGTGAGCTTATAGATACGTTTAAGTAGTACCTAGTTATCTATACATGCATATGTACAGTCCACTATGTACCCCAGTTGCGAATAAACCGGCATAATGACCACACGTTGTTTTCTTTAAAAAATCACGGCAAACAAAAATCAACCTTCTACATTGAACATACCTCTTGATGAGGTGTGTCGCTGTGTCTGCAATTTTGAATCTAAGTTATGAGCCGAAATATTACAGTTTTCTTTAATTTGTGCAATTAATGTCTTTTTGGTTGCCAAATTCTTTTGTACATGTAGAATTCTGTAAGGGAAGGTGAGTAGTTGTTTCCAAGCACTTAGCGAGTTCTCGCGGGCGGCGAGACGAACGCAACCTGCTAGGTGTTGCGCCACTAGAGGTCTAGCGCCGCAGGGAACTCGCTTCAAAACAGGAATTGAGTTTTTTAATTTGGACAGGGTTTTCCAAAACGAGTGTACGACTAAAGTCAAAAAAACTTAACGTTAACGGGTCAAAAGTGGATGTAGCTGGAGTTATAGGTGTAGCTGTTGAGACAGGGTCTGAGATGAGCACATTTGGAGGTCTGTGCACCTTTCCAATGTGCACATTCAAACCGCGCTTACCTTTAAAAAATCGTGCCTGGGTACACAGCGGACATCTCTCCAGGATGCTCAGCGATGAAGGAGGTTGACAAGCACTGTTATCTACCACATCGCTGCTGCCACTAAGCATTTATATAACTATATTATTAATTTAACTTATGAAAACTAATAAAAATATTAACATTAAAATAAAATCACTAAAAAAACACAAAAACGTCTATGTGACACCGATGACAATGCGGATGACAACTTTCAGTCTATCAAAAAGTACTCTGTGATGACAACGAACAAACGAAGGGAGCTGGGGGTCTACTCCCTAAGCACGAAGTCCGTCGCTTCGGCCTTCGTTACGGGCGTTTCCTACTCCCTATGACCAACGGACGGATGATTCGCTCGGGGTCCGAGCGAAGAATGAATTTCAACGCGATTTGACAATTGTCCCTACTCCCTATGTGTTTTTGCCCGTCCGAACAGTTGAACTTGACATTGGTTTCGACGGATAGTTATGTCAGTTGATACGACATCAAAATAGTTCTCGTGCTGTAGACGAAAGTTAAGAATTTGAACTATGGCTGCTTTTTTAATTATTGAAGAAGCTTTACAGGAAGAGCGGAGGCAACGTCGATATAATTTTCCCCAAAACTTTAGGTTGGTGAGTATTCCCGACGTTGTTCATAGGGAACTATAGGCTCACTCGGGAATAATTCGAGGACTTATGTGCGGATTTAATTCCTCTTTTGAAGACATACATACATAAGTACATAAATATAGACTGATAAACATATTACCCTCCTTTGCGCCGCGCAGTCGGGTAAAAAGAGACAATGTTTCGGGATTTTACCATTAGAGTTTAGTCTAACATGCTAAGTTTTGCCAATATTGGATTTTTTTTGGAATAAAACAAGAATTAACTTTAATCGTTTATTTCATTTATTTTCATTATGCACCATCAAGAGTTGGTAGGTACATCTTAGGTTTTCCTCAGTGGATGTAGAGAGTTGCTCCTGGGAGAGTGAGTCGGCACGTGTAGGAGCATGAGTGGGTGAGGTAGCTACTGGCTCTGGATCTCTTACAGGTGGAAGCTGTACAACAAAAACTGAATATCATTGACGGATACATCAAAACATATATAATTGTGTAGTTATCTGTAATTTATTATTATTTAATAAAAAAAGTCACGGGAAAGACTCATAATTATAAATACAATACTTATTGCTTTTAGTTTTTTTACCATTGAACAGACTTACTATCATAAATTATAAATGTGATTCTTACCAATGGAAAAGCTGGCACTCTTGCTCCGGTTTCCAGCTCTCTAAAACCCTCTCCCATTATCGATAGTATCTTTAATTCCACTTGGGAGAGGGTTCAGAGGGGCCTCCACTTGCTGACCTTCTGGCAGCTCCAGCAACCTTTTTGGCAAGGCGTTTTTTGTCAGACCACACCTAAAATTTGAATATTTAGTTAATTTTATGAAGCTATATAAAAACCACTATACTCGTAAGTACTCCTACAGATAAGTATTTGGAGGATGACTGATTATTATCATTGTATTCACTTTACTGATGACAAGACCTTAAAATCATATTAATATTGACGAGTAATGTATAAAACTCACCCTTTGCCTAAGCTAGGCGGACTTAGTGCAACTTCCCATTGAGTTATAGGAGTTGCACAGGTTTTCCTACAGCCGTTTGGAGCGAACTCTCCCGTCGGCACCCCTCAATAACCCGCGAGCTAATTCATGGTTCTCACCTATAAAATCGAGAAGGGCCTCAATTTGCCCGTGTGTTGCTGCAGCGGTTGGGGCCATATAAACAAAATTAACTAGTAAGCATAATAAAATATTGTAAATTTTAAAACTTCCCGGTTGACAATTTGACATTTCATTTGAAAGTGTCAAAAGTAGTCTGTGGAAAATGTCCTTCAAAAAGTAAATAGGCAAAGGTATCAACAGGATGATGCCGGTTTCCGGACAAAAATGGCAAAAATAATTCAATTCTATATTTAAAGACATAATAAAAAGGATATTTTTTTAAATGTGGTAATTTTCTAACGACAAAAGTATTAATTTTTGTTTAATAAGCTAGAAAACTACAAAATAAGTAAACCGGTAATCGACCGGTAAAATAGGGCAACTCTATCGCCATGCGTCGTTCGTTCACGAATATTGTCTATGATTCCGTTTGAAACTGATGAATCCGAAATCGTTAGGGAGTAGGGTTCATTCCGACGTATCGGACTACTATCGGACGGGCACATTACTTCGTTAACGGAGTTAGGGAGTAGACCCCCTGTGACGGGACCGACGCAGTCACGCAGGCGGCCTAGGGCGCCACGCCGGCGATGCATTTCGGCGCAGCCCTGGCAACCGTTGCCTGGTGACATCGGACTGGCGTCTCGTCCGACTTGCAGAGCGGCTCAGCCGTTTCAACATGACTCACTAATAAAGCTTTTCTACTTTGATCTGTACGCTTGTAAAATCTGAGTTTTCCATAAAAAACACCGCACCATGAATAGAATAGAATAGAATAGAATAGCATTTATTATGCATGTCCATGGCAACCTTTGGAAGATTTTACAAGTCGAGCTTATCTATTTTTTATAAATATTTTTCACACTGTTTTCATTCACGTTAGTTGGTCAACAAGTTCAAATTAAATTCAAAGTAAATTACTTTCGATCAGGGGGCCTCAAGTCTGCTATTACAATAGTGTCAGAATGGTCATTGATTTCATAATTGTTGATTTTGACAAGTTTGGTAATCTACTAATATAATGACGTCATTATGACTCTCCAATGGTCGACCACTGACACTCCATTGAAAGAAATGGCATAGAATGGTAATCTCGTACATAGTGAAAAATGAATTTCTGACTTACGCGGTAATCTGCAAAAAATTTTACAGTTCCTTTGATCAGTGACCTACCATTAGAACGTCTTTGTGCAGTCATTGCTTTTAATTCGTTACGAGTATCGTATAATTTCTGTGCCGCAGATCGACCAATGATCAACCATTATGAATTTAGCAGATTACGAACTTTTAGCAAAATGACAATGGGATCGTGTTGGAATGACGAATTTATAAAAATAGCCGACTTGGGCCCCAGTAGCAATATGGCTTACATTTTGACAGTTCAATTACATTCATTGCGTTATTTGCGTGGATGTGACACACTATGAAGTTCGGCATGATTACGTCTCCAATGCTATTTGAATTACTGACGACACATTATGCCGAAATAACGTTGCGTTATAGCGTACAGCCAAACTTCGGTCGGGCGTAAGTTCAGCGGCAACGTATTTTGTAGAGCACACGTCATACGCGACCGAAGTTCGGTTCAATTGCCGAAGAAGATCCGGGGCGGGGAGCAGTGGGAGGTAAGCATGCCCGCAACTGAATTCTTCCGCGAAGTTCGGCACATAAGGTGGAACGTAAAATCAGCCGCGGAACTTCGGTCGCGTACCTTCGGCATAATGTATTTGGACACTAACTTATTATATTTTTTTTTGTGTTTGTGTTCTTTTTTTTATGCGTCATGTTTACAGAATTCATTTTATTCATTTTTACAGAATCGCTCGCCAGTAACTCAACTATCTTTTGACGCGGTAGAGCGAATCTAACGAATCTTTGATTTGAACCAAATACAAGTACCGAAAGGACATTGGTCATTGAATACAGATAGTGTGTTACGCAATGAGGATCTTTACAGACATTTTTTCACGATATTGGTGGCGCATCGTCGACATGGCCATTGAGAGCTGTCACTTCATGCATTTTGTAACCTATCATTCAGTTATTTTCAATTTTCCCGATAATGCATTGTAACGAGTCTTTTAAGCCTGTTACATAATATCGCGTTCTTTGCTTTAATTTGAAGGCAACATGGTGGTGTTGCCATGTAAAAATTCATTTTTTTGATTCGGAAGTCGTGTAGTGGTCACACTGATTTTTTTTGATGCTGTCAGTTGATTTTGATATGTCACTTTCCGGTCTAAGCTTTGCATGGAGTGGAGTGATTTGAGAGCTCCTATGCAAATCTGGAAGTTATTACTTCCAGATTCCAGATCTAGTCTTAATTATGTGGTAGCTGATTTGCCCTTGTCAGCATCATAATGGGATTGGCCATATTTTGTAAAAGGATCTTTTGAACCTTATATATTTTTTTTGGATTAATTCATCTACTGATGTAAAAGCTTTTTTTTGAAAAGAAACGCCGTGAGGCGTTTCTTATTTATTTCTACTTCAAGACTTAAATTTTTAACGCTAGCCCCTACCAACATATATCACGGACCGCCTGACGTCCCCGCGAAGATCAAAATCACCAGGGTTTGCCCATTCAGTTTGTTAGATTATTCGCCGGAATATGGTATGGTTTATAATACTTAACTTAAATTGACAAAAGTGCAATAATGACAGGACAAAAATTAATTTTAATTCCATCTTAGTTTTACACCAACTGTTAATATTAGAAAGGAATTTTCTTGTATATTGAGACCAGCAGCCTTCGGGTAATAAAATCATTCAATAACTTTTGTGTCGATTTTTATTGATACTCCCCGCTTGAAGATTAAAAGTTTCCAGTTACCGCAGGTTAGTCTATCCTTGGCATAGTTTGGTGTGTGCTCCTGGCGCCCGAATTTTCACTTCTACTTATTGTTTATTTATTTGGAGTACAACACACACTTTAAAATATATATTTTTCATTATTACAATTGTCGCTCTGCGAACAGGGACTTGAAGTAGGTTTGTCTGGTACCTATACTGTCATTATTGCACTATTAATTAATTAACTTATGAGTCTATTGTTTGCATTGGTTTGTTCTACATTGTTACTTTAATAACTTTGTGTTTATTTTGATTTTTGACTCATAAGTACTACTTAACTTGTTTAACTTAATTTGGTGAATCTTTGTAAACAATGTTTGGTGTTTACAATTGATGATTTTGTTTAATATCATGTTTTTTCTTAGCAAAACCAACAGAAATGTATAGCATAGACTGCGTTTTGTTGTTCTCAACAGTAAAGTTATTTTAAAAACTAAGTTTAACTTTTTAAGTAAATAATTTAATCTAATTGTTAAGTACAATATTGTGCATTTAATTTATCTAGATTTAAACTGCTTGTAAGTGATTATTGCACTTTTAAAACGATAAAATTAACATAGTAATTTTTTATGGGATTACCCACATTGACTTTTATAATTAACCTCAAACTTGAGAATTTATTTTCAAACATTTAACTTTTTGAAACTTAGTTTTTGCTTTTCGTTTGCTATTCGCCTTGCTGTTTGTTCATCATGGACAAGGGAGTTCAGTTTCCGCCGCTTCAGGATTCGGGTGATGCTTATGCTCTCAGTTGATATCATAGGAATTCCACCTAAAACTTATTCTGGTCATAGATACATACTTTCGGTCGTAGACGTTTTTACTAAATATTGCTGGTTCTTTCCAATGATCAATGCTACCACTAGAGTAATTTGTAAACATTTTGAAAAAGAAATATTTCTCAAGTTTGGTTGTCCAAAAATAGTAGTTTGTGACAATGGAACTCAATTTACTTCAAAACATTTTGTAGATTTTTTGAAAGGTTTTAATATAACCAAAATATTTTATAATACTTTGTATACGCCTCAAAATAATCCTGTTGAGAGATATAATAAAACGGTCGAAACCTGCATATCGTGTTTTGTTAAAGATGATCATAGAACTTGGTCAAGTTTTTTGCCCAATGTTCAATTAGCTTTAAATAATAGTGTAAACCTTGCTACTGAGTTTACTCCTAACTTTCTGATGTTTGGTAGGGAGCTTATTCTTGATGCGTCATTACATCACTTTAGTAGTTCTGTTGATAACTTATCTCAACTAGAAATTTCAAATAGAAATGCTTATGCAGTTTCTCTTAATTCACTTAGTGATATTTTTGTTAAAGTTCAAGCTTACTTGTTAAAGGGGTATAAGCGTAATGCCGCTTATTATAATAAGGGTCGGAAAGTCATTTCTTTTGATGTGGGTGATGTGGTGTGGAGAAGAAGTTTTCTTCAATCTAATGCACAAGCATATTTTTCAGCTAAACTTGCACCTAAGTTTGTAAAATGTAAAATAACTGAAAAGGTTTCAGATAACGTTTATGTTTTGAAAGATTTAAATAAAGGTTCAGTGGGACGTTATCATGTTAAAGATATTATTAAATTTTAATTTGGTTTCCAAGTGTTAGGTCTTGATTTTGATAATTTTGTTTGAAGGCTGCTTTTGACAGTGTGATGTACGAGAGGATGGATGATAGGTTATCAGCAGTTTGAAAGATGTATGTTAGGTAATTTCTTATAAATTTGTTGAATTTGAGACATTCTAAAAATAAAACTTAGGTCATTCTGGTTAATTTAATTCTATTTTTTTTTCACACCAAATATTTTTCACATCGGAGGATCTTATTTTATGTTTTGTTTGTTTTTTTTTGGATTGTCTAAGATCTTATTTTTCTTTTTTAAGGGTAACCTACCTGTTTATATTTTATTAAGATCTTATACAACCCTACAGTTCAGGTAATTTCTACCTTGAGGTTAAAAAACTTAAATTCAATTTCAAGTTTTTGTAATCTTTTTTTTCATAGTTTAAAATCATTCTATTTCCTCTTCGTCATAAATAGTAATCGATTTTTAAACCTATTTTGTGCTGTTCGTTGACAGAATTGTTTCTCATTTTTACTGGAGTTTCATTCTTTTTAATGATCGGATTTGACTTTGTTAGTAACGCGTTCATCCTGGACTTTACTTTTTGGGGGTCATTCGGTAACCTTTGTTACAAAATGCCTTATTATTTTTTGGATCTTGGTGTAGTTTGTTTTGGTAAATTGTCCGAATTTGTTTGAAATTTTTAGTCAGTGGCGATAGGTGCCTAACTGCACTATAAAAATTGTAGTTTGTTTTGGTAAATTGTCCGAATTTGTTTGAAATTTTTAGTCAGTGGCTATAGTGCCTAACTGCACTGTTTTGGAGTTTTGGAACGCTAAGAGATTTCTCTCTTCGTTTCATTTAATGAGTTTATATAACTTATAATTTTTTTGTTTTTCACTATTTCGTTTTTGACTTTTTGTCATCTACATTTTTTTTACTTTTATTAAATTCTTGAGATTTTGTCGTTTGACATTTTCAGAGTTGATTTGCACTTTGAATCTTATATGATTCTTTTTCTTTTTTTGAATTAGAAAATAAACCAGTCTTAACAGGTTTATTTGGTTGAAGATTTCTTTCTAATAAAAGAAAGTTCCTTTCTTTTATTTTCGGGAGGGGATGTAATGTAACGAGTCTTTTAAGCCTGTTACATAATATCGCGTTCTTTGCTTTAATTTGAAGGCAACATGGTGGTGTTGCCATGTAAAAATTCATTTTTTTGATTCGGAAGTCGTGTAGTGGTCACACTGATTTTTTTTGATGCTGTCAGTTGATTTTGATATGTCACTTTCCGGTCTAAGCTTTGCATGGAGTGGAGTGATTTGAGAGCTCCTATGCAAATCTGGAAGTTATTACTTCCAGATTCCAGATCTAGTCTTAATTATGTGGTAGCTGATTTGCCCTTGTCAGCATCATAATGGGATTGGCCATATTTTGTAAAAGGATCTTTTGAACCTTATATATTTTTTTTGGATTAATTCATCTACTGATGTAAAAGCTTTTTTTTGAAAAGAAACGCCGTGAGGCGTTTCTTATTTATTTCTACTTCAAGACTTAAATTTTTAACGCTAGCCCCTACCAACATATATCACGGACCGCCTGACGTCCCCGCGAAGATCAAAATCACCAGGGTTTGCCCATTCAGTTTGTTAGATTATTCGCCGGAATATGGTATGGTTTATAATACTTAACTTAAATTGACAAAAGTGCAATAATGACAGGACAAAAATTAATTTTAATTCCATCTTAGTTTTACACCAACTGTTAATATTAGAAAGGAATTTTCTTGTATATTGAGACCAGCAGCCTTCGGGTAATAAAATCATTCAATAACTTTTGTGTCGATTTTTATTGATACTCCCCGCTTGAAGATTAAAAGTTTCCAGTTACCGCAGGTTAGTCTATCCTTGGCATAGTTTGGTGTGTGCTCCTGGCGCCCGAATTTTCACTTCTACTTATTGTTTATTTATTTGGAGTACAACACACACTTTAAAATATATATTTTTTATTATTACAGCATCTGTGTGCTGTACCAGGATGTACAGTCGGTGACCAACATTGTCTGACCCACCCAACATTGCCTGACCCACCGGCATATCTTGTTAAGCCATTTTAATCATTATCTTCTTGGCGTTAAAGTTCAAAAGCTTTTAAGTAACACGGCCATACTTACTACCTAATCTTTAATTTCGCGTATTCTCAATCAGTCATTGTGGCTTCGCGGTTCGATGCTGGATTCGCGATGAACAACATGTGGGTTCGAAAACACAATCCACCTTATATCAATTTCTTTGTAATTTCTTTTTCTTTATTTGTTTTCATTTATGATTTCTACAATATTTCTTGCATTATTATAGAACGACCAATATGATTTTTGCCTAACAACTTTTCTGGAAAACAAGTGGGTAAATAAAAAAAACTATAAGTCCTCAAATAAGTAGGACGAAGTAAAAGTTTACGTCGTGGGGTAGATGGAAACTAAATTGATCTAAGTGACAAAAGTCAGTCTACTTACGCCTAAACAGTGACTGCGGCGCACAAACATTTCTAAAACGTTTGACGTAAATCGTGAAAAGTATTTTAAATGAATTTGATGTAATCAAAGCGTCATGTCGCAACTTAATGACTATATACAAAACATTGCTGGCTGGATGGTGACGTCCTGCTAGCGACTGTGCGAATTGCCTATCCAAATACAGATATTTACTTCGTGCAAGATCACTGCTCCATCCACCGTGCAGGCATTGTGAAGAATTGGTTAGCTGCTCAAGAAGGTGTAACTGTTATTTACTGGCCATCTCAAACTCCCGATTTGAACCCTATAGAAAACCTATGGGGTCAAATTGTTTTAAATTGGGACACATCCGAGGTGCGAAATAAAAACAATTTGGCTGAGATCGTGTCATCGACATGGGAGCTCATGAGAGGAGAAGATTTGTGTTGGAACATGGTGTGCGGTATGCGTAGCCGCTTACAGCAAGTTATAGAAGGAGACGGTGCGCCACTTCGCTACTAACTAATCTACTTATAAGTATTTTGAAACACACTATGTAAGTAAATGCTCAATTGAATGAAACCTACCTAAACCATTAAAATGTATTCTGTGGTGATGTTATTGTTATAAATGGAAATGCATTTTTCTATTTAAATAACATGTTGATTCACTACATATACTTAGCTATAAATCTGTAAAACATTTCACAAATTCATTCATTTTCTCGCATTTATACATCAATGTTTTCTCGATAACACACTTCCAAGCAATTACCATTAGCATGACTTTTTTAAAATGTTTATAAATGGTTAGGTTTGAATATGATATTATAAAATGTATTAATTTTGAACTAAAGAGCATTTACTTACTTTATCTTACTTATGTATATTTTAATGACTTAATAAACATTTTTATTACTTGCAATGATTTTGTTTCATTTCTATACAAACTGCCCATTTAAAAAGATATTTCCCGACTTCGTTCGTTAAAAAAAGTAAAAAAAATAGATAATAATTATAAAAAAAAATTTGCTAACAAAAAACTGTCGGTTTTTCCTGGTTTCGAACGCAGACAACGATAAATACCGAGCTGCCTTAGTGACCACGAGACCAACTCAACTCTTGTAATATGTTTTGAAATTCGATCTTAGTTGTGATGACAGACGCAATATTCTAAAGAATTTGAACCATATCGTATATTTTCATATAGTTCATTATCGCACAATCACAACCAGCTATTAAAATGAATCACGGAATTTAGCTATTAACCGTAGACACCTTTAAAATGTTACTGATGCGCGATATTTTTTTTATTTATCCACCCTCGCCTTGGTTTTTTTTTAGTAGTCTTGAAACTTATTAGCCTTTCAACCTTAACAACAACAATATAATGATTAAAATCGCCTAACAACATGATTTATCGAAATGCTTGCCGGAGTATTCCAAATGTTCACGATAAGGTTCAAATTCGCTATCACTCAAGTGGGTCAGATAATGTTGGCCACCGACTGTACTAACCCCGGTGTACAGACGCCAGCACATTAAGCATCTACATTCTGTCATTTTCAACTTTATTGCTAAAGCATAAGGTTCAAAGTTGATTGGGAAAATTTTACAGTTTCGCATAGCTTGATGTGCTTGCGTCTATACCTATATTTATATCCCAAAAAAAATAATCTAAAAAAAAGTGGGAAAAGAAAGGCTATGTCGCAAAAAAAAATTTTTTGTTTCTTTTTCAATTCTTCCACTTTGGAGAATCATAAAAGGATAACATTATGAATTATAATATAGCGAAGACAGTCCGTGTTTTTCTTTTTTTCGTTGCACTACTTAGGTAGGTATACTCAAAGAGATAGGTTTTGGATTGGATTGATTGGTATTTTAGCAAAATACTAATCAATCAATCCAAAAAAAAATCAAAACAAAAAAAATAACTCAAACACACTTAACATTTAACTGTTAACATTATGGTATCCTTTTATGAATCTGCCAAAGTGGCCTTTTTAGGCCCCCAGGTGCAATATTTGTGTTATCGTGGAAGGACGATGGTGGTTCCAACACAAAAATAGCGAATAAACTGACGTAAGCAAAGCGAAAATGATTTGACAGCAGCCATCGTATGTTGAACCACTGACCTCTATGTCATACAGGTCAGTGGTATAAACACTTATTTATTAGAATTTTAAATATAGGCTGTGAATCCTGATTACGCGAACCTGGCGACCAGTTGGCCTGTTTTTACCGACTTCACAAAAAGGAGGAGGTTCTATGTTCGGATGTTTGTATGTTTTTTAGGGTTCCGTAGTCAACTAGGAACCCTTATAGTTTCGCCATGTCTGTCTGTCCGTCCGTCTGTCTGTCCATCCTCGCTTAATCTCTGTGACCGTTAGCACTAGAAAGCTGAAATTTTGTAGGAGTACGTATATCAGTTACGCCGACAAAGTGGTAAAATAAAATTTTGGAAAATATTTTTTTTAGGGTAGCTCCCCTACATGTGAAGTGGGGATGAATATTTTTTTCATCATCTACCCCATCGTGTGGGGTATCGTTGAATAGGTCTTCTAAAATGGTTTCGGGGTTGTTAAAATTATTTTTCGATTTAATGCTCCATTTACGAAATATTAAAGTTTAAAGTGCAAATTTTTGTTCCAGTAGGGCGTCCCCCCCCCCCCTCTAAAAGCTAAACTGCTGGCTTGAAAAATCTGAAAAAATTCTCGATGATAGTGCATTTCATAAACTTTAAAGAAAAAGTATAGCGGTTAAGATAACTTGATTAGTTTAGCAGTAATAGTCGTTGAACTTGGGTGTTGGATAATTTTGTACCAAATACAAAGATGAAGTAGTTGCTTGTTTATAATGGGTAAAGACTTGCATTGAAAACCAAAATATGTTTTTTTTTTTAACCTATTCAGAATAAAGAACAACAGAATCGTACTACATTGTGATAACGGGCTACTACGGAACACTGTGCGTGGCCCGACACGCACTTGGCCGGTTTTTTGTATGTTTGTTCATCGAATACTCCGCCAATTGTCGACTGATTTTCAAAACTCTTTTTTGTTCGAAAGTAGATAGTTCTGAGGTGGTCCTACTGTCACCAAGTTAGGATCTGATGATGGGATCTTAGAGAAATCGAGGGCAACCCTCAAATTTTATAGGCTCACTTAGTGTTTTTCGCATATTTTATGAAGTATCTTGTGTATTTGTGTATGGTTGTCACCATCACAGGTAGCTGGGCTGATGATGGAAGGTACAACTCCTTTTTCTTTCATTTAAGGAGTTGTACGGTTACTCCAACAGGCAAGGATTGTTTTAGTAAATTGTTTCGATGTTTGATAGGGCATTTGCCACATTTGGTCTCATGACCATCAAGTCATGCCCTGATGCTGCAGTCAGGATAGTCTGCAGAGTACCTAACTCCTCGAAAACTAACAGCAGATATATCGTGTTTAGGCTCATTGAAAAGGGCTCGATGTGTGGATAAACGTACTGTTAATGAGGAACACCGAAGTAAATAGAGACCTGATGCTGAAGCCAGGAGCATCAGAAAAAGTAAAAACCTTGAAATTACAGCACCGTAGTCGTGTTTGAGCTCATTTTAAACAGGACTAAATTTTAAGTTCAATGCAATGTTGACATAAGTCTGGCCTGATGCTGCAGCCAGGATTATCAGCATCTAGTCTAAAAACTAATAAATACTTCTTAAAGTGAAATACTTTTGCGAGTTTTTCTTCTGTATAATTATCCTAACAAAGGTTGTCGGTAGTGGCTGGATGAGAGAAGCGGAAGACCGTGAACGTTGTCGCAAACTTGGGGAGGTCTACGTCCAGCAGTGAACTGCAATAGGCTAATGATGATTTATAAAAGCCTCAATCGTTGCATTTCAGGCAATGGCTTTTCGTCATGTGGTCTATTTACAATTTGGTAGGTTCCAAGTCGCATAATACAATGCCATTCAGCGTCTTTACACGACTAAGCGCAACATAAACTTGGCCCTTAGCAAAATTTTTCTTGCCTAAGTCTATTATTAAAGTAACTTGAGCATTTGCTCTCGGAAATTATGATTTGGTAAAGTGGAGCTGATGATGAAGAGTACCACAAATGAACTACTCAATGACAAATATTTAACGGCTTGCAATTCGATTACTTTAATATAGCTGCTAAGCAATTTATGCTCATTACAATGCGTATGGTGAAGTGTAGCTGATGGTGACTTCTCAATCAGGTCCAGTTCTCCTGGTTCTTACTAGGAGAACTCCTCAACAATTAGCGTCTCTGCATCGGAAAAAGCAATATTCTGTAAAAGGTGATAAGCAGTTGACATTAGGCTATTATAACTTAGAAAAAACATTTTTACAAAAAAAAAACAACCGACTTCCAAAAAAAACACTACAAATTGAAAAATAACTTTAATTTCGGAAGTCGGTGTCTTTGGTTCCGCGTTTACCGACTTCCGAAATTAAAGTTATTTTTCAATTTGTAGTGTTTTTTTTGGAAGTCGGTTGTTTTTTTTTTTGTAAAAATGTTTTTATTTTTCACTTTTTAGTGGGTCAGTTTGTAATTTATCTAAGTTACAAAAGCCTAATGCCAACTGTTCATCATCTTTTACAAAATATTGCTTTTCCTGATGCCGGGACGTTAATTGTTGAGGAGTTCTCCCGGTAATAACCAGGAGATCCTCAAAAATCACTCGCAATACGCATTGTGACGAGCATAAATTGCTTAGCAACCATATTAAAGTAATCGAATCGCAACACGTGAAATATTTGTCAGTGAGTAGTTCCGATGGCCATCTGTGATCTTCAACATCAGCTCCACTTTACCAAGTGATGATTTCCGAGAGCAAATGCTCAAGTTACTTTAAAAAATATCCAAATCGCTGTAGCTTTGCCTATAAAATTTGAGGGTTTCCGTCGATTTCCATGGAATCCTCTCATCAGATTCCAACTTGATGATAATGGGACCACCTCGAGAGTATACCCTTTCAAATAAAAAAAGAACTTTTGGAATCGGTCCAGCCGTCTTTGGATAATCGGTGAAATACACAAGGTAGCTACTGTAAACTGTTGAGGAGTTCCCCTAACTGTCCTTCGTCTTCATCATCAGACCCCTAATGACAGTCGCAACCCATCTAGGTGTAAAGTTCACATCAATACAAATTAATCAAGCCCAAACACAAGGTAACTGCTGTAAATCGTTGAGGAGTCCCCTCGACTGTCTTTCGGCTCCATCATCAGATCGACTCCAAGCCTTCATCAAATTGTAGTGCTTTAATACTTAATGAAAAAATTAACAAACGCACTAGTCGCTCCTACGATTTTCGAAAGTTCCCCTCGATTTCACTGGGATGCCATCATCAGATCCTGGTTTCCTTATCATGGGACCACCCTTGGCATATCCCCTTTCCAACAAAAAAAGAACAATCAAAATCGGTTCATAAACGACGAAGTTATCCGCGAACACACATAAAAAAAAAAAAATATATACGGTCGAATTGAGAAACCTCCTCCTTTTTTGAAGTCGGTTAATAAATTACAAACTGACCTGAAAAATAAAAACTTTTTTACAAAAAAAAAACAACCGACTTCCAAAAAACACTCATCATCATCTGCCTAGCCTTTTCCCAACTATGTTGGGGTCGGCTTCCAGTCTAGCGGGATGCAGCTGAATACCAGTATTTTACATGGAGCGACTGACTATCTGACCTCCACATCCCAGTTATTGGGTAATACGATACCCCTTTGGTAAGATTGATTGTCAGACTTTCGGGCTTCTGACTACCCGTAACGACTGTCAAAGATCCACGAATGTCAGCCGGGTCCAACGGCTTCCAAAAAACACTATAAAGTGAAAAATAACTTTAATTTCGGAAATCGGTGGCAAAAAACTAAAATACAAATCCAAAGACACCGACTTCCTAAAATAACATATAATTTATTGTAATTGGGGTGATAGGTGGAACGCGACATGAATGGTTCAATAAATAATGAGAAAGAAAATCGCGTTAATTGGCTCAAACAATAACACTTGCAATAATAATAATAGATACTTTAT
This sequence comes from Mesoligia furuncula, assembly GCA_916614155.1. Lineage (NCBI taxonomy): Eukaryota > Metazoa > Arthropoda > Insecta > Lepidoptera > Noctuidae > Mesoligia > Mesoligia furuncula. The sequence goes on from OU744819.1 coordinate 15,764,524, forward strand.
AATATTACTTGAAATACCTAACATGCTTGTGCCAAAAGAGCCTCAACCACTATAATGCCATCAGCCTATAACGTTCTCACAGCTGGGACAGGCCTCCTCTCTGAGAGGCAGTGGGTCATGGTCCACCAGTTCCACCACGCGGTTACAGCAGCAGTGCAGCCCTGCAGTGGCACAACAATAAGCTGTTATTATGAAAGTGTCTGCCTGGGTTCCAATAATTGTTCGAACCTACGACCTGCAACTCGTAGGTTCGCGGCCAAGTCCACTGAGCCACCAGTACTTTGGTGGCAACACTTGGTATGACGCCTAACTCTGATTTTAATTGATGAATATGTAACACCAACACAAAAGCATTCCAGCGTCACGCACTTTTTACATTAATTATTTAATTATGCTAATGATAATAATAGGTACCTATACAACGTTATTTTTACTATATACGAAACCTGAATATAGTTTGTTCAGAATAAGTAACTGAATCGATTTCAATAATTTTTAACCCATGTTATATTTTGTACCAAAAATATTTAAAAAAGGTTAAAAGTTGGACACCGAGCGACACTAAGTAGGTTATCCAATCTCCGCACCGAACGGTTAGGTACAGTGGGCTGCATCAATTGGGTGGGCAGTTGTATGAAAAATTTAATACAACTGGGGTACCCAATTGATGCAGCCCACCGTACATCATCATCTGCCTAGCCTTTTCCCAACTATGTTGGGATCGGCTTCCAGTCTAACCGGATGCAGCTGAATACCAGTATTTTACATGGAGCGACTGCCTATCTGACCTCCACAACCCAGTTACTGGGTAATACGATACCCCTTTGGTAAGACTGGTTATCAGACTTTCGGGCGTCTGACTACCCGTAACGACTGTCAAAGATCCACGAATGACAGCCGAGACCAACGGCTTAACGTGCTTTCCGAGGCACGGAGGGGTCTCGGTAAGTAAAGATGGTCACCGATCCACAGACCAACCGCGGCAAGCGTAGCTTAACCTGATCAATCGACCTGTGCGGCTGTTATTATTTAGCCACGGGCCCCTCCGAAACCGAACGGTTAGGTACCTAGGTACTATTATCAGTGAGCGCACGACGGCGCGGCGCAAGCGGCGCGCGTGAGCATGTGTTTGTACGGCCAAACAGGTAACTTAACAAGCTTATAACTTTGTGATTTTTCATGATACAGTTTTGAAATTTTGTACATAGATTCTTTACATAAAAATACTAGACACGTGTTTCGGGTTTCGCATATAATTACTAAAAATATTGCGCAACACCACACTGCGCTACAAAACACACAAGACTGACGTTGATTTGAGATTGACGTTGCTCAAAAAGCAGCTAAGCTGAAGTGGGACTGGGCTGGCTGACTGGGCCACGTCTGCCGTATGCCCAATGAGCTGTGGCCAAAACACACAAGACTGACGTTGATTTGAGATTGACGTTCCTCAAAAAGCTGCTAAGCTGAAGTGGGACTGGGCTGGCTGACTGGGCCACGTCTGCCGTATGCCCAATGAGCTGTGGCCAAAACACACAAGACTGACGTTGATTTGAGATTGACGTTGCTCAAAAAGCTGCTAAGCTGAAGTGGGACTGGGCTGGCTGACTGGGCCACGTCTGCCGTATGCCCAATGAGCTGTGGCCAAAACACACAAGACTGACGTTGATTTGAGATTGACGTTGCTCAAAAAGCTGCTAAGCTGAAGTGGGACTGGGCTGGCTGACTGGGCCACGTCTGCCGTATGCCCAATGAGCTGTGGCCAAAACACACAATACTGACGTTGCTCAAAAAGCTGCTAAGCTGAAGTGGGACTGGGCTGGCTGACTGGGCCACGTCTGCCGTATGCCCAATGAGCTGTGGCCAAAACACACAATACTGACGTTGCTCAAAAAGCTGCTAAGCTGAAGTGGGACTGGGCTGGCTGACTGGGCCACGTCTGCCGTATGCCCAATGAGCTGTGGCCAAAACACACAAGACTGACGTTGATTTGAGATTGACGTTGCTCAAAAAGCTGCTAAGCTGAAGTGGGACTGGGCTAGCTGACTGAGCCACGTCTGCCGTATGCCCAATGAGCTGTGGCCAAAACACACAATACTGATGTTGCTCAAAAAGCTGCTAAGCTGAAGTGGGACTGGGCTGGCTGGCTGGGCCACGTCTGCCGTACGCCCAATAAGCTGTGGCCAAAATAACCATAACGTGGAGCCCTGACACAGCCAGAAGGCGTCACGACAGACCTCGTAGAAGTTGGCGGGACGAGCTGGAGAAAACAAACGACTTAGCCCTGGATCCTTCATTGGATGATTAATAAGGCCCTAGATGATTCATTTAATATTTGAGTTGTTTTTTTTCGTCTTTTCATTAAGGACGCTTTTAACGTTCTGCATGTTCTCACATCAATGCATAATTTTTAACATGAATGATGTAACCAAGACTTTGTTACCATATTATTTTGATTTAAAAGAGTGTCCAAGGAGTTTCTTGCCCGTTCTTCTCCATAGGTACCTATGCTTTGGAATGGGGAACTATTAGCTTCATCTTTCTAACTGACCGACCCCTTGACAATTCAAAAGTGCCTGTAGGTAATTGGTTTAATTGAAATAAATGGTTTGAGTTTTATCGAAAGAGCTCAAAGTCATGGGAGAGGCTTTTGCCCAACAGTGGGTTAGCAGTAACAGTAGTAGGAAATTATAATATTAAGTAAGAAAGAAAAACATAGTTACATAGATGAGATGTGATGTGTTGTGATATAAGACTTGATCAGTGATCCCTAAGACGACCCACTGACCGTGATGTTCTTCAAGAAGGTCAGGTGCGCACCCAGTGACTGGGTTGTGGGTTTCGATCACTAATATTTAGTTTGGTTTGGTGGTTTGGTTTGATGGGAAGCTGAAACTTGTATTTAGATTTGTTACGAATAGCATAGTTACCACTTCTGTGTATTTTAAATTCATAATTTACTATCAACAATACAAACTTATTACAGTCAAAGAAAGAAAGTATGTGCTTCGGGACTCGGCGTCTAACTTCGGAAAAACGAACGCGCGGTGATGACATCTACACTATCTATACTAATAAAAAGGCTGAAGAGTTTGTTAGTTTGTTTGCACGCGCTAATCTCTCGATCTACCAGTCGGATTTGAAAACATCTTTTTGCATTTGATAGCCCAATTCTCGAGGATTCTACAGGCTACGTAACAACATGCTACTTTATTTGAACCGGAAAAGTATTTGCGTCAGCATAGTGATTGTGTATAATAATTAGTATAGAATTGATTACTTGCCTTCGATACGGAAGAAGATCAAGAAATACTTACAGGTCAACCTGAAAAAGTGTGCGTTTCGGTAATGTTCGTGTTTACGAATTACTTAGTACCTACTAACCACCACAACACAGAGACAAAGCTTTTTATAATAAATCTTTATTCAGAATAAAAATTGGTAAAATGAAAATGAATCAACGAAAATTACACTAAGGGCTGAGTTTTCCGTGGTTGTCTTCGAATTTTTGGTTCTATTTTTAGGGCGGAACCCTAAAAATAGAAAATCAAAAAACCCATACGTGTGGGGTATCTATGGATAGGTCTTCAAAAATGATATTGAGGTTTCTAATATAATTTTTTTCTAAACTGAATAGTTTGCGCAAGAGACACTTCCAAAGTAGTAAAATGTGTGTGGCCCTGTAACTTCTAAAATAAGAGATTGATAAAACTAAAAAAAACGGTGTGTTACGGTGTCAAAAAATGCTCTCTTAGAAAACACACCAACTTACTATCGTAAATATCGTTTCATTGACGTTATTCGCCGGTACAAAGCGGACGCTATGTGGCGGCAAACGCTCTTCAAGAAACCGTAGCTTTAGGCGTGAAAACATAACACCACTTTCGCATTTATAATATTACACATTCATTCGCATAATCATATCTAACACACAACCTATTTTAACACTAAAATATATATTAAATAGGTATACAAGTATATAATAAATAAAAAGCAAAATATTTTTTTTTTTTTAACATTTAACCGTCTTAGGTTTTTTCAAAATTTTTAATTTTACTTTTTATTTACGTTTAAAAACCCCCGACTTAAAAGAATTTATGTAACTAGACTAAAACAGATAAATTCATATGAAGGTCGGGGGACCGCGACCGTTCTGTGGAACATTTTCTATTCTAAGAGGTCCATGCTTTTCCAATTACATTTAACCGTCGTGGGTTTTTCAAAATTTTTAATTTTACTTTTTGTTACAAACTTTTTAAAGAGCATAGGTTCATTATACACATTTCATTTTTTTTTTCTTCTATTTATATAGAAGAAAAAAAATTAAAACCGCATCCAAAACGGACTAGTAGTTTTGGAGATAAATGGAAACATTAGTTTGTACAAACAAATGTTTCCCGCAGCGGTTAGTTGTTACCATAACACCTATCTAATAACATGCACCAATCAAATCCAAACCCATCCTGAAAACCGCATCAAAATCGGACTAGTAGTTTTGGAGATAATTGGCAACATTGGTTTGCACACACATACTCTCACCCTAAACGCATATACCGTCTCCGTACCGTCGCGGGTAACAAACGCATATACCGTCTCCGTACCGTCGCGGGTAAAAAAAGAAAAAGAATGTCTGGTTTTGTTTACATTTTCACCAGATACTTTTGGAACAGACTATGCTAACTTTTGGAACAGACTATGCTAACTTTTGGAATAGACTATGCTAACTTTTGGAACAGACTATGCTAACTTTTGGAATAGACTATGCTAACTTTTGGAACAGACTATGCTAACTTTTGGTTTAGACTATGATAACTTTTGGAACAGACTATGCTAACTTTTGGAACAGACTATTCTAACTTTTGGAACAGACTATGCTAACTTTTGGAACAGACTATGCTAACTTTTGTAACAGACTATGCTAACTTTTGGAACAAACTATGCTAACTTTTGGAACAGAAAATGCTAACTTTTGGCACAGAGTATGCTAACTCTTGGAATAGACTATGCTAACTTTTGGAACAGACTATGCTAACTTTTGGAACAGACTATGCTAACTTTTGGAACAGACTATGCTAACTTTTGGAACACACTATGCTAACTTTTCGAACAGACTATGCTAACTTTTGGAACAGACTATGCTAACTTCGCGGTTAAATCACAATAAGGATTACATCAGTAACTACGTTATTTGTTCGTTTACAAGGTCAATGTTAAAGACTAAATTAAAACTAATTATTTGTGTTGCATACAGCAGCAGCGATGAGATTACACCAAACCAGTGTGGGTTTATGCCAGGTTGAGGAACAAAGGACGCCACAGTATAAATATAGACCTACGCGCACGTATGTGCCTCCTTTCTATCGTCCAGCAGTTCATGAAACGCCTCTCCAAGCGTTTCTTTGACTCTGCTTTAAAGCACCCCAATCCCCCGATTACGGCGGCGGCCGCCCGATACACTCTCTGCCGTATAATTAGGATTTGCCAACTGAGGCATACCCTTTAAATCCTCGACGACGCCACGACCCTCCTCCAGGAGAGTCCGTCCCGACCCTTGCTTGAGTCAGCCCGCGCCGCTGAGCCTGTAGTTTTAAATTCGTCCCTAAATCATTCCGATCCACCCTGTCCCTTGCTGTCCTCTCCCAGGGATGCCCTAAACCGAGGTCCGTACCCCACAGGGGGTGCCCTTAGCGTAGTCGCTTAGTTTTTAAGTTTTTAAGCCTTGCCTGGAGGCCTTAATTTATTGAAGCATCCACAGGTAAGTCCGGTTAAGCAGACGACAATCATAGGTTGAACTGCGAGATGGCATTAAAAAAAACGTATTTGCATCCCTTTCCTTAATGACATGTTCTTCTATTTAACACATTGTTAGATGTTCTAATTTGTCGCACCTATTCAATTTCATCCGGTACTTATAAACAATATTTAAAAATGTAAATAGTATGACGTGATAATAATAAGTAACATAAAAACTTTTTTACAAAAAAAAAACAACCGACTTCCAAAAAACACTATAAAGTGAAAAATAACTTTAATTTCGGAAGTCGGTGTCTTTGGTTTTTTATTTTAGTTGGCCACCGACTTCCGAAATTAAAGTTATTTTTCACTTTATAGTGTTTTTTGGAAGTCGGTTGTTTTTTTTTTGTAAAAAAGTTTTTATTTTTCACTTTTTAGTGGTTCAGTTTGTAATTTATCTAAGTTACAATAGCCTAATGTCAACTGCTCATTACCTTTTACAAAATATTGCTTTACTCGATGCAGGGTCGTTAATTGTTGAGGAGTTCCCCTAATGAGAACCAGGAGAACTGGAGCTGATTGATAAGTCACCATCAGCTCCATTTCACCATACGCATTGTAACGAGCATAAGTTGCTTATTAACCATATAAAAGTAATCGAATCGCAACCCGTGAAATATTTGTCGTTGAGTAGTTCCGATGGCCATCTGTGCTCTTTATCATCAGCTCCACTTTACCATATGATGATTTCCGAGAGCAAATGCTCAAGTTACTTTAATTAAAAAAAGATGTTTTCAAATCGGTTCGTAAATGACGGAGTTATGCGCGAACAAAAAAGGCAATGCAGAGTAAACGAAAAGATCGTTAATGTAGGCAATGTAGATACATTTTTAGATATTTGTTGATTTTTCAAAAACCGCTCATCCAATTTCGATAAAATTTTCATGGGACCATTTGGAAAGTAAACCCTTTCCAACAAAAAAAGAATTTTTCAAATCGGTTGGCAAGCGACGGAGTTATGCCCGAACAAACATAAAAAAAAAAAAATACAAACATCCGAATTGAGAACCTCCTCCTTTTTTAGAAGTCGGTTAAAAATACATTTGCATGATTTCCGTCATTCACAATTTTACTGTATTCAATTATGTAACGATTTTTGGTATTTAGTTCAAACCGTCGATCATTCCGCGAACAACATTGTTACAGCGAACACATCGTCCATTGAAAGTAAATAATTAATAGTTTGTTACCTACATCTACCTGACAGTCTGGCGCACAGAACACAACACTCCTCTAGCACTGTCCACTGCACTGCTCGGCTTCGGCCGAAAACATTATTTGATTGTTATTTTTTCTTGTTCGTCTTACATTTTATTCTTTTGAGTTTAAACCCTGAACAAAAATATTGTTCCTTCATTACTAAATTCTGGTCCTCCTGCCGGCTTTCCTCGGCGTGTGAAGCCTAAACATAGCTACCTACTAGTGATCGCGTATCTGTGACAATCTAGCATAAAGTTAATTAACAGTGTAACATTTCAAAATTGGCAACACGTTATTATAATTCTTGTCTCTTGAAGATGGCGTTAGAAAGTAAGTACATTTTTATTAATTTTCTTGTACTATCTGAGTATTTTCTTGTTCTATCTTGTACTCAGTCGTTAAGGGTACTCAGAAGCCCGAAAGTCTAACAACCAGTCTTGCCAAGGGGTATCGTGTTACCCAGTTACTAGGTTGTGGAGGGTAGGCAGTAGCTCTGTGAAAAAGCATGGTATTCAGCTGTATCCGGTTAGACTGAAAGCCGACCCCAACATAGTTGGGCAAAGACAGGCAGATTGAAAACCAGCTCTACTCGCAACTTAAGGCGAAAGAGCCCGGGTAGCCGATACATTCAAATTTCTTTAATTACGATTAATTTTTCTTTCTTTTCGAGAATTATAATCATAAAAATCAGCAATACAACTTTCTAAGTTTATAACACTCTATTGAATGACTATTTCATGAAATCATGACATTTGAGGACAAATACTAACTCAATGAGTTGTATTGCTGATTCTAATCATTAAATTATAATTCTGTGATTCTAATGATTAAAGTTACGGTCACGAATCATATCTTGTTCGACATACAACCTGACACTGACCTGCAAGTTGCAAAAAACGTAAGAAAATTTGAATTTAGTGGAGTATCTTAGCGCATGCTCCTTACGTTCAAGTCTTGTTAAGAACAAGACTTCGCGCGTCTTGAAAATACTGTTGGAGCTGCTGAAGATTGTAAGATTATCTTTGCATTGTATAAACTCAATTTCCTTTGCATTGTATAACTGCATAGCACAGATGTGAGTTCTATGTAAGTATACCTTCTTTACCATTTACCGGGTAATATGTCTTTCATTGTCTTGAATGTGCCATGGCGGCTGATAGTATGTCATGCTCACACAAATGTCTCGCTGACGGTGGCGTGTGTATTGGATCATTTAGCTCCCTTCAAAATGGTTGAGCTGAATGGTGCTGATCTATGCGTCATGTTCGTGAACGGGCGCCGTCAGTTGGGGCTGGTCATCACTCAGCTGCCTAGGCTTATTTTTAATTATTTTATTTTTGGATTGTTGTCTTCTTACTATTTGCTGTACTCTGGACGCTCTTAACGCGTACGTATTTTTTTACATCGTTCTCACATATAATTGTAAATTCAACATTAATGATGTAACTAATATTTTTGTAAAAATACAATTTAAAAGAGTGTCCATGGAGTTTCTTGCCCGTTCTTCTCCATAGGTACCTACGCTTTGGAATGGGCAACTAGCTTCATATTTTCTGACTGACCGACTTCTTGACAATTCAAAAGTGCCTGTAAATGGTTTAATTGAAATAAATGGTTTGAGTTTGTGTTTGAGTTTGATACCAATCTAAGTAGAGTCAATCCAGAATTTAGCTACAAGTGTGGGACCTTCAGTACCACCCATCAGATCCTGTAGTTCAAGTGTGAACAATATTTTATATTTTAACTTAATTCCAACTTAGTAAAGTTGGTACTACAAAACCCTGTCCTGACCATTAAACCCAAGTCTAAGTTGCCAATGTCGTGTTAAGATACTTTTTGTCTGACTTAAAGGGTTAGGCTTGGACTGCAGTCGTCGTCATTCTCCTGTCCTCAACCCAATGCATCAGTGGTCGGCGCAACTTGTCTTTTTCTCCCATACTTCTCTATTAGTCATCTACGTAATCACCGTCTGTTTAGCCACATTATCATTCACACAGTCCATTCATCGTTTCTTTGGTGTTCCCCTACTCTTATATCCATCGACATTCGTACTCAAAACGATCCTCACGACATTTTCAAGTATGGACTACAGTAAGAACTCGTTTTGTTACTGTTAGTGTTAGTCTGCATCAGCCCACTGCTGGGCAAAGGCCTCTTCCCATGAGTTCCAGTTCTCTCGATTCAGGGCTAAAGTGGACCACTGGTCGTTTGTTTTCTTCAGCTCCGCGCCATCTTCTACGGGGTCTGTCGCGACGCCTTCCGGCTGTGTCAGGGCTCCACGTAGTGGCCCACAGTTCATTGGGCATACGGCACACGTGGCCAGCCCAGTCCCACTTAGCTTAGCGGCTTTTTCAGTAACGTCAGTATTCTGTATTTTGGAGCGCAGTGTGGTGTGTACACAACACATGGCGCTCCAATCGTTTTGTAATGAGACGGAATATGTTTTAAGTTTATGAAAGACAAAAAAAGATTTTCTAATAGCCTTTTAACCTTCCTAGAGCCCTGTGGCCATGCCTTTTAAGTTATTCAGGGACAAAGGCCACGAAATGTTTTGTTTTACAAAATTGATGTTCCAAGTAACAAGAAAGCCGGTAGTAAGTCTACACATAGGTATCTATCTATAACTTATCTCTAATATACATATTATAAATTAAAGTCGCTTTTCGTGTCTGTCTGTGTGTCCGCGTTGTTCTTTTAAACTACGCAGCGGATTTTAATGCGGTTTTCACGATCATAAAGAGAATTTATTCCGGAAATCATTATCATCATTTCAGCCGAAAGACGTCCACCGCTGGACATAGGCCTCCCCCAAGCACCTCCACTTCGACCGGTTCTGTGCTTCTCGCATCCAACGGGTTCCTTCGACCTTCACAAGGTCGTCGGACCAAATTGTGGAAGGCCTTCCAACGCTACGTCTTACGGTACGCGTTCGCCACTCCAGAACCATTAGGCCCCATCGGCCATCTGTTCTGCGAGCAATGTGCCCTGCCCACTGCCACTTAAGTTTGGTAATTCTTCGGGCTATGTTGGTTACCTTGGTTCTCCTGCAGATCTCCTCCAAGCATAGCATAGATGACTTCTTATAAGGGGGGAGCAGCGCGGCGCAAACGCGGACCTCTTTGCAACAAAGTTGCAAGAGGTCATCGCAGATGTGGCAACGGTCGCCAGACCAGTCAAGACCGCATCTTTGGAGGAGATCGATATGGACGATTCGATCACCAAAGAGGATGTGGTGGCGGCCGTTGCCGCTGCGGGAGGCTGCAGCGAAAGCGCGGTGAAGGGGGGAGCCATCAGGCCCGGTCGCCGTGGCATGGGCGCCATCCGCGTCGAGTGCCCGGTCGCCGCGGCGGTGGCCGCCCTTAAAGCTACCAAAGGACGGTTGCTCGTGGGCTTCAGCTCGGCTGTGGTCCGGCCGCTTGAGGACAAGCAGGCCCGGTGCTTCAAGTGCTTCGCGCCGGGCCACACCCGATCTACGTGTCCCTCCAAGTCCGACTGGGGAGAGTGTTGCTTCCAGTGCGGACAGGAGGGAAACAGGAGTGCCACCTGCAGTGCCGCTACGCCACACTGCCCGCTGGGCACAGGATGGGGGGCAGGAGTTGCCAGCCGCCCACGAGGAAGGGCATAGTGCCGGCGCAGGTTCGCCCTGTCGCCGCCACCGCCGCTGTCGCCGCCGCTGTAACTCCAGCTCCAGCGGCGGCAGCTGAGGAGGGGGGTGCGATGTTGGAATAATGGTTTCCAATCATCGCATCCTCCAGGCGAACACCAACCACTGCAGAGCGGCCCAGGACCTGCTGGTGCAGGCCATGGCTGAGTGGTCGGTGAACGTAGCGGTGGTCGCCGAGCCCTACTCGATCCCCGGCAGTTGGCTGGGTGACGAGGACGGCTTGGTGGCACTAGCGGCGCGGTCCTCCACAGACTCCCCTCCCCTCTCGCTATTAGAGAGGGGACCGGGATACGTGGCCGCCGCATGGGGAGAGGTAGCCCTCGTGGGCGTCTATTTCTCCCCAAACCGCTCTCTCCAGGACTTCGAGAACTATCTCGGAGTCCTGGCCGCCGTGGTCGGCAGGGCGGCGCCGCGTCAGGTCTCCGTATTGGGAGACCTGAATGCCAAGTCGGTGACCTGGGGCAACCCGGCCACTGACCCTCGCGGGCGGGCAGTGGAGATGTGGGCAGCCTCCTCTGGACTCTCCCTCTTCAACAGAGGAAACGTCCAGACATGCGTGCGGCGGCAGGGTGGCTCGATATTAGACGTCACTTTTGCCACCCCTGCGTTGGCCGCGCGCGTGCTGAACTGGCGGGTGGACCTGGTGGAGACCATGTCGGACCACCGCTACTTGCGGTTCGACATCTCCACCGGTGGCCCAAGAGACGCGGCCCCCCTGGGGGCGGTCAGCGTTTCCAAGGTGGGGCTGTCACCCGCCTGGACAGGGAGGCGGCGGCGGAGGCGGCGTTTATCCAGGACTGGCTTTCGCCGCCTTCCGCTGGCCTGGACGTTGACACCGTGGCGGAACACCTGAGGGAGTCTCTGACCGAGGTGTGCAATTCTAGCATGCCTCGGTCCGGCCGACCGCTGTCCAATCGGGCGGTGTACTGGTGGTCGGTGGAGCTGGAGGGGCTTCGAGCAACGTGCGTGGGGGCCAGAAGGGCCTACGCGCGGAGCAGCTCTATGAGATGTACATAGAGGCAAAACTGGTCCTCGAGCGGGCCATCGCCGACGCCAGGGACTCGGCGAGAGCGGAGATGATGGAGGGTCTCGACCGGGATCCCTATGGGAGGCCATACAAGGCGGCGCGCAACAAGCTGCGTCCCTTTGGTCCCCCGGTGGCCGAGACCCTGGGGCCCTCATTCCTGGATGGGGTGGTTCAGTCCCTGTTCCCGTGCAGGGACAACTTCACCCCGCCAGTGATGGACCCTCCGCGGGGGACGGCTCCGCCAGCTGAGGAGGAAGAGGAGGCCCCTCCTGTCACGGAGTCGGAACTCAGCGCGGCGATTGTGCACATCCGCGCCAAGAAGACGGCTCCGGGCCCCGACGGTGTCCCGGCGAGGGTGGTGGCAATTGCCGCCACTCAAATGGAGGAGCGGTTTCGGGACCTCTTTAGCGCATGTCTCTGGGAGGTTCCCGAAACCGTGGAAGGAGGGGCAGTTGTGCCTCCTTCGCAAGGAGGGCCGCCCGGCAGACTCCCCCTCGGCATACCGACCCATCGTCCTGCTCGATGAAGTCGCAAAAATGTTCGAGGGGATAATCGTTGCCCGCCTAAAGGGCCACCTACGGAATGTGGGGCCGGACTTGTCGGACGCTCAGTTCATTTTCCGGGCTAAGCGTTCCACGGTAGACGCGCTGGCCCGCCTTAAGGGCCAGGTGAAGGAGGTGATGGAGGCGGGGGACGGATTGTTGGCGGTGTCATTCGACATAGCCAACGCCTTCAATTCTGTTCCCCTCAGCACCATCCTAGAGGCGCTCCGATTCCACGGGGTGCCTCCATACATGCGGCGTCTACTGGCCAGCTACCTGGAGGATCGGGCGATCGTCTTTGTGAACAAGGCTGGCCAAGTCCGGCGGTACGCAGTCGAGGCCGGCGTTCCGCAGGGGTCAGTCGTGGGACCTCTCCTCTGGAACGTCGGCTACGACTGGCTCTTGCGGGGAACTCTCCTCCGAGGCACGAGTGTCGTCTGCTACGCGGATGACACTCTCCTCACCGCCCCCGAGAGTTTTAGGGAGGCGGCCAACTTGGCCTCGGCGGGCGGATCCTTGGTCGCAGGGAGGATCCGCCGCCTAGGATTGACGGTGGCGCTGCACAAGACCGAGGCTGTGTTCTTCCACGGGCCTCGGCAGCGCCAACCACCAGACGCCCACATTTTTGTGGAGGGCGTCCGAATTGGGGTGAAGGCCCAGATGAAATATCTGGGCCTTGTTCTCGACAGCAGGTGGCGTTTCGGCCCGCATTTTAGCGGGCTGTCGTCGCGCCTGCTGAAGACTGCGGGCGCCCTCTCGTGGCTGCTCCCCAACTTGGGGGGGCCCAGCGCGCGATGCCGGCAACTTTACGCCGGCATCTTGAGAAGTATGGCCCTTTACGGGGCCCCCATTTGCGAGGACTCCCTCAAAAGGAGGGAGAACGCCGCCGCATTGTGGGCCCCCCAAAGGGCCATAGCCCAGCGGGTGGCGAGGACCTACCGCACGGTCGGCTTCTCCGCGGCATGTGCTCTGGCCGGCACCCCGCCTTGGGAGCTCGAGGCGTGGGTGCTCGCCAGAGTATATGAATGGACGGCGGGGCGGAGGGCGAGAGGAGAACGCCCAGCCCCGGAAGAGCGGGAGGCCGTCCGACGGGAGGCAAAGGACGCCATTGTCGTCCACTGGACGCGGGACCTCGCCGCCGCAGCCTTCGGCCGCCGAACCCTCGACGCGATTGGGCCGGTCCTGCGAGACTGGCTCGAGCGGTCGCACGGGTTCCTCTCCTTCCGTCTGGTGCAGGTGCTGTCCGGGCACGGTTGCTTCGGATCGTACCTGCACCGTATCGGGCGGGAGGAGACGCCGTCGTGTCACGACTGTGGCGCGGTGGAGGACACGGCGCAGCACACTCTCGAGGTGTGCCCGTCGTGGTCCGGGCCGCGCCGCAAGCTCACCGCGGCGATCGGAATGGACCTCTTGCTCCCCGGCTTGGTCAACGCCATGCTGGGGGATGAGGGGTCCTGGGCGGCAGTCGCCTCCTTCTGCGAACACGTCATGTCCGAGAAGGAGGCGGCGGAGCGCGCGCGGGAGGAAGACCCTCTCGCGGCGCCGCTCCGAAGGCGGAGGAGGGGTCGAAGAAGACGTCAGTATGACAATCATCTCCGACTCCTCCCAGGTGGAAGCCAGCAGGCGGCGGGTGCAGGGGCATCCTCGCCTGTATTGCACAGGCTTCCACGAGTGCCGGACTGGAATGGCCAGGTGTTCCCGGCCATTCCCGTAGCCCCCCAGCCGGGGGGACATGCGGGGCCCGCCAGATAGGCGGGCATGCGCCGGGGGGGTTGTGGACGAAAAGGCTGAGCCGGATTCCCATGACCCTCCCATCAAGGCGATGAGGGAACACCGCTGAGTTTTAGTGGGTATACTGCCACTCTGGCAGGGAGTCCCACATACTCCGTCTCGTCCCCCGACGAGCGGAGATGCGTAATGTCATTTCTCAGCGACAAAAAAAAAAAAAAAAGTTGGGTTGGCGATCGCAGTATGGTATGGTTGTGGAATGCATAGAGAACGCTGCTGCCCATTCTCCGGTACAACCCTTGGTCGCCTTTTACGACAGCCACGGGAAGTATGGGGTAGTGCTATTCTTTAAGTCCGGCACCACACAGAACAAGTTACATATGCATAAAATATTGCGATTAATATTGCGATTTTTTTGTCAAGTCGTAAAACCGTACGCACGTACGAAGTGTCTGTTTTGAGTGTCAAAATAACTGCGTTCTACTAAATGTTTATGAAAGTATACACGGTCCTTATAACAAAAAAACTTTTTTTTTTGTCTGTCTATCTGTTTGTCCCGGCTAATCTCCGAAACAGTTGGACCGATTTTGACGGGACCTTCACTGGCAGATAGCTGCTGATGCAGACGTTATTATAACTTAGACTACTTTTGTCCAAGTAGCATGTCCCCGTGTGACAATTTCCGTTATTATTAACTATAATTAGTTATTATAAACTATAATCTAACTTAGTACTATTCTACTGTGCTATAGATGGCTATAACTTACAAATTGAAGAGAGTTTCTACAAACTCTCCACAACTTAAAACGATTCTAAGGTCGTGGCACTTACTATGCTGATACATAATTTATTAGCAAAAGGAGAATGACCACCAATGGGCCCCTTAGTTTTGGTGTCGTGTCAAGACTATTTACTTCTCAAAAATTAAGTCGTATTTTTACATGTTCATGTTTTTTTATTAAGATTTCTTTTACCCTAGCTTTGGAAAACATCATTAATATTTATTTTATTGAATTTGTATCAGTTCCGCCATTAAAACTTAACCTGAATGTTGCCAGTCGACAGACTAGGTATCTATGTCAATTAAATAATTGTAATCGATTGAAAATATCGATATTTTACTAATCCGCCGACTAAAATGACCGGAGATAGGCTACAATAGCTTTTCCCCCGTCGTAGAAGCCCCATTTTCAGATTTATCTGGATTTCAAGTAGATGATATTTTCACAAAACTTGAAAAGCTACTGAGAGACAGACTTCAACGACATAAACTCGATGGATTCTTGTTTATGCCATTACTGGTTGGGAACTTGATACTCACTGCAGAGCAATTCAATGAGCTTCTAAATTGTAACCCTATGTTATATGATCACTTTCCAAATCCTTCTGTTGCTCTCAGCATATTCTTAGTAAAACTCTGAACAGGTGACAGTAATCAAAGACTGTCAACTCTTTTTAAAATGCCAAAATCAACTTTATAATATCATTATTTTAATTTCAAATATATGTTTAAAACGAAAAAAAAACTTGTTTTATAACCTCAATTTCAGGATTCCCAAAAATAAGATTTCTCGTAAACTAGGGTGAAAAATTGAAAATCGATTTCAGAATATGAAAAGGTGATTCTAGGTCTACAAAACCAAGTTAAAACCTCCGTGAAACGCGAAGTTTTTTAGGGGCCCAAAACTTCTAACAAAATGGACATTATCCTTTGCCACCATGCATTACAAATGACATCACATCATTACAAACAAAATGTTATAGAAATGACTTGTGAAAATAATTGTTGTTAATACCTACTTAATTGTGTATACTTCGACCCAACCTTGAACAATGACTTCATTACGCATGTAGGGTAACGTGCACGCGTGTATCGTAATTAAAAATTATAATTTATTTTTGGTAGTTGTAGAAACATACAGAAACTCTGCAAACGTGTAGGTCTCGATATCTTAACATGATAAAACAAAAAGAAATTAATGTTTTGTTTTGGGGTCATCAATCACTGATTGTGTACTCACTTGTCTTAAAATATCAGTTTAAAAATCTGTTTTGGGGTCATCAATCACTGATTGTGTACTCACTTGTCTTAAAATATCAGTTTAAAAATCTGTTTTGGGGTCATCAATCACTGATTGTGTACTCACTTGTCTTAAAATATCAGTTTAAAAATCTGTTTTGGGGTCATCAATCACTGATTGTGTACTCACTTGTCTTAAAATATCAGTTTAAAAATCTGTTTTGGGGTCATCAATCACTGATTGTGTACTCACTTGTCTTAAAATATCAGTTTAAAAATCTGTTTTGGGGTCATCAATCACTGATTGTGTACTCACTTGTCTTAAAATATCAGTTTAAAAATCTGTTTTGGGGTCATCAATCACTGATTGTGTACTCACTTGTCTTAAAATATCAGTTTAAAAATCTGTTTTGGGGTCATCAATCACTGATTGTGTACTCACTTGTCTTAAAATATCAGTTTAAAAATCTGTTTTGGGGTCATCAATCACTGATTGTGTACTCACTTGTCTTAAAATATCAGTTTAAAAATCTGTTTTGGGGTCATCAATCACTGATTGTGTACTCACTTGTCTTAAAATATCAGTTTAAAAATCTGTTTTGGGGTCATCAATCACTGATTGTGTACTCACTTGTCTTAAAATATCAGTTCAAAAATCTGCTTTTTTTGTGTCCACGCACACCACCAAATACCCCAATTAGAATATTATGTTATTATTAATTATTTCATAATAAAATTCAAACACTGAATTTTTACTACTATTTAAACAACGTTCTACATACATATAAAAAAATTAAATAAAATAAAAAAAGCCTTTTATTTCATGCATTTAAAAAAGGATTTTTAACATTTTTACATGTATTGTGTATTTTAGTACAATGTAAGTAATAATTTGAAAAAAAACTTTTTACAAAAAAAAACAACCTACTTCCAAAAATAGTACTAAAAATTGAAAAATAACTTTAATTTCGGAAGCCGGTTGTTTTTTTTTTGTAAAAAGTTTTTATTTTTCACTTTTTAGAGGGTCCGTTTGTAATATATCTAAGTTACAATAGCCAAATGTCAACTGCTTATCACTTGTTACAAAATATTGCTTTTCCCGATGCTGGGACGTTAAATGTTGAGGAGTTCTCCTGGTAAGAACCAGGAGAACTCCTCAACAACCACTCACCATTTAAAAAAATACCCAAATCGTTATAGCTTTGCCTATAAAATTTGAGGGTTTCCCTCGATTTCCATGGGATCCTCTCATCAGATTCCAACTTCATGATAATGGGACCACCTCGAGAGTATACCCTTTCAAACAAAAAAATAATTTTGAAAATCGGTCCACAATTGGCGGAGTAATCGCGTAACAAACACACTTCGAATTGAGAACCTCCTCCTTTTTTGAAGTCGGTTAAAAATAATTGATAGGTGAGTAAGCTGTTGCTATCGTTACATAGGTAATAATTAATTAATTAATTTCATAATATCGTTTCATTTTACTTCAGTTTGCGATAGTAGATAAAAATTAGAAATATAATAATACATTTTAGTGTAATACTTAATGTATAAATTAATAACGTTGACATTCAATAATAATATACTAACATAGTTATAAGTATGATTTACATTGTATGGAATATTTTTGATTTTGAAATAAATGAATAATAATAATAAGTAATAGTTAAAATGTCAATTTGAGTGATTGTTATATATATATATATATATATATTTTTTTTTTTACTTTGTATATTAATTTAAAATGAAAATGTTAATAAGAATTTAAGTAAAAAAGCATGCATGAACCCCTCAAGTAGCGAGGGTGAAGGCCTCCTCCAGAGAACACCAGCGATCTCGGTCTTTGGCTTCTGTCAGCCAGTTTTTCTACATATAAGTAACAATAATACAAAAAGTCCAACAACAACAACAACAACAATACACACACAACACACATATAAATAGGTATCAATGTGTATTGAGCACTAAAATTGTATATAATTAAGTTAATTATGGTAACAAATTAGTCATCAAGCTGGAGTCGAGTTTGATTGACCTACCATAACTCCTCTCACTGTGGCTAAGACACCTTACCAGGCTCCATTGTGTCAAACTTAGCCACACTGTACGCAATTGGGATAACAGCCGTACTAAGCTGTGAAGCCCAGTGTGTACAGGACCCTATTACTAAGACTTCGCTGTCTGTCCGTCTGTCTGTCACCAGGCTGTATCTCAAGAACCGCGATAGCTAGACTGTTGAAATTTTCACAAAGTATGTATTTCTGTTGCCGCTATAACAACAAATACTAAAAACAAAATAAAATAAATATTTAAGGGGGGCTCCCATACGACAAACGCGATTTTTTTGCTCGATATCAAAAATGGAAACAAGTAGGCACTTGAAATATTCACAAAATACTCAGTTGTATTTTAACTTTAATAATAAATAATAAAATTAAAATAAAATAAATATTTAATGGGGGCTCCCATTCAACAAACATGTTTTTTTTCGGCGTTTTTGCCTTGTGGTACGGAACAGTTCGTGTGCGAGTCCGACTCGCACTTGGCCAGTTTTTTTTGAAGTCTGTTGAAAATATCTACGCACGTGCACAGTCGCACACGTGTATAGGTCTAGCGCAGTAGGTGGTACGTCGTGAATTTTAGTTTGTTTTGACTGTACAGCGGAAGTGTTATATGTATTAATTTACGTAGTTTTAATTTTTTTAAACTACGTAAATTAATATAACACTTCCGCTGTACACTTTTTTCGCGATCAATCGCTTGCCTAAGCGGACGTGCTTTTTGTTTTGCTTATCATGTGTTTTAAATAATTACCACTAAATTGTTATCGAAGCGCACGGCAGTGCGCAGGCCAATTTTGCAGCAAGTGGCCGCACGTACGCCGTGCACTATTTACCTGAACCGCTTCGAGCTACTTTTGACCACCCTGTATCTAACTATTTGTTACACGAAATCGAATCAAACTTCAGATACATAATACCATGACTGCTGTTAGTTCGAATACCAAATTTCATAACTGTAGCTTTAATAGATTCAAAGTTATGGACTTTTCAAAATAGCTAAAGTGGCACTGACTGACTGACTGACTGACTCACTCACTTAGAGTTAATCAAAATATTTAGGGACTTCTAGTAGCCTAGAAACTTGAAATTTGGCACGAAGCTAGTCATTAGCATGAAACTAAAGGAAAAATTAAAAAAATGGTCAAGTGTGAGTCTGGCTCGCGCATAGAGGGTTCAATATTAAATTTTTATTCTAGCCGGCCTAGAAACTTCTAACCGGCCTAGAAACTTGAAATTTGGCACGAAGCTAGACATTAGCATGAAACTAAAGGAAAAATTAAAAAAATGGTCAAGTGTGAGTCTGGCTCGCGCATAGAGGGTTCCGTATTAATTTTTTATTCTAGCCGGTCTAGAAACTTCTAAACGGCCTAAAAACTTGAAATTTAGCATGAAGCTAGACTGTTGGGGCGTCTACTTGGAGATTGTTGCAAATAAGAATACCAGATATTTTCTCAACTTCATGCGTTGCGTTTACTCCAAGGACTCAAAATCGAATGCACATAGAGGTAGAGACCCGACATTCAAAACGAACACTTTCATTCGCGACCCGGTCGCGCGCGCAGGTCGTTAAGCGTATTTTTCGCGTCGAGGTGTCGCCACTGTTGCTCGCCGCCTACACCGATGAGTCTTGCTTGAGTAGCCCGCGAGTTGTCGTGAGGTCACGATAGATGGCGTTGTGGGTGGCGAACATGCCGGCCGCCTTGGAATCCTTTGGGTTTCAAGACTTAAATTGCTGCGACGCCGGCGGCCTCGACTCCGCCGATATCCTGGCCACCACTCGTCGTCGATGGCACGGAAGTGGGCAGATCTTGGAGAAGGCTCGCTGCACAGAGCCCGTCGCTGTTTGGAGTTCAGCTACACGGCTCACACCATCGGTTCCTGTGAACACTTTTACAATTCTGCCCATGCGCCATTTCAGAGGCGGTAAGTTGTCCTCCTTGATGACGGCAAGGGTGTTAAGAGCTAAGTTCTGAGTGTGAGTCTTCCACTTAGTCCTGGTCTGAAGCTCTGAAATATAGTCGGTTGACCACCGCTTCCAGAACTGCTGCCTCATTTGCTCTACCCTCTGGAATCGCGTCAGGCGATTAATTGGCTCTTCCGTCAGGTCTTTGCAGGCTGGTGAGAGGAGTGGCCGGCCGATCAGGAAGTGTGCCGGGCTAAGTGGAAGAAGGTCATGTGGGTCTGAGGACATAGGAAACATTGGACGGGAATTCAGGACGGCTTCGATCTGTGTCAACACTTTTTTTTTTTTTTTTGAGGATGGGAAATCATCAAATGACTCCGAGCGGAAGGGAGTGTCAGACTCTTACTGACTAAAACCCACCCGTGTTCCTTCCTTAGCCCTTTATGTTCCGGGCCAGCGGTAACCCTTTCGGACAATCCCGCTGACCCGGCAGGCTTCGGCCCTAAGGGGCCCCTCCTCGATGCTGACATCTCTTTGAGGCGCGCGTGGAACACGTACGCGCCGTCCGGCATGGGCCTGGTCCTGATCGGGCGGTGAGCTACCCATTACTCTCCGCCCGCAGGCCCGCACCTACGGTGGCCGGGAGTCGTCACGCGGCTCCCGACGCCCGGAGCGTCTCCCGCGGCGGCTGGGACGGGAGGCTCTCTCCCTGAGCCGTTCCGCCACCTCCTTCGCTAGCATGACTGCTTCGCAGAAGGAGGTGACTGCCTCCCACTCCCTCTCGCCCCGGACCATGGCTTGCACCAGGGCCGGACGCGAGAGGTCGCCGTCGCTGCCAATCGCCTCTACGAGGACACGGCGGTGCTCCGCCCAAGCGGGGCAGACCTCCACCGTGTGCTCCACCGTGTCCTCTGGGCGATCCTGGCAATGGTGACACCCGGGCGTTTCCTCCCGCCTGATGATGTGCAGGAACCTCCCGAAGCTTCCGTGTCCGGTGAGGACCTGCGTCAGGCGAAAGGTGAGGGCGCCGTGGCGCCTCTCTAGCCACTCCTCAAAGAGGGGTCTTATCGCCGCTATCGCGGCGTGCCCTGCGCTGGGTTGCGACAGTCGCTCTTTCCATGCCGCCATGAGATCGCGCCGGAGATCCGTCCGCTCCGCAGCGATTTGCCGCGGAAGCGGATCCTCCCCCCGGCGTAGTGCCTCCGCGCGCCACTCATACAGGCGCGCGAGGACTATCGCCTCCAGATCCCATGGCGGCAGTCCGGCAAGGAGGCTTGCCGCCTCGCCAGAGATCGTGCGGTAGCCCCGGATAGCCCTTATGGCTACCACCTTCTGGGGATCTGTGTCAACACTGTGCCGAATTCCTCGTACGTTAGATTAGCGGTACCCATGACCCGCCTCAGGTGGTGTTTACAGGATTTAACTCCTGCCTCCCATAATCCCCCAAAATGAGGAGCGTACGGCGGTATAAATTTAAACTCTATATCATCATTACTTAAGTTATCAATAATTTGACGTGAATGCTCATTAAACATTAATTTAACTTCTTTCATGGCTCCAATAAAATTTGTCCCGTTATCCGAGAAAATTTGAGCCGGCTTACCACGACGGGATATAAACCTTTTCAATGCTAATATGTACTCTTGTGCAGAAAGGGTACTGACCAATTCAAGATGTATGGCTCGCGTTATGAAACAAACAAATAGGCATATGTACCCCTTTTCAAGTTTAGCCCCCCTACCTTTGCGGTTCAGTACAGATATGGGTCCAGCATAGTCGACCCCACAGCGAATAAAAGGAAAACCCGGTTCCAACCGCTCCGCAGGCAAGTTGCCCATGATTGGGGAAACGGTCTTTCCCTTAAGTCGCGTGCAGCGGACGCAATGATGAACCACCTTTCTGGCCAGATTTCTCCCCCCTAATGGCCACCAACTCTCACGCACGGTGGCAAGTAGCAGTTGGGGACCAGCATGGAGAAGTTTATCATGGAAATGCTGAAACAATAATAATGTGAAACGATGTTTACAGCATAATAAACTAGGGTGTTTTTTAACATACCCGAAGTTAGGCGAGTTAGTTAAGCGTCCGCCTACTCTTATTATATCATGGTTATCTAAGAATATGTTAAGGCTAGAAATTGCACTAGTAGTTTGTAATGGTAAGCTACCCTTCAATTTAGTATATTCACTAGGGAAAGCTTCCCGTTGCGCGAGTCGCGTTAACAGTTGCGTTGCCGACCGCAACTCATTCACTGAGAACGGCCCTATAATGCGCTCCTGTCGTTGTGTGCGTGAATTGTGGATGAAACGCAGTACATAGGCACCTGTACGCCTTATGCGGTTATACGAAGAAAACCGTTCAAAATCAATGACTGTATTTTGTGTGACGTCACAGACCATTGCTGTAGTATGTGGTTTTAGTTCCGGTAGGTCAGCAGAGTAGTCAGAACGCGAGACTGTGCCCTGCTGCGACTCCATCAACTCATGACACTGCAAGAATGGTGGACCGTTCCACCACAGACTACATTCACCGAGTGTGTCCAAGCTGACCCCGCGTGAGACTAAGTCCGCTGGATTATTTTTAGTACCTACATGCGACCATATAGCATTACTCGTAAGCTCATTTATTTCTACTACTCTATTTTGAACGAAGGTTTTCAACGAGTGAGGCGACATTCGAAGCCACCCAAGGACAATGGTTGAATCTGTCCAAAAGAAAGTTTTATAAAAGGTCAACCGTAATGAACTAATTATTTTTCTATATAAACGTGCGCCGATCAACGCCCCGCATAATTCTAGGCGAGGTATACTAGTTGGTTTTAAAGGCGCGACCTTGCTTTTGGCACAGAGTAACTTACAAGTAACAGCTGAGTTATCTGAGTATGTACGTACGTACGTGCATGCGCCGTATGCACACTGAGAAGCGTCACTAAAAATATGTAATTCTATGTATTGTGTGTGCGAACTCATTACACAACGCGGAATGCGTAATGTACGTAAACATTGTAGGGTACTAATGAATTTATCCCATGATAATACAACATCATTAGGAACTGGGTCGACCCAATTTATTTTACACAACCATAACTTTTGCATAAAATTTTTGCTATTATTATTGCCGGTGCTAACATACCTAACGGGTAGTAGGTACACCTGCGCTATCACTGACAACATGCTACGTTTAGTTAATGGGTACGTATTATTATTTACTCGTGATGTGAAATGTAATTCATCATTTTTATTGAACCATCCCATACCTAAAGTTTTATTTTGACATTGATCTCCTAATGCCAATCTTTTTGATATGTCATGGGCAGTGATGTCCAAATTAAATATCCATTTACGTAATGGAAGACACGCCCATTTTAACGTATTAGTGACCTTATCACACATGTCAAATAAACTACTTAAGTCATCGTTACCCATCAACACATCATCCACGTAAAAGTCATCCCTAATCACAGTAGCTACCTGTTCATCCTCACATTCACGCGCCAGTTGGTTCAGACACCTCATGCTCAGATAAGGCGCTGATGCCGTGCCGTATGTCACAGTGTTAAGGCGATATATACCTATTGAGTCAGACGGATTTTTACGCCACAGAATCAGCTGTAAGTCACGTTGATCTGGCTGTATTAAAATTTGACGGTACATTTTTTCCACGTCGGCACATGCTACGTATTGATACTGCCTAAAACGTAATAATATGGAAAAAATGTCGTTTTGAAGCGGTGGCCCAATAAACTGTATACTGTTCATCGACTTACCTGTAGATGTCACTGCGCTCGCATCGAACACCGTGCGCAATTTAGTGGTACTACTATTTTCATTTATTACACCGTGGTGTGGTAAGAAATAGTGAGGTGACCCGTATGTATCTACCCGACTCATGTGACCGAGATTTTCGTATTCACTCATGAAATTAATATATTTTTCCCTAAATTCGGGGAAACGAGTGAACTTACGTTCAAGTGACAACAAACGTTTTTCAGCCGCACTGTAACTTTCTCCGAGAACTGTAGGCGATTCCTTAAAAGGAATACACACAGAGAATTTACCTTCTTGAGTACCTACGAGTTGTCGTTTCAACGAAAATATTCTCGCATTTTTGCTCGTCGGCACTAAGGATATTCCCAGTGTTGGGAATCTCTTCGAGTTCCCAAAATTGTTTTAATTGTGTATCTAATGCTTGCGAATAGTTACACTGAACCTGATTAATGCGCAGGCCGTTATTATTATTATACAAAGGTCCAGACATTATCCACCCTAGCTTAGAGTTTTGCAAATAAGGTCCATTTTTCAACCTAATTTTACCATCAATCAACAAATCCCAAAACTTATCTGCACCTATCAGGATATCAATATCCGACGGCGAATGAAAGGTGGGGTCAGCCAGTTGAATATTGTCTGGGATACTAATATTATTTACATTTATAGAAAATGCCGGTAACCTATTAGTAATACACGGCAACACTAAACATTCAATATTAGTATGATAACGCTTATCTTTCGAACGTAATAATATTTTACAAGTGTGGGTAGACTTCGAGATCGAATGACCTACACCCGTAACTTGACAAGTGGACTGTATTAAACTTGCATTTAGCTTATCACATAAACATTTTCTAATAAAACACTGTTGGCTACCATTATCAAGAAGCACGCGTGCGGTGTGATAATCATTATTATTATCTGCAATATCCACCAGCGCTGTGGAAAGCAGTACGGTAGGTAACACGGAATACGTTTGTTCACAAAGCGAGTCGGTACTATCAGCTGATGCATGTAACGAAGTTGAGACATTATTAGAAACGTTAGTGGGTATCGGCTGCGACTGCGTATTATTCGCACCTACCACGTTCTTGTCCACGCTCTCGACATGAATCAAACTATTATGCTTTTCAAGGTGACACAGCCTACACGGGCCGAATGTACACTCTTGTACCGCATGACCTGAACGTAAACAATTTTTACAGATATTTGTTGTGTTTACCAAGTTAATCCTATCTTGAACAGGTAAATTAATAAACTTGGAACACGTATAAAGTGAATGATTACCTTTGCACATCACACACACGCGCGGACCACGCTTGTTCGTTTTCGACGTGTTATTCTTATTATTATTTTTATCACCAGTGTTCGTAGCGACGTAACTATGAGTAGATTGGTTTTTGTTTTGTGTTTTTTCACTACTTTTGTTGTCCTGTGAATGTTTACTGTGGTTTACCTTTATAATATCCAACACATCCGCCCTGTCTTTGAGAAACTTAAGTAAATCGTCTAACTTTACGAATGGCGGCTTAGTGTTCGCATTATAAAGTGTACCTTGATACTGTTCCCATTCACGTTCAGTACTGGGATCTAACTTCGAAACAACCAAATAAATAATTAACGTGTCCCACGCATGCGTTTGTTCCCCCAGTGAGGAAAGCGCACGTAGGTTTCTTAGCACAGTGTCTATAAGCTTCCTTAATTGTGAAGCCGATTCTTTATGTAAAGAAGGAATCGTATAAAGGGACTTGACGTGGTTATGTTGCAATAGCCGTAGGTTGTTGTAACGATTCTCTAGTAGCTCTCATGCGTGAGAGTAATTGTCGGCTGTAAACTCCAATGCACCAATAACTTGCGATGCACTATTCGTTAACGACGATCGTAAATAATGGAATTTTTGTATACTGTCTAAATCCTCCCGCTCATGGATCATAGTACAATAAGAATTCTTAAACTCCAACCAGCTATCGTACGAACCGTCAAAGGTAGGTATCTTAATGTCCGGTAACTTTACACATATTTTACCTTTCATGACTACATTATTATTATTTACAGGTACCTCCTTCTGCAGCAAGAGTTTGGCAGAAGCTACAGTCCTATAATACTGATCTTCGAAACGGTCTCGGTCTTCCAATTGTTTTGGAAGATCGAGCTCGTCCGTGCTTTCTTCAATTAAACTTTGTAACTCGGTGTAATTATCTAACAAACTCGAACTGTTATCTACGCGTAACTGTAACTCTAATATTTGTTGGTCATCTAATGGGCATTTACATCTTTTAACATAATTTTCTAATAAAGTTAACCGACCTTTGGTTACTGCTCTTTTCTTAACAAGTTCCGACATCTTAGCTTCACTCATTTTAAGGGAATATAAGAACACAAGAGTACTCACTGTAATCCTTCCTGTATGATGTGGACTTGCGCCCCGTACCGCCCGCTCAAACCCGCGAGATTACAACTCACGGCGTCGTCGGGTTATAACACCGGTTGGGCACCGCCGCTCAACAACTAGGAACACAACAGGAATATTAAACACAGACCGAGATAGGATGGGTAATTGGTAGGAAAGTCAGACCTGCCACTCCTCTAATCCACTCGAACTCCTGAAGGTAGGTAGGTACTCGTTGCACGCGTTCTTGTAATGGCGGGTGAACTTCTTCTTCGTAATAATGCGACGAATGCTTGAAACTTCACCACGTATAGAACTCCTCTTCGTTGTTCTTAATAATTTGGCTCAGAAGGACCATATGTTGGGGCGTCTACTTGGAGATTGTTGCAAATAAGAATACCAGATATTTTCTCAACTTCATGCGTTGCGTTTACTCCAAGGACTCAAAATCGAATGCACATAGAGGTAGAGACCCGACATTCAAAACGAACACTTTCATTCGCGACCCGGTCGCGCGCGCAGGTCGTTAAGCGTATTTTTCGCGTCGAGGTGTCGCCACTGTTGCTCGCCGCCTACACCGATGAGTCTTGCTTGAGTAGCCCGCGAGTTGTCGTGAGGTCACGATAGATGGCGTTGTGGGTGGCGAACAAGACATTAGCATGAAACTAAAGGAAAAATAAAAAAGAGGTCAAATGTGAGTTTGGCTCGCATGCAGAGGGTCCCGTATTTTTTTCTAGCTGGAACTGGACATTACCATGAAACTAAAACAAAAATTTTAAAAGCGGTCAAGTGTGAGTTTGGCTCGCGCACAGAGGGTTCCGTAGGTATTAAATTTTTTTTATAGTCGGCCTAGAAGCTTGTAATTTTGCACGAAGCTAAAGTAAAAATAAAAATGCGGTCAAGTGTGAGTCAATGCTATCACACATTCTGTAATCCGTGTTCCGTATAAAAAAAATAAGCTTATTTTTTAGGTAAGTATGGGACTTTCTTAGAAAGGTAAATTATTAAAAACCTTAAAACATGTCAAATGACGTATGTCATAAGATATAAAAGCAAAATATTTTTTAAGAATACTTATTTAGCCTCTTTTAAATTGTTTTGTTAAGCAGATTCATATTTCTATTTCTAAAAGTATATTTTTTAAAAGTAAAACTAATATCATTAATATTTCAAAGTGTAACTTGAAGTTTTGAAGTTTTGAGCAGTGCTTTTGTTTACCGGGAGCAGTTTCCGATATGTTTAGCTTACGCAATCACCATTCATAAGAGTCAAGGTTTGAGCTTGGACAATACTTTAATTGATATTGGTTCTTCTATATTCACTTGTCGTCAAGCCTACGTACCATTATCTAGCGTAAAAAATTTGAGTGGTGACCATTTAATAAATATCGATCCTAGCCAGATCAAAGCACAAGAAAGTGCTATTGTTGAGTACAACAGATTAAGGTCGCTCTATAGACCGTATTTAAAAAATATATGTGTGCAAAAGAATAAGTTAAAAAAACAGCTGATAGAGAATGGTCTATACGTCCAAACATTGCCGCCAGCGGGCTCATCATTTAATAAAAAACTGACCAAGTGCGAGTCGGACTCGCACACGAAGGGTTCCGTACCTACCAAAGGCAAAAACGCCTAAAAAAACATGTCTGTTGTATGGGGGCTCCCATACAACAAACATGTTTTTTTTTTGGCGTTTTTAAATATTTATTTTATTTTAATTTTATTATTTATTATTATAGTTAAAATACAACTGAGTATTTTGTGAATATTTCAAGTGCCTACCTGTTGCCATTTTTGATATCGAGCAAAAAAGGGCAAAAAAATCGTGTTTGTTGTATGGGAGCCCCCCTTAAATATTTTTTTTATTTTAATTTTATTATTTATTATTATAGTTAAAATACCTACAACTGAGTATTTTGTGAATATTTCAAGTGCCTACCTGTTGCCATTTTAGATATCGAGCAAAAAAGGGCAAAAAAATCGCATTTGTTGTATGGGAGCCCCCGTTAAATATTTATTTTATTTTGTTTTTAGTATTTGTTGTTATAGCGGCAACAGAAATACAAAATTTGTGAAAATTTCAACTAGCAACAATCTAGCTATCGCGGTTCTTGGGATACAGCCTGGTGACAGACAGACAGACGGATAGACGCACAGACAGCGAAGTCTTAGTAATAGGGTTCCGTTTTTACCCTTTGGGTACGGAACCCTAAAAAACACTTCGTAAGAGGTAAAATAATAAAAAACCACAATAATAAAAAAAAAAGAAAACCTAGGCTATACAATTTAATCCTACACGGTCGTGTATCTACCCACTTGGCAAAAAGAAATGAAATCCCACCAAAAACATATAATGTTGAAAAAGAAGGCCAACTTCCTTACTTCATGTAGATGTTTGACCAGCAAAAGAGTTGAAATCGAAAAAACGCCAAGTTATAACCATTTTCTTTGCACCGGCCTTATTTTGCAATTCTGTTGTAAGTAATTTGTGTTTGAAACTTTTTAGATATCAATACAATAATATTGTTCCATTTAAACTTGGCGGGTTTTAGAAAACAATAAAATAATATGCATGAAAAATAACTATAACACAACGAAAACCCGCCAAGTGTAAAAGGAACAATATTATTGTATTGATATAGTTTTCCTCTGCGAACTTGCGTGCCGGTACGCAAGTTCGCAGAGGAAAACTATATAAATTCTATAGATTATGAAGGCGCCTAAGAGCGCCACAGTTTTTATATCTTTTTAGGCACTGCAACAGTAGCTTAGTTGTATCTTTATATCCTATATAGGTACTATAATTATGATCGATAATTTGATTTGTGACCTAGACAGTTTTTCTGTGTCTGAGACTAAAATCTGTAATGTTGCAGACTGTAAACATTTTATCCCCGCTATAGACAAAACATTAATTTAGCTCACCCAAAATATTCGCAGCATAAACAGAACCATGAACGGTTTTGAAGTGTTGTTACAAAATCTTGGTATAAGCTGTGATATAATTGTCCTGACAGAATGTTGGTTGTCCAATCAGACACTCAATTTACCACCCCTGGATGGTTATTCTTCCCACAAAACAAATCGACACATAAATCAAAATGATGGCTTAGTACTTTATATTAAGGAAAATCTGAAAGCAACAGTAGAGGAACCGATAGTTCAGCATAGTAATTGCTTGATCATTGAAATTAGCCCCGATATAGTGGTAATGGCTATTTACAGACCACCTCCTCCTCATGGGCGATATAGGCGACATAAATATTAACATTGTTTCCGGGAAAATCGATAATCATGCACATAATTACCTAAACATCTGCTCAAATCACGGACTATTGCCAGCATAACATTACCCCACGCATCAAAGTGGGTCATGCCTAAATCATATTATTTTGAAAACAAAAAAGCCAACAAAAACGTTCATTACTAATTCTTCGCTAACTGATCATAATGCAATTTTACTAACATTACAAATATCATTACCGAGAAAAAACTGCGTGCGCAGCTATATCAAAGTCAATATTATTATGGCAAAACTTGAAACTGACATACGCAGCATAAATCTTGACCCAGTTTACAACTCATGCGACGCAAATATTTCCCTAAAATACTTTATAGGCTCACTGCAACATGCAATAATTAAAAACACTTTCACTACGACAATGCCTAAGAAATATAGTAATGTTAAACCCTGGATCACACCAGGTCTTGTCCTGAAAAATCTAAACTCGCACCTGACAACGAGGTACTTAGCGCAATGTACTAAAGATATAGGAACTTCTGTAGAAAATCAAAATCCAACATGATAAATATGAGCTTCAATCAGCGGGAAAAAATACTAAACTAGTCTGGAAATATATAAGAAAAAATTAATTAAGCCCAAAAAACTCTGAACCTCCACTTGATTTACTATCAACAGATATTAGCCCATCCAGAGCAGCAGATAATTATTTCTGGGTTAAAAGGTGACCGTGCAGTCGGGTGGGATAATATACCAAATAGGATCCTTAAGAAATTTAAATACCTACTTGCTCAACCTTTAACACATATCTTTCAGCTATGTCTGTCAAAGGGAGTTTTTCCTAGCCTACTTAAAAAAGCATTGGTCACCCTTGTATTCAAATCTGACAAAGGACGGAAGGGACAAGTACTGCGTTAATAACTACAGACCCATTTCGGTCTTAACAGGCCTCTCAAAAATTTTGGAAAGAATTTTATATAATAGGTTAATAAAATATCTTGAGGATAACAAATTACTTTCAGAAAATCAATTCGGTTTTAGACAAAAGAGGTCAACCTGCCAAGCAGTTCACAAATTGACAAATTATGTTACTACAAGTCTGGATAATAGCTTACATTGCATGGGAATTTTCCTGGATCTTGCCAAGGCTTTCGACACTATTTCTTGCTCTAAACTATTGCACAAGCTTGAAACACTTGGGATAAGAGGAACACAACTCCTACTTTTTTCTGATTATCTTAGCAATCGATATCAGAGTGTAAAACTCGGTCAATATAAAAGTTCAGAACTTAAAAACAGCGGCTACGGCATTCCACAAGGAAGTATTTTGGGACCAACGTTTTTAGTAGGTATACATAAATGAACTGTGCGACCTGAAATTACCAGATGGTTTAATAATGTCATATGCAGATGACACAGCCCTATTATTCACGGCTAAGTCACGAGACGAGGTCTATAAATATGCGCAGAGTGGCCTTAACATTGTATCAAATTGGCTAAGTATAAATCTACTAACAATAAATGCAGATAAAACCAAATATATTCTCTATTTAGAATGAAAAACACTAATATACCGCTTACTAACCTTACCATTTATGCTCATAACTGTACGCCGGACGCTGACGCTGCTTGTTCGTGTCCTACTCTAGCTAAAGCCGATTACATGACATATTTGGGTGTCACAATTGACACAAATCTAAATTTCCGTAAACACATTGATTTGCAATGTACTCGAGTTCGTAAACTCATATATATCTTTAAGAATTTACGTCACATTGTTGACTTTAAATTAATTAAACAGGTATATTTAGCTTTGTGCCAATCTGTACTTGCATACTGCATAACTTCTTGGGGTGGTGCTGAAAAGTCCATTTTACTTCCTCTAGAACGCGCTCAAAGATCAATTCTAAAGGTTGCCACCTTTAGGCCTTTCAGATTTCCTACACACCAGCTGTACATTGCTTGTGAGGTGGTAACAGGTTACAGTACGCCAATTATTTATACTGCACATCGTATTACACCAGCACGTTGAACTCGCTTATTTTAAGCCAGTACCTTCTGACAAGAGAAGGAAGGATTTGGTCTGCATAAAGCCTCTAACTAGACATGCTTTTGTAAACCGATTCTATGTTTATTTAGGACCCCATTTATATAATAAGCTCAATAGGATACTTAATATTTATAGTGCCAGTTACAAACATTGTAGTCTGAAAATATGCGAATATTTGGGTAACCTTGATTACACAGACACAGAAAGACTTCTAGAAGTACTTCAATAATTATGTAGATACTGAATTGGAAATTTTTAATTTGTATTTAGTACTCTACGATAGTATTTGTATTTAGTTAGTATGTACTTTAAGATAGCATTATTTAAATAAATAAATAAACTATGGACAAAAATAAGCAGATCGCTTAGTCTGGGGATGGTCTGAAACACAGGTTTTTATTAACCTAGTTCAGGCGGGTCGCCACAAGTTAAAACATCAGTACCAAAGCACTTTTCATAGATAATTAAAATGTGTAAATTAAAGTAGTTTTTAAATAAGTATTTAAACCAATCTGTTAAGAACGTGGTACTACTAAGTATTTATAAGTTTATAAATGTATTACTTTGTAAAAGGACCTAAATAAATGATTAAAATTTCGTTTACGATAAAAAATGACCTATTTATGACGTCGGTTGAAAATGACAGAAAAAGATTCATTAATCGATTCTGAACAAACTACTTTCATATTGTGCCTTAATTCAGTTGCACATTGTATATTGTGGATGTGGGGATTATTGAAGCAAGTTTAACATAAGTCTGTGTCCTACAGCTATGGACGTCGCACAGAGGACAGAGCTGGCTATCATGGAGAAGCAGAAGCCCATGAACGCCGTGATCGAGCGCGGAGACTCTGCCGTGCAGCAGTTCTACCGCGGCGCCGTCGTGTTCCTCACGGGCGGCTCCGGCTTTCTCGGCAAGCAGCTCATCGAGAAACTCCTCAGGTGAGGGATTGTAACTAATGCGTCATTGTCATTCAGAGCCTGATTCCACCCACTGCTGGGCACAGGCCTGTCTTTACTGGTGCTTATCACCACGTTCCTCTGCCAGCCTTGTGGCGGCATCTACATCGCCACATGCGAACGTCACGAAAAATCCTGCATTGCGCAAGCAGAGTTTACTGCGCGAGCGCGACTAGCATATACAACGTCCCGACATCAATCGTTGTGCCGTTGCCCACCAGACACGACACCCGTATGGTCGGAGGATCCTCCCTTCTCTATGAAGGATGATTGAACTTTACATCCTGTTCTTGATACTCAATAGCCTCATCCAGGTTTACCGCGGTCACTATTACGGGTGTACAACCATGGGCGCGGCGGGGCGGCGAGATGGACAGACAACAGTTTGTCTGGCCATCTCGCCGCCCTTTTCAGCCCTTGGACTCCACTCAGTCACAGCATTAGTCTCACTGTCAACTTCGGGCCTTTCTAGATGTCCTGCCCAACTCCATGCTAATGTATCGTTGGCCAGTTCTTTTTATCCGAGCTGAGGATAAACCTGCACCCTAATTGCATAACACACCATCAATTAAATGAAAGCCATCGCTATTTATAGTGTGACACGCAATTACCCCACAGCAAATACGTGAGGGCGAAAATCTCTACGTCTAAACGTGGCTATCACTGGGCTCGAAGGACCACGTCCACCGACCATGTCTAACGACCATGCAGTATTGGCATCTACATTAGGGAGGCTTAATGCCATCTACCAGCCAACAACTGGGTTACAAAGAAATGCCATTGCTATACGGATGTAAAAAAGCTAATGGAATATTTTACTTATCTAAACTAATATTACTTACGACCAAGTGGGTCCCGCTTAATGGCAAACGACATTGCGGCAGGTCATGGCGGAGATGGCGTGATGAGCTGGACTCGTTTAATAGAGATTGCTCCTTGGCAGCTCTGGATAGAGAGAGGTGGGAAGAGAGTAGGGAGGACTTTGCCCAGCAGTGGGACATTAATGGCTAATAAAAAAAAACTAATATTAAAAAAAGAGAAAAGATTTGATTTTTCGTATGTTTGTTTGCTTTCACGCGAAAACGGCTGAACAGATTTAATATAAAATTTGACATAAGGGTGGCCCATGACCTGGATTAGGTTATACTTAGAATACTTTTTAACTCGATATTCTTACGGGATCAAGACTTATGCGGCTGAAACCACGTTGCGCAGCTAGTAATTAATATGCCATCAAAAACATAAGGGCCAGACCACACCGCGACGCGACGCGGCGCGCAGTTTTCAAGATAGCAATACAATTATAGTCCTTGGGGCCTAAAAAGGGGAACACTCAAATATTCCGAAATATTTTATTCCGAATTTCGATGTTCCGATTTTCAAAAGTCCGAATTTCATAATACCTAAGAATTATAATCTCTATTATTAAAACTCACGAAATTTATGTTTCCGAAAGTCATAAATGCGATTTGCTTGTTTTCCGATTTTCATATGTTCTAAGAATCAAATGCTCGATGGGTTCTCGGTCCGAAAAACGTCATTCCGATTTTCAATTTTCCGAATAACCTGTTAAAATTGGTACTCCCTTTCTTCTCCTAAAATTGTTTGTCCGAAAATCATTATCCATAACACGTTTGCTATAAACTTCAGTAACCATAATATCCAAAAATTCGAAATTATGTTTTACATAATTATCTTTACTTCTAAATCTATTCTGTCATAATATCGAGTACTATAATAATTGAATCCTAATTTTGCATGAAATAAAGTCATATGTCTATGTATTGTATTATATAATGTGTATTATTCCGAATGTTCATTTATAATAAAATTGTTAGCTCTAAAACATTTGCTAAAAATTAGGTTTTAGTGACAGAAACGAATCGCTGTAAATCCGACTCCACGCAGTCTTGTCTGCCCTACCTCTAGAGTGTAATTTAAAATCGCGTAGGCGCGTGGGGCCGCCGGAGAACCGCAGCGCCGGAGCCGTGACAGAAACCATGCCTGCTGCATGTTGCATGCTTACTTGCATGCTGCATGCTTGCTGCATGCTTGTTGCATGCTTGCTTGCATGCTGCATGCTGCGTGTTTGCTTCCATGCTGCATGCTTGCTGCATGCTGCGTGTTTGCTTTCATGCTGCATGCTGCATGCTTGCTACATGCTTGCTTGCATGCTGCGTGTTTGCTTCCATGCTTGCTGCATGCATGTTACTTTAAACCCTTTACACAGAAATAGGGGCCCCGCGAAGCGGGGCTCCGTCGATACTAGGATGCAAGAGCGAGCGAATGACAATATAAATACCTTTACCGTGCATCGAAGTCTAGTAGTGTCGCAGTGAAGATCTATCGCGGTAACGTGCATGGAAGTGTAGTGGCATCGCAGAGACGGGTCTTTCGTAGTTACGTGCATCGCAATATTGCAGCATCGTATTAGCATTTATCGATATTTTGTGCTTCGATATTCCGTAATCTACTCGTATTATTTGTCTTGCTATTCAGTTTTACAAGGCGTTTTTATTTCGGAATTATAATTAATTCGGAACTCTAATTAATCGGAATTCGTATTTTTGATGTTTCGAATTTTCAATAATTCTGACTTTTTGTTATTCGATCTATTGGAACTCGGTATTTTGAGAATAGTACTTATAAACGTTAGGAATATTGAAATTTCGGAATTATAAAAATAGGATGAATGATAAATCGGAGTTGTTATATTAGGAATTTTGAACCATTCGGAATTATGAAAATCGGTATTTTAAAATTCGTATTTGTGACTGTCGGAATAAAGTTTTTCGTATTTATGTAGTGTACCCCCTAAAAAGGCCACTTTGGCAGAATCATAAAAGGATAACAGAATGGACAGTTAACTGTTAAGTTAACCGTATCAAATCCCATTGGTGAAGCATTTTTCAGTTATTTTTTTTGTCTGTGCTAAAATACCAATCAATCCGATCCAAATCCAATCCCAATCTCTTTGATTGTACCTACGTAGTGCAGTGAAAAAAAAGAAAAACACGGACTGTCTTCGCCATTTTATAATTCCTTTTATGATTCTCCAAAGTGGCCTTTTTAGGCCCCCTGATCTACTACACAAAAAGGTACTTACACAATTCAGTGAGGTGGGCCGCGCGGCGCCGCGCGGCTTAGATCGACGTAGTAGAGAAAAATTATTACTCCATTATATTATTATACATGTCGAATCCAGGTACATGGATTGTGATCAGACATAGTGACATACATAGTGTCAGATATACAGTCGTGGGCGCAGAATTGGGATACAGGTAAACGAGAGAAACAGCTCCTTTAACTTCTACACAGTTTATTGTTACAGAGTCAATTACTAACTGTACTGTACTAATTAATACTCTGAACTTAAAAGGAAACACTGAGCAGTTCCTAGGCCAGTATGTGTCCGATGTGTCGCGACCACGTCTAAACGATCACTGTCCCTCCACGGTCCGTAACTCCGTATCGGACACCATACTCAATCCTAGACTCCGCACAACGCTAAACAAAGGCGCCTGTGTTTCATTTTAAGTGCATATTCATGAAAGATCCGACATCTATACATATAATAAAATTGTAGAAAAGTGGTGTCTGTACAATGGAAATATATTAAAAAAAAGTAGCAGGGGTTGTTATTATATCGATGCCGAACCCGAAAATGTAATTAAATTTTTTTTTGTCTGTTTGTCTGTTTGTCGGTTTGTCTGTTTGTCTGTTTGTCTGTTTGTCTGCTGTGTTTGTGCACGCTAATATCAGAAACGGCTTATTCGATTTAGATGCGGTTTTCACTAATATATTGTAGTAAGCTTCACTTAACATTTAGTGTTTATTTCATGTCAATCGGTTCATAAATAAAAAAGTTATGTCAATTTAAAGAATCACGGCGAACATTTGTTAAGGTATTCTATCAGAGTACGTAAACGCCTCGCGCCTGCGCGTCCGTGGCTATATATACAAGGTGTAACGGAAAGGGGGTATCAACCCTGAAGGAGGTGAATGAAGATGAAAAAAAAAATTTGGACCTCCCATAGTAATAGCACATCAATGATTTACTATTACTATGGGAGGACCAAATTTTTTTTCATATTTCGACCTATGTTCTTTGGGGAAATTTGTTCAGTTTCATGAGCACATTCACCTCCTTTTGGGGGTGATACCCCCTTTCCGTTACACCTTGTATAAAGCGCGCTGAGAGCCGCACCGCTGCCATAATTCCGATCCAGCCTGTCCCTTGCTGCCCTCTCCCAGCGACGCCCTAAGCCGAGGTCCGTACCCCACAGGGGGTGCCCTTAGCGTGTAGTCGCTTAGTTTTTAAGTTTATATTGTGTAGTTAAGTTGTGTATTATGCCCTGGCTGGAGGCCTTAATTTATTGAGGCATCCACAGGAAAGCCAGGTTAAGCAGTCGACAACCCCTCAGGTTGAACTGCGAGATGACCATTTCAAAAGAAAACGCGCCGCTGCCATAAGGATTCAGTTATTCGTAGCGAACGCACGTATCCTGGAGAGTATAGGCGAATAGTTGGATTCGATTATTGCGATTCACTTGAATACTGACTGTTTGCATATTTCATTTATTTATATTTTAGGGTTTGTAGGTTAGGTTCTTTTTCTTAATTTTCTTTAAAATTTTGTAAGTATTTGGTATAGGTTAGGTGGTTCTTTCCTTGATTATTGGGTATTTACTTATCTTAATTTTTATTTAGGGTTTTGTAAATAAATATTGTAAGCATTAATTATTGGTTAGGCATTTCTTTCCCTGATTTTCGGTATACTTACCTTAATTTGTATTTAGGGTTTGTATATAAATATTATAAGTATTTGGTATAGGTTAGGCATTTCTTTTCTTGATTTTCTTTATTAAGTATAAGTTCATTAGCTTAGGTTAGTAATTATTTTTTCTAGCAATTCTTTTGTTTTATAAAGTTAGTACGTTTGTCTGTGTAGAAGAATAGCACCACCCCTTACTTCCCGTGGGTGTCGTAAAAGGCGACTAAGGGTCTCACCGGAGAATGGGCAGCAGCGTTCTCTATGCATTCCACCACCTTACCATACTGCGATCGCCAACCCGCCTGCCAAGCGTGGCGATTATGGCAAACCCCCCCAAAATTGGGGGAGGCCTATGTCCAGCAGTGGACGTCTATCGGCTGAAATGATGATGATAATGACGTTTGGTTT
Organism: Mesoligia furuncula; assembly: GCA_916614155.1. Classification (NCBI taxonomy): domain Eukaryota; kingdom Metazoa; phylum Arthropoda; class Insecta; order Lepidoptera; family Noctuidae; genus Mesoligia; species Mesoligia furuncula. Next base: position 15,802,058 of record OU744819.1, read on the forward strand.
ACACGTCTTAACACTTATTACTTAAACTGTGATAATTTTAGACTGTATAATAATCTGTAAGTATTTATAATTTAATTGTTTACGATAGTACGTGTTTACTAAATAACTGTGTGTTAAGTAGTAAGTACTATTTTATTGTAAGAATGCCTCGAAGAAGATCCAACCTCTCCCAATGTAGCAGAAATGCTAAAAGGATGAGATTAGTTCGATCACAGGAATCTGAGGAAGGTCGTGAGGCAAAAGGCTCTCTGCACCAGGCTAGGTTTCGTGCTGCAGAAACTTCGACTCAGCGAGAATCTCGACTGAGTTCAAATCGTTCTCGAATGATGACAACTCGAAATAGGGAAAACGGGGAACAACGAAAGGCACGTTTATCTGTCGATCGCGAAGCTCACGCGCTATCGCGTGAGTCTGAGACTTTCACTGATAGGGAAATTCGTCTGAGTTCTCAGAGGGTTCGGACAGCAAATGTTCGGTCTCAGGAAACACAGGAAGAACGAGAAATACGTCTCACTGCCGATCGTGAAGCTCAAGCACTAGAGACTGAGACTTTCACTGAAATTCGCCTGAGTTCTCAGAGGGTTCGGACAGCAAATGCCCGGTCTGTAGACGGTATATGTAATTCAAAATATGCTGCCCGAAAAGTCACTATTCCACGCGGACGAAGTCGCGGGCACAGCTAGTACATAATATTATACAGGTACACTGATTCATTAACTGCAAATGTAACTTTGTAATCCTATACATTTATATAGGATTACAAACTTATTTATGCAGTTCGTGTATCTGGAAAATTGGAACGAAATTGCAAAATATTTTAGTTTCACCTTGATTTATACACTAAACACTATTTGCATTCTAGCTTCTATGTCTGCAAGAAGCCTTAGAGTTTTGATGATCGGTCAGTCAGTCAGTGAGTGAGTGAGTGACAAAATTAAGAAACTTTGACTAGTTATAATTCTTAAATTACTGGTTAAAATTTAATGAAATTTGAAATATACCGTGTTTATATAATGCCTGCTTGGTTTTAAATCAGGCTTCTAGTTTTATCCACAACGAAGTTGTAGGGGGTCGAGAATGGCCTGAACTGCTTCGAGAAAAGGATGGTACGGCCGTGCCGCTTTTTGCTCGACTTGGCGGGGGCTATTCCTATTAGTTATAGTTAATAAGAAGTGCTGTGTTAAAATAGGATGTGGGTAAATTGATAATTATAATTAAAATTGAATTGTTTCAGATCCTGTGAAATCACAAAAATATACATGCTACTGAGACCAAAGAAAGGAAAAACCATCGAACAGAGATTAACCAATATACTGAAAGACCCGGTAAGTTATCGCACAACAAGAATTTACCAAAACCATGGCACCAGTATAGGAAAACATCGGGAGGAAACCGGTACTTCCTAGAACCAGAAATTCGAAGCAACCCGCACTGGGCCCGCGTGTTAGACTATTTCTATTTTACTCCCTCTCTGTGAGAGGAGGCCTGTGTCCCAGCAGTGGGATCACGATTGTGTGAGGCACCAGTGGTCATGAGACTGCCTCGTTGGCCTACTGGTCGGTGAGCGAGAAGACCTGCCGATCTTTAGATGAAGTGAGTTTTAGAGAGGTGTCATTCCACCTGATGCTAGGATTGACACTATTGACAGCTCACTTCAAGCTGACTTCACCTAAGTTTACATCGGGGAGATTTTTACAGAATAGACCGGCTGGATTCGATTCCCAGGTCGGGAAAAGAGTAAATTTGTTTTCCGTCTAGAATGTTTACATCCCAACATCCGGGAGTTTTAAATTATGCTTGATGGGAATGGCATTGCCCTATTACATGCCTCTACCGTATCTAACGAAAAGTGGGTACCTAACCCCTTCAGAGAATACAAATTGTTAGCCTGTGATGTCCCACTGCAGGGTAAAGGCCTCCTTACTCTCTTTTCACTTCTCTCTGTTCAAAGCTGCTAAGGATCAGTTCTTGTTGAAGGAGTCCAGATCATACCGCCATCTGCGTCTAGGCCTGCCACGATGTCGCTTGCCATTAGGAGGGACCCATTGGGTCGTAAGTTTGGCCCATTGTTCATCTGTCATGCGGCAGATGTGTCCAGCGCATTTCCATTTTAGCGTGGCAGCTTTCCAAGTGACATCAGTTATCTTCGTGATGGAACGGATGGTCGTATTCCTAACCCGGTCTGTTAGCTTGATACCCAGAATACTCCGTTTCATAGCCCTGTGGTAAACCTCGAGCGTGGACCTCTGCTGATTTGTCAAAGACCATGTTTGACCAACATATATGGGATGAGAAGTATGCACACGTTAATGAGTCTTCTCTTAAGGGGCAAAGGAAGATCACCCTTCATTAGGTCTCTCATGGCCCAATAGCTCCTCCAGGCATTTTCGGTGCGTCTTACAACTTCTTTGATTTGTCTTGCTTGGAAAGACTATTTGACCAAGATAGAGATACTCATCAACGTATTTAACCTCCCCACCCGCCACAGTGATCCTGGGATGCGCGCTGTTCGTCATCAACTTGGTTCTTGACATATTCATCTGAAGTCCGACCTCTAGGCTTGCCGTGCCAAAATCGTCTAGCATCTGTGTCAACTCGGAGGCTGAAGACGAAAAGAGCACAATATCGTCGGCGAAACGCAGATTAGATAATCTCTTATTATGCCCGACCATAATGCGCCTTTCCGTCCAGCCCGCCGCCAGCTTTCGGAAGACTTCCTCCAGCACAGCTGTGAATAGTTTAGAAGACAGCGGGTCGCCTTGCTTAACTTCTTTCTCTATCTGGAAGGACGGTCTGTCATGGAACTGTTCTTAATCGCTGCAGTGCTGTTCATATAAATAATTATTTTTAGAAGATTAATGTAAGTGGTGTCTATGTCTTGATTCTGCAGGGCGTTAAAAATTGAGCTATGGGTGATACTATCGAAAGCTTTTGTATAGTCCACAAAGGCGATATAAAGTGGAAGCTGGAATTCTAAGTGCTTCTCGATAATTTGGTTGATGGAGTGAAGGTAGTCAGTAGTAGAGAGGCCGCGGCGAAATCCGGCCAATGAGGCTGTTGTTTGTCTGGTGATCCTGATATTTGGTCTTCGATAACTTTAATAAATTTATGCTTTGTACAGGTTGTGACTAGTCTGTGTGGTGCCGGACTTAAAGAATAGCACCACCCCATACTTCCCGTGGGCGTCGTAAAAGGCGACTAAGGGGCGTACCGGAGAATGGGCAGCAGCGTTCTCTATGTATTCCACCACCATACCATACTGCGATCGCCAACCCGCCTGCTAAGCGTGGCGATTATGGCAAACCCCCCCTTTTGGGGGAGGCTTATGTCCAGCAGTGGACGTCTTTCGGCTGAAATGATGATGATGATGACAGGTGCGAAACCAGACTGATAGGGAATTATTAATGTCTGTTTTACCCTTTTTATGGAGGAAAATAATTTATGAGTGGCAAAATTTATGTGGTAGAATTCCGGTTTTTAAATTGCTGTAGAAGAAATTCGTAATATGTGGAAGAAGAACCGGCTCTCCTTTTATTAAGGCTTCCGGCGTTACGCCATCGTCGCCTGGGCTCTCTCTTGCTGTATTTCATACCCCGTGGTGACTTGTGGACTTCCCAACCTGTAAATGGTCAAACTCAAACTCAAAGCATTTATTTCAATTAAACCTTGTACAGGCACTTTTGAATTGTCAAAATTAAATAGGTAGTCTGTCAGTTAGTCAGAAAGTTGAAGCTAGGTGCCCATTCCAAAACGTAGATCTCTATAGAGAAGAACGGGCAAGAAACTCCATGGACACTCTTTTAAATCAATTTATTACAAAATCCTGGGTACATTATTCTTGTTGCTTCTATATGTGAGAACAATGTAAAAAAAAAAAGACAAATGAAGAAACAATTCAAAATATAAGATTAAAAATAAGCCTTGGCAGTTAAGAGACGACCAGTCTCAACCGACGGCACCCGTTCACGAACATGACACGTGGATCAGCACCATCCAGCTCAACCATTTTGTAGGGAACCGAATAATCCAACACACGCGCCACCATCGGTGAGACATTTAAGTGAGCATGGTGGAATGTGATCGGAGCACGAATACGTAATGTGTTAGGTTGGAGGGTCGGCTGCTCACTGTAAATATTTCTGTAAAATTCGGTGCAAATGTTTAAAATTTTGTGTCTATCGCTCTGCCTCGCACCTGAACAATCCCTTAAACAGGCAATAGTAGGTCGTAGGAATTCCCTGTTTTGCTGATTTTAAAGATGTATTTCGTTTCAAAGCAATCTTGATGGCATGTGTATTGTGGTTTCTTAAATCTTTACGGATTACAAGTTTATCTGCAGCCTTGTACGCTGTGTTGTACATGGCTAATTTATGTCTCTCTTCGATCAGTTGTTTCGTTTGGTAGCTTAATTTACTGACTTTAAGTGTTTGTTTTAATTTTTACTTTGAATAGAAGTACAATACTGATTTCATAATGTTTATTTCAAAGCCAAATCATTGTCTTGACGTTGACCATTGCTAACTTTTGAAAGTTAAAATTTGCAAACAAAAGAAAATCACCCTCCGAAGATCTACATATTTATACTAGAGAATAATGGAAATGAAGTCGAAAATATAATAACCTTTACGGTAAACCGTTTTAATAGAATATTTTCTTTTAATTAATATAAGAAAATAATCTAAACTGTACGTTTGCCGTAGTAGGTATACCTAGTTTTAAACCCAAAAAAATATGTGATAGTACTTACATATTGCCTAAAAAGGCGTGAGATTATGCAATATTATGTAGGTGCAGTATACATCAGATTTGCTTAGGTAAGCAAAATAAGAGTCTTATTGCCGCGCGTCGCAGGCCCGCACCTACATCTGTGTGTGTAAGTGATCAACACAGAACCACACAAAACGCACACCTCAGATTTTGAACACTGGCTAGCGTTGAATGAAACGAAAAACATACCGTCGCTTTTACATACAGGGAACGTAATTAATTACGTATGACCTTGGTGGGTTTATACGATTGCTAAAATTCACTTCATCACAACAAGTAGGTACACGTAGCTGGTAACGTTACGTATTGGATTAGCAAACGCGAAGGTCTGGGTTCTAATCTCGAAATGAGACTATTATTAATTTTCTTCTTAACTCTCTCTTCTATCTTTCTCGTTATTTTTATTTATTATTCAATAATGATAATTATTATATTTTTATTATTATATTGTTGCTGCTTGCTTATGTCATATGGGGCTAAAAATAAAATTAAATATACTTAACTAAGTGATTTCAAAATGTTTATTCGTTATAATCTTATAAATAAACTTCTAGTTATAACAGTTTATTTTCTCATAATATAGAACAATTTATTGAACTAAGGCAGGTAATCAGTGAACTACGACCATTATACTTAAAATATTGTATCTTAGTAATATAATAATATTTTGCTATAATTACTACCGTGTGGTGGGTACTCCAACAAACCACAACTAGCAAATCTACGCACGCAAATAAAAATAAAACCGGCCAAGTGCGAGTCGGACTCGCACACGAAGGGTTCCGTACCACAAGGCATAAAACGCCGAAAAAAACCTTTCTTTTATACCCCTTTAAATTTTAAATTTATTTTATTTTTATTATTTTTTCAAAAAACTCAAACTCAAACTCATCCAGCATTTATTTCAATTAAACCTTGTACAGGCACTTTTGAATTGTCAAAATTAAATAGTCTGTCAGTTAGTCCGAAAGTTGAAGCTAGTTGCAAAATGTAAACGTTCTTATTTTATGATTTCCAGTTAAATATGGTTTTTGAGCCTGCGCCGTGCAAAGGCGAACGCTACGTGAAGACGTGCCGGCAAAATATCTCGTTGGTATGAAACCACTTGTTTCATATTCACTGACCAGCTGGGGCCTTCCACTTCGCTTTCGACTGGCAAGGCTACCTTCTTTCTTATATCTTTTGACCCTCCGACTCCCAGTAGGTAATTAATCTAAAACAATAGGAATAGGTACTGTAAGTTAGGCTACTAGCAAAATTATAAAATAATGTTACTATTTTGAAATATTATTTTATAATTTTTCGGGGTCTCTAGTTAAGATGGGCGTGCCTCAAAGCTCAATTCTTGGCCCTTTCCTATTCCTAGTTTATATTAATGACCTTCCTTACATGATGGCTAACTTGTCGGATATCATTTTATTCGCTGATGACACTTCCCTTATTTTTAAAATAGATAGAAAAGTTACGGATGTCTTACATGTTAACGATAGTCTGGCTGTTCTCTCGAAATGGTTTGCAGCTAATAATCTTTTACTTAATGCGAACAAAACTAAATGTCTTAAGTTTTCATTACCAAATGTACCTCAAGTGGGTCTGAATTTAGAACTTGATGGCAAAAGACTAGATGCTGTTACGGAAACTGTATTTCTAGGAATTACTTTAGATTCAAAATTACAATGAGGCGCACACATTAGAGCTCTCTCAAGTAGATTAAGTTCAGTTGCATATGCAGTAAGAAAAATAAGGCAGTTGACAGATATAGCCACAGCTAGGTTAGTATACTTTGCTTATTTCCACAGTGTTATGTCTTATGGTGTTCTGCTGTGGGGATCGGCAGCTGACGTAGATTCAATTTTCATTTTACAGAAGAGGGCAATCCGCGCAATCTATAAAATGGGTCCTCGCGAGTCTCTTAGAAACAAATTCAAAGAAATTGATATACCTACTAACTCTGCCTTCTCTTTATATTTTAGAAAGTATTTTGTATGTTCGCAAAAACTTAGGAATCTTCAAAATAAGAAGCGATTTCCATAATTTAAATACACGCAGTAAAAATGAAATTGTGTTACCTAAATTTAGATTAACTAAAACTAGCAAGTCATTTCTTGTAAACAGCATCCGTTTTTATAACAAGTTGCCAAAGCCGGTTACAGAACTTAGCGATGGAAAGTTCAAAACCCTCATCAAACGTGTCCTTATCAAAAAAGCATATTATAAGATTAAAGACTACGTTGAAGACAAGGTAGTCTGGCAATGATTCCTTCTGCACATGTGGCTTCCCTGGCTTCTCATTAACGGCATAACTATGTAAATGTCTATTAACTGCTCTCAAATTACGATGTTTAATTTTTATTAATTTTTTTTTACATACTTTTTGACATAATTTCCTTATTATTTGACATTATATACTTTTTGACATAATTTCTTTATTATTTGACATTATATACAGATAATTGAAAATGTTCACCTCTTTATTAGTGGTTTTAATGGGAATCATAACACTTGGTTTTAGTAGGTTTTTATTATTATTTTTCTTTTTTTTATTATTTATCCTTTTGATAGATTTTTATTTTGTAAATGTGAGGACTTTGTAAGCCTTATAGACTTTAGATCTGTAGACCATTTTCTATTTTATCAAGTACTTGGTACTTGTTGACAGGCCTGCGCTGTCCTCCCATACCTACTGTAATCTGGAAACATTGTAAAAGCCAATTATTTTTAAAAAGAGTAACCATGGAGTTTCTTGCCGGTTCTTCTCCATAGGAAACGACCAATTGGAACCGTGCACCTAGCTTCTGACGTTTCATAAGTGTCCATGTTGGTTTATGTGAAATAAAACATTTTGATTTTGAAACAAAATTATTTTGAAAATAGAAATGTTACAAAAAATAATTATATTATAATAATTATACTACAGTATTCATCATTCTACAAGTAAATAAACAAACTTTTGGAAATATTATTTTTGCTTCTATTTAGACCTTAGGGTAAATAAATTCATACGTTCAAAAAAATTACTACAAGGATCAGCAGTAATACCTACTTTAATTAGCTAAATGTTAGATAAAATAATTAAATCATAATACTCACAGTCAGTCCGGTTTCATCAAATATTTGTGATATAATATTAAGTCCACTTTCACGCAGCGCGATAATATCCGCTTTCATCTCAATATTTAAATCTGCTTGCATTTCAAAATGAACTACAACATCGCTAATAGATAAGCACACGTCACTAACCCACACTATCAAATTATCAACCAACCAAGAACCAACAACGCGCGTTCTCGAAACTCGTAAGTTAACTGCATCTGTCTAACAAATAATTTATTTATTTGGATTTCTGTGGGTTTAATCATAAAGTTTTACGAACTATGTGAACAAGATGCACATGACACGGAACTATATTCAATAGCGTAATTATTCGAGTAATTATTAAAACACTAGCACTCGCCCGGGAGGTATGTCAATAAAAACTATTCTATGTCCTTCCCCGGGTTACCAAATTGTATCGTTTATCTCTTTGCCAAATTTTATCGAATTCCGTTCAGTAGTTTAGGCGTGAAAAGGGAACTTACCTACCTACTGATAGACAGACAGACAGAGTTACTTTCGAATTTATAATATTAAGTCATCATCTGCCTAGCCTTTTCCCAACTATGTTGGGGTCGGCTTCCAGTCTAACCGGATGCAGCTGAATACCAGTATTTTACATGGAGCGACTGCCTATCTGACCTCCATAACCCAGTTACTGGGTAATACGATACCCCTTGGTAAGACTGGTTGTCAGACTTTCGGGCTTCTGACTACCCGTAACGACTGTCAAAGATCCACAAATGACAGCCGGGACCAACGGCTTAACGTGCTTTCCGAGGCACGGAGGGGTCTCGGTATGTAAAGATGGTCACCCATCCACAGACCAACCGCGGCAAGCGTAGCTTAACCTGATCGATCGACCTGTGCGGCTGTTATTATTTAGCCACGGGCCCCTCTAAATTTATAATATTAAGTATGTTTAGTATTAGTATGGATACAAAAAAATATCGCCGCGCGTGAGATTCAAACCCACGGCTCGGTACGTATAAACGCGCTTTCCGACGTATGATAAATAATCGCTAAGCTATCATGCCATTGCATATACCCTAACTAATGGTTGAATTTATAAAATACAATCAGTTGCCAACGAATGCGAGTGTGTGTGTCTTTAATATAGAAATTACTCATTAAAAGAAGGTCGTAAGTCAAACTAAACGTCAAGCTATTTCTTTGTGAATTTGCCTATGGACTTTTGGAGCCAACCGTACAAGTAGCTCTATCCAAACATATTTTTTAGCACCATATGGTGCTACTAACTCATCGTTTATCGCACCGGTTGAAGCCAACGCCGGCTGTTGCTGAAAACCAGCGCTGAGGCTGTGTCTCGCATAGGGTCACAGCATTATGCTGAGCGTTCGCCGTTTTGCGTGGACGTGACGCATATTGTCCCCAACTTGTTCCTTCTTGTTTGTCATGTTTACCGCAAATAAACGGATTTTCATGATTTTCTTTCTTACTATACAACATTGAGACAAAGTAATATTTCTGTTTTCTTACAGTTATACGACACTCTACGCCAGAAGAAACCCAACTTCGCCGATAGGATTGTGGCCGTGGAAGGCGACGTCGCCGACATCAGGATCGGCCTTAGCGACAAAGACTGGAATAGCATCACAAGTGAGGTACTCAACTGGTTTTATGCAAATTGTGAAGCCCTATTGTCTGTTCCAAAAGTATTTGATGAAATTGTAAACAAACATTTGTTTACGCAACTACTCATTAATGCGAACAACAAAGGGAGGGCAGGGGAGGGGTTACTAGTAACATATTCATCTGCCATAAAAAAAGATGAGTTAAGGGTTATATCTTACCTTTTTTTCAACAATATTTTCTGTACGGAACATTATTAAATTGTGATTAAAAAATAAATGACGAAAATTGAGTTAAGTAGTAAAATTAACCTCGATTGCCAAATAAAAAACACATCTTTGAGGTAACTTATAATTAGAATTTTTAGCACTCAATTTGGCACTACAAGTTAGCGCTCACAGGCACAGTAAGTTTCCATTGTTTACATTTTCATCAGATACTTCTGAATCAGAATCAGAATTTTATTTGCTCTAAATGTAATTGTGTATAGTATAAGATTACTAACATAAATGAATGAGATCAGCTACATTTTGCATGCGTGCGTTCTTTTTTAGGGTTCTGTACCTCAACAGGAAAAACGGAACCCTTATAGGATCACTTGGTGTCTGTCCTTCCGTCTGTCACAGCCAATTCGCACCGAATCTTTGAAATTTAGTACACTTATGAATCTCTGTGATCCAAACACAGACCTGTAACGTAAGTAAATGAATTTTGAGGGGTATTTTTTTTTTTAAGTTTCAAAATCTGTACCGTAAACCGTGAGACATGTCAAATGAAAGGGCTAACTGTGAGGATCTCAAATATTTTTTATTCGTAATTTTAAAGTAAATTCTATTAAAGTTGTTTAAGAAAATAGAAGAAAATTGACCATTCCCCCTTCCCCCTCTTATCTCCGAAACTACTGAGCCTAAAATTTTGAAAAAAATCCAAAAAATAGTTCTATACTTATAGATTGAAGAAAAACCTATAAGAAGTCTGTGGTCTTAAAACAACATGGTAAATCTCTCAATATTGTGCGTGCAAACTAACATTTTCAGTTGGAATGTATGGGAGAACATGTTTTTCAACTACAATGTTAAATTTGTTCTTGGGATAAATTCATTCCAACTACGGAACCCTTCATTGTGCCTGGTCCGACATGCACTTGGCCGGTTTTTTCATTAATAGTTGTTAAATTTGTACACTAGGCTTCTGTTGACAGCGGCAATTTTGAACATTTTTTGAGGGTTCTAGTGCTTATAAAAATAATGTATCATCAAAAAGGAAAACTTAGGAACACAGTAACCTACTGTGTTCCTAAGTTTTCCTTTTTGTTTTGCTTTTTGAATTGTATATACTTCTTATTCTGTTTATGAAATTGGTGCAGTATTGGAGGAAAAAATAGGCGAGACCCAAACCTCGAATTATGACTTTTTACTTAGGCTTTTTCAAAAAGTCTCTCCGATCGCATTTCTTCTTAACAGTGCTGTTTTGTAATTACCTGAGTGCAACAAGTTTTTGTTTTGGGATCTCAAAGAGCCTGGACGTGTTCTTCTATCAGCGAGTGACGAAAATAAGTTTAAATTAGTTTTTACAAAAATGTACACCTAAAATATGTACAAAAATGGAAAAGTCAGTATCTTCAGGGACCGAAACAGGTTCGCAGCTGTCTGTGCATTTAAGACATGACATATCTCTTATACACCGTTTCTGAGCTTTAAAAATCTTCTCCCTATCATTGCAGTTACCCCAAAATATGACACCAAACCTTAATACTGATGCAACTAACCCGTGATAAGCTACCAGAAGTGTTTCATTGCTAACTTTATGTGATAGGTTGTACATAACATAGTTTGCTTAATTTCTTACAAACGTCATCAGCATGCGGTTTCCATGTCAAATTGCTGTCAATCAAAACTCTTAAACAAGTTGTGTCCACGTTTAGACCATTATAAGTAACGTTTATATAAGGTGTAAAAAAATTAACCTTACAAACTTTAAGAGGTGCTTTAGATCATTGGACTGAACAACTTTCACTATGGGACCAACTCTGAAATCACGAAAAAAAAATCCGCTGTTTCATACATTTTGATCAAGTAGGTAATGAACTTTTGTATTAAACAGTGGATTTTTTTTTGTGATTTCAGAGTCTGTTGGTCTCATAGTGAAAGTTGTTCAGTCCAATGGTCTAAAGCACCTCTTAAAGTTTGTAAGGTTAATTTTTTTACACCTTATATTATCAGCGCGTATCCTTTGGTAGAACATTCATAACTCATGTAATTTAATTATAAGCTGTTGAGTTTCCAAATAAATAAATAAATGCATAACTTTTTTTTTTTATTTATTATTATATTGTTTGTGTTAAGCCAATGTATAACAGTTTCTAATGTATTATTAATATTCTGATTCTATATTAGTACACATGACGATCGCTGTACTAGCATCCGCAAATAATAAAATGGGGTGTTGGGTTCGTTTATATATAGGAGAAATAGTCGAGGTCCTAGTACGCTACCTTGGGGCACACCATATTTGACCTCCCTACTGACTGATGTGTATCTACGCTCACATTTAGTTTTTAGGCACATTCTGGTCATTTCCGTATATATTGCATTCTTCCACAAAGATAACAGCTTATTAGATCTAAGATATTTCCTCTTATACCGTGGCTGTAGAGTTTTTTTAAAAGAATATCATGGTTTACGTAGTCGAAAGCTTTGGTCATATTGGTATATTTATAACATAATATAATATTTTTATTTAAAAAAAATTATCTATTGTTTTGTAAATAATCTTTTCAAATATTTTATACAATATAGGTATTAACGCTACAGGTCTATAATTGGTCATATCCTCTTTGTTATCATTTTTAGGGTTCCGTACCAAAATGGTAAAACGGAACCCTTATGGTGTCTGTCTGTCCGTCTGTCACAGCTGGATATCTCAAGAAACACTCATGGTATCAACATGAAATTTGGAATAGTTTTAGATGACGTTTGCCCAACTATTTTGCAAATAAGAATGAAATAAAAATATATGTATATTTTATGTAACAGGGAAAGGGGGTCTGAAAAATTCCAAGTGGGGCTACCAGGGCATGTGGGGTATCATATGAAAGAGCGCAGTTTGCACATTCTCAAACATTTTTTCTTTTTTTTTTAGGCCGCATAGTTTACGACTTTTGATGAAAAATGTAAAAAAAACACCGTCCCCCCCCCCCTTATCTCCCAAGTTTGCAAAGAGAAAAATCTGAAATAAATCTATGTGATAGAAGTTTATGTAAATATTACAGGGAAAATAAAACGATGTCTCTAAATAGCACCCTTTTTCAGAAAACATCAACAAAAGTTACATTAGTTCCACTATCGGTCAAGAGATGGCGCTGACCTAAAACTGCAATATTCAACACCGTAGTGCGCAGTGTTAAAATTATATAACAATACATAAATATAGAAATATCGCCTCGCCGATGAAAAAAAACATATTATTACGATTGTACGCACTTTCAATCACAATAGCTGCATCATTTTAAAGGATATTGCTAATCCATTGCTTCATAATGCTCGACAACATAATAATAAACGCAATGAATGTTGTTGAACTGTCAAAATGAAAGCCATTGCTACCGTTAGTGTGTTACGCGATATTCCCGTTGACTGCCTAGTTGGTCTAGTGTTCATAATTGCCAGTACCTATTTATTTAGACTATCGCTTAATCTCCAGACAAACATAATAATCCACATGGCGGCGACGGTGAACTTCGACGAGCCGCTCCACATCGCCGGCATGATCAACGTGCGCGGGACCAGAGAGATGCTCGCACTCGGCAAGCAGTGCACCAACCTTAAGTGAGTACAAAACACAAATACTTAGAAAAAAAAAACTATTTATTACAGACTAATTATTTGTCCATATTTGTTAGTAATAAAGGTCTTAAAACTATGTTAGTCAACACTAAAATCAAAACAAAACATCATTCATAATTCAAATAATAAAATCACAAAATCACTCATAAAAAACCGGTCGAGTGAGCGAGACCGAAAGTTCCGTACGAATTTGTAGGGTATGTATGTAACTACAAATTTACATTTTTAGATTTTTTTCTTTACTTGTACTACACGACATTGCGGCTGTACAATTTCAAAACCTAGCAACTGACATTTCTAAAAAAAAACGGTGTTGTTGCATATTTGACTTGATAGAAGTTCTAGCAGGTCAAATACCTATGCAAATTGCACAACCGATTGCTTTTTGCCAAATTTCATGATTCTAGGAAGTACCCTATAAATTTTGATTCCCTTGAGTGTCGAAATATACGTTTTTTGAGGCATAAACGGCCGTATCTTTTTTTTACGTTAATAACTTAGAAGTTTGACTTTTTTTCACAGCTTCAAGGGACTATAGACTTGAGTATATGGTTTTAATTTCACCTTGATACCTCCACGCGTTCCCGAGATGAAGGGTTGTGACAGACAGACAGATAGACGGACAACAAAGTGATCCTATAAGGGTTCCGTTTTTTCCTTACGATATCGGAACTATAGTCCGCGCGGAACTAGTTGGCCGCGCCTGGGGTGGGGATGGGGGTGAGGGTGGCGGGGTTGCCTATTGTTCGCAACGCACGTACTGAGTAATGACAAAGCGCCCCCGCCCCTCCATCCCACCGCTCACATACCTAAGGCGCGGCCCACTAGTTCCGCGCGGACTATAACGCCACCATCTTGTTTTTCAACACTTTCCACATAGAAATTGCACAAATGTTTACCAATTACAGCGCCTCAGGTATGTGAGCGGTGGGACGGAGGGGCGGGGGCGCTTTATTTATTTATTTATTGACACACCAACGACTTATTCACTAAATCATTACATTAAATATATTCCATATCAACAGCTTTGCTGTGAATTTGTCACTAATAGGTGTGCACAGCACTTGTATAATCAATAATAAAAATTAAAATGGAAATATTTATTTATTTATTTAAAACTCTTAAACTATAATTACAGGTTTAGAAAACTAATGCGATAGCTAAGCCCACTTCTAATATTAACTATTTTAAATAACACTATTACTAACAATTACAAATAACCACACAATACATTATCAGAAAATTACTTATAACTAAAACGATACAACCTTCTAATTATAACAATGTACAAAATTAACTTTAGTATGTTTACAGTAAAAAATAAACAATAAAAGAAACAATATTAACATAAATAAACAATAAACATAAAAAAACATAACCCTCCTTCTGACGCAGTCGGGTAATTACACTAATTGTTGCTTTCGTAACATATTATAATATAAACTTACTTTTGCAAGTTCACTAAAGTAACACGAAAAAATGTCCAACCTATTCTGAATTTCGTTAACAGTACGAATTGCTCGCGTGAGAGGTGCTTTGGCCAGCAGGTTGGTTCTGGCAGTTGGCACAGCCAGCAGTGGCGGGCGCCGACGCCTCCACACGTAGGGTCTGGAACAGAAAACCGCAAGCACTGAAGCACTTCCGGATTGTCCTCCTTGCCCCGCAGTAGTTTAATTAAATAGACGACAAGAGTGAACTGTCGTCGCACCCTTAATTCATTGTACCCGACCATGCCAGTACAAACAGGGTGGGGTACATCAGCGGGTACAATGGATAAACCCCATACAGTCTGAAGTACAAGTGACGCGTGAACTTGTTCTGTACGCGCTCCAGCATGACAGATTATTTGGCTTCATGTGGAGCCCATATGACAGCACCATACTCCAAGTGACTCCTGACTAGAGCGTCGTATAATACCCTAATAGTCGTAATATTAGTGAACCCCTGTGACTGCCTAAGTACAAAGCCGAGGTTTCTGTACGCTTTCTTGCATATCTTAATGATATGCTCGCGAAACGTAAGATCTGGAGTGCGATATACCCCTAGATTCCGCACTTGCGTTACTCGCTGCATGGGTGGTACCGCCTCTGCTTTGTACTCATAGCGGACAGGGGTGCGCGCACGACTAAAGGATATTACCAAGCATTTGGACACGTTGAAGTACAGCTTATTGTCATGGCTCCACTTCACCACTATATCAATGTCACCCTGCAGTCGCTCACAGTCTGACTCATCCCTTACCTCGAGCAGCAACTTGAGGTCATCTGCGAAAAAGAAACATGAGCCATGTCTGACGACCTCCGGCAAGCTGTTTATCATTATGATAAATTAAATATAAATGATCATAACAAAATTAAAATTTACAAAGTTTACGTTGAATTTAAAATGACAAGTAGTTATATTAAAATACAGTATAATTATTCAAAAATTAATAAAAAAAAAACATCAATTAAATTGGAATAGTAAAATAATTATAATTATTATTTTTTTAATGAATTTATATATCTCGGAACCTTGGGGTCCCGGTCCTTTGGAGGGCGTACGAGGGGCCGAAGCCAACTTGCAGAGGCCCCTTAGGAAATTTTAATGAAATGCGGCACCAACCGACGATTATCCCTGTATGCGCTATGCAAGTGCACCCAAGGATAACCCCCGGTTGGTGTTCCTGACTATTGCAGGATATGAAAATATAAAAACTTTGACTATGGGTTTGGGTGACTAAAGTGGACTGGTTACCAAGAACTATGGAATAACTATGACCCCTGCCTGATCAATGTTTTATACATACACGGATAAAATGGCAGGGGGTGACTTGCACACTCAATAATGGGCCTCTGGAAACGGTCTCTAGCACATAGTGACCTAGCAACAAGGGGGCAACATGTTCTGAAGTGCTTATGAGGAGTGGAGAGGTATCTACGGCTATCAGGCCAATCCCGGAAGTACGGTCAAGATCCCTACCAGCATCTTACTGGAATACTTCCTTCCTCCGAGCACGTTTGCTCTTGCGAATCTCCACTCAAGCCGGCCAATAAAGGCAAGAATGAGGTGGGAGCTCTGTTCCTCGTCATTGTTCACTCCAGCCGGCCAATAGAGGCAAGCCAGAGGTGAGGAACAAGACTTCTCCCTGAAGATAGGGTCCGTGGGGTCGCTACTGCCCAACAGCTCGCCACATGCTGCCCTACGGATAGCTCGCCACATGCTGCCCTGCGGATTAATTATTTATTATTATTATTAATTTGTTTTTATTTGTTATTACTCAGTACGTCAGCCCTTCTAGATAAATTTTCCCTTTCAACTCTTAAAGACAGAAGACTATATAACGATCAATTGGTCATAAACAAGATTTGTCACAATAAATTTGTTTGTAATAATCTAATAAACCAAATATACCTTCGCATACCTAGTCGCTCCCAACGTATTCCTGATACTTACACTCAGTCTGCACGAAGCGGTGCAGAACCTATGCAGGATCGAACGAGCTCCTTTACGTCGACTAATGATAAGTTACAACGATAATTTTGCTGGTATTGATATATTTGCATCGTCACTCGCACAGTTTAAAAATAGTATTTATAAAAAATCCTTTCAAATAGGTCCCACGTAGTTTTTAGTTGTTATATTCACACATCTAGTTTGTCACATGTTATTTCAACAAACCTAGTTAAGCTATGATAGACAATAATTGTTTGCCAAGTTTGCTTGGATCTTACTCAAACTATTTTTACATATTAAGCATTGCGCAATTGTTTGTTATCCTGAAGAAATAAAATAAAATATAAAAATGAATGCTAAGTATACGAATAATGTTATTTATTTATTTATTGCATAATGTACACATACATAGTTATACGCTAGGTTTAAACTAGTCAGTACATGACCCTGTTAGGGCGCAGCAAGATTACTTAAAACTAATAATATTGTAATAGTATTATTATTAAGTAGTATTATTATAATATATCACACAATATACACACACTATATACAATTTTAAAATTTACACACAGATATATATTTTAACTCTATTTTAACATCTTATCTTCTATAAATTCTTGGATACTATAATAAAAAAAATTTAAGAGCAATGCCTTTAACCTAGCTTTAAATACACATGTTGTTTCCGTTTTACACTTATTCGTATGTGATGTTTACTTAGCAAAGTTAAAGCGCACTTTGTGAATGAATACCAGTATTATAGGTACACTGATAGGGTTCCCAACCCTCCCGGATTGCCCGGGAGACTCCGGTAATAATGGTTAACCTCTCGACCTCCCGGGGTGCAATAATTTCTCCGGTTTCACTAAAATTATATGCAGTCGTCGCTCGCACGTCCCTACTCGTCACGTTTGTTCTTTCCATTCCTGTCCCTATGCTTCTTGCGAGCGCGTATTCAGCGTGATGGAACAAGTATGGAGCAAGGAAAGACACCGAATTAATATTTCTTTAGTAAACGCAGAATTACAAATATAATAACAAACTTCGGTTTTTTCATGTAAAAATGTTTATGAATTTGTCGTAAAACACCGTCAATTATTAGATGCTGCTCGAAAGGAAATATAAATTAAATTAAAAAGAAATTCTGATAAATGATTGTGATTTTCTTTTAACTAGGGAGAATTTAAAAAATCGAGTAGGGGGGAGCCTACTCGATTTTTTAAATTCTTCCTAGTTGGTCCTTTCGACAGTTGGCAACCCTAGGTATACACGGCGACATATATATATATACATTATACATATATATTTATATATCGGCGGCGGCTATATATTTCCAGTTTTAGCTGACCTTGCATTGTAAAGGCTCTTCGTACAATGCAGAGTCAGCTTATACTGGAAATGTATAGCTTGATATGTCAGCGTGCGTACATAGACAATGTCATGACCGCCGCACTGTTCACACTAAGGGTGACTGGTAACGCCACTTTGTACGCAGTATTGTTCATTGATATGTCACAAATATATTTTATACATAGCTTAGGAGATGCAGATGACTAAATTAATATCTGCCTGCCAAACCCCTACCCCAACTTTCTCAACTTTGTTGGGATCAGCTTCCAGTCTAACAGGATGCTTGTAAATACCATTATTTTACATGGAGCGACTGCCTCGGACCTCCACAATCCACAACTCAGTTAGTATAGGTAACACTATAACTGTTGGCAAAAAAATAACGAATAGTAACTTGTCCTCAGACTCTTCAACCACATATCCACAGCCTTCGCGCATGCCACCGAAGAAAGAATAAAGACTGACGTCAAAGAAGAGTTCTACCCGTGCCCCATACCTCCTGATGTCTTCATTGATATGGTGGACAGCGTTGATACAGACCGGCTCACTAGTATCACGCCTGCGTAAGTAACAGTTTTAAAACTTTTAAACAAAAAAAACTTTTTTACAAAAAAAAAAACAACCGACTTCCAAAAAACACTATAAAGTGAAAAATAACTTTAATTTCGGAAGTCGGTGGCAAAAAACTAAAATACAAATCCAAAGACACCGATTTCCGAAATTAAAGTTATTTTTCACTTTTTTGTAAAAAAGTTTTTATTTTTCACTTTTTAGTGGGTTAGTTTGTAATTTATCTAAGTTACAATAACTTAATGTCAACTGCTCATCACCTTTTACAAAATATTGCTTTACCCGATGCAGGGTCGTTAATTGTTGAAGAGTTCCCCTAATGAGAACCAGGAGAACTGGAGCTGATTGAGAAGTCACCATCAGCTCCATTTCACCATACGCATTGTAACGAACATTACTTTCTTAGCAACCATAAAAGTAATCGAATCGCATCCCGTCAAATATTTGTCATTGAGTAGTTCCGATGGCCATCTGTGGTCTTTATCATCAGCTCTACTTTACCAAATGATGATTTCCGAGAGCAAATGCTCAAGTTACTTTAATAAAAAAATAATTTTTCAAATCGCTTTGTAAATGACGGAGTTATACGCGAATAAAAAACGCAATGCAGAGTAAACGAAAAGATCGTTAATGTAGGCAATGTAGATAAATTTTTAGATTTTTGTTGATTTTTTAAAAACCGCTTATCCAATTTCGAAAAAAAATTCATGGGACCATTTGAGAAGTAAATCCTTTCCAACAAAAAAATAATTTTTGGAATCGGTTGGCAAGCGACGGAGTTATGCGCGAACAAACAAAAAAAAAAAAAAAAAACAAACATCCAAATTGAGAACCTCCTTCTTTTTACCGACTTCACAAAAAGGAGGAGGTACTATGTTCGGATGTTTGTATGTTTTTACCGACTTCACAAAAAGGAGGAGGTACTATGTTCGGACGTTTGTGTTTTTTTTTTTTTGTATGTTTGTTCACCAAATACTCCGCCAATTGTCGACAGATTTTCAGAATTCTTTTTTTGTTCGAAAGTAGATAGTTCTGAGATGGTCCCACTGTCACCAAGTTAGGATATGATGATGGGATCTTAGAGAAATCGAGGGTAACGCTCAAATTTTATAGGCTCACTTATTGTTTTTCGCATATTTTATGAAGTATCTTGTGTATTTGCGTATGGTTGTCACCATCTCAGGTAGCTGGGTTGATGATGGAAGGTGCAACTCCTTAACAGTAAGAAGTTACTCGAACAGACAAGGACCGTTTTAGTAAATTGTTTTGATGTATGATAGGGCATTTGCCACATTTGGTCTTATGATCATCAAGTTATGACCTGATGCTGCAGTCAGGATAGTCTGCTGAGTACCTAACTCCTCGAGAACTAACAGCAGATATATCGTGTTTAGGCTTATTGTAAAGGGGATGATGTGTGGATAAACGTACTGTTAATGAAGCCAGGAGCATCAGAAAAAGACAAACCTTGAAATTACAGCACTTGGTCTGTGTGGTGCCGGACTTAAA
Organism: Mesoligia furuncula; assembly: GCA_916614155.1. Taxonomy (NCBI): domain Eukaryota; kingdom Metazoa; phylum Arthropoda; class Insecta; order Lepidoptera; family Noctuidae; genus Mesoligia; species Mesoligia furuncula. Next base: position 15,822,220 of record OU744819.1, read on the forward strand.
GAAAAGCACCACCCCTTACTTCCCGTGGGTGTCGTAAAAGGCGACTAAGGGTCGTACCGGAGAATGGGCAGCAGCGTTCTCTATGCATTCCACCATCATACGAGTACCATACTGCGATCGCCAACCCGCCTGCCAAGCGTGGCGATTATGGCAAACCCCCCCCCAAAATTGGGGGAGGCCTATGTCCAGCAGTGGACGTCTATCGGCTGTAATGATGATGATGATGATGAGTCGTGTTTGGGCTCATTTTAAACAGGACTAAATTTTAAGTTCAATGCAATGTTGACATAAGTCTGGCCTGATTCTGCAGCCAGGATTAGCAGCATCTAGTCTAAAAACTAATAAATACTTCTTAAAGTGAAATACTTCTGCGAGTTTTTCTTCTGTACAATTATCCTAACAAAGGTTGCCGGTAGTCGTTGGATGAGAGAAGCGGAGGACCGTGAACGTTGGCGCAAACTTGGGGAGGTCTACGTCCAGCAGTGAACTGCAATAGGCTGATGATGATTTATAAAAGCCTCAATCGTTGCATTTCACGCAATGCCTTTTCGTCATGTGGTCTATTTAGCAATTTGGTAGGTTCCAAGTCGCATAATATAAGGCCATCCAGCATCTTTACACGACTATCGGAACTACTCAATGACAAAATTTCACGGGTTTCGATTCGATTACTTTAATATAGCTGCTAAGCAATTTATGCTCATTACAATGCGTATGATGAAGTGGAGCTAATGGTGACTTCTCAATCAGCTCCAGTTCTCCTGGTTTTTACTAGGAGAACTCCTCAACAATTAACGTCCCTGCATCGGGAAAAGCAATATTTTGTAAAAGGTGATAAGCAGTTGACATTAGGCTATTATAACTTAGGTTATATATTACAAACTGACCCGCTAAAAAGTGAAAAATAAAAACTTTTTTACAGAAAAACAACCGACTTCCAAAAGCACTATAAAGTGAAAAATAATGTGCGTGTGGTGTGAGGGCCACTTTGTTAAAACTCTTTGAAAATGTGCTTAGGATTTAGTGAACATTCCCAAAGAATTGTGAAAGTTGGTATCAGATTTTGTGAAAGTCTAATAACCGAGTTATAGACTGTAAAGTTGGGCCCTCAGTTCTCACATAGAGGATTGAGGGCCCACCTGAAACTGATAAACTATGGACACTACAGAAAAAGTCTTTATGCCAAAATCTAAGCTGATGCCAAACAAAATTTGTGAAAACAAGATATTATCGCAAAACACTGTCCTACTTTGTATATCTTCGTACAAAATGGGCCCTCAATCCTCATACACGTAAAAGTTTATTAGGCAATTATAATGAAATCATTAACTTACAGCTACTGTTTGAAATCCTATATGCTACTAAATAAATTGTGAAAATTTATAAAAGCAAGAACAGTTCACCACTTTTTGTTGTTTGAAAGTTATCCCTCTGTCCTCCATTTCTTTTGTTTTCGATTTATTACGCTTATCGTATGAAAGATAAGACAAATACAAAATTGTCTCTTTTTGTGTCAAAATTGTGCAACAAATTAGATACCAGAAAGAAATTAAAAGACCCTTTACTATATAAGAAAATTGAGTTTTATTTTTATTCTCTGTATTAGGAAATGGGGTGACCACAATTTCTTTTAGATTGCAGTAAAGATTAGTAAATGTAGAGTATAGGTTTTAATAAACTTTCTTCGATTTTTCTCTTATTATCGTCATAGCATTTGTACTCAAGTTTCGTGATAAAAAAAAATATTTCGGAAATTGAACGCTCACATAGAAAAATACTGTTACCCAAATCATTTTTGTTTGAAAAATCGTTTTCTGAGATAACTAATGACAATAATCAAATAATTTATTTATTATTTTTATAAAGGCTTTTGCCCAGCCAAGGGACAATGTAGGCCTTGTAGGCTAAATATAATCCTAACTAATATTATAAATAAAACTAATAACTAGCTAATATTATATTAAAAATATTATTACATGTATTATATAATTATTGTTTACATATATGCACAATAGTTGTAATATTTAATGTAGTCACTAAACAATAGTTTATGATAGTGCAGCGGAAGTTGTAGGTAATAAAGCATTAAAGCGAGTTTTATGAAACAGTTGTAGTGAAGAAAAAAAAATTTTCTTTTTAATACGCAAACACATCTTCGGTCAAGAAGACACTCGATCATCTTCGGTCAAGATATCAAACATTCAAGGTAAGTTTGTTTTGATACATACGTTTTTATTATTGTTTTGATATATAGGAGGTACTCATAATTTTATAAGTTCATAATATTTTACTAAATAGTACTTAGATAGTCACTCTAAGAATTGTTTAATTCAATTTCACCTATTTATAAATTGTAAAGTTTTTAAAGTAAAATATAATTATTTCATACTCCAGAAAACATCTTTGTTATTGTGCAAGTAAAGTTTGTTTTGATACATAGGTACTCATACTTTTATAAGTTCGTAATATTTTACTAAATAGTACTTAGATAGTCACTCTAAAAATTGTTTAATTCAATTTCACCTATTTATAAATTGTAAAGTTTTTAAAGTAAAATATAATTATTTCATACTCCAGAAAACATGTTTGTTATTGTGAAAATACCTACCTACGAATAAAAAAAACATCCAGGAACGCACTGCTTTATTAGGTACTAGCTTCTGCCCGCGACTTCGTCCGCGTGAAATTCGAAAGTCACATGGCTCCATCTATTATCATAATAACGTTATTGTTGTTTTCCTCGGGAACAGCACTTTTTTCGGGATGAAAGGTTCAGTGGTTTAGGCGTGAAAAGCTAACAAACTTACTTTCGCATTTATAATATTAGTTAGGATTATATTTAGCCTACATTGTCCCATTGCTGGGCAAAAGCCTTTATAAAAATAATAAATAAATTATTTGATTATTGTCATTAGTTTTTTTGGAACGAACGATTTTTCAAGCAAAAATGATTTGGGTAACAGTATTTTTCTATGTGATCGTTCAATTTCCGAAATAATTTTTTTTTATTACGAAACTTGAGTACAAATGCTATGACGATAATAAGCGAAAAATCGAAGAAAGTTTATTAAAACTCTACATTTACTAATCTTTACTGCAATCTAAAAGAAATTGTGGTCACCCTATTTCCTAATACAGAGAATAAAAATAAAACTCAATTTTCTTATACATTAAAGGGTCTTTTAATTTCTTTCTGGTATCGCATTTGTTGCACAATTTTTTTCACAAAAAGAGACAATTTTGTATTTGTCTTATCTTTCATACGATAAGCGTAATAAATCGAAAACAAAATAAAATGGAGAACTGAGGGCCCGAATTTTATCAAGGTCATAACTTTTAAACAACAAAAAGTGGTCACCTGTTCTTGCTTTCATAAATTTTCACAATTTATTTAGTAGCATATAGGATTTCAAACAGTAGCTGTAAGTTAATGATTTCATTATAATTGCGTAATAAACTTTTACGTGTATGAGGATTGAGGGCCCATTTTGTACGAAGATATACAAAGTAGGACAGTGTTTTGCGATAATATCTTGTTTTCACAAATTTTCTTTGGCATTAGCTTAGATTTTGGCATAAAGACTTTTTCTGTAGTGTCCATAGTTTATCAGTTTCAGGTGGGCCCTCAATCCTCTATGTGAGAACTGAGGGCCCAACTTTACAGTCTATAACTCGGTTATTAGACTTTCACAAAATCTGATACCAACTTTCACAATTCTTTGGGAATGTTCACTAAATCCTAAGCACATTTTCAAAGAGTTTTAACAAAGTGGCCCTCACACCACACGCACATGGAAAATAACTTTAATTTCGGAAGTCGGTGGCAAAAAACTAAAATACAAATCCAGAGACACCGACTTCCGAAATTAAAGTTATTTTTCACTTCATAGTGCTTTTGGAAGTCGGTTGTTTTTTTGTAAAAAAGTTTTTATTTAGAAGTCGGTTAAAAAAAAACACTACAAAGTGAATAATAACTTTAATTTCGGAAGTCGGTGTCTTTGGATCTGTATTATAGTTTTTTGCCACCGACTTCCGAAATTAAAGTTATTTTTCACTTTATTTGAAGTCGGTTAAAAGTAAAACACCTACCCGCCTATCAACATATTTGGTAAAAATCTCACCGTGACAACTTAGGTGATGACACATGTGTTATTCTTTGTTCGCAGTTTGATCAAAGGCTGGCCGAACACGTACACGTTCACGAAGGCGATCGCCGAGGAGCTGGTCCGGCTCGACGCCGGCAACCTGCCAATCTGTGTAGTCAAGCCCCCCGTAGGTAATACTTCTACCTTCTTTATTAATGCACTTATTTAATCGTAAGTATCCCAAATAATTCCCATTTTGATGTAATGATGTCCTAAAAATATTAATGTAGATTCTAATATTAATGTGCCTCTTTGGTGAGCCTCAAATAATACCAATTTTGTTGTTCTAATACTAAATAGCTAATTAACTGCGACCAATTAGATGTACCGCTTGCTGGCCGCTGTGGCGGCACCGCTGCACCGCTGCACCGCTGCACCGCTGCACCGCTGCACCGCTGCACCGCTCGCGCTCGCTCGGCTCGCGCGCGGTTGATCACAGTTCTAACCTAACCTTACCCATTTGGTCAAGGTGCCTACCTAAGTCACTGCGACCAACTATGAGGAACAGCCAGAAAGATAAAAAGAGGCAAATTGAACTAAAGAGCCTACGTACGCACGTACAGATTTTAGAGGCACATTTATTTAATAAAAAAATCACATACTTATGTCTGATTAAAATACGAACATCATTAGAAGGCCAATAAGTTTCCAGAGGTTTGCAAGAGACTCGTGGCTAAGTAGTAACAGCCGCACGAGTCGATTGATCAGGTTAAGTTATGCTTGCCGCGGTTGGTCCGTGGATGGGTGACCATCTTTACATACCAGGACTCCTCTGTGGCTCGGAAGGCACGTTAAACGGTTGGTCCCAGCTATCCTATAACCAGTAAATGTAAAATACTGGTATTCAGCTGCATCTGGTTACAATGGATGCGGCACCGCAGCATAGATGGGAAATAGCTAGACAGACGATAAGGAATGCATGGCGTTGTAGGTAGCTTGATGTACCTATATTAAAATAACTGATTTCTTTCCTTATTTCAGTGATGAGTTCCTTCGTTGAGCCTACGCCAGGTTGGATGGACGCAAAAACAATGATGGCATCGCCAATAGGGGTACGTACCTGCAAAACAATACTGCTTAAAACTGGCGCTATTTGTAGAGCGTGTGTGTGGCAAAAAAAATGTAGTGTCGCCGGAACACGCGAAGGTCTTAACTAACATCACCCTATGACCCTAATTGTAGTGTCGCCATAACACGTTAAGGTCTTAACTAATTGCACCCTAATTCTAGTGTCGCTAGAACACGCGAAGGTCTTAACTAACAGCACCCTAATTGCGTAACACACTCGTGATCATCATTCTCTTGCCCTTAAGCCAATTTATTTAGGGTCGGTGCAACAAGTCTTTTTCTTTTATACTTCTCTATCAGTCGTCATCTCGGTAGCCACCTCTAATCATATCATTATTCACGTAGTTCATCTATCTGTTCTTTGGTCTTCCCCTACTACATTCATACTCAAAAGTTTCCTCACGACATTTTCCTCATTCCTCCGTATCACATGCCCATACATTCCATTTTGAAGGATATTGCTTCATATGTTCTAACACTTGTCTACTCAACAACGTAAATAGCTGGCTTGGAATAGCTGGCAACACCGGCGCTGTTTACATGACCCGTGTATTTAAAATTAGTAATTAATTGAAATAATAAACTAAGTTAATTAAAAAATAGTGGAAGTGCATTTGTGGACAACAATCTCCAAGCTATATTATTTGTGACAATCGACATTCAGTGAAATCAGTGAAATCACTAATACGACGCAGTCCCGTAGAAACCTATTTTAGTGCTAAACAATAACAAAAAAATAAACAGTGCTCTCAAGAACTTTATTAACAGCGCTAGAAAATCAGTAAATTTATTGTTTTCGTTCAATATTTAATATTTGCAATCACTTTGAATCTACATTAGAAAACGTTACGAAAAAACATTCAAAAAGCGAACTTTGGACTTTGTACGACTACTAGCGCCACACACACTTGTGACGAGTAGACGAACTACGCAGTTATATATATTGTAAAATTCATCTACTAATTTAAATAATTTAAGATAAAAATAAGAGTTAAAATTAATAGTTAAATAAAACAAAGCAACTATAAAATCATGAATTTCCTAGAAAACATCACGTTTCGGCGCACACGCACACGATCAGAGCATAATAATGACGACAGTATAACTACTTGTACTCTGGACTGTACCACAAACAGCATGCCAGACATGTCTGAAGATGAGAACACATCAGACAAAGAAGAGATAGAGAACCTTAAGTCGCAACTAGATAGTGCGCATAAAGAAATCGAAACACTGACCTTGGAAATCAGCAAATTGCGACAACTCAATACGGAGCTAATTAAGAAAAATGACATCTATAAAAAAATTACGAATAGTCCAAATAAACAAAAAATAAAAATGCCGAATACAAAACCAATAGCAAACCGAATGAGCACCATGGACACAAAAGAAACGCAGACTACAGAACATGTACCTGACCCTAATCATAGTGAATCACCGCAAGCAGTTCAGCCAAATATAAATACTGATGATTCAAAATCAGAATACCCTATCAACAAAAATTCCCCGGTTGCTATTAACTCAACTGATCGTGAGAAGAACAAAGGCAACACGGCTAAGTCAAGGCCGAAAATATGCATTATAAGTAGTAATAATAAACACAATGTATGGCTAACTGCTGATAATGCATTTCAGAATAACTGCAATCTATTTCATTATTTAAAATCAAATGGAAATACGAAACAGCTTCTAGATGGACTGTGTACCAAATTAAAAAATTATACCATGGAAGATTGCTGCATCATACTCCTTGGGTCAAGAAGACTTCAAAAAAACTAATGACTATTATGATATTATCTTCCATTTGAGAAGTGCAGTTCAAGTTATAAGAAATACTAACATAATTATTTGTTTGCCTACATATATGGAGAGAGTTGCCAAAAATAGCAAAAATGTCATCAACGGGTGTCTTCGAATGCTGTGCCATTGAACTTGTTATGCATAGGATTGTTTGTGTTTGTATTTATAGAGTACCTAATGCTAAAAATTTCAACGAATATATGAATAAATTAAAAATAATATTACAAACTATAATGAAAAAGAATTATAAAAATATTGTTTTAGTAGGTGATTTTAATATAGATGTTCTTAAGAGAAATAGGCAATCAACAGAATTTGAAAATAAGTTATTGAGTTTTAACTTAAAACTAGCGCTTCATCAACCAACGCGTTATAAGAGCCAAACATGCATAGACAATTTTGCGCATAATTTTATAAAGTCCTGTAAAGCTACAGTATTGGAGTTAGCGTTGTCTGACCATACTGCGCAGTTACTGAAATGTCTAATTAGTAACGTATGTCATTTTAAACGGTGGACTAAGAGAAGACGTGACTACAATAACGACAACATCAATAAGTTTAAAGGCTATCTGCAAAACCTAACTTTTTCTGACGTCTATGCTGCCAGGGACCCAAATGTAGCATATAATGAGTTCGTAGATATTTTCATTTTGTTATACGATCAATGCTTCCCTGTAAATCTTGTTTCAGTTAATGTGCACAATAAACAAAAATGGGTATCGCGCGGTATCAAAAAAATGCAGTGAGAAGAAACGTCAATTATTGTGGCAGTATCGAATAAAAACTACTCAACAAAATAAAACGCGATTTTAAAATTACTCAAAACTATTTATAAGAATAATAAATTTGACACAGAAAGCACAAAATAATTACAAAATAAAGACATCAATAAATAAGTCCAAAACTACCTGGCAAATTATAAACGAATCAAAATTAAATATACCAAAGACTAATATCCCCAAAATTAGAATTAATAATGAAATTATCTCGGATCAAAACCAGATTTCTAATTCATTTAACGATTATTTTATTGACAAAATTCAACCCTCGATAAATTCAGGGCATAGAGTAACAAAAAATATTTTGAACAGAAAGGATTCTATGTTTATCGCTCCAAGTTTTCCGAATGACATATCAAAAATCATTCTAGCGCTTAACAATACAAATAGTGTGGGTTATGACGGGATCAGTACAAAAATACTAAAAGCAGTAGCTGATGAAATAAGTCACCCGCTCAGTCATATTATAAATCTGTATTTAAGTGAAGGTATTTTTCCAGACGCATTAAAAAAATCGGTAATAAAGCCATTGTTCAAAAAACAAGACAGGGAACTAATGGAATGTTACAGGCCGATTGCATTAATACCGATGTTCTCTAAAGTTATCTAATACTATATTTATAATCAACTTAGTTTTTATTTAGAAGTGAACAATATACTCTGTAACGAACAAAAAGGATTTAGAAAAAAGAAAACAATAAATATGGCAGTTTATGACTTTTTGCAATCGATTATGTCAAATATGGATAAAAGTACTCCAGTCTGTGCTATATTTTGTGACATGATTCAGGCATTTGATTATGTCCAACATGATATTTTATTAAAAAAACTTGATGCATACGGTATTAGAGGGAATGTTTTTGAACTTATAAAATTATATTTGCACAACAGAAAACAAATAACTGAAATAAGTAGACTGAACACTAAAACCAAACATAAAGAAAACATTCTATCGGAGGAACGGACCGTTACCTACGGGGTTCCGCAAGGAAGTGTTTTAGGACCTCCACTTTTTACACTTTACATAAATGACTTTCCAAAATCAATTGACCATCCTGTAACACTTTTCGCGGACGACAGTACTATATCTATACCCTGTAATAATAAAGACTTATATAAAGATGACATTAATAATACATTGATTAATAATACATAACATGATAATATAACAATTGACACGGTTAATACAACTAAATTTCTGGGACTAATTATTGATCGACATTTAAATTGGAAGGATCACATAGATTCTCTGAGTAAGAGAATTAGTAGTAGTGCCTATGCATTATACTTGCTGTCACGAAAGGTCAATAGGGAGGCGTTATTAACAGCTTACTACGGTCTGGCTGAATCCGTTCTCAGATATGGTGTTATCTTTTGGGGTAACTCGACTAATAGAGAAGTAGCATTTAAAGCACAGAAGAGATGCCTTAGAGCAATGTTTCATTTGAAAACCACGGACAGCTGCAAACCCTATTTTATAATGCATAAAATTTTAACATTGCCATCCATATATATTTTGGAAACTATTATGTTTGTCAGGAACAATCCTAAATTATTTCCGCGCAGAGCAGATCAATTTCCCAGGAACAGGCGTGACCAAATCCAACTATGTGTACCTCCCTGTAGGACTGCACTTATGCGTAAAAGTATTTTTCATATGGCTCCAATTATTTACAATAAGTTGCCTAAAAGTTGGAAGGAGCTTAATAATGTACACTTGAAAAGAAAACTTAAGACATATTTAGTAAATAAAGCATACTATAATATTAAAGAGTTCCTAGAGGAAAGAGTATTGGCATAGTAACTTAATTGATTTGATTATTATTTTTTGTGTTTGTTTATTTACAATGCTATACTATAAATTATTTTTTCGATCTTTTTATTATTATTGTTTTATTTTTATTGTTGCAATGATTATTCTATAACAGTCTTATGAACTTATCTTTGTTTTTAATGTTCTGTTTGATTTGTAATAATAATAATAATAAACCATTTATTTTCAGGTAACAAAGACCCATAGATACATACCTTAACCTAAGTATACATAATAATATAGTAACAATTATAATTATTATATTTTATGTATTTATGTTATTTTACATTTATTACAATATTATTATTTCTCTTTAATTAGTAATTTATTGTTGTTTTATTATTTTAAGATAATGTTTTAATAATAATAATATTTTTTTGACATTTGCACGTCACATCGTGTGGCAAACATGCCTGTACCTAATAATGTTGTTACCATCTTGCATGCATGTATTTTCTTGTATGTATGACACATGTTTAAGCAAATAAATATTATCTTATCTTATCTTAAATAACGCAATGATTTCGCATGATTCTCGCTGTAGTTGCTCATAACGCGTTCAAGGTCAAAGTCGTAATTTGATCTGCTGGCAACTGTACGTTGTATAACAGACTGTCAAAATAAAATCCAATCCTACCAAGAAGCTTATTGATAAAAGTGTTTACAAACTTCTAAATAACTAAGTGAAGACTATGAATAAGACTAAAACGGATACTTTACCTCCAAAGCTAATAGTAAATTCACAAAGTATAACAGAGGGCGAAAAAATCTGTGATATACTTAATGTATATTTCGCCACTATTGTTACAGAGCTGGCTAATGGGATATCATCGAGATACCATTTAAATTCAGGTAACACACTTACGGACATGAACACACAGAAACGCTTAAACAATTTAGACCTTGTGCAATCGAAGAAGTTGCTAAACTTATCGATAATTTGGATGCTGATACTAGCACAGGTGTGGACGGAATTAGCACAAAAGCATTAAAATGTATTAAGAATGTTATAATTTCACCCTTAGTTAGTTGCGTTAATAAATGTCTCGACCATGGTACATTTCCTGATAGCCTGAAGTTGGCAAAAGTTTCTCATATCTTCAAGTCGGGTACGAAAACGGACCCGAGCATTTATAGGCCAATTTCTGTGCTTCCGGTGATATCTAAAATCTTTGAGAAAATTATATACAACCGCTTGATTGAATACTTAAATAAGAAACGCTTCCTAATAGATCAACAATATGGTTTCAGATCAAAATCAAACACCCTGTCAGCAACCATTGACCTACTAACAAATATTAAAACAAATATAGATAAAACAAATATAGGCTGAGGCATTTTTATTGATTTGAAGAAGGCGTTTGATACTGTTTCTCAAGCAAAACTGTTACAAAAACTAATTAACTTGGGTATCACTGGAACAGCTTACAACTTATTCGAATCCTATTTATCAAACAGATGCCAAATTGTTAAAATTGGTAACTACAAGAGTATTCTCCAAAAAATTACATGTGGAGTTCCACAAGGATCTATTCTGGGACCACCATTATTCCTAATTTATGTAAACAACATCAATCAAATAGGGTTAACAGGATATCTAACACTTTACGCAATGATACTAGTATATTCTACTTCGGTCAATCCATACACGATATCATTAGTGAGGCGAAAAACGATTTAAATGTGATAAATGAGTAGTGTCTACATAACTTACTTACCATTAATACTTCCAAAACATCTTACACGATATTTGCTGCCAAAAACGCCCCTTTGATTATCAATAACCTAACTATCAAGCAGTCCAGTACAGAAAAGTATCTTGGACTACTATTAGATGACAAACTGTCCTGGAAACCCCATATCGAGCACGCAAGAGCCAAGCTTGTGTCACTTCTATCTACAATTCATTAGTGAAACCTAATCTGGAATAGCTGATTGAGATTTAGGGGATCAGCATCCAAGACTAACCTATCAATTACATACATAAATTCTAGTTATTCTTGTTTTGGTTAATAACCTAATTTTAATAATATAATATCATTAGTAGCTTTCTGCAATGATTTATAATATAGTATATTTAACACGTGCTTATAAGTCAACCATTTATGACGGGGATCGGAACTGTTTCTCCTAAGCACAGGTTATTCTGTAACCTATCTAGGAGAGCAGTACGGCACCCACTAGCTAGATTAAGAAACTTTGTGCTTGTGCTTTATATTATATTATCTTAGCATGTCATCTAGTCCTAGTTGAACAATAAATCTTATTATTATTATTATATTATTATACAGAGAACCCAAAACAAAATTATAAAACGATTAAATTGTTATGATTTCCTAACGCCTACTAAACAGCTACATGAAAAAACTAAACTTTTCAATCTCCGTCAAATTACAACTACAATACTAGCATATTAGTGAAAAAGTTTTTAGATAACACTACACAAACCAACATTAAACTTACAATAAATTAAAAATTTAAAAAACCCCCGACACATAAAAATAATAAAATTAGCAGTCGGGGGACCTCTTAGCATAGAAGGTGTTCCACAGAACGGTCCCCCGACTTCCATATGAATTTATCTGTTTTATTCTCGTTACCTAGATTCTTTAAGTTGGGGGTTATTAAATTATTTTATCCTTTTCCAATTACTTACATTTAATTTTATTATTTTTATGTATCGGGTTTTTTTTAAATTTTTAATTAAATTTTTTATTCCGTGCTTTTTGTAGGGACTCCTTAATTTTTGTATTATTTGGTGTTTTATCAGGTTTTTTATCCGTCAAAAAATAATTATTAATTTATAGTTGAAGAATAATTTTTAAGACTAAACAGATTTTTTTGTTTGATTATATCCTTTTTCCATCCGGTTAGACTGGAAGCCGACCCCAACATAGTTGGGAAAAGGCTAGGCAGATGATGATGATGATTATATCCTTTTTCTAGTTCTTCTTTTAGTTATTCAACTTTCGTACATGTATTTCATAGCTATTAGATATCTTAGGTATTTCAGATCTAGTTTATAAAATGGGACTGCGACACTATCTGATGTAGAAATACCTACGCTTTTTAAGTAGGATAATTCCATTCGTAAAAATGGTCAAACTCAGTGGTCGTAGCTACCAATCATCGCTCCACTTTCCTCATCATTCTAGAGCATTGACAGATAAAAAAATATTTTCAAGTTTTTAGTTTTCATTTCGTTAGTTAATATTCCTCATACCCTTTCAATATAATGTACATTATTCTACTTGTCAAGCCCTTGCATTTGATAACTATATTGAAGGAGTTGTGAAAAAAAATATAATTCGCCATTTCGTGGTGGCGGTCATCTTGGATTAGAAATTTGTCATAGTGTATAGTATTGTACTATTCAAGCCCTTTCATTTGATACCCATATTAAGGGGGTGGTGAAAAAATATGTAGTCCACCATTTTATGGCGGCGGTCATCTTGGACCGATTTTCATCAAGCATAGCTAAGAACACTCCCGACTAATTCACCCTTCAAACAAAAAAAATAATTAAATCGGTTCATCCGTTCGGGAGCTACGATGCCACAGACAGACACACACACACACACACAGACACGTCAAACTTATAACACCCCGTCGTTTTTGCGTCGGGGGTTAAAAAAGACATACACACATAACCTAAGAAATAGAAACGAATTAGTTCTGCGTTTTCCTAGAACAGTAAAATATGGAAAAAATAACTTTTTATATGAAGGGGTCCAATTATTATAATAAATTGCCAAATGAAATTAAAGAGTGCAAAAGTATTATAGTGTAGTTAGTTAGTTATAGTATATATTTACAAAAGAAAACTAAAGGATTATATCATGCAAAAGGTAATTTTTACATAAATACCCTGACTACACAGCATAAAATACTTAAGTAATTTAAAAAAAAATGAAAAATTATAACATCAACATTAAAAATGATTATCGGTCTCCGAGACTATACTTGACGCACACAAGCTAAAAAACGCGTGCACTCATTAACACATTCACACAGTAGTTCGCTTCTTAATCGTTGTTTGTGTTCCACAGAAAGTGAATACTTAAACAGTATATGAGGGTACCTTGGTGTCAAATTGGCCAGCTGTACCACAAAATACAGATACTGTCTGTATTTTGTGGCTGTACTAACTTGTTTTAATATGTACGAGTAACTACTTTTGCTTTGTTTGTTGTTTGTCTCTTACGTTGTTGTTCATAGTTACTTTTTTATTATGACTTATTCTACAATCTGCATGCTTCGTCATTAGACGACGATTATTTATGTTAAAAGTTAAATCTCATATAAGTGAACTGTATCATGTTCTTATGAGAAATAAAAGATTATTTAAACGTAAGACTACCTGTGGTCGGACACTCTTTTACTAAATACATACATAATATTATGACAAAGATAACACATGTCACTGTCTCGTTCTTATGTGTGTATTTAGAAAGAGAGCATCCGACCACAGTCGTCTTCACTTAGGTAGGGTAAATACGCCAAATGTCGGCCCCCTAACGAATTTTCTAACTTTGGATCGCTCTGGCTCCATCACTTGTAACGAAAGGATATTGTGATGCTGTTTTAGACAGGTTGACAAATCTATTTTATGTTTCTAGGCATAGAATTGACTTTTCTACTAAAAGAAAAAAAAAAGGTTTAAATGCATCGAGAACGAAAAAACCCTAAAGTCGGCCGTTTACGGCCCATGGTCGGTCGCGTTTTTGCCAAATGTCGGCCGGGTATAGGATGTTTGAAAATAAGATAATGAAAAATATTAGTAAGTATACATTTGTATTTGTTTAATTGTAAATAAAATTTCTGATTTGCACTTTAACTTTGTTACCATAATTATATAATAATAAAGTCAAATATCACAATAAAATTAAATAAAAATTAAGAATTTATATTAAATAAATCAAAAGGATTAAAATAATACTTAAATCAAAAGTGGTTGTTTGTAACAATATCTTGTCTTCGTAACTATATTTAGGATAAAATTAAATATTTGTGAAACAGATCGGTTAACAGTAAAAAAGGGTTACAAATTATTATGCTTTGGTAAACGCAAATGTGTTTATTCATATGCATTGATAATTAAAATCTAACAATAACTCAGCTTCATAAAATAAAAAAGTCATAATAAACTTAGTCATATAAAAAAAATAGTAGTTGGGTTGGGTTTAATAGATAGCAACTTCCAAAGATTAATTTATATTTGTATCCCAAACCATATTTATATAGCTATCATAAATATGTTCTCAATATTGTAATATTTTATGATTAATTTAATTCAATGTTATACCTAATTAATACCAACTCCTACATCAAAACTTAACCTCTTTATAATATTAATAAATTATAATAATACATACCTACTCAATTATGGGAAAATAAGTTTGATAAATATACTTATTAAAAATGACTACCCGCACAATGAGTGAAAAAATACAAAAGTTATAATCAGCCTGTATAGTGGCGCTCAAATTCGAGGCTGGCCGAAATTACGAACTTTAATATTTCTATAGTCGGCCCCTGTTTTGTGAACCTTTTTTCTCAAGATTTTAATATCACCCCGGCCGGTATTTGGCGATTAAACGTAAAATAGAAAAATTCTCCTATTATGCCAAAAGAATTGGTAGAATTGCAGTTTATAAAACAGACTGCATTTATTTTAAGTCGGCCCCGGTCGAGAATCCGGTTTTAAGCCGTAACTGGTATTCTAATGGCGGCCCCCTATTTTTCCCTTAAACCAATACGCAAAACGTTAAAAAAACTATCTCAAAATATAATAAAACTAACTTTTTATTGATAACAAAGTTTAAAATAAAAAAAAAGATTGTCTTACCGTTGTAATATCAATCCCCGAAGCGCGGGTATTCATAGCAAATAAACTATTTTAACTAGGAACTTGAGGTTTCACCGTCGGCATTGCTGCTGACGCTCAGTGTGCGAAGAGCGAGAGACTTAATCGGATAGTAACGGTTTGTACGTATAGAGTATGAACTAAAGATGCAATTCAAGTGGCAGAACTCAGAGAAATCGCGACGCCTCCGTCAGTGTGCGTGGCGAGCGGTTCCGGGGCTTCGCCCCCCGGCCGCGGAGGTCTTGCGGTGGCCTGCTAATACAGGCCCCTCACTCAATCGGCTACATTGGCCTGCGGCAATTGTTAGGCACGCGTAAGTTACGCGCGCCTATGTGAGTGATTGCATGTTGTTTTTCTGTAGGCGCGTCGCGACGCTGTCTCACAGCGCCGCTTTCTTCACAACACCTTGGCGGTCTGTCCCCGCCAGGTGAGACCCCCAGTTACCTGGGGGAGGCCCGGCGGGGGACGACCAGCGACGGAGGTACCGACTCGACGCTCCTACAGAATTAGGTGAATTGCTCCCGCCCGTCCCGCTTCCCGAGCTAGCCGGGCACGGTCCGGGCTAAGGAGCAGTCATGTGTGTGTGAGCGGTATTGTGTTGTGTGACACCGCTCAGTATCAACGCGTACCGCGGCCCGCGCTGCGCGTACGCGCGTGAGTTTAGGCGTCTGTGTATTGGTGGGTGTCTGAGTTCGCCGCGTGACGTGCCTATATTAACCTAGCACACGCCACGCAACGAATGTATGTAGTATGTGAAGTCTAATTGAATCGGGTGAGCCGCGTGTAACCTGGGTGCGGTTCACTCGAGGTGTCAATCCGGTGCAATGGGGTTGTCGTCCGCTACCAGGTCGTGGGCAGGGGTCTCGCGTCGGTGGGGCGCGCGTGCCAGGGCGCAATGTCCGCGATGCGTCGGCACGCGCGAACATTCCCTTCGCGAGGCGCCGCACAAACTCGTCCAGGCTCTTAATCCCGTTTCAGGACATCGTTCCAGACTCGCGCCAGACTCTGCTGCGCGCGGAGCAGCTTTCGGCTCGACTCGCACGTGAGGGCGAACCATGCCGGGGCGGCGTACGTCAATATTGGGCGCACGTACAACTTGTACACGCCCAATTTGACGCGCGCCGGTATTCGGGACGAGAGCACCGGTTTAAGGAGGTTGCGGGCGACCCTACCTTTTGCGGTGACCGAGAGGACGTGTGGCCCCATCGTGAGCCGACGATCGATGGTTACCCCCAGGTACTTGATCCGGGGCGACCACGCGATGTCGGCTCCCTGCAGCTTCAAGGGTGGTGGGAGGGGCGCACAGCCGGTGACCATGGCCTCTGTCTTACCCACGTTAACCGACAGCCGCCATCTGGACAGCCATTCCGGCAGCAGGTCGAGCGCGCGCTGCATCTTGACGGCCGCGTACTTCGCATTGAGCGATGTGGTAATGTACGCGGCATCGTCGGCATACAGCGCGAGCATGGCGTCCGAAGTGGTGGGGATGTCGTCGGTGTAACGTGAGTAACACGTCGGGGACACGCAGCTGCCCTGCGGCACACCCGCGAACACCGGGCGGGCGCTAGAGAGCGCCCCGTTGACCACCACCCTAAATGTCCTGTTGGTGAGAAAAGTAGAGACCACCATAACGACGCGACGGGGCGCGCCTGAAGTGGCCAACTTGAATATCAGGCCGTCGTGCCATACGCGGTCGAAGGCCATCTCTATGTCGACGAATACTGCCACCGAGTACTCCTTCTTATTGAGCGCGGCTGTGAGGTGGTGCAGTACCCTCGACAGCTCTGCTGGAGCGTCGTACTGTGCTTCGCCCGAAACCCAAACTGCTCCGAGCGTGGCGCGATGTGTGGCTGGAGATGTCGCAGCAGGAGTGCTTCGAACACCTTGGAGACTGTCGGCAGCAGAGTGATCGGCCGATAGCTCTCCGGCTTCAGGATGTCTTTTCCCGCCTTGGGCAGCATAATGACGCACCCCTCCTTCCACGAGGCGGGAAAGGCCCCCGTGCGCAGTATCCCCGTAAACAGGCGCGCCAGCGCCGCTACCATACGGTACGGCAGGTGGCGCAGCACTGCGTTGGTGATACCGTCAGCACCGGGGGCCTTCCTGGGCTGCGTTCTTAGGATGGCGCGTCTAACCGCGCCCGGCGAGAAAAAGACTGGGTCTTCATCGGGAGCTATCGGCGTTGCGAAGTAGTCTCCCAGGTGTTGCTCGACTGCTGCGACATGGTCGGTGTCGCTAGTCTGGTTTGGGCGGAATTGACGCTCCAGGTGGTCGGCGAAGACCTCCGCCCGGTCCTCTGCTACATCGTACCTTAGCGCCCCGTCGCGGTTGAGCAGGGGCCGCACCGGAGCTGGGGTGTTCGTTAGCTGGCCGCAGAGCTTGTATAATGACGGCCAGCTGTCCGCCGTGGCGTCTAACCTGTCCTCTCAGCCCGCGGTGGTAAGCGCCTGTAACTCGGCCTTAACCTTCTCCGCGAGACGGTTGAGCTCTCTTTTTTGTGCCGGGCATCTTGATTGCTACCACTGTTTGCGAATGAGCCTCTTCGCGGCGATCATTGCGCTTATGTGCGCCGGCAGGGGCGGCAGTAGCCCTCTCCCATGCGGCTGCGTGCTTGTCGCCGCTTCTAAGGCGCTCTGTATGCAAGCAGTGACGTCATCCGCGGTCTTGTCGACGTCCGCGGAGGTAGCGATAGGCCGAGTCGGCGTGGTGGTCTCTACTTTTTCCACGAACTTTGTCCAGTCCGTGACTCGACGTGGCGCTATGAGCTTCAGTCGGGTCGGCGTTCCGTACGACGACGAGTACAGGTTGGTGGTCCGACTGTAACTAATAATAATAATAATAAATCTTTATTGGAACAAAAACACATTTTACAAATTGAATTGCGTTCGTAAATAGCTGCATTAGTTACAAAACTGTGTCGCAGCTATTAACGCCCACCTCCAAGAGGGAGACGACAGCGTTCCAGATTCCAGAGATGAAAATAAAGAACAAAAACAAAATAATTTTAAAATCAAATAGTAAATATTAAAAAAGTAAAAAGAAAAAAAAAGATTTTGAAAAAAAATTAAAATATGGGAGTGTTGTATGAGAGTGTAGAGCGTGTCTGTGGGGTGTAAGTGTAGAATGTGCTTGTGGGGACGTTCCCGACGAGCACACTCCACGCTACGTGTATTTGGTGTGCATGCTTATGGAAGAAAGATCTTTAGGGTTTGACTAAATTTTGCAATTCTTCCTATGTGAGAGTATGAAGCCATTTATCAATAATTATTTTGCAATCCCGGAGAGTACATGGATAAATAGTAAGCACTTTATTTATTCTATTATAAAGCACGGGACTACAGAAATTGAATTGCCGGCGGACAATTTCCAATTTAACACCCGATGTCGGGCAGACTCTGTCAGTTCTACGTTTTTTCCTTCTAAACTCTGGGTCAAAAGTCAAGTTTGAATGTTTCCGCAACACTGTACTTAGCACAAAAGAGTGCCTTACTGTAGGTAGCTTCCATAGCGTGTACAGTTCGCTGGTTGGGAAGCGATAGGGTTTGAAGGCCATTACCTTAAGGATACCACGCAGTGTCCAGATAGTGCGTCGGCGTCTCTGGGCCGGACACCGTATAGCCGAGGGCTTCCGAGTCCGCGAAGAGCTGTCTCCCCTCGGTATTCGTAGAGTAGAAGTTAAACGCCCCCGTGCTTGCAGTTCAAGTCGCTGGCGAGGATGGTGGCGCGTGTGGTGTCTACAAGCAGGGCCCGCAGCTCGTTAAGGTCCAAGTGAGCCGCGGGTGGCTTGTAGCAGGCGTAGATGTTGATGTCCTCGCCGGCTACGTGTAGCTGCACACCCAGGGCGTAGAAGCTCCTGAGCGACGGCAAGGGGAGTTCCAGATGGACGACTCTTCGCCTCACTTCACACCTCACAACGTCGGAGAAATCGCGACGCCCCCGTAAGGGGGCGTGGCGGGCGGTACCGGGGCTATGCCCCCCGGCCGCGGAGGCAACACGTTGGCCTGTTAAAACAGGCCCCTCATTAGGGTGGCAACACGGCCAGCAGATTGTTGAGCGCGCGTGGGTAATGCGCGCCCATGTGTGTGGTTGCATGTTGTGTCTCTGTAGGCGCGCCGCGACGCTGTTATGCAGCGCCGCTTTCTTCACGACACCTTGGCGGTCAGTCCCCGCCAAGTGAGACCCCCAGTTACCTGGGGGAGGCCCGGCGGAGGACGACCAGCGACAAAGGTGCCGACTCGTCGCTCCTACAGAGTATAGGTGAATTGCTCCCGCCCGCCCCGCTTCCAGAGCTAGCCGGTCACGGTCCGGGCTAAGGAGCAGTCGTGAGTGTGTGGGCGGTATTGTATTGTGTAACACCGCCCAGTGTCTACGCGTATCGCGTCCCGCGTTCGCGTACGCGTGTGAGTATTAGCGTCTGTTTAGTCGTGAGTGTCTGAGTTCGCCGCGCGACGCGCCTATATTAACCTAGCACGCGCCGCGCGACGAGCGTATGTACTTTGTAGAGTTCAGTTGAGTCGGGTGAGCCGCGTGTAACCTGGGTGCGGCTCACTCGAGGCGTCAGTCCGGTGCGATGGGGTCGTCGTCCGCTACCAGGTCGCGGGGCAAGGGTCTCGCGTCAGGGGGGCGCGCGTGCCAGGGCGCAATGTCCTGGACATGGGGCCAGGCCGATGCGTCGGCACGCGCGAACATTCCCGTCGCGAGGCGCCGCACAAACTCATCCAGGCTCTCAATCCCGAGATCCCTCCGGATGACATCGTTCCTCACGAAACGAGGCGCGCCTACTATGGTCCGCAGCGCAAGACTTTCCTGCGCGCGGAGTGGCTTTCGGCTCGGCTCGCTCGTGAGGGCGAACCATGCCGGAGCGGCGTACGTCATGATTGGGCGTACGTACAGCTTGTACACACCCAATTTGACGCGCGCCGGGATGCGGGACGAGAGCACTGGTTTGAGCAGGGTGCGGGCGACCCTACCCCGTGCGGCGACCGAGCGGACGTGTGGCCCCATCGTGAGCCGACGATCGATGGTGACCCCTAGGTACTTGACCCGGGGCGACCACGCGATGTCGGCTCCTTGCAGCGTCAAGGGTGGTGGGAGGGGCGCGGACCCGGTGATCAGCGCCTGCGTCTTACCCACGTTCACCGACAGCCGCCATTTCGACAGCCACTCGGGAAGCAAGTCGAGCGCGCGCTGCATCTTGACCGCCGCGTACTTCGCATTAAGCGATGAAGTAATGTACGCGGCGTCGTCTGCGTACAGCGCGAGCATTGCGTCCGGAGTGGTGGGGATGTCGTCGGTGTAACGCGAGTAACACGCTGGCGAGAGGCAGCTGCCCTGCGGTACACCCGCGAGCACCGGGCGGGCGCTAGACAGCGCCCCATCGACCACCACCCTGAAAGTCCTG
Source organism: Mesoligia furuncula (assembly GCA_916614155.1). Classification (NCBI taxonomy): domain Eukaryota; kingdom Metazoa; phylum Arthropoda; class Insecta; order Lepidoptera; family Noctuidae; genus Mesoligia; species Mesoligia furuncula. The sequence continues at coordinate 15,843,092 of OU744819.1, forward strand.
TTGGAGAGAAAAGTAGAGATCACCTTTACAACGCGACGGGGCGCGCCGGATGTGGCCATCTTGTAGATGAGGCCCTCATGCCACACACGGTCGAAGGCCTTCTCCATGTCAAGGAGTACTGCCACCGAGTATTCCTTTTTATTTAGCGCGGCTGCGAGGTGGTGCAGTACCCTCGACAGCTGGAGCGTCGTGCTATGCTCCGCCCGAAACCCAAACTGCTCCGGGCGCGGCGTGATGTGGGGCTGGACACCTCACAAGTGGCAGAATTGCCACTTAATTACCTTTTAAATGAACGCAAGTTAAAAATGTCCAGAAGGCCGAAGTTTGGGGGGGGGGGGGGGGCGACGTACAAAATGACCTCGCTGGTAACTGATAAGGCACAAACAAGCAACAACCCGTGTGCGCACTCTCTCCCCTCACACTGAAATTGTTACCTGTTAGTTACATTGTTATTTGTAAAAATGTTTGGTAAATTCGGCTACGATTATCATATATTAATTTTATAATTATGTGAGGACCATGTAGATGTATAGCTATCAACATAATCATCTTCTGTCATTGCTTAATTTTTAATACTCATACCTATAGGAGTTTAGTAATTTTAGTCCGGGTACGTTGAGGTTTATTTATAAACGTTGCAAATGTAGGTATTGTTAAACAGTCGCTAATCTTTACTTCACTTCAGGGACCGACTTCTTGAGGGATGATGATTTTTTTTTTATATTTCATATTATAAAAATATTTGTTACATAATAATAAGTATACCTAGTGCAAACAATACTATAAAAATAAATAAAAAATAATAAATGATTTATTCAGTATTAAACACTATACTATAAAAAGTCAAAGCATAAAAAATTGCCAAACTATAAAATAACTTCTTGACAAAGACGGCACTACCATAGAAGTGACGTCATGACTATTTTTGTTTTTAAGCTTTGTTATCAATAAAAAGTTAGTTTTATTATATTTTGAGACAGTTTTCTAACGTTCTGCGTATGGGCCGCCATTAGAATACCAGTTTTGGATTAAAACCGGATTCTCGGCCGGGGCCGACTTAAAATAAATGTAGCCTGTTTTATAAACTGCAATTCTACCAATTCTTTTGGCATAATAGGAGAATTTACAAAGCTTCTAAGTAAATAAATCTATTTTACGTTTAATTGCCAAATACCGGCCGGGGTGATATTAGTTGAATCTCGAGAAATAAGGCACATAAAACAGGAGCCGACTTTATATATATTAAAGTTCATAATGTCGGCCAGCCTCGAATTCGAGCGCCATTATACAGGCTGATTACTTTTGTATTTTTTCACTGATTGTGCGGGTAGTCATTTTTAATAAGTATATTTATCAAACTTATTTTCTCAAAATTGAGTAGCTATGTATTATTATAATTTATTAATATTATAAAGAGGTTAAGTTTTGATGTAGGAGTTGATATTAAATATAAAATTGAATTAGGTACTGTAGAGAATGTTGTCACCGTTCCGGCACAAAGAAGTCTTGTTGTGATATTGTCTTGTTTGATAAATGATTTATTTTCTGTAAGTAGGTTTGTACAAACACTTTTACACGTCAATCATTTTTTTTTTAAACTAGGCGAAGTTGGCGTTTCCTATCTGACTATTCTGAGAAGAAAGGCCGAAACAAACTCAGAAGTCACAGTCTCTTTTAAAGTCCAGATAAAATCTTGGTCATATCGTGTGAAGACCATGTACTTAGATTGGTGTCTGAAATGGTCTTTTGAGGAAAGAACCACACAGATTGAGCGGACCTGTCCAATCAGTGCACGCATTTGTCAAAAATCGTGCAGCTCAACTGAGAACTTGAGGAGCTCAACGATTCGACGAACAATACCAAAGAAAGGACATTTGGGTAGGCCGCGTAAATTACTCAAACTGCCAGATCATGATTGAAAATTGGACCATGTAGATTAGTGTCTGGAATGGTCTTTTGAGGAAAGAACCACACAGATTGAGTGGACCTGTCCAGTCAGTGCAAGCATTCGTCAGTAACCGTGCTGCTTAAAATCAAAAATCAAAATCAAAATGTTTTATTTCACATAAAGAGATTTGGCCACGAGAGGGCGACACCGGCGGTCAATCTTAAGTGCAGCTCCGTGTTTATTAAAATCTAAAAATAGTAAAACTGTATCTTGCTTGTTTGTGATTACTGGAAAATGAAGCGATTGTCGTTAAATAGCGTTTCAAAAACTATCCGTGCTGTGTTGGAACCCAAAAGTGCTGTTTTTCTGTGAATTTTGTGACGGACATAACTCCATAGAATTTGATGATAACTAGATTGCTTCGCCGCCCGAACAATAACTTATGAACTAATAATAGCTAATAAACATTAGTTTATAGTGTTTTCAAGCATCTATGTTCGGTTCTATTTAGGCGCAGAATCATTCAAAACGAAGTCTACCGACCATCAAATGTGCAAGTCATTGATAATATCATCATTCTTCGATAAGCGCCATCTGTTTTTAACCGGTCAAACTACTGTAATCTGGCTAATCGATCCTTCACCCACGACAACTGTCTACAATTACTATCGTGGTACGCATACAAGTGTCTATAGATCACACTAGATGGCGCTGGCTGTACCGTAAGCTTCGACACCACGACAACTGTCTACAATTACTATCGCAGTACGCATACAAGTGTCAATAGATCACACTAGATGGCGCTGGCTGTATTGTTTTGAGTAAACTTCGTTTATTCACTTTGTTTATTTGCATCCACTTGTGCTTGAAATTACTTAGCTTCAAATCCTTCTGGTCACCATATGCAATAATGTCTCGCATTCAACGCTCACCCCCTTCTAACCCTAATACAGAAATTCAAAGAGTGCGATCTAGTCCTGAAATATCCGCTACTCAAATGGACACCGATGCAGACTTTACAAACATCACGGCGAGAAATAAACCGAGAAAGAGACTATGCCCTGACTTTTCTCCGGATAAGTCATCAAATAGCGAATCTTTTGAGAACAGAATTATGAACATGCTCACGAACTGGAAAAAGGAGCAGGACACTTTGTTAAAAACCTTAGCTTCCGATCTAGTAGAAGTTAAACAACAGAATAAAGAGATACAAAAGAGTAACAGTGAAATAGAAAAATCAATTGAATACATTAATAAGGACTACGAAAATATGAAGAAAACGATAGAAACCATGGAACAAGAGAGAATGGATCAACGCGCCTATATACTTGAACTTGAAAAGAAGGTGAATGACCTGCAATTTAACTTCCGATCTGCCGCTATTGAAATAAGGAACGTCCCCGGCAATGATGCAGAAACCTCTAGCGATCTCACGGCTATATTAATAAATACCTGCAACACTATTCAGGCACCTGTCAAGGCTTCTGACCTTCGAGACATTTATCGTCTTCCTGGGAAAAAAGAGATGAATAGACCTATCATTGCTGAATTTGTCACAGTTCCACTCAAAGATAAAATACACAAGCTTCCCGCGAGTTCAATAAGGATCGTGTCAAGACAGACAAGCTGAACTCTGCACACATCGGAATTAGCGGTGATATAAAACCGATATATGTTGCCGAACATTTGCCAAATAATTTGAGAAAACTCTTCTATGAAGCACGCAAATTTGCAAGTACAAACGATTATAAATTTTGCTGGTTTCAAAATGGCAAGATTTTTCTCCGTAAAAAAGAAGGAGACAAATCTAAAATCATTCAATCGATGTCTTGTCTTTCTAAAATACTTAATTAGATGTAACCTAGTGTGTATTACGTTATATTATTATATGATCTGCAAGTCTTTTTCTGTATGTTATAATATTGTTACTTGCATGTTCTTAAATTTTCTTTATTTAGAGGGACATCATGTTTATTATTTTTACTCTTATTATACACACATAACAAAAAAACACCATACTTATGGCCAATCCTCAACCAACACTACAAAACCTACACAGCCTTTAAACTATCAAAGATTCATGCAAGCTACACTAACACCTATAAATAAAGTTTTTATTGCTAAATATCCTATGTCATCTTATACTAATCTGGACCAATACTTATATACAGTCATATCGTTTACATGCTTCGGAAACATGATTTTTCATATTACCTCCCATGTCAGGCAAAGCAACTTACTCAGGAACTACTATTGCGCACTCCTTCTTAACTCTACTCAATGCTCAACATAAACCATATATCGGAAGAACTTGACACTTTCGGTAATAACCAGGCCCACAATAACTGTAAGCCCGAACTAGCTGTTGATATACTGGATAAACGAGGTAACTCACTAAAAATACTGCACCTTAACATCCGAAGCGTTAATCATAACTTTGAGAGCTTTAGGGTGTTCATATTTAAACTAAACCTACAATGCGACATTATAGTTCTTTCCGAATGTTGGCTCAAAAAAGATCCAATTATTCCTTCACTTGAAGGTTACTTATGCTACTATTCCAAGAGAATACAACATCAAAACGATGGTGTGATTTTATTCATAAAAAAATAACTTCAACATGACGTCACTGAGCCTATTATTCCTGGTTCTAACACATTAATGTGTAATTTTAAATGTTTTAATCTGTTCGTTATAGGATTATATCGTTCACCATCAATACACAATATTGACGAATTCCTTAATAGCCTCGACAATGTCCTTAACTCTGTTACAAACTTTAAGAACTTAGTGATCATAGGGGACCTGAATATTAACATCACACCAATGGATTCTACCTCTCAGAGTAATGAATATCTTAATCTGCTTGCCTCACATGGACTTCTTCCAGCACATCAATTACCCACACGCGGAGGGAGCTGTATCGACCATGTCATGGTTAGATCTGATTTCAAATCATCCACACTTGTCTTTGACACCGCAATTACAGACCACCGCCCAGTTTTACTATGTCTTGGAAGCTCGGCGGTATCTTCCGCCTCCAAAGTGAAGCGCACGGTAATAAATTACTCGGCTGTTATTGCAGAAATAAACGAGACTGATTTTAGCGCTGTTACTGGGTTACTGGAGGCGGATGAGACCGCAGGACTCCTGGTCTCTACCTTAAAGACGATTGTTGACAAACATACAAAAGTTATTATTAGCTCGCCAAAACACACGATCCTAAAGCCATGGATCACTCCAGGCCTCTTACGATGCATCAGAAACAGGGATCAAATGAATCTTAAAGTTAATAAAGAACCAAATAATTATATCCTAAAAATAACATTCACTAGATATCGCAACTTCTGCAACAAATTACTAAAGAACCTGAAAATAGCATATGAAAAATCTGAATTTGAGAGTGCCAAAAACAACCCTAAAGCCACCTGGAACATTATTAAACAAATAACAAATACAAATCGTCCATTGTCCACACCCACTGAACTACTTAGCGTATCTCCTGACAATATCACGGCCGTAAATCGTGTTAATGATTTCTTTTCAAATATTGGCAAAAGTCTGGCAGAAAAACTGATAGTAAGTGCGCCACCTACTGCGGTACAGACAGAAACTACACACTCACCCCACTCATTTGCTCTATGGCCTACTGATGAAGCCGAGGTTCAAAGCATAATTCTTGGTCTGCGTGCAGACTGCGCGGTTGGCTGGGATGGCATATCTTCAAAAATACTCAAATCCTGCTGCCCAGTGTTAGTTCCAATCATCACTCATGTTTGTAATTGCTCAATTTCGTCAGGTCGTTTTCCTAAAGTGTTTAAAAAAGCACTGGTGCATCCAATTTATAAGGCTGGGGACAGACGTGATGTCAATAATTACAGACCCATCTCGGTACTGCCTTCCATCTCTAAAATTTTAGAAAAAATATTGAATAATCGCCTTACTAAATATCTTGAATCCAACAAGATTCTCGCTCCGAATCAGTATGGTTTTAGGGCTGGAAGGTCGGCCGAGGGTGCGGTTGGATGCCTTGTGGATAATACTGTCAGCCTCCTTGACTCAGGGAAAAAATGTCTAGGTATTTTCCTAGACCTTTCCAAGGCCTTCGACACCGTGTCTGTTCCCCACCTATTGCGGAAATTGGAGAATCTAGGAATTCGTGGTCACGCCCTCAAAATGTTTCATGACTACCTCTCTGATCGAACCCAGTGCGTTAAAATTGATAATGTAATCAGTGACAGCAATCCCATTGTATACGGCGTGCCTCAGGGCTCTGTGATTGGGCCGACTCTGTTTCTAATATACATTGATGCGCTCTGCAGGCTCTCCCTTCCCAATTGCTCAGTTTTTGCCTACGCTGATGACACTGCATTGCTGGTTCATGGGGACAGCTGGACACATAATCATAATCATAATCATAATCATTTATTAATTTGCGAATATGGGTACAAAAGAAAAGGTCTCATACAAACAACAGTGTCCATTAGCCATATCCTACCATAAGGCATGCAAATTTACAAATACACATTTACAAATACACAGGTATCTACGAAACTAGAATTTTAACAATAAAAGACATTATTTAAAATATCGCATGGAGTAACATTATATAAGTTTATCCTGTAAATATTCAGCGACAGAGTAATATGCTTTTTTTAGTAACAGTGTTTTTATATTGTTTTTAAATATATTTATATCACTTATCTCCAGAAGTGAATTTGGTAAATGGTTATATATGCGTGGAGCCATACATAATATACTTTTATTTAATAAAGCTGTTTTATTGCTTGGTAAACATATATTGAATTTGTATCTCTTGCTATTGAACTTATTAAAGTAGTTTGTGTTTTTCCTAACGAACATTATAACCTCTAATATATATATACATGGTAACGTAAGAATATTTAATTTTAAAAATGATGGGCTGCAGCTGTCAGTTACTTTTATACTAGTTATGGCTCGTATACATTTCTTTTGGGCTTTAAATACCGCTTCTTTATTAGTAGAGTTACCCCAAAAAATAACACAATACTTTAGAATAGGTGCAACATAGCCGTTGTATGCTGTAAGGACTGTAGAGGTACTGACCGTTTGTTTAAGTTTAAACAATGCATAAGAGAAGGTATTCAATTTTGTGCATAATATATGGATATGTTCTTTAAAATTCAAATTATTATCTATATTTATACCCAGAAATCTTGTAACATCAACTTCTTGGATCTTACACGCATTTGAATGCGCTGAACAGGGTCTTAGGACCGTCATGAACTGGCTAACTAGCAACCTTCTCACCTTGAATCCTAACAAGACCATGTACATGACATTTTCTATAAAGGCCTCCTCCCAACCAGACCAGGATTCTTTTAATCTTAAAGCCCACAACTGTCCGGTAACCGCCCCGCGCCTTCCTTGCTCATGTCCTCACATAATTCGGACGGATAATATTAAATATCTTGGGGTACAAATCGACAATCAACTGACCTGGAAACTCCACCTTAGGACATTGACTTTACGAGTACGTAGACTTGTCTCTATAATGAAAAGACTCAGACATTCTGCTGTCATTGAGACACTACAAAATGTTTACTGTGCACTTGGTCACTCAATCCTAAACGATTGCATAACTGCCTGGGGTGGAGCGGCCAAAACTCATCTTTTGCAGCTGGAACGAGCACAAAGAGCCGTCTTAAAGGTTATGACCTTCAAGCCCTATAGATATCCTACTACACAACTCTACGATAATTGTCAAATACTTACAGTGCGCCAACTTTTCATCCAACAAATAGTGCTACGAAAACACTCTACTCTCCCATTTGTTGCAAACTACACACTAAACCGTAGGAAATATCAAATCTGTTCCACCCAATACTCCAGAACAGCTCTTGCTCAACGTCACTACAATATTATAAGCAACCACCTGTACAATATCGTAAACAAAAACTGCAACATTTATCCAATGACTAGGTACGAATGTAAGAAAAGTGTTCAAGGATGGCTGCAAAAACTTAATTACGAAGACACCGAACAACTGCTTAAGATACCTACTTAGTCACTCACTGTAAGTCATACACATTTCTCATTCAAGTCTAATTATTTTAAATTTACGATATTACACATACATACACTACACATACATAAGTTACACATACATACATTACACATTCCGAAACATTCACTCACCCTCACACACTTACATACTTTGTCCACTCTATTTCCTGTATAATTTTTTACTGTTCTATATTTTTACTTCATTTCTGTGACAATGAAACTGCACTAATGTCCCTTCTGTCTCTCGTGGCAACCTGTGTACCTTTGTGTAATAACTTTTGTTAGAACACTGGTACTCATAACACAAGTTAGATCTTACTTTGAGTACCAGAGTTCAAAATACGCTAGTTGTTTTTTAAATTTTCTGGTAACACAGTTCTTAGCGTATCATAGTTACTAGTGTTATTGTTCACTTTTTTTGCGAAAATAAAGAATTATTATTATTATTATTATTATGGGCACTTATGAAACGTCAGAAGCTAGGTGCACAGTTCCAGTTGGTCGTTTCCTATGGAGAAGAACCGGCAAGAAACTCCATGGTTACTCTTTTTACCCGACTGCATCAGAAGGAGGGTTATGTTTTTCGAGTGTATGTATGTATGTATATTTCTTTGGCACGCTCTGTAGACTAAACGGCTTGATCGATTTCAGCTTGAGAGGTGCCGTTAGATTGGTCTTAATTGTGAGAGTGATAATGGGTATATCAAAATTGAAAATAAATTAAAATGGCCGATTTTTTGCGCAATATTATGTCTTCATAATTTTTTTTTTTCTTAAAACCTATCGAGTGGGGTATCAAAATAAAGGGTTTTAAAAGGTGATTACAAAAATATATACAACATAAACGGTTAAAAGTAATTCGAAGTGAAAAATCGTAAAAAACACGTACCAAGAACTAAATCGTCTGCGAAATCTTTCACATTTATTTTGTAAACTAAAAAGCTGGAAAAAAAAAATATTTAAAAAAATAAAAAACCCGACTGCGGTAAAAAACTGAAAAGCTAAAAACAAGCCCATTTTATATTAAATATCATTTTTATTATATTTTCAAATTCAAATGGGTCTCGCCTGCTTCCAACTTTTATTTAATAGCTAACTCAGAACTTAAGGAGCTCAACGATTCGTCGAACAATACCAATGCAGAGACAGGACATTTGGGTAGGCCGCATAAACTACTCAAACTGCCAGACTATTATTAAAACGGAAACAATGACCCACATAGTCCACACATTCCAAATAATTAAAATAATATAATACTTTATACAGTGAATGTACAGTCGGTGACCAACATTGTCTGACCCACCCAACATTGCCTGACTCACTGGCATAATATCTTGTTAAGCCATTTTAATCATTATCTTCTTGTCGTTAAAGTTGAAAAGCTTTTAAGTAGCACGGCAATACTTACTACACAATCTTTAATTTCGCGTATTCTCAACAAGTCATTGTGGCTTCGCGGTTCGATGCTGGATTGGCGACGAACAACATGTGGGTTCGAAAACACAATCCATCTATTATCAATTTCTTTTTTTATTTGTTTTCATTTATGATTTCTACAATATTTCTTGCATTATTAAAAACGACCAATATGATTTTTGCCTAACAACTTGTCTGGAAAACAAGTGGGTAAATTAAAAAAACAAATAAATAGGACGAAGTAAAAGTTTACTTCGTGAGGTAGATGGATACTAAATTGATCTAAGTGACATAAGTCAGTCTACCTACGCCTAAACCACTGTTTAGGCGTAGGTAGACTGACTTATGTCACTTGTAAATGACTTATGTCACTTAGAAATGTTTGTGCGCAGTCACTACTGCGCACAAACATTTCTAAAACGTTTGACGTGAATCGTGAAAAGTATTTTTAACGAATTTGGTGTAATCATAGATATCCGGTGGAGTCATGTCGCAACATAATGACTACCTATACAAAACATTGCTGGCTGAATGTCGTCTATGGGAATTAGTAGAAGTTGGTGATCGATTTAATAGTAGTCAGTATTTGGAGATTCTGCGTGACGTCCTGCTGCCGACTGTGCGAATTGCCTATCCAAATACAGATATTTACTTCGTGCAAGATAACTGCTCCATCCACCGTGCAGGCATTGTGAAGAATTGGTTAGCTGCTCAAGAAGGTGTAACTGTTATTTACTGGCCATCTAAAACTCCCGATTTGAACCCTATAGAAAACCTATGGGGTCAAATGATTTTACATTGGGACACATCCAAAGTGCGAAATAAAAACAATTTGGCTGAGATCGTATCATCGACATAGGAGCACATGAGAGGAAAAGATTTGTGTTGGAACATGGTTTGCGGTATACGTAGCCACTTACAGCAAGTTATAGAAGGAGACGGTGCGCCACTCCGCTACTAACTAATCTACTTATAAGTATTTTGAAACACATTATGTAAGTAAATGCTCAATTGAATCAATGCTAAACCATTAAAAGTTGCAGATTCTGTGGTGATGTTATTGTTATAAATGGAAATGCATTTTTCTATTTAAATAACATGTTGATTCACTACATAATTATACTTAGCTATAAATCTGTAAAACATTTCACATATTCGTTCATTTTCTCGCATTTATACATCAATGTTTTCTCGATAATAAACTTCCAAGCATTAGCATGACTGTTTTAAATGCTTATAAATAAAATAAATAAAAAAAAATTAAAAAATTAGGTAGGTAATTATTTTTTATTAATTAATTAAATTATTACATTTTAATAATTTTGAACTATGAGCATTTACTTACTTTATCTGACTTATGTATATTTTAATGAAATAATAAACATTTTTATTACTTGCAATGATTTTGTTTCATTCCTATACAAACTGCCCATTTAAAAAGATATTTCTCTATGTCGTTCGTTAAAAAAAGTGAAAAAAAGATAATAATTAAAAACAAAACATTGCTACAAAAAGCTTAGTTAGGTTTCTCCTGGTTTCGAACGCAGACACCGACGACTATCGACCTGCCTAATTGACCACGAGACCAACTCAACTGTGGTAAGTAATATGTTTTGAAATTTGACCTTAGTCGGGATGATAGAAGCAATATTCTAAAGAATTTGAACCATATCGTATATTTTCATAAAGTTCATTATCGCACAATCACAACCAGCTATTAAAATGAATCACGGAATTTAGCTATTAACCGTAGACAACTTTAAAATGTTACTGATGCGCGATAATTTTTTTTATTCATCCACCCTCGCCTTGGTTTTTTTTTTAGTAGTCGTGAAACTCATTAGCCTTTCAACCTTAACAACAACAACATAATTATTAAAATCGCTTAACAACATTATTTATCGAAATGCTTGCACGGGGTATTCCAAATATTCACGATAAGGTTCAAATTCGCTATCACTCAAGTGGGTCAGATAATGTTGGCCACCGACTGTACATGTAATTGTTTAAGTAAATAGATACTTAAAAAAATATATATGTATATTAAAGTGAAAAATAGCAAAATAAAAAATTAAATTTAAAAACCCCCGACACAAAAAAATAATAAAATTAAATGTAAGTAATTGGAAAAGGATCAAATAATTAAAAAACCCCCAACTTAAAGAATCTAGGTAACGAGACTCAAACAGATAAATTCTTAAGGCAGCCGTGGGGACCTCTTAGAATAGGTGTTCCACAGAAGGTCCCCCGACATCCATATGAATTTAGATTAGATATCTTAGGTATTTCAGATCTAGTTTATAAAATGGGACTGCGACACTATCTGATGTAGAAATACCTACGTTTTATAAGTAGGATAATTCCATTCGTAATAAAAATGGTCAAACTCAGTGGTCGTAGGTACCAGTCATCACTCCATTTTCCTCATCAATCTAGGGCATGAATTAGAAAAAAAGGTTTTTTTCAAGTGTTTCGTTTTCATTTCGTTAGTTAATATTCCTCATTCCCTTTCTATATAGTGTACATTATTCTACTTGTCAAGCCCATGCATTTGATACCTATATTGAAGGAGTTGTAAAAAAAATATATAATTCGCCATTTTGTGGTGGCGGCCATCTTGGATTTGAAATTTGTAATAGTGTATAGCATTCTACTAGTCAAGCTCTTTCATTTGATACTCATATTGAGGGAGTTGTCAATTCGTTTTCAATCTGCGTAAATATGATCATGTCTCTGCGCATCGGTCGCTTCTAAAGTGGTTACCCATACGCCAGCGCAGAGAGCTTCGGGCGCTGACCACCTTGTTCTCATTTCTTGATTCCCCATCTTCCCCTAGTTATCTAGCCCCCCATTTTCAGTACATTTGCGCCAACCACAATAGAAATCTACGTTCATCACACAATCGTCTTCTCCTATGTCCCACTCACCGCACAGACTTCATTCACTCTTCCTTCTTCGTTCAGTCTATCTCTCTGTGGAATGCGCTCCCCCAGGAAATCAGGATGGCAACCAACCGATTATCTTTTAAAGTTAAGGCTCGCGAGCACATTCGCAAGAAGCTGGCAGTATCATCACAACGGTAATATTTTCTCATTGTTTGTCTTATTTCTTTTTAGTAAGTATATTCATGTATTTATGTATATTTATTTGTTCTTATATTTATATGTAATTAGGTATATATTATATTCATAGTTTTAATAGGTATATGCGTATTTTTATATTTAAAATATTTATTCCTCAATGTTCTTGATTGCACCTACCACTCTTTGTCTCTGCATCACCCAAAGGTTGACTGGTAGAAAATGCCTATGGCATTAAGTCCGCCTCTGTACATTTATGTGCTTGAAGTATTAAATAAATAAATAAATAATGTGTTCATCAGCCTATGTATGTATGTATGTATGTATGTTTATATGTTCCTTTGAAGCACTATACAGGCCAAACACCTGGGCCGATTTTTACGATTCACACGTTAATCGATTCCTCTTAGTCCGGCGATTGTCACTAAAGATACGACGTTAGTGAAAATTCAATATGGCGACTACTGGACGCCATATTAATTTTTTTTTTTAATTTTTTTTTTTCAAAACCTATCGAGTGGGGTATCAAAATAAAGGGTTTTAAAAGGTGATTACAAAAATATATACAACATATATACTTAAAAGAAATTCGAAGTGACAAATCGCAAAAAAAACACCTACCAAGAACTAAATCGTCTGCGAAATCTTTCAAAAAGCAATTCGAAGTGACAAATCGCAAAAAAACACCTACCAAGAACTAAATCGTCTGCGAAATCTTTCAAATTTGTAAACTAAAAAGCTGGAAATAAAAAAAAATATTTAAAAAAAAACAAAAAACCCGACTGCGGTAAAAAACTTAAGTTAAAAGGAACTGAAAAGCTAAAAACAAGCCCATTTTAAATTAAATAAAAGTTGGAAGCAGGCGGGACCCATTTGAATTTGAAAATACAGTAAAGTGGTGTGGGTCCCGCCTGCTTCCAACTTTTATTTAATTTAAAATGGGCTTGTTTTTAGCTTTTCAGTTTCTTTTAACTTAAGTTTTTTACCGCAGTCGGGTTTTTTGTTTTTTTTTAAATAATTATTTTTTGTCCTCAATATAGTCTTTTACAGTATAATAGGCTTTTTGGCATAGTTTTCGTTTTATAAAAGATTTGAATTTATTAAGGCTTAGTTCTTGAATGTGGCTAGGAAGTTTATTATAAAAACGTATACATTGACATCTAAACGAGCCACCTATTTTCTTCAGCCTTGTTGTAGGAACAACAAATTTGTGTTTTTCCCAGAAGGGACGTAGGAGGGGAATTGGTGTCCTCTAGACCAAAAAAAATGACAATAAGTCTAAAGTTTAGGCTAACTCAGTAGCGGAGTCCCATGTAACTATTCCAATTAGGACGTAGTTCACGAATGCACCACTAGTTCAGTCTTCAAAAAAATAAAATTTACTAGCGGAGGTCGTTAACCCTCGGAGACTCTTAACATCGCTCTTCAGAAAAGTGACGTAACGTGACAGCGCCATCTAGCGTCGAGTAAATGTGACGTTGGTGGATTAAAATAAGGTTTGCTACAACAGTAATTAATTATAAAATATTACAATATTGAGAACATATTTATGATAGCTATATAAATATGGTTTGGGATACAAATATAAATTAATCTTTGGAAGTTGCTGTCTATTAAACCCAACCCAACTCTTATTTTTTTATATGATTATGTTTTATTATGACTTTTTTTATATTATGAAGCTGAGTTGTTGTTTGATTTTAATTATCAATGCATATGAATAAACACATTTGTGTTTACCAAAGCATAATAATTTGTAACCCTTTTTTATTGTTGACTGATTTGTTTTACAAATATTTAATTTTATCATAAATATTGTTACGAAGACAAAATATTGTTACAAACAACCACTTTTGATTTAAGTAGGTAAGGGCAAGTGATGTACCTATGGACGCTTCTACCTGTGGACACAATCGATTCCGACAAAACTAGCAACCCTAAAATTCTTAATTATAACACGTCCGTAAAGTTTTGTTATGGTTGACAGTTTTGACGTGTCACCATCTTTGTCATCTGTGTGGTTGTGATTATGCCGGCTATGAATTTTTTTTGCGCCAAAAAGTAATTTATTTTGCTTAAGGTGAATGCTCCAACCAGCCCGCGAAATTCAAATTTTCTTACGTTTTTTGCAATTTGCAGGCCAGTGCTAGGTTGTATGTTGATTAAAATATTATTCGCGGTTGTAAGACATACGTAGTTACAGAATTATAATCATCAAAATCATCAATAAAACGCTCTAAGTTCATAAAGCTGTTAGCAGTACTTTTTCTGTTTTTTTTTTGGTTCTTACACCTTTATGAATTTGGAGGGTTGTATTGGTGATTTTGATGATTATAATTCTGTAACTACATACGTCTTACAGCCGCGAATAATATTTTAATTAATATACAACCTAGCACTGGCCTGCAAATTGCAAAAAACGCAAGAAATTTTGAATTTCGCGGGCTGGTTGGAGCATTCACCTTAACTTAAATGAGTTTTTCCGTGAAAGTACAATTAGGATATCGGTTTGATCGTGTTTGCAATTATGATCTATGTATTTTATTGTTAAGTTATTGCTTTTTCCCTGTCTGTAAGTCTGTTTCATCCTCAATGCTAGATCAGTTTTATTTTTTATGTCTTAATTTGTACCTATTGAAAGGAAACTCCAAATTGATTCTCAGGCATTTATTTTTGTTGAAAATAAAGAATAATCACAATACTAATATCATTTGTCGTTAGCATTCATCACTTGTTATTAAAACAGTGTACATACCTTAATATTTCAAACAGCACTTATATCACAATTTCGGATTTATGCACTCGTGTAAACTACGACTTGTTTTCCGTCTATTCGACACGACTTTCGCAGCAAGACTGACTCGACCCCCTTGCCCGTTGCGCTCGCGCTTAAAAGTCCCCTCTACTACTTAGTGAGGGGGCGCAACGGGGCGGCGAGCGAGTCAGTGTTGCCAGGATGAAAACAAAAATCAATAAAATAACTAATTAGGTTAATATAGTTGCCGGCACGTAACTTGGCAAGAGTTTTTGTAGTGGGGGAAGTTTGCGCACGCACAATTTCATACATTTTTATATGCGCGAACTTCCCCCACTACGAAAATCTCTTGCCAAGTTACGTGCCGGTACTTGTACCTTAGATTAAAAAATGTCCAGATGGATAGTAGGCCACAGAGAATTGAAGCCATAAACACGGGGGACAAATGTCCCGCGTCGTACGATCCATACGTCAGTCGCCTAGTAACGCTCCCCGCGTAAATTACGTCACGAGTCCGTGTTTTGATATTTTAAAATGAAGGTTTGTGTTGTGAAATGGTGTAGAAGTCACACTAAAAAAAAAGGAATGTGCCACTATATATCATTTCACAAGTAAGTATTCAATTTCACTTTGTATTTCTTTGTTACCGCATTCTAAATGTATGTAAACAAAAAGTATAACTTGACATTACTGTCACGCCATATTTGTTAAGTGTTGGCAGGGGCATAATTTTTTTTACCCATTATTTGTAAGTTTGTGCTATTTAACAGTTAACGTTTGTGCTATTTCTGCTTACTACCTATTTAAGTACACCAACACAACAAACATTTAACTAACTTACAAGCAAATATCACAAAAAGTCGTAACATAATCATTTCTGATAAAGTCGCACATGAGAAATTACACAAATTAAAGAAATAACGTTGAAACTCAACAAGCATAATAATAGAAAATCATGTCATTACTGTTGATGATACATTTTACGCTAAACGTAAAATACTGAAAATCTCCCACATTTAAGGGTAAATCTCTGCCACTGGTATTACACGCACATTGCACACAAACGCAATTACGATACGTAATACACTCCCGACCGTGGCGCTCACTCACACATTTATAAAAAAGTGGCTTCATTTAAAACGTTGCGTTTTGTTTCGAACACGGAATCTGGACATTTTTTAATCTAAGGTTAATAATACATTTAACTATTTTGTAAATCGTGAGCAGAAAGATATTCTAAAATTATACTTAAAATATACTTCTAAAATTATTTCTAACGTTTATAAAATTAAATATATGGCTTACTATAACAATTCCTAACTGATTCCTAACAGCTCGGTCATCCTGCAGTTTTAGCGTGTCCCTTCGCTTTAAGTTACTGGTAAATTAAGTAACTATGATTGATGTATAAGAACAAAATAGCTGAAGCATAACCGATATAATCACCTTATACAGAAGTAAACAGTTGTGAATAATTTTAATAATTTCGTTATTCATCATCTTAACACACATACGTACTCGCAGGTACGTTAGCCTATGCAGTTTAGTAATCAACTATTGAAAGGTACTTAAATGATAAATATTGACTAAGTCAATTACCTATCTTGATCTAGACATCTTAAACTAAATATCTTAATCTAGGTATCTTAGTCTAGGTATCTAAATCTAGGTATCAATCTAGGCATCTTAATGTACATTTTAGGATAAACAATAGATCTATAGAAAAATTCATCCGAAACCTTATTACAACGCACAGTATGATAAATGCCCCAAAAAACGGACATCCCTTTTTTATTCTATTAATCGAAAGTATGAACTATTTTGAATGCGAAAGTAGAACTCCCGGATCCTAAGTGTACTTTAAAACAGAGTTATAATTTTTATTAGATTTTTTTGGATTTCCAGTTAAACGCAAAAATAAACGATGTGATGAAAATATTTGAACATTTGTTTTTGAAGTTTATTGACATTATATGCAAGGTATTATATAGGCGAAACAGAAAAGATTTCACTATAATAGAAAAATAAATATGCTTGATTTTATCTTTATTCCTTTTTATTTTTTTCCTCGGACATCTTTTGTCAGTAGCACCTAATATTTATCTAAAAATATTCTTTAGATCTGTACTATTAACTGTAAAAAAAATCAGATGCAAATCTATCAGGAAATCGAAGATATGATGATTCTATGGTTTTCAAATTTTTCTCTGATAATAGGGTTGTCACTCTCAGAACACAAAAATACAATAAATACTTTCTGTTGAGACTATAACCTGATGAGGGCGGACCCATTTCCTATACCACATTTACCCCTTCATCAAAAAAATATAAATAATGTAAATCTATAAAAAATATTTTTAAATCTAACGGTTTTATATTAAACGAACAAATATACACGTGAAACAAAATAAACTTTACAAAGTACAAACAGCCACTAAGGGCAATTTTTGAACTTCACAATATTATTTTACGCCAAGAAAACTTTATAAGCCATTAAATTTCCTATGGGTACCTCTATACCTACTATTTATACTTAATGAGTAATACTTACTTCATTTTAAGAATTAAAAAATTAAAATATTTTTGCTTTCAGATTTTTGATTTGTGAAAACCCTAGCAACAAAAAATCTAAACTCGAAATATCCGAATTCCTTCGTGTTAAGCATCTGATATTTTACAGGCAGGTTATCATAACACTAAACAATAATGTGTGTGAAAATAAAAATACTACCTTATAGCTGCGCAAAAAAATAATTTTAAAATTACAGAAAAAATTACGTAGCTTGCTTTATATAACATCTAAAAAATATTTTTTTGTTTCTAAAAATAGCAGATAATTGGCTTTATCACATACTATAATTAAAACATAAAAACGTTGCATCCATAATAAGATAATACAATTCTATTGATTTCTATGGATAACCAGAATAAAATATTGAAAAAAATATAACTCTGGTTCTAAGCTGAATTGGTTTCTGGGAGTTTTACTCTAGCATTCAAAACAGTGTATACTATCGAGGCATTTATCATACTGTGCAACGATCTCTCAGACAAAATGGTGTCTGTACTGAGTGATCCAATGATACTGTCCAAAGATACCTGGAAGAAGCTGTAAATGCCTTGATGGGTTTAAAAAATATTGTGACAAATTAACAAATTTTTGAGATATAAATTTAGTCAGTAGAGTAAGTTTTTGTTGAGATTTAGCTCATAGCCGTTTTTGCAAAATGTCTGAATTGAGTGATCCTCATTTTCGGCAATAACTAAAGACCCTTGAAAGTGTTTTTTTTGCATAATCGGTCAACCACGAAGTGATCATTAAAAGTTCAAACAAATAAGTTAAAGTAAGTTAATAAGTTTAAATTCGTGGAATAAAATTGACGTCTGACAGTTTTTGTATAGAAGAACTGTCAAAAATTTAAAATTATTCCTCTGATAAAGCTATCTGTCGTTGGAAAAATCAGCCCTTAGTGTGATAATATACTCCTGCCAAAATAAATCATATTAATAATATTTTTCATTGTCTTATTTTCAAACATCCTATACCCGGCCGACATTTGGCAAAAACGCGACCGTCTGAAGCTGCTTCACAAGGTATCCTTTCGTTGCAAGTGAAGGAGCCAGAGCGATCTAAAGTTAGAAAATCCGTTAGGGGGCCGACATTTAGCGTATTTACCCTAACTTCATCATCGATCACTCATACTAGCGCGAGCACCATACATTGTCAGTACCGCGCGACAAGGACGGGAATAATCCCCACCAAAAACTTTGAAAGGCTGCTCCAAATTTTCATTGATTTTGCAACTTTTTTCGATTATCTCGATTTACTATGTCCATGCCGTCCGTGCGATTGCTCGGACGACATAGTAAAACGAGATGATCAAACGAAATAAGAAATAATGTGATTACATTATTTGTTCGAACATTTACATAATATTAGTCATCATCCCTATGCAAAGGTTTTATTGAAATAAATCCGTCGAGTTTGAGTTAGAGGTTGACAGCTGAGTTAATAATTTCCCAATTTCAGTTTCTCCTAGGGACTGGCCTGGGTGTGATGCATGTACTTCTGGTGGACAAGGACATAGTCGTATCGTACGCCCCCTTGGACTACGTGAACAACGCCATCATCGCGGCGGGCTGGGACTCCGTGCAGAACAGACATCACTGGGACGGCATTCCGATGTACACCGTCAGTAGCTCACCTTACAACACGAAATGGGGTGAGAACTCATCTTCTAATTCTCTCTCTGACCCTCACACTCTATCTTACCTATTTAAAAAAAAAATTACTTCTACCACGTGTACGGACACGTGTGCACATTTTTTTATTACCCTACTTTGTCCGACTCCTGAGCCTCCTGAGCCCTCCCTCCATTCCTTCCATCTTTCGCGAGCCCATGCTCCTTCCAGTTTTGACGGAGCATATGCACTATGCAGATCGTCCCGCCATCTCCTACGTGGCTAACTAACCTAACCTAACAAAGCTGACGTCACGCTGGGCCTGAGCAGGACATGTCTGCCACATAGACCGGCCGGACGCCCAAATAGCACAGAACTGGTGCCCTGAGACAGTGTGGCGCGGTCGTGAATGAATTATTTATGTGACACAGGAGCAATCGGCGACGTACTACGAGACGACCGGTTCTACCGGCTGAGCACCCCGAAGATGCTGTGGTACAGCTACGTCATTGAGACCAACAACATGCTGATCTACTGGATCCTCACGTGGTTCCTGCACTACCTGCCCGGCTACTTCCTCGACGCTGTGGTCGATGTGCTTGGAGTCAGGCCTAAGGGAATGCCGTCGTGAGTACTCTCTACCAATCCACTACTTTTAAGGGTTCCGTAGGGCCGTAGCCATAGGGTGCCAACGGGACCCTATTACTAAGCCTCCGCTCTGCGTCCGTCTGTCTGTTAGCGGCTGTATCTCATGAACCGTAATAGGTAGACAGTTGAAATTTTCACAGACTGTATTTCTATTGCCGCTATAATAAAATAATGTTAAAAATATAAGGGGTCTCCATACAAAAAAATTGTTTTTTTCAGTGTTTTTCGCGTTGTGAAAAGGTACTTGTATCTATTACTGAAAAAAAAAAACCGTTAGACGTCTTTACTCAAAATCCATTTATTTTGCACTGAACTTGTTTACATCTTCGATATTTGAATGAGTGGACTGTATAAACGTTGTGTGTGTATGTAGTATGTGTGTGTGTAAGGAGTACAGTAGGTACCCTTCGTGTGCAAGTCCGACTCTCATTCGGCAGTTTCTTTTAGCATTCCGTTTCTCAAAAGGTAAAACGCTATCTAATCCGATCCGTTAGGATTGTAGTATCCCACAACCTGATCCCATTTGTGGTGGGTATCCCTTACAGACCGTTCACAGTTATTTTACCTCTGACGGTAGCAACCTAACATCAACCTTATTTTAACGAGTATAAAGATCACAATGATTTTGACAGACTTGTCAGTGGCAGCAACACAACAGCAACCTTATTGGAATGAGAACAAAGATCACTGTGATTTGGACAGTGACGCAAAATCGGAGGTACAATAACTGTGAAAAGACTGATAACTTTGCCGTCGGTCAAGAACCGGGTCGAGTTAACTCGAGTTATCAACTTGCAGTGACAGCTGGACCTGTCAACAAGTAGTACCTTGAGCATTATTTTGTTCACAAAGTAGAGTAATAGGCACAACTGGTATTAAATATTCAGATCAATTATTCTTTAAAAGAAAGAAGACAATCCTGACGTAGTCAGGAGAGACTTTTAGGTGAATACAACTGTAGGCAAGTAGCGCTGCGCGACTTGAGTTGCACTTTATCGTGTCGTAGCAATAGTCGCTATTTATGTCGCTATTTGTACTTATAGAAAAATCGTAAATAGTAAATATCTAAAAATGTACGTAATTAGATAAATAAACGAAATAATAGGAATAATATAATAATTTCATAAAATATAATTTGTTGACACCTCCCATGACCCAAGGCCCAACGGCTGGCTTTGACCTTGGCCAGAGGATAAGCATTGTTACACAACGTGGTGATGCCGCCAGAGTCTTGGGTACATTACCAGTCGACAGCGATGTACATGAATTTTTCGATTTATTTTAGTTTGTGTATAGTTTTAGTTAAGTTAGGATTTAATTTTGTTATTTTTATTAATTAATCAGGTATTAGTAAGCTAATAACGATTTTCTCGCTCAAGAAACGTACAAAAGCTAGAAGTTCTCGCGTACCTATGTAAAACGTAAAACATTGCGTCACAACGCCGCGCGCTGCAGAACACTCGCTGAGAGATTCACGTTAGTTACACGCATACTAGTCAGCGAGTAGGTACACGCTAGTCGCCGTCGTGCATACTAGTCAGCGAGTAGGTACACGCTAGTCGCCGTCGTGCATACTAGTCAGCGAGTAGGTACACGCTAGTCGCCGTCGTGCATACTAGTCAGCGAGTAGGTACACGCTAGTCGCCGTCGTGCATACTAGTCAGCGAGTAGGTACACGCTAGTCGCCGTCGTGCATACTAGTCAGCGAGTAGGTACACGCTAGTCGCCGTCGCGCATACTATTCAGCGAGTAGGTACACGCTAGTCGCCGTCGCGCATACTAGTCAGCGAGTAGGTACACGCTAGTCGCCGTCGCGCATACTAGTCAGCGAGTAGGTACACGCTAGTCGCCGTCGCGCATACTAGTCAGCGAGTAGGTACACGCTAGTCGCCGTCGCGCATACTAGTCAGCGAGTAGGTACACGCTAGTCGCCGTCGCGCATACTAGTTAGCGAGGAGGTACTAGTTAGCGAGTAGGTACTTGGTAGTCACCGTCGCGCATACTAGTTAGCGAGTAGGTACTTGGTAGTCACCGTCGCGCATACTAGTCAGCGAGTAGGTACACGCTAGTCGCCGTCGCGCATACTAGTCAGCGAGTAGGTACACGCTAGTCGCCGTCGCGCATACTAGTTAGCGAGGAGGTACTAGTTAGCGAGTAGGTACTTGGTAGTCACCGTCGCGCATACTAGTTAGCGAGTAGGTACTTGATAGTCACCGTCGCGCATACTAGTTAGCGAGTAGGTACTTGATAGTCACCGTCGCGCATACTAGTTAGCGAGTAGGTACTTGATAGTCACCGTCGCGCATACTAGTTAGCGAGTAGGTACTTGATAGTCACCGTCGCGCATACTAGTTAGCGAGTAGGTACTTGGTAGTCACCGTCGCGCATACTAGTTAGCGAGTAGGTACTTGGTAGTCACCGTCGCGCATCCAAGAAAGAAATAAAAATACGTTTATTTGCGGTAAACATGACGCAGAGGATGAACACAAACACAACAAAAAAATTACAAGTTGGAGGAAAATATGCGTCACATCCACACAAAACGGTCATCAGCGTAATGCTAAGACCCTATACGAGACAGAGCGCCCGCGCAAGCGCCGCAGCAACAGCCGGCCTTGATGTGATGATGTGCAGCATACGATATGATAAAAAAAACAACAATCAAAATAAGAAATAAAATAAATATACAATACCTTCATAATTCTAAAATGATGGTTTACTTAAACATGAAATTTATGAAATGGTAACATTCCGGGTAACGACTCACGCACCAGCGCGGCGCCTGTGCGAGCGTGGTCGCAGTGGACGATCCCGGCGGATCCCGCCTACATTTTCATAGAAATCAAAGATAATTACTCGTGCGTAGCTTTAACCATGGGTCCCACAAACTATATTTTTTCATGTTTTCCAGAGTCGTAAAGATCTTCACCAAAGTCTACAAACTAACGATGGTGTACCGCTACTTCCTGTCGAACTACTGGAACTTCTGCAACGACAACCTGGTCGCCATGATGGCCCGGCTGTCTCCCGCCGACAAAGCTATCTACAACTTTGATGTCAGCAGTATTGACATCGGAGAGCTGTTCCAAGCGTGCGTTGTTGGCATGCGAAGGTTGGTTCTTCATCACCATCATTCGGCCCCGATACATAACATGACATTACACCAGCGGGGTGATTGCGTATCACACTATCAGTACCGATAGCTTTCATTTTGACAGTTCAACAACATTCACTGCGTTATTTAAGTACGTTGTTGAGCAGACAAATTATTCAAACATGGATTAGCAATATCCTTTAAAAAAAACGACAACAAAATTAAGTTGATTTCAAAGGACTAATACCATTAAAAAAGGGGAACACCCAAATATTCCGAAATATTTTATTCCGAATTTCGATGTTCCGATTTTCAAAAGTCCGAATTTCATAATACCTAAGAATTATTACAATCTCTATTATTAAAAATCACGAAATTTATTTTTCCGAAAGTCATAAATGCGATTTGTTTGTTTTCCGATTTTCATATGTTCGAAGAATCAAATGCTCGATGGGTTCTCGGTCCGAAAAACTTCATTCCGATTTTCAATTTTCCGAATAACCTGTTAAAATTGGTACTCCCTTTCTTCCCCTAAAATTGTTTGTCCGAAAGTCATTATCCATAACACGTTTGCTATAAACTTCAGTAACCATAATGTTCAAAAATTCGAAATTTTGTTTTACATAATAATTATCTTTACTTCTAAATCTTTTGCTGTCATAATATCGAGTACTATAATAATTGAATCTCCTAATTTTGCATGAAATAAAGTCATATGTCCTAAGTATTGTATTACATAAGGTGTAAAAAAATTAACCTTACAAACTTTAAGAGGTGCTTAAGACCATTGGACTGAACAACTTTCACTATGGGACCAACTCTGAAATCATGAAAAAAAAATCCGATGTTTCATACATTTTGATCAAGTAGGTAATGAACTTTTGTATTAAACAGTGGATTTTTTTTCGTGATTTCAGAGTTGGTCTCATAGTGAAAGTTGTTCAGTCCAATGGTCTAAAGCACCTCTTAAAGTTTGTAAGGTTAATTTTTTTACACCTTATATAATGTGTATTATTCCGAATGTTCATTTATAATAAAATTGTTAGCTCTAAAACATTTGCTAAAAATTAGGTTTTAGTGACAGAAACGAATCGCTGTAAATCCGACTCCACGCAGTCTTGTCTGCCCTACCCCTAGAGTGTAATTTAAAATCGCGTAGGCGCGTAGGGGCGAGGCGGCCCGCGGGCTGAGGAGCAGGAGGCTGTGAGCGAAAGCCGTCTGCGACGATTAGCACGCGTGGGGCCGCCGGAGAACCGCAGCGCCGGAGCAGTGACAAAAACCATGCCTGCTGCATGTTGCATGTTGCATGCTCGCTTGCAAGCTGCATGCTTGCTGCATGCTTGTTGCATGCTTGCTTGCATGCTGCATGCTGCGTGTTTGCTTCCAGGCTACATGCTTGCTGCATGCTGCGTGTTTGCTTCCATGCTGCATGCTGCATGCTTGCTGCATGCTTGCTTGCATGCTGCATGCTGCGTGTTTGCTACCATGCTGCATGCTTGCTGCATGCATGTTACTTTAAACCCTTTACACAGAAATAGGGGCCCCGCGAAGCGGGGCTCCGTCGATACTAGAATGCAAGAGCGAGCGAATGACAATATAAATACCTTTACCGTGCATCGAAGTCTAGTAGTGTCGCAGTGAAGATCTATCGCGGTAACGTGCATGGAAGTGTAGTGGCGTTGCAGAGACGGGTCTTTCGCACGTGCATCGCAATATTGTAGCATCGTATTAGCATTTATCGATATTTTGTGCTTCGATATTCCGTATTCTACTCGTATATTTGTCTTGCTATACAGTTTTACAAGGCGTTTTTATTAAGGAATTATAATTAATTCGGAATTCTAATTAATCGGAATTCGTATTTTTGATGTTTCATTAATTCGGACTTTTTTGTTATTCGATCAATTGGAACTCGGTATTTTGAGAATAGTACTTATAAACGTTAGGAATATTGAAATTTCGGAATTATAAAAATAGGATGAATGATAAATCGGAGTTGTTATATTAGGAATTTTGAACCTTTCGGAATTATGAAAATCGGTATTTTGAAATTCGTATTTGTGACTGTCGGAATAAAGATTTTCGTATTTATGTAGTGTACCCTTAAAAAAGATATAAAAATGTTTGAAGTTGTAGCGTAAACTGAACTTTATTGTATAGGTTTTAAAGTATTTTTTCCATTAACTCATATTTGTTTACATGTTTGGAAAGTTAATCGCGAACGGAGATTAGACCCAGCGGGTTAGGTTGTGCATTGTCTGTCAGTGAGTGAATGAATGAATGATTGATTGTTCCAGGTACGTTCTGAAGGACGGTCTGCAGGGCAGTGAGGGGGGCTACAGGAAACGGCAGAGATTGTACTACGCGAACATACTGTTCATAACGGTGTACTTGTACTTAATCTGGAAGCTCGTGTATTTCTTGTACTCGACCCTCGCTATGATGTTCGCTGTTGTTTAGATTCTAGGTAATAAATTATTTTATTAGGAAAAACGTGTTTTTTTGTTGGTGACAGGTTTAAAGTGACAGTTTAAGGAAAACTACAAATCCATAAAATGTTATTTTTCGAGTGGTAAGTATCTGACATTACCCATTTGCAGGCCTAACATGGCCAGATATCGCACAAACACAGTTTCGAAGGAAAAAGGGGAGGCCTTTGCCCAGCAGTGGGACACAAGATGGCACAAAACACTGAAGTACTCATTTGAAAAACCAAAATAATGTTTATTTAGCGATAATTCATAGTTCAGATACTTAATTTTTAGGGTTCCGTACACAAAGGGTAATAACGGGACCCTGTTACTAAGACTTCGCTGTCTGTCTGTCACCAGACTGTATCTCAAGAACCGCGATAGCTAGACAGTTGACATTTTCACAAATTATGTATTTCTGTTGCCGCTATAACAACAAATACTAAAAACAAAATAAAATAAATATTTTGTTGTATGGGGGGCTCCCATACAACAAACGTGTTTTTGCCTTGTGGTACGGAACCCTTCGTGTGTGAGTCCGACTCGCACTTGGCCAGTTTTTTTTTAATCTTTAGCTGTATTTTGAAAAGTCTTTTGATTGATAATTGCTTACTATAAAAATGTGTGTCTGACTTTAAATGATTAGCCACCCAAGTAACACAATCGCGTCTAAAAACGGACTATTAGATATCTAATAGAATTTAATTTTATTGTTTGCCTTAAGAGTAAAATATCTCTCAAGTTATATTCAAGAACGCTTATAGACACAGTTTAGTAAAAGTGGGCACAACCTTATCCCTTCTCATAAGAATGAGTTAAGAAAACATGAATAGATAGAGATAAGAGTTGTAAATTTTCAAATTGTCTGTAGAGATTTTTCTAGTGTCTCACTAAATTGTTTATAGACCACAAATTTTACTAGTAGATAGTTTATAGATAAAGTTGAGACCTTTAAAGAAGTCTTTACTCGTTAAGTTTTTAAACCAAAATTACTTAAGACTAACAACTTTAAGTTACATTTGATTTGTAGTAGACAACGACACGTAATGGCGCCGAACTTACAAGAGTTATTTAAACTTATTAATGTATTGCATCATGGCGTAACAAATTTCTTAATTCTTACATTACTTGGGTTTTAGCTAGTTATTAATGGGTAAACAAGCAAATCTATATGCGATTGAAATTCTATCGTCGAATATTATGTAAAACTCTCTTAAAATAAGAGCGCTCGCTGTAAATGTAAGATTTAACATTTTTTTTTACCAAATATGAATATTATTTATTGTAAGCAAATTTTTAAAATTGCATTTTAATGTTTAAAATACTCATTTTATTTAAAATATAGTAATTTAAAACATATTAAATGTTTAATTTGACATAATTTAATGATAAAAACATAAAAATAAGCATTAAAATATGTAATGAAAATCATTTGAAGCAAAAATAGGCAATAAAAATGGCGTCAAGATGAAGTTTACTAGAGAAACGAATTTAATAGAACAAACACTCTAGAGAATTTTCTGTAGTATGGCTCTAGCTCTATGAGAAGAATAATTTTACTTGCTACATACTAAACTATCTAGGGAAAGAATAAACAGATTTATGAGTGGTTTAAGATTACCTAGTAACTGTCATCTCTGTATTCCTTTTTATCTTATCACAGTATTTCTAGACGTTCATCAGTGAACAGGTAATTTGATGTGTTGTGAACGGAAGACCATTTTATGCAGTACAGAGCAATTTAATAAAACAATTCAAGAGGGTTAAGGCCTACGCAAAGCATATCAATTTATGTCGTATTTCTATATCGATACGTTTGAATGTCCATTAGCAAAAATTTCAATCCCTTGCCATGCCGTCCCGGTCTGCGAAGGCCTTAAGTAAAAGATATTTCTGTTTTATTTATAGACAACTAGCTGACCCGGCAAACGTTGTTGTGCCATATAAAGTCCTACCCCTTACCCTACCCTACCCCTATCCTACTCCTACCCTACTCCTACACTACTCCTACCCTACTCCTACCCTACTCCTACACTACTCCTACCCTACTCCTACCCTACTCCTACCCTACTCCCACCCTACGTCTACCCTACTCCTACCCTACTCCTACTCTATAAATATAGATGTGATAAATAGTAGGTAGTAGTAGGTAGGTATGTACCCGCCGGCGGCGCTGCCAAAGACGCAGTGTTAACATAAGTCTGGTAGGTTTTCATCAAAATCGGATTGCACACTAACATAATTTTGTGAAGTTTCGATTCTGAATCTGAATTATTTTGTAACTCATCTTCATTTTTCTTCCTTTTTAAATACTTGCCGATTTTTCGCCGAAAGCCACCAGACCTTTTAATTTTTTCACTGTCTCCATTGCATAAAATCATCCAATTCAAATATTTAATACAAATGCACTTTATTAAACCATTTTTAGGAAAAAAAACACTAAAAACACCTTTTCACTATCATTTTTTTAGACAGTCTGAAAAATATCTATTAAAGTATTTTATCTAGATTTAAGTCTCTTTATAAACAAAGATAAGAGTACCAATAGCTAAAATAGAATGTTTTGTCTTAAAATATATCATCCTATCTATAAAATTACTTCCACTTAGGTACCTTCAGGCTTTATTAACTATTTGTAGAGCATTTTATCTTAAAACATTCAATATACTTATTAACGTACTTAAAATAAGTGTGCTGTAGAACAAATGCTCTAAAAATAATCGAGCTTGAGAAAAAAAACTCTATCAGAATACATTTTCTTTATTGAAACCATCTTTAGAAAGCCCCTATCTAAAGATTAACCATGAATAGACTGTCAATAGACAGATTTGTTTTAAACCTCCAAGACTGTGTTACTTGGGCAATCATCATCATGTGCCTAGTTACAACTATGCTGGGGTCGGCTTCCAGTCTAAGCGGATGCAGCTCATACCAGTATTTTACATGGAGGTACTGCCTATCTGACCTCCAAACCACTGAGTACTACGACACCCCCACGACATAGAGCCTTTAACAGACTAGGTCGGCTGCTGTAAGAGTAACTGCTCTAGTAGCAATTATTATGGACGTACTTAACTACACTTCACTAAACTACTACTTTACACTAAGCTAGCTTCTCCCCACGACTTTGTCCGCGAGCATGTTCACCCGACCCACTCCGTCGCATCGCATTCGCTTAGCGTTTATTCTGACTTTTTTCTTTTCGTTCGGCTACTAAAAGGTCCTAGCGTAATGTTAAATAGCCTATAATTATAGCCTTTCTCAAGAATTGGGCTATCAAATGCAAGAAGGATTTTTTCAATTCCGACGTGACGGTTGAGTAATGTACCGCAGCACTCGTCGCGTGCTGCTGGTGCGCTTCTCTCAGTTCAAGGTAAGCGGTACCCATTTTCAGAGCTTTTTCCCTTTTCCAATTTGTTTCATGTGAATTAAAATTGTTTTATCACTGACACCGAAGCCTGCCGCTAAGTCTGACGTGGTTTGCGGTGGATCCGCCTCCACGAGCACTTTTAATTTTTCATTGTCAACTAGGTGAACTAGGGTCTCCAGACGTCCACGGGGCTTGTTCTGTAGGTCAAAATCTCCAGAACAAAAACTTTGGAACCAAAATTCCCTTACATATAATTAATCCGTCGAGCTGTTTCTGCAGCACTGCCGCGACACGGTGTAACTCAGCGGTGCCACGGTGGTACTCGTATTCGTCAATAATAAATATCCTCCTAACCGATTTCGGTCACGGTGGTAACCTCAACGGAGATTAGCCAGGTGCGCAGGAGATATTATAGTGCAAAAGTGTGTGCGCAGACACAGGTGCACTCTCTGTTCCTTTACTCTCATAGTCCGATGGGACGGCAATTCGACACGACCAGGGAGGGATCAGGCGCAGGACCAAAGGCTTTATGTGCTTTCTGAGGCACGGGGGTATTAAACCGCCAACTTTCAAACTCCGGGCTGTTAGTAAAAAAATCCTAATGGGAAAACCCAATAACACTTTGCCTGACCCAGGAATGAATGAATGAATCGAACCCAGGACCCCACGCTCAGCAGTCGCGCTTGCAACCGCGAGACCATCGGAGCAGTTTTTTTTAAATAATATACAGGCTGTTATAGACGATTAGGACGTATAATATCGCACCCATTAGGGTGCGATATTATACGTTTTCCATATTGTGAACAGAACGATGTCAAAGAAAAGTCAAATAGCGCGAAAACAAATGAATCACTAAATTCGAAACGCAATTACTTACATAAGCCTAAATTTGAATTTGGAATTCTAACCAAACGGCCAGACATTTAATTGAGATCAAAGTGGTCAGTTCGACAAAACGCCAATTTCATTATAAATTATAAGGTTTTGTTTTTTACTAGCCTACGCTGTCCCACTCCTGTGCAAAGACCTTCCTCCACTCCTGCCATCATGCTCTCAGCAGACCAGTTCAGACCACGTAGGAGATGGCGGGACGAGTTGGATAGGTTCCGTCAAAACTGGAGGGAGGACACACGGGCTCGCGAAAGATGAAGGAATTATTATATAAATTAAAAAAAGCAACTAAAATACAATTAATTTAGTAACATTCTGTATGTAAGCAGCCAAAAAAGCTTTAAATACCAGTTTTTTCGGTCAAGGCGCCTGCATTTAGTCGTCAAACTGCATTCGATACAGTCGACAACCAGTCCGTTAAATATTTAAGGAATAGTGATAATTTTGTTAATTTTATAAAAATCTGATTGGTCAGTGAACTTTAGTAACTATTGTGTAGGTTTGGTTCCCGGTGGATGCAAAGGATTAGTGAGTGTTATAGGTAAGTAATTATTTTTTTTATGTATACCTATTAATAAATAAGTCAGTAAAATAAATATATTGTTTAGCAGATTGATTACGTAAAGTTAGTGATACCTATACTTACCTAGTGAATTTCATACGACTGGTTTAAGAAGTGGCAGTTCGGGGGTTCTACTTTCTTTTTTCGTCAACGAAGATACGGGCCCGTCAGAAAGTAGCTGATCCGTC
The DNA here is from genome assembly GCA_916614155.1 of Mesoligia furuncula. Classification (NCBI taxonomy): domain Eukaryota; kingdom Metazoa; phylum Arthropoda; class Insecta; order Lepidoptera; family Noctuidae; genus Mesoligia; species Mesoligia furuncula. Next base: position 15,873,685 of record OU744819.1, read on the forward strand.
AAAACAAGTGTTAAATTAAAGTTTTCGAACGAGCAAAGCTCGTCGGGAGTCGGGACAGCAGCTGTCAAATCGTGTTGTGTTTTTCATTCTTAGTTCGGGACTTCGGGCCTCGAAACAATATTTTATGTCCGAAGTGATACGGAGCAGGAAACGCCCGTAATGTCCACCGAAACGACGGATTTCGCAATACCGTAGACCCCCTGATCTGAATATACGGGCAATTTAAGTTGAGAGTCAATTTGCGCTGCAATCCAGCTCTCTGATTGCACCAAATTATTATCAAGATCACAGTCGACACTGTCTACTTGAATGGAAGGCCCGAAAAAGCGATTTAAGGATAATGTAGAGAAGATGTGCAGTAGCGTCCTCCAGTCTGCTTGTGACAATCAGAATCTCAAAACGAATCAAATCATCTCATCCGTACTCATTACTTTTCAATACTTGTTACCAGTGAGGATGGCAATTGGCAAGTCTTATGCGATGCAGAGCAGTGCTGAGTGATGAGAGTGTTACCGCTGATGCTGAATGAGAGTGTTACCCTCAAAACAATAAATCGTAAATACAAAATATCGTAATTTATGTAATGACAGGCTGCGTAACATCGATTTTCCTCAAGAATTTCAAAAGTGTAGTTATGGGTCTTGCAATGTGGTCGAGCATAAAAGTATCCTGGATAATTTATATAAAACTATTGTAGATATTTTAAGTGACGCGGCTATAATGACGAGTGACAAGGTTGGGTCCAAGCCAAAGAGAGGCAGAGTGTTTTGTGGATGGAACAAGCATGTTCGAGACGCTTACCGAGAGGCCAGGCTTAATTTCAAAGAATGGGTAATACATAATAGACCGACTTCTGGAGTATTATATGAAAAAATGTGGGAGACTCGGAAAATATTTAAGGGTCGTCATAACTGGTGCCAAAAAAATAGTGAACAACTAAAAATGGATTTTTTAGCCGAGCAAAGAGCCGCAAACTACTTTAGTAAGTTCTGGAAAGCCACAGGTAATCTGGATACCAAGCCTGGGCTGCCGGTGAGCGTCGGTGGAATGAATGATCCAAAGCAAATTGCGAATATGTTCATGGAACATTTCAAAATGCGATCACCCCTTGGCCCCTCAGGTACGATAACCGGTGCTGAGTCCTTCCGTGAGGGAGTGGAACCGGTAATGTATTTCTCGACGAAACAAGTCAGGGCGGTAGTTAAAAACATGAGTAGAGGTAAATCACCCGGACACGATGGACTCAGCATCGAGCATTTTAAGTATGCTGGTATTCACTTGCCGAGGGTCCTGTCTCTGTTTTATTCAATGTGCATTAGTCACTCGTACCATTGCTAAAATATTGGACAGTATGCTTGATTCGTGCTTGGAAAAACATCTGGACCTGCACGATTCGCAGTTTGGGTTTCAACCTGGGCTGTCCACTGAAAGTGCAATCCTAAGTCTTAAGAATACTGTCCAATATTATACAGATCGTAAAACGCCGGTGTATGCCTGTTTCCTGGATTTTTCCAGGGCTTTTGACCTTGTGTCATATGATGTGCTCTGGAGGAAGTTGGGGGACAGGAATGTACCGGCGGAAGTTCTTAAGGTTCTGCAATTTTGGTATGCTAACCAAACGAATCAGGTGAAGTGGTCCAACATTCTCTCTGAGGCTTATGGGTTGGAGTGCGGGGTGAGGCAGGGAGGGTTGACCTCACCCAGGCTCTTCAACCTATATGTGAATGACCTCATAGTCGAGCTCAGCAGTATGCGTGTGGGCTGTCGGGTGGGTGGTCTTAATATTAACAGCATCAGCTATGCAGACGACATGGTGCTGCTGGGCCCGACTGCAGGTTCTATTGGAGAGATGTTGAAAGTTTGCGAGGACTACGCGGCTAGGCATGGGCTCGTGTATAACGTGAAAAAATGTGAGTACATGGTCTTTGGGGTCGCCGGTAAGTGTACAGATTATTCACCTAACTTTACCCTAAATGGCTTGAGCATAAGAAGAGTAAACAATTCAAATATCTGGGACATATGCTTACCGACGACCTGAAAGACAATGTGGATATTGAGAGGGAGCGCAGGGCTTTGGCGGTCCGCGGGAATATGTTGGCCTGTAGATTCGCCCGCCCGTACCGGAGAATGGGCAGCAGCGTTCTGCATGTATTCCACCATCATACCATACTGCGATCGCCAACCCGCCTGCCAAGCGTGGCGATTATGGCAAACCCTCTCAAATTTGGGGGAGGCCTATGTCCAGCAGTGGACGTCTATCGGCTGAAACGACGAGATTCGCCCGCTGCACGGACCAGGTAAAAATAACGCTTTTCAAAGCATATTGTCGGGTCTGTACACGGGTGGTCTGTGGATCAACTACACCAAAAGATCGCTAGATGTCCTGCGCGTCCAGTATAACAATTTTTTTAGAATGCTCTTGAGACTCAGTCAGAAATGTTTACGCAGAACCGTACTGATGGCTTCCACGCAATTGTGCGGAAGAAAATAGCGTCTGTGGCAGCTAGAACCCGGGCCGGGAGCAACAGCATTCTAAAAACAGTGACTGAGAATGTGTTTGTGAAACCCTTTTATGCGGCATTTTGTGGAGAAGATGACCGGTTGAGAAACTGGTTTCGTCTTCTTTCCAAAGTGACATACCCAAATTATCTAAATTTATGTATTATACTAACACTAGGTATAAGGTACTTTACTAACACTACGGATCTTTGTTATCTGATTATTTGAAATAAATTAAATTAAATTAACAAATATACAGCAACCTCGAACACAAAGGATGGAAAGTCAATATTTTAAATTTAATAAACAATGGTTTACATGTATTTATGACCTGCAATCCAAACATTGTTCTGATACACCTTTTTCATTTATGCTTTTAAAAAACAGAACAAGAACAGAAGAAACAGACCTTGTCCTACCTGATGAGGATAGGATAATTAATGTTATATTTCAATTCTATTTATATTTTTTCCTTTTCTTTTGTTTTTTATGATTTTAATGAAATTCTTGTTGTTTAATTAATAATTTAAAGAAGTAATTGGTTTTAAAGATTGTAATAATTTTCATTTTATTTATTTTATAGTAGTATAATTGTGGCATGTATTTGTAATTTTTGTTTACTTACTAACATAAATTTTAAGTATACTAACATAAATATGGATCACTTCGTCTGAATTAAAATAAATAATAATAATTTAGAGATTATTTCCCATTTCCCTATTGTTTGTAATAAGTATTTGTAATCTAAGTAATATTCGCATTTTCGTTGTTTGCCACCGACCTCCGAAATTAAAGTTATTTTTCACTTGGTAGTGTCCTATTTGGAAGTCGGTTGTTTTTTTTTTTTTTGGAACTTAAATTTCCGAATTTTTAACTGATTTTGTAACCTTAATCAAAGGTTTCTTCATATACTTTTCTAATTCCGCGGTACCTACCTAAATAAAACTGTATCAGAATCTATTGTATATCTGTGACAACATAATTAGCTAAGTATCACAGACCTAAGGGGAAGTGACAGTTTCTTTTTATACTTGTAAAAATAAATAACTGAACCAAAAACCGATACAATTTTGTATTTATGGTTAATGTAAACAGGATGTTTTAAGTAGGAACCTACTTCATAGTGTGTTTTATCTCAAAATTAAATGAGCTTACCCTACACTACATCTGGAATCAGTAAGTTTAATTTTTGTGCATTATACTAGGTACTCTTTTTAGGGTTCCGTATAAAAACGGAACCCTATTACTAAGACTTCGCTGTCTGTCCGTCTGTCCGTCTGTCCGTCTGTCCGTCTGTCTGTCACCAGGCTGTATCTCAAGAACCGCGATAGCTAGACAGTTGAAATCTTCACAAATTATGTATTTCTGTTGCCGCTATAACAACAAATACTAAAAACAAAATAAAATTAATATTTAAGGGGGGCTCCCATACAACAAACGCGATTTTTTTGCCTTTTTTTGCTCGATATCAAAAATGGCAACAGGTAGGCACTTGAAATATTCACGAAATGCTCAGTTGTATTTAAACTTTAATAATAAATAATAATAATAAAATAAAATAAATATTTAAGGGGATCTCCCTTACAACAAACATGTTTTTTCGGCTTTTTTGCCTTGTGGTACGGAACCCTTCGTGTGCGAGTCCGACTCGCACTTGGCCAGTTTTTTTATTAATGTAATCTCAAATATTATTTTATAGCAATTAGTTCAATGATTATCACGTAATTAACATAGTCAAAACCAATAATATTTTAGTAAACAGATATGTTATGAGCGCGCAAATCGTGAAGACTAGAAAACGTCCTAATTGGAACGTATTGCCTTTAGTCTGTGTCACGCACGTCTACGAGCAGGGTTGACAATCTTAGTACTAGCAAACGAGTAATCGTTCTCGTATACGTATGCAAAATAAGATTGGACACCAGAAGTACTGCCGGCTTGCACATGAAACTGACATTTTAATTTGATTACATTATATTGTGCTACTTTTCCAAAACCCTCTAAGAGATGGCAGTATTACAAGATTTGTGACTACGTAGTTCTAATAAGTACGCAAGATGGCGTGCAAACAGTATTGCATTTGACTCTTCGGAATGACCAGCCTTCGCTCAATTTATATGAGTAGTATAATCTCGATAAACTTATGTATTATAAACAATACAACGAGAAAACAATAAAATATTATTTAGAAGCTCATTAAAATATAAAGTCCTTAAAAATAATTTCAAGAGTTATAAATTTATTTTTAATTATGGAACAGCAACACTACAACAAATGTCAAACAAAACAAACTTGGCCGCCGGTTTGCGCTAGCGCACTTTCCGCGTCTTGCTTGTTTTTTCCAGATTTTAACCGTCCTAAAGTGCTTTTCCACCTAAGTCCGTTGAGTTGAGTCTCGGCTCCTCCGGCCGTATTGATTTTGTGCTTGTGTTGTTGTTAAAATCAAGTTTTGAGACAGGACTCTGACGAACCGTTTGGTGCCGAACTTTTGTGTTTGTGACATTGATATCTTCCCATTATCATGTCTAACAGACAGTGTTGCGTCCCCGGATGCTTGAACAGCTTAGGTAAGGGTTTCATATAATGCCGCTGTGCCAAAGCTTCGCATTTTGTTGGCTGATATTTATGCAATTCAGCCCCCGTATTCACAACCGGTCGATCCGAGATTTCGATTCGGAAATTCTATCTCTCTGTCGCTTGCTTTCGTTACGCAAAAAAAAATAGATAGAATATCCGAAACGAAATCTCGGACCATGCGTTTGTGTTTATGGGGGCTGATCATAAGACAGCCCCATGGGCAGAGTCCGCTACCTGTAAATTTCAGGTTTTGACATTCAACTCCACTGATTATTTACTTGATTATTTCAGATACCAATGCGAATTTGCATAAATTCCCTAACCCAGACAAGGATAAGGAATTATTTAATAAGTGGGTCTATTCCGTTGGTGGTGACATATTGCAACTTGGAAATGAACATATTTTCAAATACCGCCGTGTATGTCAAGTGCACTTCGAACAAAAATATTGCTGCCGGAATAATCGACTTAGCAAATATGCTGTACCAACACGAAACATGCCAGGTTAGATATAATAAATTCTTATAAACACAAAGAATACAGACTTAGAATAGTAGGTTTATTATTACTTATGACAGTCTAAAACAGCCATTATCGGTTATCACAATTATGGATACTAATAGATTTATATCCTCTTTAAATCAAGTTTCATCTGTGTAAAAGAACCCCAATGCTTATGTGGAGACACAGAGGTCCAACACTCAAAGGCCTTTTAGGAACTTTAATCTAAGATGGGATGGGATGGGACATGAACCAGAACCTCCCTATGGTTGGACTATAGAAATTCAGTCATGGTTTGTTCCCGGAGGGTGTAAGACTAAATTGCTAAATATAGAAACTAAAATACCTGGTTCTATGGGGAAATGATCTTTAATGGATTGCTAAATAACTTCTTTGGGAAGAAAATGGTGTCTGCCTTTCAAACGGGTCAAATCTTTATTATCTAAACTTAATACATAAATACCAAAGATTTCATTTTTAGGGTTCCGTTCCCAAAGGGCAAAACTGAACCCTATTACTAAGACTTTGCTGTCTGTCCGTCTGTCGATAGCTAGACTGTTGAAATTTTCACAAAGTATGTATTTCTGTTGCCGCTATAACAACAAATACTAAAAACAAAATAAAATAAATATTTAAGGGGGGCTCAAACATGTTTTTTTCGGCGTTTTCGCCTTGTGGTACGGAACCCTTCGTGTGCGAGTCTGACTCGCACTTGGCCAGTTTTTTTATTGTTTGTTTCTATTTAACTATAAAACTGTTCAACCGATTTTAAAAATTCAACACATCTTTACTGAGTATCATAGACTATATTTTAACCCCATAGTCCCATGGGAACGGGTAATAAGCGGGTGAAACCGACATCCGCTAGTAAATTTTAAATGCCAAAGTATATTTATCGGTTTATACTACTTTCGCATAGCAACAGATCAAAATTATTTTTTGCTTAGATATACGAAGCCGAAAGTGACATGTGCTACCCCATTCTTAAGATAATTAAATTAGTTTAAAATATGGTCTAACTGAACCAAAGTTCACTTACTCCTTTTTATAATGGATTTTTATTTTTATTACAGGATTATCTGTTTTAAAATTCCACTCGGGTAGTGGAGTGTTGAGACCTCTTCAGATATCAGAAGCATCTATATCAAAAGGTAAATAAATATTTTTTTAATGGTATGGGGATAATATTTTTTTTATTACATGGGTATCTTAACTGGTATACTACAATGTTTGGTGAAATTCTCAATAAAAAATTGTCCCAAGTTGGGAATCAAACCTAATACCACAAACTCAGTGGTTGCTTCTGCAACTGATTATATATATACCAATGTAGCTTCACATCATATGAAGACAGTTCACACTTTACCTGTCAAGCGGTGCTAATGAGACACAATTGACAATATACTGTATCTAGTCCTCCAAGGGTTATCGCCTCTTGCTGTAATAATAGATTAATTTGTTATTCCAGAACCTGTTACTTCACATTTGGACTCTGTGGATATGCAGCCACATACTCAAAGAGCTGTGGAAGAGTTGCAAATTAAGGGAAATCTTGGTAAGAGAAGATATATCAATCAAATGCTGTTACATTTAGTAGCCTGTTTTTCTTTTAAATACTAATATAATGATAAAAGTTTGCTATGTAGTGAAAATGTATTTATTTTATACATGAAATAAGACTTATATTGCATTAAACACTGTTTCAAGCTTTTACAGTTTATAACTAAACTTAAAACGTCACTAACGGGATATCTTCCATGATGTATTATTAATTTTGAAAACTAATAATAATCATGGAAGATATCCGGTAAGTGACATTTTAAGTTTAATATTGCATCATGCATACATTGTGACAATTCAAGACCTAGGATGTAATACTTGATAACAATTAATTTATCTATTTATTTATTATCTTCGTTTAATTTATGTACTGTGCTGTTGTTTTTGATATCCACTAATAAACTTAGTATTATTATTTACACATTAATTTAGAACTATACTAATGAATACATTAATTTTCATTCCAGATCCTATTACTTCACATAGATGTGCCACAGTTTCTAGAGATAATGTGCCTGTGCATGCTACAGTTGCTGTGGAAGATGTACAAATTAGCCAAAATCTTGGTAAGTAAACATAATTAATTATCATCATAATTATAAGTAGTATTTTTCCTTAGTTATCCTTTTATTTAGGAAATTAGATACATTATGTAGGAAGGTAAACAGATGATGAGGAAACATTCCTTTATTTTTAAAAAGAAACAAAACCATTAACAGATTTCTTGACAAGCTTACAACTGGGAATCGAACCAGCTAAAAATTATTCATTTTAATTCGGTTTTTACCTACTATTGCTCCCTACTTTTTCTAGTAAACACTAATTCTGTCATGAAAACATCATAGTTAATAAGTAAATAATTTTCTGTAATAATAAGTGTATTATGTTTTCTTTAATTACAGAGCATCGCAAGAAGCAACAACGAACTGTCGCTACTAGAAGGCGGGTGAAACGCGTTGCTCTAACTCAATCTGAGCATGCTTTATACAAAAAACTTATGCTAGTTGGAGTAAAACTAAGTAAGTGCCGCAACAAGGTCAAAAATCAGGCAAAAAAGATCAAGGCACTGCAAAATCTAACGACGAATCCTCAGTTTTTGAAAACATTCGACGAATTACCTAGCACATCAAACATTTTGACATTATTACAGTTCAGAGAGCATAAGAAAGGTAACAAAGGCCGTCGTTTCACCCTAAAGGAAAAAATTATTGCTTTGTCCTTCCTGAAACAGAGCCCAAAGGGGTACAGATTTCTTAGGAAAATATTTATTTTACCATCTCGCCAGACTCTCCTGAAGTTGCTTAATATGGCAGATATAAATCCAGGAATCAACAAAAATATGATTCAGCAGATAAAGAAAGCTACTGAAAAAATGAAGTTAGAACATAAAATATGTATTGTCCTGTTTGACGAAATGTCACTCAAACCCAATGTGACATACAACGAACGTAAGGACCAAGTTTGTGGGTTTGTCACAAATGGCCTGGAGACACAATCTGATTATGCAGATCATGCGCAGGTGTTTATGGTACGAGGCTTACTAAAAAACTATAAGCAACCTGTTGCATACACTTTTTTGCAAGCTGCAACAAAGGGGCCTGAACTTGCGAAGCAGTTAAAAGCTGTAATTACGGAGTTACAAGATGCAGGTCTGATTGTAGTAGCAACTGTGTGTGACCAAGGCACAAATAATGTAAACTGTGTAAAACATCTTCTGCAAGAGACAAGGGGTAACCTATTGAGAAAGGGAGAAGAGATACGAGAGAACATTTGTATTATAAATGAACAAGAAATCATACCATTGTATGACCCACCCCATTTAATAAAATGCATTCGAAATAAATTAATTACAAAAGATTTGAAATATAAAAAAAATGGGGAAGTAAAATTGGCAAAATGGGCTCATGTCATGGCCTTACACAAGGAAAACCCGGGGTACAAAGGAATCCGATTGGTGCCCAAATTGACAGATGCCCACTGTGACCCAAGCAAAATTCCTAGAATGAAAGTGAAAAATGCTACACAAGTTTTCAGCCAAACTGTGGCATCGAATATGGGCTATCTAGCAGGTAAATTTCATCAGTCTGCACAATTCAATATTGTCTTCATTAGTTCTTTTCTGACGATTACAATGAAATAGAAATATTAAATACTTACTATAGTTTTACATTACCTACGCTGATCAGACATAAAACATTATATAACAAACTTTATTTTTTCACAGATAAGGGTATACTTCCTGCAGAAGCCAAAGACACTGCAGACATCTTACTGTTCTATGACAAGCTTTTTGACTCCATGAACGGAAGCTTTGGAAAACGCAAGAAACACGCCAAACCTCTCCTAGGACCTGCGACGCCTACTTCTATCCATCATAAAACATGGAAGGAGTCTAAAGTTATGATGAAAGACATGAAATTTATTAATACTAAAACATCAAACGATGAATATGTTCCCACAATAAACAATTGGGTATGGACACTAGACGGATTTGAATTGTTATTAAAAAAAATACAAACAAAATATGGTGTAACATCAGTTTGGTTGCGGCATCTGAATCAAGACCCAATAGAAAACTTTTTTGGCTCCATAAGGAGCCACGGATGCCGCAACGTGAACCGATTGATGATGAACGATTCGAAGCAGCATTCACCACATTACTAGTCAACAGCCTCTCTAGTGTCCATGCTCCTGGAGCTAACTGTGAAATTGACAATTGTGAAACTTTACATGAAGTACTCATCACAAGCGGGGGCATTAAAGAGCAAACAAATTGCGAACTTACTAATATTCCCGATATAACATTCACACCCCTTGAAGAAAAAAATGACCCACGTGTAATAGGGGGCTTACAATATGTTAGTGGATATTTTGTAAAAAGCGCAAAATAAAAAGTATTTAAGGGGTGTGTTGAATGTAAAAACGATTTTATTTTATTTTATTTATTTGGGAAAATAAACGGTTACACATTACAATATTACATAAAACATGATCTAAGAGTGAGTAAATGTATAACCCACTACATTTTCCACATATTATAAAGAAAAGTTATAAAACTAATGCGATGTGCGCTTACAATGTGATAGTTACAATAGAATTACATAAGTGTTAATGATAAAACTAAACACTAAACAGGCATGCAAAAAAATAAATAAAAAAAGGTAAAAAAGAAATTATAAATACAGTCTAAGAGTTAAGAATGTTACGGAACAATATCCAAAATAGTGTCACGAACAAGGCCTCTGAATTTACTGGTTGGAAGAGCGAAGATGTCAATATTTTGAAATAGATTATTATATTGACTGGTAAGACGCCGTAGGGGTGCTCGTAAGCCTGCATTCGTACGACTAGAAGGTACTGCAAATAGGAGTCGTGCGCGCACCCCACGGCTTATGGTTGTTCTAGGTACCACGTAGCTAATCCTATTAGTGATATCCATACAATCACATTCGTTATTACACAGACCGAATAGAAACATTGTGTCTAAAATAATACGTCTGGCCTTAAGGTTATGTAACTTATACTTATTCAGAAGATCACCATAAGATACATAAGTACGAAAACAACGGAAATGCATGGCTTTCAAAAACTTACTTTGAACTTTTTCAATCGCATCTGAGTATTTATTATAGAAGGGATTCCATACCGCAACAGCGTACTCTAACTGGGACCTGATTAACGATTTGTAAAGATATAAATATGTATATGGGCGGACAAACTCTGTGGTTGATCTCATCACAAAACCGTACATACGGAAGGCATTATTTATGATTTTACCAATATGAATGTCAAGATGTAATTTATCATCCAATAGAACTCCAAGATCGCGCACTAGTGTTTCTCTTGTTAAAATCACATTATTTAAAGAGTAAGAATGTGCGATAATATTTTTTTTTGTCATTAAATTTGTCAATATTTAATGTCAAACAGTGAGCATGAATATTTAAAATATCGGGAATACGCAAATAAAAAATGGCTTTCCAGTCCCAGCGACTCCCTCTTAAATTGTATCTCAAATCTGCAGGATATAAATTATATAATATTAAAAGGCAATTTAGAAAAAAAAAATTAAGAGAATTAATAAAAACCATGATTTTTATTGCTGTAGATTTTTCCTTCATAAAATGCCCAATACACCACGAAAAGTTAACAGATTTTTTAATAAAAATATCCTGCAGATTTTTTATTTACAACTATTGTAAAGGCATAAATAATATATTAATAAATAAAAGGGAGTGTGATGATGATACGGATTCGTTTAAAGTTAAAGCTAAAAAACTAAGTAAGAAGTGTTTTAAAAGAAAGAAATAAAAAATTAAATCGAAGATCATTGTTTTGTTGTTTAGTAATGTGAATTACTTTTTCGCTTTTCTACATAATTGCAAGCGATTATGTAATTCACATAAGTACCCTAAACCACCTAAACCTTAAAAATATTCAAGTAGTAGAATAAGTAGGTACGTATGTAGCTATACATATACTTATGTTGGCATTAGTTCCTAAACCTACGTCCAGAGGGCGACACTTGACGTTTCTCACTTTTGTCGCAGAGTTGTACCTCTATCCCATATATATAAAAGTACTCTGTGTCTACGAGTGAGACGGTGCGCGCAGCTACGTAATTACCATCCAAAATGCCATTTTGTGTATTTAGAAAGTGTACCAATTATGATACCAAAGTCATGGGGTCTCATTGCGAAGAAAGAAAAAATAGTTCAAAAAAAGCCTCAATAGATGGCGTTATATGTATCGATTTGTTTTTGAAGTTTGTGTATCTGTTTAAATTTGACCATAGAAAAAGTATGTCCTTGTTTTTAAAAATCCCCTTATCACAAAAAAAAAGGAATAATGGGCTCCTAGTTCCAAATTCCATGATTTTAACAAATCAATGTTTGCTCACTCATTTAATGTTTATTTCCTCCAATATAGATGGCGTTGTTTTCATTTTCTGAGTTTTACTACACAGCTCAATATCTACATTTCTCACATTACCATTTACCATATCTATTTTGATAGAATTAAATATTTATAAATATAAAGCAAAATATATTTAGATGTGTAGAAAATATATCTGTGTTAACTTTTGGCATACCTATAGGCCTTGAAGCCATGTCAGAAACATTACATAAAAAAAAGAAATTTTTGTTGTTTTCAAGTTCAACTCAAGGACCATAATATTTACTCTAGTTTCAACTTTGAAATCAACGACACGATGACGACGAAGTCTTTTCACATCGCTTTGTTTGAGTTTTCGTACCCCACGTATATAGTGACCTGGACATAAATCGGATATTGACACGGCTTTCTTTCTCGATCGACTTTTGGCACGTAAACGGACTCTGACTCTGCTGTTATTACGATTGACATTGGCTTTCCCACCTCGGACACTGGAAATTAAGTAACATTTACGACGACCCGGCTTGTGTTAAAGTACAAGATTGGCAGGCAACTTTTAATTGTTTGATGTCTAATAGGACCAATATGCGTCAAACATTGTTTGACGTACTGTCTTTATATTTTTTTACAAATTTTATGTAGTTAACTTTGACGTATGTATGATCTATCAAATAACAAATGAAAGAAACAACCAGTCTTCTACGAAACCAACAGGATCGCAACTCCGTCCGTGTCAGTCCGCTCTTCGAATAAGGCGTATAGAAGCTCGAGTGCAATCTCGTTAAACTCGCGAGATCTCGCCCTTTTTTCGTCCGAAACCAATCTCGCTAAAAAAAAAGCTGAAATCTCGCGATAACGAGATTGCATCCCCAAATATTGCTACTTAGTTAAGTAATAACAGCTTGTAATTAAAGTAAAATGTTTTCTACACACTCGAAACTGACTCTGTTAAAAAAATAACTCTCCCTTCTTAAAATCATCTAATTTGCAGCAAATACCTAATCATTTCAAGAGCTGGGTATTTCGATCTTATAAATTTAAGTATAATAATTTGCGTTGACGTTTGACACCGAACCTAACAAATAACTAAGTCTGCCGGAAAACATGTCCGTTTCAACCGCGCGGCCACCTCATAATATTTGATGAAACTTTGCCAGGAATTAGTGCTAATTTGTTACTTTAAACACCTCTTTTCGTGAATTTGTTACAAAAAAAAATAAGTCACTATGACAAATAATAGTTGGCCGCTAGAACCGCCACTTGCCGTAGTCATCGCCCGTGATTACACAGAAACTATATAATACAGGTAGACGAATGATGCATCAAAAGAAAGGTCTTAATTTGTTCAATTTGTTACAAAAATAAAAAAACGTCAAAACGTAAATAAACAAAAAGTTATGCAATATTTAGTTTTCAGGTTACGAGTAGGTAGGTATATCACCATAAATATCAAATTAATAGACGCTAATGTGTATGGGCAATTAGTTACTAATTTGTTATAGAAAAAAATACTAGAAAGTAAGTTCAATAATTTGTTAGATTCGATTTTAGTTGGCCGCTCGGACGGCAATATGCCTAAAATACAAAATGGCGTTTATCTCGTTATTAAAAGTAGGTTTAAGCTTAGTTAAAGGACTAATCGACGGGTAACGTGACCTAGTTTGGATAAATATGGCGAATATAAATTGGAATGTTCGATATTCATATCTTATTTTTTTAGGGCGAGTGCTTATATAAATACCTACATTTTAAGTTAAGGCATCCTCTGGCATACTTTATAAAAGTAAAAGTCACAAATCGATTAAAAGTACTTTATTCAAAATCAAAACAAAGGCAAAAAAATCAAGTAATAAAGTCAACAAGATAAATATAAAGTCTTTATTGACTAACATAATAGGTACTTATAAATTAACTGACACGAATATATGACACAGAATGTAGATATATTTTCTTAGAGGTACCTACTTATTATTTCAATTTTAAAAGAATTGTCGTCGTAACAAAAATATGTATTGTTATTTAAAAAATAACATTTATAGTGGCCTATTTTTGTGCCTGGTATAAATTCTATAGTATGTACCAACTAATAAATAATAATTATCCTTAATGTTAATAGTAATCGGCAGTTCAGTGAGTAAAACTGAGTCTGCAGCTCCGATTAAATCAAATGTTATGATCTCGCCTAACTTAAGTTCACCTTTCAACTGTGTGTCACATTTTTTTTTCACAATTTTTTTAAATAACAATACGTTAATTTATTGTTAGTTTATAAAGATTTTATATTTATCTTGTTGACTTTTATTACTTGATTTTTTGCCTTTGTGTTGATTTTGAATAAGAAAAGAAATTTTAATCGATTTGTGACTTTTATAAAGTATGCCACAGGATGCCTTAACTTAAAATGAATTTACACAGGGTTACTTTTCAAAGACCAGCCAAATTTAAAAGTGTAGTACAGACCATCACACTGAACAATTTTCTCCATGGGACCAACATCGTAATCGCGAATAAAAATTCAGCCATCCCATACGTTTAGGTCGAGTAGGTATTGAAGTTTTCTATGGGACAGTTGATACATTTTTCGCGATTAAGATATGGATCCCATGGAGAAAGTTGTTCAGTTTGATGGTCTGTAGCATACCTACCCTTAAATTTGGCTGGTCTTTGAAAACTAACCCTGTATAAGCACTCGCCCTAAAAAAATAAGATATGAATATCGAACATTCCAATAATCACTACCTATTCAGTCACACTTCATTGTAAAAAATCATGGTCACCCTACTCTCATACGGTTTCATACTACTGTTTTTTGTACATATCTTCTAAAATATGAATGCTGCAGTTATATTCGCCATATTTATCCAAACGAGGTTACGTTACCCGTCGATTAGTACTCTCTAAGCTTAAACCTACTTTTAATAACGAGATAAACGCCATTGTATTTTAGGCATATTGCCGTCCGAGCGGCCAACTAAAATCAACTCTAACAAATTATTGAACCTACTTTCTAGTATTTTTTTCTGTTTATTCGCTATAACAAATTAGTAACAAATTGTCCATACACATTAGCCTCTATTAATTTGATATTTATGGTGATATACCTACCTACTCGTAACCTGAAAACTAAATATTGCATAACTTTTTGTTTATTTACGTTTTGAGGTTTTTTATTTTTGTAACTAATTGAACAAATTAAGACCTTTCTTTTGATGCATCATTCGTCTATCTGCATTATGTAGTTTCTGTGTAATCACGAGCGATGACTACGGCAAGTGGCGGTTCTAGCGGTCAACTATTCTTTGTCATAGCGTCTTAGTTTTTTTTGTAACAAATTCACGAAAAGAGGTGTGTAAAGTAACAAATTCGCACTAATTCCTGGCAAAGTTTCATAAAATATTATGAGGTGGCCGCGCGGTTGAAACGGACATCGGAAAACATGTACCTACCTAGCTGTACCATTACTACGCTCAAGAAATCATGCGCTATCGCAAGGCATGCATGAAAGAACGTGAATTTATTATTGCCGAGTCGAGTGACTGACGACGTAAGCTTCAAGGTCACAGGGCGACTTTAGTTTTGTAGTACAAAAGTACAGTATGGTTTTAACGCCATCTATTGGTGTTTGTGTAAAATAACTGCTCGCGGCCCACAAGCTAGCGAGTCAACGCTGCTAGCACCATCTAGCGGCGACGGGAGTGAAACAAGCCGGACTCAGCCACTTTAGAAAATAAGCCGAATAGGCCGAAGAAATTACGTAGTTACGGCGGTCACGTTTCTTTGTATGGGATGGGGTATCTGTACGCTAGTATTATATTATCTGTGCCAAAGTTAATAAAACACAAGGAATCTCATACCACACGAAAATACACATTATACTTCGATTTATTAATATATGTATTTCAATTATTTTCCTAATATTCTGATATTTGGAGGTTAGGAAAAAGAAAGAGATGGAAAATACATTTTTTGTCGTAAGAACGACAAGGATGCGAGCACTCCGGACATAGAATAAAAGTACAGATGCGAATATTAGGCAGTAAAGTCATCTTTACAGCAGAGTTCTAGTTTCCCTTTTAATAACTTTTCTTTATAATTTTGTTTGATATATTTTATTATAAATTAAACATGTCATAATATGTAGGAAAAGAAAATATTAATAGCTTATCGTTACCATAGTATGTCACAGATAGTGTTAAAATAAACCTACCATTGAGATTAAAATTAAATCTTTTCGAAGGTGTATGATTATTTTTACAATTGTATTTCTTTCTTTTTAAAACGTGTTTTATTTATCACTTACCTACCTTTTAATAGTGTTTATTCGTTGCATAGGCACAAATCCCGACTACAAATTCTGTACACGCGGTTTGTACTTTCTGCCTAGTTAATTTGTTAGTCTATGATGCCAACGTGCGGTGATTGGTAGCCCGAATAATGTTTGTTTACATTCACGCGCAATTGACAACATCTAGCTGTCACTTTTTTTCTTATTGGTTTTATCAAGCTATCCTTTTTCTATCCTTTTTACTTGTAGTGAAATGTAAAATGAATGAAAAGTGTGTATGTGTGCTGCCTCTCGGCGCGGAACACTTTTTTCTGTTGTTTTGTAAGTGTATAACATATCTGTTTATTAGAATATCATTGGTCAAAACATACTAACTATTGTCCTTTATAAGCCAAGTGTGAACTAAATGTTACATATTTGTCGCATCACCGGGTGGCCGAGATGCGATACATCGGGTCTTCTTCACGATCCGACATAGTTTAGATAGGTGTGGGCACTGCAGTGGGTACTCGAACGAAAAGATTACTTGAATTTACAGTAACTTTAATAAACTAGCTATTAACAACCGAAACGCACACGTGCGTCGGAAACAAACACGTGCGTTGGTATTGAGCGTTTGCCGAGACTGTCCGAGCTCGACGACTGTCCACTGTAGACTGTCGCAACACTCGGTCTCCACCAGTCCTCGCTGCATCCCCTCTACCGACGATCGTGTCCAAGCGGTAGGGCTCGCTTGCGTTTCCGATCACATGATTCTTCGTTTACCAAACAAATTGTTAGATGGCGCTGTTCACTATACTGTGGCGTCATCTATCCACGACATATTAATATCTAAAATTATTTTGCAATACGTAACTTATCAATTTAATCATCTTATATAATTGCACTTCGTTTTGATGTAAAAGAGCCTCTAAGCGCCTTACCGAGTACCGACTTATGCTAATTCGTAGGTACGGCTGCTCCATTTAATCCTTGGAATGGGTTTCGAAGATATTACAGCAACTTGTAGCTTCGCATTCCCGCTCTCCGAGTTTGCAGCACGATGTCATCGTCGTGGTGACAGTTGAGAGTCAGCGACCCGCCGACACCAATGGCTTCCAGCAGAACACCGATTGCTCCAACAGTGATCATGAAAATAGCAAAATAAAATGCATTAGTAAGCGGTTTACTATCCCACTTCTGATGTTAGAAAATATAGTAGAATCTATCTATAAGTGCAGGTAGGTATATATTATATTACCCAAATGTAAAGCTTTGAATATCAGAATGGTTACTAGTTATTTAATGTGTGTAATGTATGTATGTAGGGAAAGGATTTTATGAAATAAAGCACAGGAAGACAAGGCTAGACATTGAATTCAATTTAGTCTTGTCAGTAATTCATCAGAAAGCTAGTCTTCCGTTCCAAATCTAGGTCATCAAGGAGAACAAGGATAAGAAACTCCTTGGAAACAGTATTAAAGTCAACAACAATCAACAAATTTATTACATTGTCATAAATTATCGTTAGTTTAATAACAATTAATTCTATCTCTTGGACAATGGTCCAAGGAACTCAGAATAATAGCAACATAATAACAATAGCTAGGAATATTCCAATAAACACCTTAACACATCACACTAATATTATAAAGGCGAAAGTTTGTGAGAGAACTGATAAAAAATAATAGTCCCAGAACGGTTCCCTGGGGTACACCGAATTTTACTATACGTTCTTGAGAAAAATACGTAGTCGCTTTTTTGGTACGATCTATTCTTGAGATTGCTGTGATTTGCCTTCTATTGGACATATAGGATTCAATTAATTTAAGAACATTGCCTCTTACTCCGAATGCGTCAAGTTTATTAATTAAAATAGTGTGGTCAACGTAGTCGAATGCTTGTGTCATATCGCACAGCACAGCGCAAACGGGAGTCGTTTCATCCACCCGGAACATTACAGTGTGTAGAAAATCATAGACCGCCATATTGATTGTCTTATTTTGTCTGAAACCTTTCTGCTCATTACAAAGAATATTATTTTTTTCCATATACGTATATAATTGTTTGTAAATGTATTTTTCAAAAATCTTTGACATAATTGGTATCAGCGCTATTGGTCTATAATTTTCGATTAGGTCTCGGTTTCCTTTCTTAAATAGTGATTTTACTATTGATGGTTTCATACCATCAGGAAAGGTACCCGTACTGATATATAGATTCATGATGTGGCTTCAGTGGCTGCATATTATATCACGTGTGTGTGTGTGTGTCTGTGGCATCGTAGCTCCCGAACGGATGAACCGATTTTGATTTTGTTTTTTTTGTTTGAAAGGTAAATTAGTCGGGAGTGTTTTTAGCTATGATTGATAAAAATCGGTCCAAATATGTAGTCCAAGACTACATATTTTTTCACAACTCCCTTAATATGGGTATCAAATAAAAGGGCTTGACTAGTAGAATACTATACGCTATTACAAATTTCAAATCCAAGATGGCCGCCACCACAAAATGGTGAATTATGTTTTTTTTTTCACAACTCCTTCAATATAGGTATCAAATGCAAGGGCATGACAAGTAGAATAATGTACACTATATTGAAAGAGAATGAGGAATATTAACTAACGAAATGAAAACCAAATATTTGAAAATATTTTTTTGTTTGATCAGTGCTCTAGAATGATTAGGAAAGCGGAGTGATGACTGGTACCTACGACCACTGAGTTTGACTATTTTTATTACGAATGGAATTATATTACTTAAAAAGCGTAGGTATTTCTACATCAGATAGTGTCGCAGTCCCATTTTATAAACCAGATCTGAAATACCTAAGATATCTAATAGCTATGAAATACCTACTTGTACGAAAGTTGAATAACTAAAGGAAGAATTAGAAAAAGGATATAATAAAATAAAAAAATCTGTTTAGTCTTAAAAATTATTCTTCAACTATAAATTAATAATTATTTTTTGACGGATAAAAAACCTGATTCAACACCAAATTACCTGAATCTTAAAACGCAAGAAAATAAAAGAAATGAAACAAAAATTAAGGAGTCCCTACAAAAAGCATGAAATAAAACATTAAATAAAAAATTAAAAAACCCCCGACACAAAAAAAAATAATAAAATGGAATGTAAGTAATTGGAAAAGGATCAAATAATTTAAAAACCCCCAACTTAAAGAATCTAGGTAACGAGACTAAAACAGATAAATTCATATGGAAGTCGGGGGACCGTTCTGTGGAACACCTTCTATGCTAAGAGGTCCCCGTTGGCCTGTTTTTTACCAATTATATTATTTAATTAAGGCTCAACCGTGACGAGTCAGTGTGCCTTATAAAGTTATGAGTTATGTTAATTATTATTGAAATAAATGATTTTTTTTTCCACACTTAGTAAAAACAACCGGCCAAGAGCAAGACGGACTCACGCATTAAAGGTTATACGATAACAATAAGTTAATTCTTTTTATTATTTGTCATGAACGAGGTTATTATAATACCACATAATTATGACGATGATAGTGAAAGGTTTTCTGTAAAATATGACGCAGTAAGCCAACGCCCGCGCCGCGCGCCGCCCATCTTCAGTCTTCCTGTGTTTGTAACAGTAAGCGTGCATACTCACGAGCGGCACGCGGCAACAGCAAAGGCAACTGCAGCCGTCGGCGTTGACACGCGTCGAAGGCATCTTTCGGCAGCCTGCCGCTCGTGTAGGTATTTGAGTACCGTGCACCGGTACACACCGGTACACACCGGTGGTGCATACACGTGCGGCATACATGTTGTCGACGGCTGCAATTGTCTCTGCCATTATGAAAGAAGTTTGTCGTCAGAATGGTTTACTGAATCGATTTCTGTCATTTTTAATATATCTAGGTAAGTGTTTTTTTATCCCAAAAATAATTAAAACCACATTTACAATTTATTACAGTCACACTTCCGCTGAGGTACAGTCAAAACAAACCAAAATGGATGAAGTGGATACTTACTTAACAGTGAAAATTCAGTGTTTGTATTATGATTAGTTATAACATATAATATATTGTAATTGGGGTGATAGGTGGTACGCGACATGAATGGTTCAATAAATAATGAGAAAGAAAATCGCTTTAATTGGCTCAAACAATAACACTTGCAATAATAATAATACTTTATAATATTACTCGAAATACCTAACAGCTTGTGCCAAAAGAGCCTCAATCACTATAATGCCATCAGTCTATAACGTTCCCACAGCTGGGCAGGCCTCCTCTCTGAGAGGCAGTGGGTTGTGGTGCACCACGCGGTCACAGTAGCAGTGCAGCCCTGTTCGAACCTACGACCTGCAACTCGTAGGTTCGCGGCCAAGTCCACTGAGCCACCAGTACTTTGGTGGCAACACTTGGTATAACTACCTAACTCTGATTTGAATTAATGAATATGTAACACCAACTCAAAAGTTAATTAAACTTAATTATTTAATTATGCGCATGATAATAATAGGTGCCTATACTTACAATGTTATTTTTAACCGACTTCTTCAAAAGGAGGAGGTTTCTCAATTCGACCGTATATATGTTTTTTTTTTTTTTTTTTTTTTTATGTGTGTTCGCGGATAACTTCGTCGTTTATGAACCGATTTTGATTATTCTTTTTTTGTTAGAATGGGGATATGCCAAGGGTGGTCCCATGATAAGGAAACCAGGATCTGATGATGGCATCCCAGTGAAATCGAGGGGAGCTTTCGAAAATCGTAGGAGCGACTAGTGCGTTTGTTAATTTTTTCATTAGATATTTTAAAGCACTACAATTTGATGAAGGCCTGGAGTCGATCTGATGATGGAGCCGAAAGACAGTCGAGGGGACTCCTCAACGATTTACAGCAGTTACCTTGTGTGTGGGCTTGATTAATTTGTATTGATGTGAACTTTACACCTAGATGGGTTGCGACTGTCATTAGGGGTCTGATGATGAAGACGAAGGACAGTTAAGGGAACTCCTCAACAGATTACAGTAGCTACCTTGTGTATGTTCACCGAATACTCGAAGACGGCTGGACCGATTCCAAAAGTTCTTTTTTTATTTGAAAGGGTATACTCTCGAGGTGGGGGCCCGTGGCTAAATAATAACAGCCGCACAGGTCGATCGATCAGGTTAAGCTACGCTTGCCGCGGTTGGTCTGTGGATGGGTGACCATCTTTACATACCGAGACCCCTCCGTGCCTCGGAAAGCACGTTAAGCCGTTGGTCCCGGCTGTCATTTGTGGATCTTTGACAGTCGTTACGGGTAGTCAGAAGCCCGAAAGTCTGACAACCAGTCTTACCAAGAGGTATCGTATTACCCAGTAACTGGGTTGTGGAGGTCAGATAGGCAGTCGCTCCATGTAAAATACTGGTATTCAGCTGCATCCGGTTAGACTGGAAGCCGACCCCAACATAGTTGGGAAAAGGCTAGGCAGATGATGACTCTCGAGGTGGTCCCATTATCATCAAGTTGGAATCTGATGAGAGGATTCCATGGAAATCGAGGGCAACCCTCAAATTTTATAGGCAAAGCTACAGAGATTTGGATATTTTTTAAAGTAACTTGAGCATTTGCTCTCGAAAATCATCACTTGGTAAAGTGGAGCTGATGATGAAGATCACAGATGGCCATCGGAACTACTCACTGACAAATATTTCACGGGTTGCGATTCGATTACTTTAATATGGTTGCTAAGCAATTTATGCTCGTCACAATGCGTATTGCGAGTGATTGTTGAGGATCTCCTGGTTCTTACCGGGAGAACTCCTCAACAATTAACGTCCCAGCATCGGGAAAAGCAATATTTTGTAAAAGGTGATGAACAGTTGGCATTAGGCTTTTGTAACTTAGATAAATTACAAACTGACCCACTAAAAAGTGAAAAATAAAAACATTTTTACAAAAAAAAAAACAACCGACTTCCAAAAAAAACACTACAAATTGAAAAATAACTTTAATTTCGGAAGTCGGTGTCAATAAACGAAAACGCGGAACCAAAGACACCGACTTCCGAAATTAAAGTTATTTTTCAATTTGTAGTGTTTTTTTTGGAAGTCGGTTGTTTTTTTTTATTAACCGACTTCTTCAAAAGGAGGAGGTTTCTCAATTCGACCGTATATTTTTTTTTTTTATGTGTGTTCGCGGATAACTTCGTCGTTTATGAACCGATTTTGATTATTCTTTTTTTGTTGGAAAGGGGATATGCCAAGGGTGGTCCCATGATAAGGAAACCAGGATCTGATGATGGCATCCCAGTGAAATCGAGGGGAGCTTTCGAAAATCGTAGGAGCGACTAGTGCGTTTGTTAATTTTTTCATTAAGTATTTTAAAGCACTACAATTTGATGCAGGCCTGGAGTCGATCTGATGATGGAGCCGAAAGACAGTCGAGGGAACTCCTCAACGATTTACAGCAGTTACCTTGTGTTTGGGCTTGATTAATTTGTATTGATGTGAACTTTACACCTAGATGGGTTGCGACTGTCATTAGGGGTCTGATGATGAAGACGAAGGACAGTTAAGGGAACTCCTCAACAGTTTACAGTAGCTACCTTGTATATGTTCACCGATTACTCGAAGACGGCTGGACCGATTCTAAAAGTTCTTTTTTTATTTGAAAGGGTATACTCTCGAGGTGGTCCCATTATCATCAAGTTGGAATCTGATGAGAGGATTCCATGGAAATCGAGGGCAACCCTCAAATTTTATAGGCAAAGCTACAGCGATTTGGATATTTTTTAAAGTAACTTGAGCATTTGCTCTCGAAAATCATCACTTGGTAAAGTGGAGCTGGTGATGAAGATCACAGATGGCCATCGGAACTACTCACTGACAAATATTTCACGGGTTGCGATTCGATTACTTTAATATGGTTGCTAAGCAATTTATGCTCGTCACAATGCGTATTGCGAGTGATTGTTGAGGATCTCCTGGTTCTTACCGGGAGAAGTCCTCAACAATTAACGTCCCAGCATCGGGAAAAGCAATATTTTGTAAAAGGTGATGAACAGTTGGCATTAGGCTTTTGTAACTTAGATAAATTACAAACTGACCCACTAAAAAGTGAAAAATAAAAACATTTTTACAAAAAAAAAAAAACCGACTTCCAAAAAAAAACACTACAAATTGAAAAATAACTTTAATTTCGGAAGTCGGTGTCAATAAACGAAAACGCGGAACCAAAGACACCGATTTCCGAAATTAAAGTTATTTTTCAATTTGTAGTGTTTTTTTTGGAAGTCGGTTGTTTTTTTTTTTGTAAAAATGTTTTTTTACTAATGGAAACCTGGATATAGTTTGTTCAGAATAAGTACCTAACTGAATCGATTTCAATAATTTTTAACCCATGTTATATTTTGTCCCAAAAATATTTAAAAAAGGTTAAAAGTTGGACACCGAGCGACACTAAGTAGGTTATCCAATCTCCGCACCGAACGGTTAGGTACCTAGGTACCTTCTATTATCAGTGAGCGCAAGAGGACGCGGCGCGAGCGGCGCGGGTGAGCATGTTTTTGTACGGACAAATAGGTAACTTGACAAGCTTATAACTTTGTGATTTTTTATGATACAGTTTTGAAATTTTTTACATAGATTCTTTACATAAAAATACTATACACGTGTTTCGGGTTTCGAATATACTAAAAATATAGCGCAACACCACACTGCGCTACAAAACACACAATACTGACGTTGCTCAAAAAGCTGCTAAGCTGAAGTGGGACTGGGATGGCCACGTCTGCCGTATGCCCAATGAGCTGTGGCCAAAGTAACCACAACGTGGAGCCCTGACACAGCCAGAAGGCGTCACGACAGACCTCGTAGAAGTTGGCGGGACGAGCTGGAGAAGTAAGCAGTGGGAAGCTGAAACTTGTATTTAGATTTGTTACGAATGGCATAGTTACCACTTCTGTGTATTTTAAATTCATTATTTACTATCAACAATACAAACTTATTACAGTCAAAGAAAGAAAGTATGCGCTTCGGGACTCGGCGTCTAACTTCAGAAAAACGAACGCGCGGTGATGACATCTACACTATCTATACTAATAATAAAGTTGAAGAGTTTGTTTGTTTGTTTGCACGCGCTAATCTCTCGATCTACCGGTCGGATTTGAAAACATCTTTTCGCATTTGATAGCCCCACACCAACTTACTATCGTAAATATCGTTTCATTGACGTTATTCGCCGGTACAAAGCGGACGCTATGTGGCGACAACCGCTCTTCAAGAAACCGTAGCGCTAGCCGTGAAAACATAACACCACTTTCGCATTTATAATATTACACATTCATTCGCTTAATTATTTCTAACACACAACCTATTTTACGATTTAACACTGAAATAGGTATATACCGTTATGGACCGTTTTGAGGAACACCTTCTATTCTAAGAGGTCCCCCGACTTCGATATGAATTTATCTGTCGTTACATAAATTCTTAAGTTGGGGGTTTTTAATTATTTTATGCTTTTCCAATTACATTTAACCGTCGTGGGTTTTTCAAAATGTTTAATTTTGCTTTTTATTTCAAACTTTTTAAAGAGCATCGGTTCATTATACACATAAAGAGATGAAAAAATATTAAAACTGCATCAAGATCGGATTAGCAGTTTTGGAGATAAATGGCAACATTAATTTGCACACACATCCCCTCACACCAAACTAACACTGCTAACTTTTGGAACAGACTATACTAACTTTTGGAACACACTATGCTAATTTTTTTAATAGACTATGCTAACTTTTGGAACAGACTATGCTAACTTTTGGAACAGACTATGCTAACTTTTGAACAGACTATGCTAACTTTTGGAACAGACTATGCTAACTTTTGGAACTGACTATGCTAACTTTCGGCACAGATAATGCTAACTTTTGGAACCGACTATGCTAACTTTTGAAACAGACTATGCAAATTTTTTTAACAGACTATGCTACCTTTGGAACAGACTATGCTAACTTTTGGCACAGATGATGCTAACTTTTGGGACAGACTATGCAAATTTTTTTAACAGACTATGCTACCTTTGGAACAGACTATGCTAACTTTTGGCACAGATGATGCTAACTTTTGGAACAGACTATGCAAATTTTTTTAACAGACTATGCTAACTTTTGGGACAGACTATGCTAACTTTTGGAATAGACTATGCTTACTTTAGGCAAAGACTATGCTAACTTTTGGCACAGATGATGCTAACTTTTGGGACAGACTATGCTAATTTTTTTAACAGACTATGCTACCTTTGGAACAGACTATGCTAACTTTTGGAACAGACTATGCTAACTTTTGGCACAGACTATGCTAACTTTTGGGACAGACTATGCTAACTTTTGGAATAGACTATGCTTACTTTAGGCAAAGACTATGCTAACTTTTGGCACAGATGATGCTAACTTTTGGGACAGACTATGTTAACTTTTGGAACAGACTATGCAAATTTTTTTAACAGACTATGCTACCTTTGGAACAGACTATGCTAACTTTTGGAACAGACTATGCTAACTTTTGGAACAGACTATGCTAACTTCGCTGTTAAATCACAATAAGGATTACATCAGTAACTATGTTATTTTTTCGTTTACAAGGTCAATGTTAAAGACTAATTCAAAAACTAATTATTTGTGTTGCATACAGCAGCAGGGATGAGATTACACCAAACCAGTGTGGGTTTATGCCAGGTTGAGGAACAAAGGACGCCACAATATAAATATGGACCTACGCGCACGTATGTGCCTCCTTTCTATCTTCCAGCAGTTCATGAAACGCCTCTCCAAGCGTTTCTTTGACTCTGCTTTAAAGCACCCTAATCCCCCGATTACGGCGGCGGCCGCCCGATACACTCTCTGCCGTATAATTAGGATTCGCCAACCGAGGCATACCCTTTAAATCCTCGACGACGCCACGACCCTCCTCCAGGAGAGTCCGTCCCGACCCTTGCTTGAGTCAGCCCGCGCCGCTGAGCCTGTAGTTTTAAATTCGTCCCTAAATCATTCCGATCCACCCTGTCCCTTGCTGTCGTCTTCCAGGGATGCCCTAAACCGAGGTCTGTACCCCACAGGGGTGCCCTTAGCGTGTAGTCGCTTAGTTTTTAAGTTTTTAAGTCTTGCCTGGAGGCCTTAATTTATTGAAGCATCCACAGGTAAGTCCGGTTAAGCAGACGACAATCATACTAATAGGTTGAACTGCGAGATGGCATTAAAAAAAACGTATTTGCATCCCTTTCCTTAAGGACGCCTTTACGAATCTGACAAAAATAAGCCGTTTTTCGGTGCATTTTGCGGCAAAATGAGACGAAACCAAATGTAACTAATAATTACCAAAGATAGATTACTCTTTCATCTCCAAATGGTAGCCATTTTTTATTCGAAAATGTTGGTTTATAATATAGTAAAAAATAATTTCCGTTGCCTCTTCACACAAAATCGACGATATCGTGCTGTCTTTGGGATCATTTTTCTTCTATTTAATAACATAAACATATTTATTTTAAAATATTTTATGTAAGCAGACATGTTCAACTCAAAAAGGTAGCCCAAAGAACTATCAAAATGTTAAAAATAAGCTCAGAAAAAAATAAAAATCGGAGTCTATTTTTTCACATATTTAGCTGTAATACGTGAATCTTATTGGATTGAAATAAGGGTTATTTTACTGGTCACTGTCTTGGTTTATTGCACAAAAATTTGTAATGAAATATTAGTCTGCGCTCGGCCGCCGTTGTGAGTGGACTCTGTGTCGGTTGTAAGCAGCAGCTTGTAAAAGAAGATCGCTGTACGGATACAAAATATTTGACATACAAAACTTGATACTTCACGCATTCTGTATGTACCTATTACCCAAGGAAAGATTTGATTCACAGTCTTATAATTTTTCTAGAAGTAAGTAGGGTTTATAAAATCATATTTCGTTTCGGACTTGCTGGAGTGACCTGCACAGCAGGTGTACTTCGAAGACTGCTACTGGAACTAACAGCCGAGCTGAGGAGTTATTCCGGTCTGATCCCCTGATGGGTGTCAATTTCGTGGTTTTCGAGGGTGCTGAAACCGACGGTGGGGTCAAAATAAAAATCCAAGATGGCGGATGTGAAAAATGTTACAATTTTTCATGATGGGTGTCAATTTCGTGGTTTTCGAGGGTGCTGAAACCGATGGTTGGGTCAAAATAAAAATCCAAGATGGCGGATGTGAAAAATTTTATAATTTTTCATGATGGGTGTCAATTTCGTGGTTTTCGAGGGTGCTGAAACCGATGGTGGGGTCAAAATAAAAATCCAAGATGGCGGATGTGAAAAATGTTACAATTTTTTTTTTTTTTTTTTTTTTTTTTTTATTCATAAACAAGTAACTTGTATCTGAATTTACACACACAAAAAAAAAATACATTCATCCAGTCATAAATTAAATCATCAATTTAAAAATAACAGATTTACATTTCTTCAATAGTAGGTACTTCGACCAGCTGTAAAATAAACAATATTACCAAACCCTTAAATTTTAAAATAATAACAATAAAATAATTAATTAATGAAAAATAAAAATAAAAATGATTAAAATTAAAATTAAATTAAATTCAGAGTTAATTAAAAATGATACTATTAAATTTATAGTTCAATATATCTGAATTATCAAAATCCCATAAAATTTAACAAACCATGATTTATCTCAATAAAATTACCTAAGAATATTACAATTCAATAAAATTACAATTCTTCTACAGCATACAGACACTTATTCAATAGGAATTTTTTTAGTTTAGTTTCGAAAACGCTACTATAGACAGTACTTTTTATGTCTAAAGGCAACCTGTTAAATAGTTTTACAGACTGGTATCGTGGACTATGTTTAACAATTCTTAGGTTATTTTTAGTAAAAATTTTATTCTTCAAGTCTAGTCTACGGGTGCCTTCCCTTACCTGCCGTTCGTCTACTGTTTCATAGTCCTGTATGTATTTGGCCATATTACTTAAAAGTACCAGTACATAAAGACTTGGTACTGTAAGTATGCCTAAATTAATAAAAAATTTTCATGATGGGTGTCAATTTCGTGGTTTTCGAGGGTGCTGAAACCGATGGTGGGGTCAAAATAAAAATCCAAGATGGCGGATGTGAAAAATGTTACAATTTTTCATGATGGGTGTCAATTTCGTGGTTTTCGAGGGTGCTGAAACCGATGGTGGGGTCAAAATAAAAATCCAAGATGGCCGATGTGAAAAATGTTACAATTTTTCATGATGGGTGTCAATTTCGTGGTTTTCGAGGGTGCTGAAACCGATGGTGGGGTCAAAATAAAAATCCAAGATGGTGGATGTGAAAAATGTTACAATTTTTCATGATGGGTGTCAATTTCGTGGTTTTCGAGGGTGCTGAAACCGATGGTGGGGTCAAAATAAAAATCCAAGATGGCCGATGTGAAAAATGTTACAATTTTTCATGATGGGTGTCAATTTCGTGGTTTTCGAGGGTGCTGAAACCGATGGTGGGGTCAAAATAAAAATCCAAGATGGCCGATGTGAAAAATGTTACAATTTTTCATGATGGGTGTCAATTTCGTGGTTTTCGAGGGTGCTGAAACCGATGGTGGGGTCAAAATAAAAATCCAAGATGGCTGATGTGAAAAATGTTATAATTTTTCATGATAGGTGTCAATTTGGTGGTTTTCGAGGGTTCTGAAACCGACTGTGGGGTCAAAATGAAAATCCAAGATGGCGGATGTGAAAAATGTTACAATTTTTCATGATGGGTGTCAATTTCGTGGTTTTCGAGGGTGCTGAAACCGACGGTGGGGTCAAAATGAAAATCCAAGATGGCGGATGTTAAAAATGATGGTGGGGTCAAAATAAAAATCCAAGATGGCGGATGTGAAAATGTTACAATTTTGAAAAATTGTAACATTTTTCACATCTGCCATCTGTAAAATTATTAAAAAGGGTTCAAACCGGGTGCGGTGACTTGACAAAGACGAAAATGTGGAGTCGTTGTTCCTCAATACTAACATACACGTATCCGTTATAATAAGAAATAACGAACTTATGTATTTCAATAAACCCTGTACTTATTTTTGTTGCCTACGATCCTTCAGGATCAAAAACAAAAGAAAAAGCGGTTCAAACCGGTATGAGTATGGGCTCGTTTTCTTAGTTATGTTGAGACCTTACCTCCGGACTTGATGGAGTGAACTGCAGGTGTACTTCGAAGACTCCTACTGGAACTAACAGCCGAGCTGATCTAGGTGTGCCGAGTATGGGCTCGTTTTCTTAGTTATGTTGAGACCTTACCTCCGGACTTGATAGAGTGACCTGCAGGTGTATTTCGAAGACTGCTACTGGAACTAATAGCCGAGCTGAGCTAGGTGTGCCGAGTATGGGCTCGTTTTTTTAGTTATGTTGAGACCTTACCTCCGGACTTGATGGAGTGACCTGCAGGTGTACTCCGAAGACTGCTACTGGAACTAATAGCCGAGCTGAGTTAGGTGTGCCGAGTATGGGCTCGTTTTCTTAGTTATGTTGAGACCTTACCTCCGGACTTGATGGAGTGACCTGCAGGTGTACTTCGAAGACTGCTACTGGAACTAACAGCCGAGCTGATCTAGGTGTGCCGAGTATGGGCTCGTTTTCTTAGTTATGTTGAGACCTTACCTCCGGACTTGATGGAGTGACCTGCAGGTGAACTTCGAAGACTGCTACTGGAACTAATAGCCGAGCTGAGCTAGGTGTGCCAAGTTTGGGCTTCTTTTGTTAGTTTTGTTGAGACCTTAAGAATAGGTAGGCAGGCACTAGGCCGGGTCTAGTCTAGGCAGATGCGGTCACTAATCGGAAACATAAAACAAAAGTATCTAAAAAAAAAAGATTACAGCAGCCATCTTGGATTTTCATTTTGACTTTGTTTTCGGCTCCAGCACCCTCGAAAACTATGAAAACGACACCTATGATAAAAAAAATAAAAAAAATTACAGCCGCCATCTTGGATTTTCATTTTGACCTCACTATCTGCTTTAGCGCCCTTGAAAACCATAAAAACGACACCCATGATAAAAATAAAAAATAAATTACAGCCGCCATCTTAGATTTTCATTTTGACCTAATTATTGGCTCCAGCACCCTCGAAAACCATGAAAACGACACCCACGATGAAAAATATAAAAAAAAAATACAGCCGCCATCTTGGATTTTCATTTGGACATCACTATCGGTTTTAGCACCCTTGAAAACCATAAAAACGACACCCATGATGAAAAATAAAAAAAAACTACAACCGCCATCTTGGATTTTCATTTTTATCTCACTATCGGCGATCTCAATATCCGTCACTTTGCACGGCCAAAAATGTAATTGACAGGCTTATGGTGATTTATCGAGGTAGCCACTGCTAATATGCCTTTATGCAATGCACGACACTGCTTAGTACGTTATCCTAATTGCGTAACACACTTGGAATGGCAATCCATTCCGATTTGACAGTTCAACAATATCCATTGCGTTGTTTTTGTTTTACGAATTTTTTAAATATTTATGAAGCAACTGGCTGTGCCCCGCGGCTTCACCCGCATAAGTTTCGATCCCGTGGGGGCCGTGGGAATATCGGATAAAAAGTAGCCTATATGTGTCAGCTACCTCTATACAAAATTTTATCAAAATTGGTGAAGCCGTTTGAGCGTGAAGAACAAACATATAAACATACACACACACTCACAAACTTTCGCCTTTATAATATTAGCGTGATGAATATTGTAGCATTTGTACTGTTTGCCTTGTAGGGTGTGTGCCAAATAGACGTATTTTCTTTCTAGTGAGAACCTACTTGCATTTGATACCATAGCAAATTTATTATATAAAATACGAAATAAACCGAATAAAACAAGCTTGTTTTATATTTGTTTTCAATAAGCTCGTCCGCAAATTGTTAATACATAGGTACTTTAGCAACTTGTACTTGAGTAATCACTGTCCAGTGAAATTAAGTAAATAGCATTCTACTTATATGAACACTTCACATTACCTACAAACTGTTTGAAAACAAATCAGCGTAAACTTAAAAAAAATACATGGCAAAAATAAAATAAAATTAGGCTCAAGTATCAAGTCGTGTCAGTTTACTCATAATTTCACCGCTTCGCGCATGTCGCTGTGTGTGTGAGCCGTGCACGTGTAGTAGTAACACTCAATACCTAAAATTGAAGCGCGTCAATTCGTAAAGGCGTCCTTAATGACATGTTCTTCTACTTAACACATTGTTAGATGTTCTAATTTGTCGCACCTATTCAATTTCATCCGGTACTTATAAACAATATTTAAAAATGTAAATAGTATGACGTGATAATAATAAGTAACAAAATACATTTGCATGATTTCTGTTATTCACAATTTTGTTGTATTCAATTATGTAACGATTTTAGGTATTTAGTTCAAACAGTCGATCATTCCGCGAACAACATTGTTACAGCAAACACATCGTCCATTGAAAGTAAATAATTAATAGTTTGTTACGTACTTACATCTAACTGACACGGTCTGGCGCACAGAACACAATACTTCTCTAGCACTGTCCACTGCACTGCTCGGCTTCGGCCGAAGTCTGGGTTAATCTCAATCTAATAATGTTTTCTAAGTAAATTGCAACATTATTTGATTGTTATTTTTTCTTTTTCGTCTTATATTTATCTTTTGAGTTTAAACCCTGAACAAAAAATTGTTCCTTCATTACTAAATTCTGGTCCTCCTGCCGTCTTCCCTTGGCGTGTGAAGCCCGAGCTACTAGTGATCGCGTATCTGTGATAATCTAGCATTTATAACAGTGTAACATTTCAAAATTGGCAACACGTTATTATAATTCTTGTCTCTTGAAGATGGCGTTAGAAAGTAAGTACATTTTTATTAATTTTCTTGTATTAGTTAAATAACACGCAGTCGTTAAGGGTACTCCGAAGCCTGAAAGTCTAACAAAAACTCTAGCCAAGGGGTATCGTGTTACCCAGTTACTGGGTTGTGGAGGACAGGCAGTAGCTCTGAGAAAAACACTGGTATTCAGCTGTATCCGGTTAGACTGAAAGCCGACCCCTACATAGTTGGGAAAAGGCAGGCAGATTGAAAACCAGCTCTACTCGCAACTTAAGGCGAAAGAGCCCTGGTAGCCGCAACTTTCAAATTTCTTTAATTACGATTAATTTTTCTTTCTTTTCGAGAATTATAATCATAAAAATCAGCAATACAACTTTCTAAGTTTATAACACCCTATTGAATGACCATTTCATGAAATCATGACATTTGAGGACAAATACTAACTCAATGAGTTGTATTGTTGATTCCAATCATTAAATTATAATTCTGTGATTCTAATGATTATATTTGTTACGGTCACGAATCATATTTTGTTCGACATACAACCTGACACTAGCCTGCGAGTTGCAAAAACGTAAGAAAATTTGAATTTAGTGGAGTATCTTAGCGCATGCCCGTTACGTTCAAGTCTTGTTCTTAGCGCATCGATAGCAATCTAAATAGAGTCAATCAAGAATTTAACTACAAGTGTGGGACCTTCAGTACCACCCATCAGATCCTGTAGTTCAAGTGTGAACAATATTTTATGTTTTAACTTAATTCCAACTTAGGTAAAGTTGTTACTACAAAACCCTGTCCTTACCATTAAGCCCAAGTCTAAGTTGTCAATGTCATTTTATGATAATTTTTTGTCTGACTTGAAGGTTTAGGCTTGGACTGCAGTCGTCATCATTCTCCTGTCCTCAACCTAATGCATCAGTGGTCGGCGCAACTATTAGTCGTCATCTACGTAATCACCGTCTGTTTAGCCACATTATCATTCACACAGTCCATCTATCGTTTCTTTGGTGTTCCCCTACTCTTATATCCATCGACATTCGTACTCAAAACGATCCTCACGACATTTCTCTTTTCTTTTTCTTTTTTTCTCTTCCCATGAGTTCTAGTTCTTTCGATTGAGGGCTAAAGTGGACCACTGGTCGTTTGTTTTCTTCAGCTCGTACGCCATCTTCTATGGGGTCTGTCGCTACGCCTTCCGGCTGTGTCAGGGCTCCACGTAGTGGTTATTTTGGCCCACAGTTCATTGGGCATACGGCACACGTGGCCAGCCCAGTCCCACTTAGCTTAGCGGCTTTTTCAGCAACGTCAGTAATCTGTATTTTGGAGCGCAGTGTGGTGTGTACACACCACACTGCGCTCCAATCGTTTTGTAATGAGACGGAATATGTTTTAAGTTTATGAAAGACAAAAAAAGATTTTCTAATAACCTTTTAACCTTCCTAGAGCCCTGTGGCCATGCCTTTTAAGTTATTCAGGGTCAAAGGCCACGAAATGTTTTGTTTTACAAAATTGATGTTCCAAGTTACAAGAAAGCCGGTAGTAAGTCTACCTTGTAAGTCTTCTAATAATATTGTTCCATTTACACTTGGCGGGTTTCCGTTGTGTTACAGTTATTTTTCATGCATATTATTTTATGGTTTTCTGAAAATCCGCCAAGTTTAAATGGAACAATATTATTGTATTGATATCTAAAAAGTTTCAAACACAAATTACTTACAACAGAATTGCAAAATAAGGCCGGTGCAAAGAAAATGGTTTAAAACTTGGCGTTGGTTTCGATTTCAACTCTTTTGCTGGTCAAACATAAAGATTATGTATTTTAAAAATAAAAGATTTCCTACTGAGACCTTATACAAAATTAGCGATCTACTTTCCGTAAGAAAAATGTATATTATCCAAACAGTCTTAAAAAAACATAAAACCCTGCCCTATGATCAAAACTTACTGCGGAAAAGGAGGACTGACATTGTTGCACAAATTCCACAGACTAAGACTATGTTTGCCAGTAGGCAATTGAATAAACGGTCTGCTCAACTATATAACAAAATTAATAAAATTATTTACATATACACAAAAAGAAGTTATGAATGTAAGAAAACAATAACCAACTGGATAAAGACACTTACATACGATGACACGGAGGCACTTTTGGAGCACATAAAGCACTAGATACACTCTCACCTACACTCTCACAAATACTCTCACATACACTCACACATACACTCTCGCATACACTCTCACGTACACTCTCACATACACTCTCACATACACTCTCACATACACTCTCGCAGACAAACAGAATACGCACAGATGTTCACACTCGAAACAAACATACTTTCACTAACATCCATAATCTTACTTTAACTTTAATTTTATTTTTTTATTTTAATTTTAATTTTTTATTTTTATTCAATATTATTTTTAAGTACCTATACGGTTTTGTTAACTAGAATAAGTAAAAATGCTGTACTATGGAAGAGCGGAGTCTCCTAACACAGGCATTGTTTGCTTAAAAGGAGGCTCCTAACACTATACCCCTTTTTGTATACTGAAGCATTAATAATAAACTTATTATTATTATTATTAAGCATCTACATGAAGTAAGGAAGTTGGCCTTCTTTTTCAACATTAATGTTTTTGGGATTTCATTTCTTTTTGCCAAGTGGGTAGATACACGTGTAGGATTAAATTAAATAGCCTAGGTTTTCTTTTTTTTTTGATAATTTTGGTTTTTTATTATTTTTTCTCTTACGAGGTGTTTTTTAGGGTTCCGTACCCAAAGGGTAAAAACGAAACCCTATCTCTCTGTCTGTCTGTCTGTCACCAGGCTGTATCCCAAGAACCGCGATAGCTAGACAGTTGAAATTTTCACAAATTATGTATTTTTGTTGCCGCTATAACAGCAAATACTAAAAACAAAATAAAATAAATATTTCTCGACCTGAGACGCATTAGGTCTGATATGGAATTTCACAAGTTTAGAGGAGAGCCAAAAGAAAAATCTTGAAAAAATCGTGTCAATACTTTTGTTCATTATCGATTAGGCTAACAAAAATAGTATAATGTTTTAGATAAGTCATGTACCTTTGTATCAGTATAGCAATAAAACTAGTCACAGTATAATAATAACATTTTATTAATGAAAAACTACTTTTTTGGTGACATCTAACCTTATGCTTCGTCGTCGTCGTCGTTTCAGCCGATAGACGTCCACTGCTGGACATAGGCCTCCCCCAATTTTGGGAGGGTTTGCCATAATCGCCACGCTTGGCAGACGGGTTGGCGATCGCAGTATGGTATGATGGTGGAATACATAGAGAACGCTGCTGCCCATTCTCCGGTATGACCCTTAGTCGCCTTTTACGACACCCACGGGAAGTAAGGGGGGGACCTTATGCTTGTACAGAGTTATTAAAATACCAATCCGTTTAATTCTATTTACTGATCCAACTTTATGCCTGCAATTTTTTAGTAATTTCAATGCGTATTTTAAGCTTTTAGATAACATGTAACATTATGTTTGACATAAAATTGAAATTTAGTTAAGTCCGATCTTGTAATAAATCTATGTAGAGTCAACAAAGGAGATAAGTATACAGGAGCGTCGGATATAGTTGAAGTTTACTAAGAAACCGATGGATGTTCTGGACTGAAATTTAATTTAATAAATGAGCTGTTTGTTTTCTATTAATTAAATACATCCAAAACCAATTACATAATATTTGCAGCTAAAAACAAAAAAATCTCAGATCACAAACCTCTTAGTATTAATGGAGTCAATATAAATAAAGTTAATGAAGAGAAATATCTCGGCCTTATTCTAGATAATCAACTTACGTGGAAACCACATATCCAGAAAACCCGTTCTAAAATATTAAGCCTAACGGGGGCGTTACGTCGAATTGTGAGATGCTTTCCTCTTAAGGTCCGCCGCACTATTTATAATTCATTGGTGAAACCGCACATTGAGTATCTTATAGAACTGTGGGGTTCAGCAGCTAAAACCAACCTAGAAAAGCTACAAAGAGCGCAAAACAGAATTATAAAAGTCCTATTTCACTACCTTTATAAAAATTTATATACGGAACTAGGTCCCCACATTGCACCGCATCACCGGCAAGTGTATCAGCCACTTCATTCTCATGGGCTGGAATCCACACAATACCATATTGCAGTGTATTACCATCAGAGATGGTTCTATACGCTAATTTTCTTATTTAATAAATTATAGGAAACTGTGATTTGTGTTCAAAAGGGGATTTATTGATCAGTAAAAATTATAGTATTTTTAAGTTTTAAAACACGAAAATATTCAAAATGGCTTTTAAAATGCCGAAACATTCCCCCGTAAAAACAGTCTCAGGAGGTAGTTTTATTTTTTGTACGATGTTGTATTGAGAATGGTAAGTACCTATCCCAACACAACCCGTCGGAGAATGCTTCGCAGCATCCGTAAATATATGGTGGTACTCTAAGTACCTCCAGTAGAGGAGTAGTAGGAGTAGTAGTGTCCTTTTTGGCGCAGCCGTGAGGCACATACTATTGTTGTTTTTTATTTTTTGCTAATTTTGTATTTTGTGTTTCACGAACTGTGTCCAAATAAACTTTTTTTTTCTTTCTTTCTTTCTAAGTATTCAGCCAGAAAATTATTAAAACTTGAATTGCAATCGGGATCTGATTTACTTACACAGTTATATTTTATGATGGGACTGAATTGTAAACTCTCATAACTACTGCTAAATATAGGAAGTTTATTGGAACGGTGAATAGGAGAAGAAAGTGAAAGATATTTTTTATAGCTTACAACTAAACAAGGAGCACGTTTATGGGACCAGGAATCTGAAGATTCGACTCCATGTCTTGTCTTCTCATGACAAAAAACAAAAATTAATTTAAAATAATTTTATTCTAATATAGATACCTACTTAGCTACCTACCTATACCGACTTGCTTCTAAAACGAATAGGAATGTAATTAACTTATCGGCCACAGCACCTAGCTATTTCGTCAGATTTAGCTTGGTCACTGCGGGACTGAATCAAATTTCGAAGATTGGCTAGCTTGCGCCTTATAATGAGTAATTGGGTGAATATAACATTCTGCAAAAAAAATAACAAAGTAGATACACCTAAGTTCACAAGATGTTTAAATAGTATAACCGATAAAATCGCTAACCCACATTACACGATTTGACATTATAAAACCTGTAGCAGCTGGCATACAACCTCTGTACAAATGTACTCTGTACATACAACTGGCTGCGTGCCCCGCGACGCGCGGTATTTTATACTTAATTCGAGAGTTTTGTTTTCTGACAATCAGTGTGTCAATCGTAAATATATTAAAAATATCTGCTCCTAAAATATAAGTAAAATAGTCTTTTCTTATATCCTGACGACTGGTAAAGTAGGAGATATTTGTTTTTATCACACCCGTTACGGTAAAGAAGCACGCAACTGCAGATCTCCGTGCGAGTTCAAGTGTCAGGAAAACTAGTCGCGACCTTGGCTACGACGGGACCCGAGGTTAATGAAATATCACCATACCGTCTACACGTTTGCGATTACCAACATCACTTGAGATTCCTTGTCGACACCGGAGCCAACGTGTCGGTCATTCCCAACACGAAGGGAATGAAGCGGGTGGAAGAAGTTTTGTATGCAGCGAACGGCACCCCAATACACACATATGGCGAGAAGAAGCTGGAACTCAACCTTGGTCTACGCCGCCCCTTATCATGGCAGTTTATCGTCGCTGCCGTGAAACGACCGATATTGGGCGCCGATTTTTTGCGTCATCACGACCTTCTCGTCGACCTACGAGCCAGGAAACTCGTCGATAAGAAAACAGGTCTGGCAATCGACGGTTGCATTGCAAACAGTGCCGCTACCCCCACCGTGCTTACTATCAACCTCACCGACCCATACTACAACCTTCTACAACAGTACGCCGAGATAACTTCCTCGAACTTCAACAACATGAAGAACAGTGAAGTTGAACATCACATTGTCACTCACGGGCCGCCCGTGTACAATAAGGCACGACCATTGCCGCCACACAAATATCAAGCGGCCAAGAAGGAGTTTCAAGTTATGCTTGAACAAGGGATATGCCGGCCATCAAAGTCACCTTGGGCAAGTCCACTCCACCTCGTAATGAAGAAGACTGGCGAGTACAGACCATGTGGTGATTACCGAAGGCTAAATACCGTTACCAAACCGGATCGGTACCCAATACCACGACTTCGTGACTTCACGTACCATCTTGAAGGGATGAAAATCTTCTCGAAGATTGATCTGAGGAAAGCGTATAATCAATTGAGAATACGAGAAGAAGACATCGAGAAGACGGCAGTCATTACGCCGTTTGGGCTTTTTGAATTCCCACGAATGTGTTTTGGTTTATGCAACGCCGGACAAACATTTCAGCGACACATCAACAGTGTACTCGGCAACATGGACCACGTTTTCTCATTCGTCGACGACATTCTCGTCGCCTCACCAGATCAAGAAACCCACAGAAGTCATCTAGAAGATCTTTTCAAAAGACTCAAAGAGCACGGCCTAAGAATAAACGTGTCAAAATGCGTTTTCGGACACAAAAAACTAGAATTCCTTGGGTACATATTAACAGAAGCCGGTATCCAACCAACAGAGGATCGTGTGAAGACAATTTCCGATTACCCTGAACCTACCACAATTCAAGAATTACGACGATTCCTCGGTATATTAAACTTTTATAAAGAAAATATACCGCACGCTGCACACGTTCAGGAAAAACTATACAAATATCTACGAACATGCAAGAAAAATGACAAGACCAAGGTGAACTTCAACAGCGAAGATAAAGAAGCATTTCAAGCCTGTAAGAACGGAATCAAAAACGCCGTGACTTTGTCACACCCTTCAGTTCACGCTCCGTTATCGCTGATGTGTGACGCCTCAAACACCTGCGTCGGAGCCGCGCTACAGCAACGTGTAGGAAACAGCTGGAGACCACTCGGTTTTTACTCAAAGAAACTGACAGAAGCGCAAAAAAAATACAGTACGTTTGACCGAGAGCTACTAGCTATCTACCTGGCAATAAGGCACTTTAGGCGCATGTTTGAGGGTAGAGAAATAACGGTATACACGGACCACAAGCCGTTAACCCATGCACTACTGCGGCTAAACAGCAAGACTGAAACACCATTGCGCACGAGGTACTTACACTATATCAGTCAATTCACAATGAATATATGCCATATTGAAGGAAAGGACAACGTTGTGGCCGATGCATTGTCAAGAATCGAAGCAATATCCATTCCATCACCAATCGACTACGACGAGCTGGCTCGCCTACAACTCAGCGACAGGCAACTGACTGACGTCACGAAAAACAATTCGCTCCGATTCGAGCAAATTCGCCCACTCAATGCAAGTAAGACAATTATGTGCGAAACATCAAGTGGCCACGTACGACCTTACCTGCCACCAGAGCTACGAAGAAAAGCCTTCGACGCCATACACGAGTTGAGCCACCCCGGTACCCGAGCTACTAGGAAGATGATCACGCAACGCTTTTTCTGGCCAAGCATGAACAAGGACGTCAGTATGTGGACCAAATGTTGCATAACCTGTCAACGAACAAAAGTGCAGCGACACACAGTATCGCCGCTAGAACAGTACCCACCAGCAGATCGACTGTCGCACATACACATAGATATCGTCGGACCACTACCCATATCAGATGGAAGACGATATTGCGTTACAATCATCGACCGAGCAACTAAATGGCCAGAAGCATTCCCGGTCAGCAACATGGAAGCTAACACTATCGCCACGGCCATCTACGAAGGGTGGATAGTGCGATTTGGTTGCCCAGAAAGGATCACAAGCGACCAGGGAAGACAGTTCGAATCTCATTTATTCAAAACACTAATGAATAGAATGGGTATTGAGAAAACACGAACCACTGCCTACCACCCACAGGCCAACGGGATGGTTGAAAGGTGGCATCGATCATTTAAAACAGCATTGACGGCACGACTACATAACTCAAGCTGGACGCAAGAATTGCCAACTGTTTTGCTGGGATTGCGCGCTGCTATTAAGGAAAACACTGATGTATCATCAGCAGAAGCGCTATACGGTAAGCCGCTCCGGCTACCCGGCGAAATGTGTGGAGATACGTCGATATACGCGAATACAAATACACACTTTAGTGACGTCATAACCAACGCAATGAAAAAGATGCAAGCTGTGCGCCGGAACACAGATCGCCGCGCAATGTTTATACACGACGATCTACATGAATGTACGCATGTATTTATACGTACCGATGCCTACCGTCGACCTTTGACACCGACATACGAAGGTCCGTATCGTGTCTTGAAGAGACAAAACAAGGTGTATACAGTCATAATCAACGATCGACAAGTAAACATCAGCATAGATCGGCTAAAGCCTGCATTCCTGTCAAACACCGAAGAACAAGTATGTCGTTTGAGTGACCAGACATCATACGTCACACGATCCGGCCGCACCTCAAAACCCACCGTACGCTTCGCCCTGTAGAACATATGTTCGGCCAAGACATGGCCAAGACAGAGTACGGCCGCTCACTAGCTAGCTAAAAGTTAAAGGCACACAGCACGAACAAGCGTCCCAGCGTCTCCGTGTAAACTGACATTACCGCAGCTCTAGGCGCTCACTGCCGCCGCGTGCGAGACACCACTCGCATTATACGGGCGCTTCGCTGGGGAGGAGCTATGTAGCAGCTGGCATACAACCTCTGTACAAATGTACTCTGTACATACAACTGGCTGCGTGCCCCGCGACGCGCGGTATTTTATACTTAATTCGAGAGTTTTGTTTTCTGACAATCAGTGTGTCAATCGTAAATATATTAAAAATATCTGCTCCTAAAATATAAGTAAAATAGTCTTTTCTTATATCCTGACGACTGGTAAAAACCTATGTACTATCGGCCAAAGTTCCGCAAGCTCACCTTAAAGTCGATAATCGCATAGCACGATTCACGACTCGATCGCACAATGCATGCGTTTTGACCAATAGGATGCACGAGCCGTATTTTAGTCGTGTGCGTGTTAGTATAATGATGTATAGAAGTGTGAGACTCACACTAGGAGCGTACTGTGTTCACTAAATTGTTTGTGAGACGATTTTCTTAATGGGCATGGCCAGCGTGAGCTCTGAATCAATTCTTAATGAATTCTTATTTTGTTATTGACAAGAAGTAATTTGAATACTCATAACTTCTGTTTAGTTTAGAAAATGTATTATTGATAATGCTGTATTAAATTAGTATCAACTTTCCACAAAAATAGAATAATTTGGAATAGGAAATGTCGAACTATTACAATTTATATCTATTACATCCACTTTAATATGTTACTCTCTCTATCGGGGCTATAAATTTACGTTATTTATGAACACTCACTGCCTTCCCAATTTTCACCATATCCTATGCGATGCCGCTATACAAATCGGAGCGAATACACTAGGTGTGTTGACCGATACTGCATAAAGATATTCTTTTTACTTGTGCAGTGCTATTGAAAAGTAAATAACTATATTTCTATGTGATTATACTTGCGAATACATATGACAATAAAGAAGCAAGTTACGTGATTTTATTAGAAATTGACAACATATTTTGGTATCTTTTTTTTGTTGCTCTATGTTTTGTCGTAAATAGCACAATTACATTCTCAACCAATACGTGGCGCAGTTCATACTATGTTATCAGAGCTTTTTGTTTATAGCTGCTGCAACTTTTGCCGCAATGCCAACGTATGGCCTTTGTATTAAGCCGTCCTATTGTTTAACCGGATTTCCAGACATTCCCATTAAATAACAATGGGACTTGGATGATGAACTTATCTTTATTGCAGTTGCAAAAATTGCTGCAGCTATAAACAAAAAGCTCTGATAACAGAATGAATTTCGCTAATTATTGGTTCAAATATTACTGGAATTGTGCTATTTCAATGAAAACATAGAGCAATAAAAGAATAAAAATAAGTTAAGTATCTTAATCCCATTATTATTTAGTGAGAATGTTTGAAAGCCCAGTTAAACAATAGGACGGCTTAATACAAGGGCCTAATACCATACGTTGGCGAAAAGATAACCAATTTTATTACCTTAGGATTATCTCAAATGTTTTGCAGTTGTTACTTGTATTTGGTTTAATACTTTTAACCATTCCATCCATTAATTTATTACACCATTGATTTGATTGTAAATATAACGAGATTTCACGAACAAAGAATCTTTCTAATTAAAATGCCCGAGGCATGCCGTGCAAGGTATGCTTATTGCTTACCGTTTTGGGTGGATCAAAAACGGCATGAC
Source organism: Mesoligia furuncula (assembly GCA_916614155.1). Taxonomy (NCBI): domain Eukaryota; kingdom Metazoa; phylum Arthropoda; class Insecta; order Lepidoptera; family Noctuidae; genus Mesoligia; species Mesoligia furuncula. The sequence goes on from OU744819.1 coordinate 15,916,183, forward strand.
AGAGTACAGAACCAAAATTTTCAGTACGTTAAACACTTTACTTTACTTTAATTGATGCTTTAATCAAAGGTTGACAATTTATGCTTTTAAGCAATAATCAACTCGACAGGGCGCGTTGCCGGCATTGCAACCTACCTATGACAAGTCTTTTTTTGACAAATACAATGATTTAGTTCCTACGCCACTTTAAAATTCTGAAGCTTATCAAGTAATTAAACTAAACTATAATTTGCGCGAGCAGTAGGAGTAAATAAAATGTTGGGTACCTACTAATGAAATGTATATTTTAGGTTTGTGTTCATTTAAGAATAAAGATATATTTAGGTTGACATTTAAATCTTTTTGTTCGAGTCGAAATTTTCGGCTCTAATATGTGTGAAATAATAAACAGTTAGATAAAATCTACATGAGAACAATTTTAAGGATTTTCTGTTGTAGAAAATAACACAATATAATTTAATACGTTTATTTTTAATAAATTTTTTCAAGTATTCAAAAGGAAACATTAAATATTAACAAATTATAACAAAAAAAATAAACAGAAATTATCATCAAAATGCAATTATTAGGTATAAGTAAAAAGACTCTTTACTTATAATATCATAGTCAAATTGTATTTATCTACATTAATAGGTATTGTAAAGATCTATGAAATCAAAACAACAATGACAAACAGACAACACAACCAATTACCAATGTTCGTTTACACTTTAGAAATTACAGGAAACAACAGAAAATACAGAACTAAGTGTAACAAATAATTCTATGTAAATACAGCATTTTCTTATTATTACCTACCTACTAAGTGAACAATCTTAAACTAGTATTTTTCTAGTTTTGTTACACAATATTTTTAGAGAACATAACAAAGAGAGAAATAGCCTTCTCAAATCGTGTCGTATATCGTGTAATTCTTTATCTTAATAATTAACAAAAATATTTAAAAAAAACAATAAAACAACAAATTCACCAAGAAAGGCAGCATGACACTAAATTAATATCAAGTATACAAGATGACTTCAAAATCTATGGCAATATTTTAAACTATGACTACAGTTTAAACAGTGACATTAATCAACGAATTAGTATAATACAAATTGGAAAACTAGAAATTAACCTAAAAATAGCTAAACAGTGTTATTTGTAAAACGCTATTAACCTCACAGCCGGTCGATTCTGTAAAAATCTCACCGTGAAAACTTAGGTGAAGTGAGTTTGTTTTTGCTAGGAATTGACACTATTGACAGCTCACTCCACGCTCACTTCATCTAAGTTTTCACGGTGAGATGGTTACAGAATAGCATCGCTGGACTATAATACTAACATCATAAATAACAACTTATGTTTTATGACTTTTAATAATGAATCAATTTTTTTTTCATAAACTGCTTAATTAAAGATACTTAAATTGATCGCTTTAAATGTGAAGAACTCTACGCGGATAAAGCACTAGATAAGTAAACAAACATTGCGTTGCGAATGCGCGGCGGTACTAACTACAAAATACAGATCTAAAAAGAGTTATTACAACAAAAACTTGAGTCTATTTTTGGTATTGTCAAAAGTCATACAGCAAAAGTGATTGTTTATGATGTTACTAATAATGTCCTGCACTCCTGCCAAGTCTTTTAAAAATAACCCTGTACAATGTAATTATAAGGCGTTCCCGTTCCCGCGATAGTATAGCGTCCAAACATGCTAAAAAAACATGACCATTCAAAAATTATAATGGTGGTTTTTAAATGGTAATATTTATTTAGCATGTATGGACGCATAATAGCGTCCATGAAACGAAAGCCTTTCGTTAATTAACATACTGTATGTTAAAAATTATAATTAAATTAATATTTCGTCGCTGCTCCTCAAAATAATTTTTTTTGCGGGCCGTCTGTGATGGACTCCAGCTCGATGCAACTCGTTTCTAATAGTTTGCATCGAAACTTCATAATTCTGTGCGAAAATGCGAGTGGGCGTGAAAGGGTTCTCTTGGTATGTAGCTATCATATTATTAAGGTCATCTTCGTTTATAGCCCGGGGTCGAGGTGCACGCACGCGTTCCGTGGCTTCTCCTTCTTCTTCATATCTTCGCACCAAGCGGCGCACCGTTGTTCTCTGGCAAAACAAAAATTACAATTAGCACCGATTTTTAACACAATATTTTATAGGAAGTATAGAGGAACTCAGTATCACTACAAAAGTCTTATTTAAAGGGTACAACAAGGACACTATAAATGAAAATTATAAGTAATTAAATGATGTTTGCATGAGGATTGATTTCATGATAAATAAACTCTTAACCTTTCTATATCTCATTTGGGTATTAACATTCTTATCGAAATTTTAATATACAAGGTGTAAATGCAATAACTGAAAACTTCTTAAGGGGTCATTATAGTCATTATGAACAACATTTACTATGGGACCAAACCTGAAATCGCGAAAAAAAATCAGCTGTTCCATACATTTTCACGAGTTATGCGAACACAAATGTAGGAAACAGCTGATTTTTATATAGCAAAAGTTGTTCATAATGACTATAATGACCCCTTAAGAGGTTTTCAGTTATTGCAATTACACCTTGTATGTATGGGTAATAAAAATGGCACACCGTAAATTCCAACATTGTATGAAACTCTCCCGAGCAAATTTGTACTTTAACTCTACTATTTAAGAGCGTTTATCCTGCGCGGGCTGGCAACGTGGCATTTCTAGAGGTTTTTCGTGATTATTTTAATAAATTTAAATCAAAGTAAGTAGTTGCAATTTTTTTTCGGCTAAGCACTAGATCGTTGGTATTTGAAAGTATATAGTAAATACCAAAATACTTTAAAATAATATTAAAGTATTTTGGTATTTACTATATACTAACAAAAATTTACATAGTTATTGTCAATTATTTTCTATTTTCAGAATTACGATTAAATATTTTTATTTTCAGAGTAGGTAAATGTTAAAAATAATTATAAAATATGTGCTTGGCCGAAAAAAAATTGTACTTTGATTTAAATTTAATATAATAATCACGAAAAGCCTCTAGAAATGCGACGTTGCCATTCGGGATTCGCCTTAGTTTTTTTTTTAAATAAAATGCGGCCATAACTACCTAAATATATAAAACTCAAAGGTGACTGACTGACATAGTGATCTATCAACGCACAGCCCAAACCAACCGGGCTGAAATTTGGCATGCAGGTAGATGTTATGACGTAGGTATCCGCTAAGAAAGGATTTTGATAAATTCTACCCCCAAGGAGATATAATAGGGGATGAAAGTTTGTATGAAACTTTGTCATATTTAAACCGATCGGGCTGAGACTTTGCATGCATATAGCTACTATAACGTAGGCATCCCCTAAGAAAGGATTTTGATAAACTGTACCCCCAAGGGGATAAAATAGGGGATGAAAGTTTGTATGACACTTTGTCAATTTTAAACTGATCGGGCTGAGACTCTGCATGCATATAGCTACAATGACGTAGGCATCCCCTAAGAAAGGATTTTGATAAATTCAACCCCCATGGGGATAAAATAAGGGATGATGGCGGATGTAAATGTATTTTTATTTTTTAATATTACTTAACGCGAGCGAAGCCGCGGGCAAAAGCTAGTGTGAGATAAAGCACCATTGTTAAGGTGTTAATAGATTTATTATCTGTTCACAAAAGGTTCCAACAAGGTCTTTGAAAGCAAAATGAAATAAAAAGAACATACTTATTTGACTGCTTTACTATAATTAATTATTAATATTTTTAACATCTGAATGTTATTATAATTTTATTATTTTTATATACAGTATTTTAATTAACGAAAGGCGTTCCCCTGCAATAGTATAGCGTCTATACATCAGTGCAAAAAAAAATACGAAACAAAAGTTCGCGAAAAAAATAGCTGTTCCCTACATTTATGTTCGCACTGACTTCTGCCCGCGACTTCGTCCGCGTGAAATTTCACCCTCCCCCATTCAATCTCTTAGGGTGGAATTTCGAGAAACCCTTTCTTATTGGATACCTTTCTTCACAAAGAACACACTCTCCGAATTGCATGTCTCTAGGACCAACGGTTTAGGCTGTGCGTTGATGTTTCAGTCAGTCAAGACTTTGAATTGTATATAATAGATAACTCGTCAAAATGTAGGGAACATCTGATTTTACTTCGCGAATTTTTATTTTTATTTTAGCATGTGTGGATGCTATACTATTGCGGGTTAACGGGAAACACCTTTAGTTAATCAACACACTATATTATATTATTGTTATTTATCATTAATTTGGTATAAAAAGTATATATTTTTTATATTATAGGTATTTTTACATATTTTTACACAGGAATACAACATTATAGCACACGATGCCATTAGAATTAAACTCACAACATTACAGCAACAAAGAAATATAGAAATATAAAAAGTATAGGAAATTAAAAGGCAGTGATTTTATGTATTAATTCCTAACTAGAATTATAAGTGCGAAAATGAGTTTGTTTGTTTGTTACGCTTTCATGCTTCAACGGCCGAACGGATTTAAATGGCGTAACAAACAAACCTACTTTTGCATTTATAATATTAGTTAGGAAGTTAGGATTTGTTTGTAGATTACAATTTAAGGGTCCCTCCCTATCAATTTCGCGGACTAAAAACAGAAAAATCTGTTTTTTTCAGCGCATTTTTCTCAATATCCTTAAGTTAACGAATTTAAGTTTTGATAACTACTTAATATACATTCCAAAAAAAAAACTAACACCCGTTTTTACGCGATCACGAAACACCAAATTTTTCGATTGCTTTATTGGCTAACTGGTAGCAAATATCGATCTGAAAAAAAATCCTAAATACTAGGCATTTAGTATATTAGTAAGTGTATGATTTTTTTTTTTAAGTTTAATGAATTATTACTTGTAAAAAAATGTTGACTACGCTGAAAAAAACCCAATAAAGTCATGCGCAAAACCGTCGTCTACGTGTAAGAATTTATTGAAAATAACAAAAAGTGTTAAATATTTTAAAATTTGAGGTATTTATCTACTAAACTCAATTTTTATATTTTTATTTTGACTACTAATTTAATTGTAGTAAAATATCTAAATAATGCCTTATAAACTAATTTTTTATTAAGTAGTTATCAAAACTTAAATTCGTAGACTTACTAGAAAGATAGGTGATAAATACTTCTGTATTTTTAAAAAAACTAGATAACTTAAGGATATTGAGAAATTTGCGCTGAAAAAAAAAGATTTTTCTGTTGTTAGTCCGCGAAATTGATAGGGACTCTTAAGGAAAAATGCAAACTAGGACATAATAATATTACTATCACTTTATTAATTTCTTTATCTCTCTCTATAACTGAATACAAAAAACAAAACTTACTTGCAGGTTCAACTCCACTGCAATTTGGGATATATTCAACCCTTGTCTATGCAAGACAATAATTTCGTTTCTTTCTTCTTGGATCAGGTTTCGGGTCGTCATGGTTAACGACCAAGTTAGTCACAGATCACAGTAGGCACAATACACACACAGTCCAGGATACGAGCTAGGGTCAAAAACAGGCCTTCGATTACAGTCCGGTATACAAGCAGAGGTCACAGTTAGGCAGGCAATCAGTCCGATAGAAATAAGCAGGTCGTAAAATGAAATGGCGATAATAATACACGGGAGGCGTCAACAATTAGCGCGATGCAAATTGGCACTGCCACACTCTGGCTAATGACTTTGAAATTTTGTTACACGCCCTTTACTCACACAAATGCATATTGTCTCTAATTGGGCGAAACCAGGAAGGGGTGTGGTTTGTCACTAGCTGCGCTTCCGCAGAAATATTTTCTTAAGTGAGCATGCTTATCGTTGGCCGATAGTACTTACGTATTTATAGGTTTTGTACTCACCTGATCTTCGTCATCGATTGCTTAGTAGGTATATTAAGTACTTATAAAATCCTTCAATAATCACCACGATCAGAAGTAATTAAAGGCACTATTATCACAAAATACAGACAGTACAGAAGACAATCTACATACAAAGTGAGCTCGAGCAACGCACACATAAACACCGCTCACGGACACGTTATCTCAGACGGGTTGGGAGTAATGCGTATTAGTATTTTGAATGTAGGCCTTATAGACTTTAGATCTGTAGACCATTTTCTATTTTAACAAGTACTTGGTACTTGTTGACAGGCCTGCGCTGTCCTCCCATACCTACTGTAATCTGGAAACATTGTAAAAGCCAATTATTTTTAAAAAGAGTAACCATGGAGTTTCTTGCCGGTTCTTATGCATAGGAAACGACCAATTGGAACCGTGCACCTAGCTTCTGACGTTTCATAAGTGCCCATGTAGGTTTATGTGAAATAAAACATTTTGATTTTGAATCAGTATAAACAAAGTAACTTTTTTGTAAGGTAAATTCATGCCACCATTAGTGAAAATTGCCAAATGTAAAATTTTATGTTTTTGTTCTTTTTAACTTTTTGTATTGTAATACTATGTTTATTGTTTTGTTTTAATATTTTAGAATAAGCTCAAAAATAAATCAAGCAACTAGATAGGTACGAGTGCCAGCTACCACGATAGTTTTTTGTGCATAAGCCAAAGACATTAAATTGTACCTATCCTAGATCTCTTTGGCACAAGCCAAAGTTGACAACCATAGCGCGACCGCCGAGCGTATACAGGTATGAAAAATGAAGTATGTACATACACGTGTTTAACTTCTGTAGTATCTGTATTTTGTGCTATTACTTTGTTCAACACGACTAATTACTCGCGTGCGAATAACTTCTAGTCAAGTCACCGTGGCGCCGAAAACAGCTGAGTGACCGGCGATAATGTCCGATGTCACTCTATCGCATCGGTGTGCGGTTACGAAATTAATGGAATTATGTTTCTTTTTCACATATGCATTTCTGTACAACGATAAAGTAGCATTTTTTAAAGGCATAAGGACTAATTATGTTTGTAGGCCTTAACCAAACAAATAAAATGTTTGAGGCATAACAGTATATCTCAAGCCACGACATCTGATTATTTAATTTCAAGAGGCATAAAGTTCTATCTGACAATACGTATTATTTTTACCAACAATCCTAATAGAATAAAGTCGAATGACAGAATAGCCCCTACCTAACGCGTAAAATAATTTAAAAGCATGAAAGCTGAAGTCAATGTTCGACCTTCTAATTATACTAAAATTTTAAGCATAAATACTGTAGTTGCTATCAAGCCTTAATCCACGATATAAATTCAAAAACTCGACAGCTATTCGACCTTATGAATTTGTATATCTATCAGAACAAAAAGAGATAGAATTATAATTGTTATATGCTTAGAAAGAGCGCGAGATACCGGTTTCAGCTGACTATTAAAGTTATTCTGCTCCGATCTCGAAATCCGACCTAATGCGTCTCAGGTCGAGATTTAAGTTGGGCTCCCATACAACAAACGCGATTTTTTTGCCCTTTTTTACTCGATATCAAAAATGGCAACAGGTAGGCACTTGAAATATTCACAATATACTCAGTTGTATTTTAACTTTAATAATCACACTAATATTATAAAGGCGAAAGTTTGTGAGTGTGTGTGTGAGTGTGTGTGTGTGTGTTTATATGTTTGTTACTTCTTCACGCTCAAACAGCTGGACCAATTTGGATAAAATTTGGTATGGAGGTAGCTGACAACCTGGATTAACATATAGGCTACTTTTTACCCCGATATTCCCACGGGATCGACATTTACGCGGGTGAAACCGCGGGGCGCATATAGTAAATAATAAAATTAAATTAAAATAAATATTTAAGGGGGGCTCCCATACAACAGACATGTTTTTTTCGGCGTTTTTGCCTTGTGGTACGGAACCCTTCTTGTGCGAGTCCGACTCGCACTTGGCCAGTTTTTTATTAAATGATGAGCTCGCTGCAGTCAGAACTGCGGCAATGTTTGGACGTATAGACCATTCCCTATCAGCTGTTTTTTTTAAACTTATTCTTTTTCACACATATGTTTTTTAAATCCGGTCTATAGAGCGACCTTAATCTGTTGTACTCAACAATAGCACTTTCTTGTGCTTTTGATCTGGCTAGGATCGATATTTATTAAATGGTCACCACTCAAATTTTTTACCCTAGATAATGGTACGTGGGCTTGACCACAAGTGAATATAGAAGAACCAATATCAATTAAAGCATTGTCCAAGCTCAAACCTTGACTCTTATGAATGGTGATTGCGTAAGCTAAACATATCGGAAACTGTTCCGGTAAACAAAAGCACGGCTCAAAACTTCAAGTTACAATTTGAAATATTAATGATATTAGTTTTACTTTTAAAAAATATACTTTTAGAAATAGAAATATGAATCTGCTTAACAAAACGATTTAAAAGGGGTTAAATAAGTATTCTTAAAAAATATTTTGCGTTTATATCTTATGATATACGTAATTTGACATGTTTTAAGGTTTTTAATAATTTACCTTTCTAAGAAAGTCTCATACTTACCTAAAAATTAAGCTTATTTTTTTTTTAATACGAAAACGGATTACAGAATGTGTGATAGCCGAACTCACACTTGACCAAATTTTTATTTTTATTTTAGCTTCGTGCAAAATTACAAGTTTCTAGGCCGACTATAAAAAAAAGTTAATACCTACGGAACCCTCTGTGCGCGAGCCAAACTCACACTTGACCGCTTTTAAATTTTTTGTTTTAGTTTCATGGTAATGTCCAGTTCCAGCTAGAAAAAAAATCATACGGGACCCTCTGCATGCGAGCCAAACTCACATTTGACCTCTTTTTAATTTTTCCTTTAGTTTCATGCTAAATTTCAAGTTTTTAGGCCGGTTAGAAGTTTCTAGGCCGGCTAGAATAAAAAATTAATACGGAACCCTCTATGCGCGAGCCAGACTCACACTTGACCATTTTTTTTATATTTTCCTTTAGTTTCATGCTAATGTCTAGCTTCGTGCCAAATTTCAAGTTTCTAGGCCGGTTAGAAGTTTCTAGGCCGGCTAGAATAAAAATTTAATATTGAACCCTCTATGCGCGAGCCAGACTCACACTTGACCATTTTTTTTATTTTTCCTTTAGTTTCATGCTAATGTCTAGCTTCGTGCCAAATTTCTAGTTTCTAGGCCTACTAGAAGTCCCTAAACATTTTGATTAACTCTAAGTGAGTGAGTCAGTCAGTCAGTCAGTGCCACTTTAGCTATTTTGAAAAGTCCATAACTTTGAATCTATTAAAGCTACAGTTATAAAATTTGGTATTCGAACTAACAGCAGTCATGGTATTATGTATGTGAAGTTTGATTCGATTTCGTGAGACAAATAGTTAGATACAGGGTGGTCAAAAGTAGCTCGAAGCGGTTCGGGTAAATAGTGCACGGCGTACGTGCGGCCACTTGCTGGAAATTGGCCTGCGCACTGCCGTGCGCTTCGATCTATCTCTTGGGTCGTTTGCCAAATTCATACCGGGGTTACTTGTTGACGTGTATAACTATCTAACGTCCACAGAACCTCTCGATCTCTCTCAACAGCTCAGGTTTGGCGGATACGATCCTGCCATCATCGGTTTTCAGTTTCGTAAGCTGGCTCTGCCCAATAGACAGATCTCTAGCATAGATCTTGAGTTGCTGGTAATCTAGCGCATCATCTGAAGACTGCAGGATCATCTCGCGCCTCTCCTTCATGAGCCATAAAGTAGGATCAGAGAGCTTCTTTTTTGAATTCATACGACGGGTCTTGAAGATCTTAGACCCGACCGTATGGACAGTTTCTACGAACCCATCGTTATAATCATCCACGGAGCTCCCTAGGCATTCGAAACAATTCTGGAGTTTGAGCTGACAGCTCTCGAGGTTTTGGACCTGGATCGGTGCTGGACGGAGCGTAGACTTCATCAGTCGAGATCTTTCCAACTTGATATTTTAGTTCAATGTGCGTCGTACCATGCGATGATCATTTCCGGTTTTCACTGTGTTAATCACAGAGACATCGTTGAATACTTGCTTCTTCGTCGACATATGAAGTCAATCTCATTTTTAGTTACACCATCCGGACTCTGCAAGGTCCACTTTCTGTGCTCATGTTTTCTGAAGAAGGAATTCATCATAAAGAGGCCTTCCTTCTCCATAAAACTGGCCAGTAGGAGGCCCCAGTGGTTCCGGCGTCCAACTCCAAATTGCCCCACTCGCAGCTCATCATCGTTTCGTTTACCCAGTTTCGCGTTAAAGTCCCTCATGACAACGGTAAAGTGAGTTTTAGAGCCATGCATGGCTCTGGAAATATCCTCATACATGGTCTCTACCTCATCGTCGTGGCGTGACGAGGTCGGGGCGTAAACCTGTACACCCTGGTCGATACACTCTCGATCTTCACCACATTGTTCACAAGGGACTTAAGGACGATAAACCCGACACCACCTTGGGACTGCTGGTTGCCCTCCCGGAAATAGAGCGAGTTTCCGGATTTGAGGATTATCGAGTCCTCCCCCTCTCTTCGGACTTCAGATAACCCCACTATACTCTATCGGACCTTGCTCAATTCTTCCTCGAGTTCGGTGATCTTCTCGTCGGTCCGGAGTGTACGCGTGTTGTATGTTGCCAGGTCCAGTTTTCGGTGATTGTGGTAGCCGGATCTCATCCGGGGATTCTTAGCATCCCTTGCCTCACCGTGGCCTTGGCCGCTACCGTAACCAAGGCTAGGCGGGCCGCCGGGTACTAGGGGCCATAACCATACTAGGGGGTTCGCCATAATCGCCACGCTTGGCAGGTGGGTTGGCGATCGCAGTATGGTATGGTTGTGGAATGCATAGAGAACGCTGCTGCCCATTCTCCGGTAAGTCCGGCACCACACAGAACAAGTTACATATGCATAAAATATATTGAAGAAATCTCTATTTTTTTGTCAAGTCGTAAAACCGTACGCATGTATGAAGTGTCTGTTTTGAATGTCAAAATAACTGCGTTCTACTAAATGTTTATGAAAGTATACACGGTCCTTATAACAAAAAAACTTTTTTTTTTGTCTGTCTATCTGTTTGTCCCGGCTAATCTCCGGAATAGTTGGACCGATTTTGACGGGACTTTCACTGGCAGATAGCTGCTGATGCAGATGTTATTATAACTTAGGCTACTTATGTCCCAGTAGCATGTCTCCGTGTGACAATTTCCGTTATTATTAACTATAATTAGTTATTATAAACTATAATCTAACTTAGTACTACTCTACTGTGCTATAGGTGGCTATAACTTAGTACTACCCTACTGTGCTAATAGGTGGCTATAACTTCCAAATTGAAGAGAGTTTCTACAAACTCTCCACAACTTAAAACGATTAGGTCGTGGCACTTACTATGCTGATATATTGTATAATTTATTAGCAAAAGGAGAATGACCACCAATGGGCCCCTTAGTTTGGTGTCGTGTTAAGACTATTTACTTCTCAAATATTAAGTCGTATTTTTACATGTTCATGTTTTTTTATCAAGATTTCTTTTGCCCTAGCATTGGAATACATAATTAATATTGATTTTATTGAATTTGTATCAGTTCCGCCATTAAAACTTAACCTGAATGTTGCCAGACGACAGACTATCTATGTCAATTAAATAATTGAAATCGATTGAAAATATCGATATTTTACTAATCCGCCGACTAAAATGACCGGAGATAGGCTACAATAGCTTTTCCCCCGTCGTAGAAGCCCCATTTTCAGATTTAACTGGATTTCAAGTAGATGATATTTTCACAAAACTTGAAAAGCTACTGAGAGACAGACTTCAACGACATAAACTCGATGGATTCTTGTTTATGCCATTACTGGTTGGGAACTTGATACTCACTGCAGAGCAATTCAATGAGCTTCTAAATTGTAACTCTATGTTATATGATCACTTTCCAAATCCTTCTGTTGCTCTTAGCATATTCTTAGTAAAACTTGAAACAGGTGACAGTAATCAAAGACTGTCAACTCATTTTAAAATGCCATAATCAACTTTATAATATCATTATTTTAATTTCAAATAGGTATGTTTAAAACAAAAAAAAAATTGTTTTATAAACTCAATTTCAGAATTCCCAAAAATAAGATTTCTCGTAAACTAGGGTGAAAATTGAAAATCGATTTCAAGATATGAAAAGGTGATTCTAGGTCTACAAAACCAAGTTAAAACCTCCGTGAAACGCGAAGTTTTTTAGGGGCCCAAAACTCCTAACAAAATGGGCATTGTCCTTTGCCACCTTCCAGCAGGCACATGCTGCGCGAGTCGCCTGCTGCACATTATGCAAATGCATGCATTACAAATGACATCACATCATTACAAACAAAATGTTTTAGAAATGACTTGCGAAAATAATTGTTGTTAATACCTAGGTACTTAATTGTGCCTACTTCGACCCAACCTTGAACAATGACTTCATTACGCATGTAGGGTAACGTGCACGCATGTATCGTAATTAAAAATTATAATTTATTTTTTGTAGTTGTAGAAACATACAGAAACTCTGCAAACGGTCTCGATATCTTAACATGATAAAACAAAAAAGAAATTAATGTTTTGTTTTGGGGTCATCCATCACTGATTGTGTTCTCACTTGTCTTAAAATATCAGTTTAAAAATCTGTTTTTTTTGTGTCCACGCACACCACCAAATACCCCAATTAGAATATTATGTTATTATTAATTATTTCATAATAAAATTCATAATTATACTGAATTTTTACTACTATTTAAACAACGTTCTACATATAAGTAAAAATAATACAAAAAGTCCTAGAGTGGAACAAAAATGCAGTTTCGAAGATACATCATGTATTTAAGTTTCATTGATAAATACGAGTAGGTACCTAATTAATATTCATTCAAACCAGTCGTTCATATTATTAATAAAATTAAAACTAAGAAAATGTGACGTTGCAATATTTCACGTAAGGGTGTTTTACATTAATATTGGTGACTTTGTCGAATTATTTTGCATGAAAAATGAAAACAAAAAAATATATAATTATAAGTAATTGAAAAATAATTCATATGCCAGTTGATTCTTTGATATGGTCTCATTCATACCTTAGAGTTATAGGATATCAAAAAAACACCTTGTACAATTTTGCTTCTTTAGTATATTAGATAAACTGATTGTGGTCACATTACAAAAACTTTTTAACAAAAAAAAAAACCGACTTCCAACAAAAACACTACAAAATGAAAAATAACTTTAATTTCGGAAGTCGGTGTCTTAGGATCTGTATTTTAGTTTTTGCCACCGACTACCGAAATTAAAATAATTTTTCGCTTTGTAGTGTTTTCTTGGAAGTCGGTTTTTTTTTTGTTAAATGTTTTTATTTCTCGCTTTTTAGTGGGTGTATTTATAATGTATCTAAGTTACAATAGCCTAATGTGAACTTGCCCATCGCCTTAGCAGAAATTGCTTAGCAACCATATTAAAATAATCGAATCGCGACCCGTGAAATACTTATTTATTTATTTATTTAACACTTCAAGCACATACATGTACAGAGGCGGACTTAATGCCATAGGCATTTTCTGCCAGTCAACCTTTGGGTGATGCAGAGGCAAACAGTGGTAGCTGCAATAATCAACATTGAGTAGGTAGTTCCGTTGGCCAACTGTGGTTTTCTTCAGCAGTTACACTTCACCAAATGATGGCTTATTTTTTATTTTTGGATTGTTACTCTGGACGCTTTTAAAGCGTACGTCTTTTTTTTACATCGTTCTCAGATATAATTATAAATTTAACATGAATGATGTAACTAATATTTTTGTAAAAATATAATTTAAAAGAGTGTCCATGGAGTTTCTTGCCCGTTCTTCTCCATAGGTACCTACGCTTTGGAATGGGCTTCATATTTTCTGACTGACCGACTTCTTGACAAGTCAAAAGTGCCTGTACATGGTTTAATTGAAATAAATGTTTTGAGTTTGAATAAAAAAAGAATTTTCCAAATCGGTTTATAAATGACGGCGTACCTACTGAGGTAACAAACATAAAAAAAGTACAACCGAATTGAGAACCTCCTCCTTTTTTGAAGTCTGTTGAAAATATCTACGCACGTGCACAGTCGCACACGTGTATAGGTCTAGCGCAGTAGGTGGTACGTCGTGAATTTTAGTTTGTTTTGACTGTACAGCGGAAGTGTTATATGTATTAATTTACGTACTTAGTTTTAATTTTTTTAAACTACGTACATTAATATAACACTTCCGCTGTACACTTTTTTCGCGATCAATCGCTTGCATAAGTGGACGTGCTTTTTGTTTTGCTTATCATGTGTTATAAATAATTACCACTAAATTGTTATCTGGGGGCACGGGAGTGCCCCCGCCAAGACGAGCCAAGCGAAGCGAAGCGCAAGGACACTACCTACCTTTTCTCGAAGCACTTCGTCGTATTTTTGAACCCTTTTAACTTGGCTTTGGATTATACCAGATAATCAAAATTTTCGGGATATGATATCAGTGGTTGACTTATTAAACCTATAAAGTTTCAGTTGCATAGCTCTTATACTTTAGATTTTATTGACATCTAAAATACTCCGATTTCGTCACTGACTCACTGACTGATGATCATCAATATTCTTAAGGTTCTTCCTGAAGTCCTAGAAAGCTGAAATTTGGTATGTAAGCTAGTAATAAGTACACAAACAACAAAAAAATCTTAAAACTTGAAACTTTTACCCCCCCAACCCCTTAAACTAGGGGGTGAAAGTTTGTATGAGACTTCCGTAAATTTTGATGCTAGAGGTCTGAAAATTTATATAGGGGGTCCTTGTTATAAATAAACCCCAAAAAAAGAAAGAAAAAAGGAACAACAGAAAAACTACTCGTATAAATATCATAAGCAACTTACAAAAAGAAATGAAATCCCACAAAAACATTTCATGTTAAATGTTGCCAAGACGAGACCATGTAGCTCGCACTGTCAAAAAGTAATCAGATCTCATGTAGAGCCAAGCTTCTAACTCTACACGCCCTAACTCTACAAGGCCTAACTTCGCAAACTCTACACCTTAGTCAAAATATATGGCTTGGCCATTTCGCTACATTCACATGAGCGTAAGGTGAAAAACTCTCATACTGTTAATGGTTCGTACGTAATGGTAGTAACGAAACGGCCAAGCCATATATTTTGACTAAGGTGTAGAGTTTGCGAAGTTAGGCCTTGTAGAGCTAGGGAGTGTAGAGTTAGAAGCTTGGCTCTACATGAGATCTGATTACTTTTTGACAGTGCGAGCTACATGGTCTCGTCTTGGCAACATTTAACATGAAATGTTTTTGTGGGATTTAAATTACATAAGCAGTGTAAGCATTAAAAGGAAAGAGTGTCGCGAGTTAATAGAAACACTGACGTACGCTTTCATTGCATGCAATGAACAAATTCCTATAGACTACTGTTACTGTGTTGGATATGGCTAGTTCAGGATCTAGCCCGTTTGGCCGTAGCCAATTGCTGCGGCGAAGTCCTCCGCCATCACCAACTGAACGAGACAAGCCCACACCCCCAACTCCACCAGCACCCACGGAAGATGTCTTACCCCCTGAAGTAATATCCACGTCGGAAATTCAGAAATGGATGAGCACGACCAATGACGATGGATGACCATCTTGAGCGAAGTGTGTAGTATAGTCGCGGAGGGCAAAATTAACGCCGAACAGAAGATCCGTGTGAGCAATTTATGCCGTAAGGTCACTAGTGGGACATCTCAGATGGATGTCCTATATCAGTCCTTGAAACATAAAACTACTCAGGCGTACGGGTACACTACATAAATACGAAAAACTTTATTCCGACAGTCACAAATACGAATTTCAAAATACCGATTTTCATAATTCCGAATGATTCAAAATTCCTAATATAGCAACTCCGATTTATCATTCATCCTATTTTAATGATTCCGAAATTCCAATATTTCTAACGTTTATAATTACTATTCTCAAAATACCGAGATTCAATAGATCGAATAACAAAAACTCCGAATTAATGATAATTTGAAAAATCAAAAATACGAATTCTGATTAATTAGAATTCCGAAATAAAAACGCCTTGTAAAACTGCATAGCAAGACAAATATACGAGTAGAATGCGGAATATCGATGCACAAAATATCGATAAATGCTAATACGATGCTACAAAATTGCGATGCACGTAACTGCGAAAGATCTTCAATGAGATACTACTAGACTTCGATGCACGGTAAAGGTATTTATATTGTCATTCGCTCGCTCTTGCATCCTAGAGACGACGGAGCCCCGCTTCGCGGGGCCCCTATTTCTGTGTAAAGGATTTAAAGTAACATGCATGCAGCAAGCATGCAGCATGGAAGCAAACACGCAGCATGCCAGCAGGCATACAGCATGGAAGCAAACACGCAGCATGCAACATGCAAGCAAGCATGCAGCACGGAAGCAAACACGCAGCATGCAGCAAGCATGCAGCATGGAAACAAACACGCAGCATGCAGCATGGAAGCAAACACGCAGCATGCAGCATGCAAGAAAGCATGCAGCAAGCATGCAGCAAGCATGCAGCATGCAAGCGAGCATGCAACATGCAACATGTAGCAGGCATGGCTTTTGTCACGGCTCCGGCGCTGCGGTTCTCCGGCGGCCCCACGGGCCTACGCGATTTTAAATTACACTCTAGGGGTAGGGCAGACAAGACTGCGGGGAGTCGGATTTACAGCGATTCGTTTCTGTCACTAAAACCTAATTTTTATCGAATGTTTTAGAGCTAACAATTTTATTATAAATGAACATTCGGAATAATACACATTATATAATACAATACTTAGGACATCTTATGACTTAGAATTCTCCCTTGCCAATACCAGACCACTGAAACTGTAAATCCGGTTTATTCTTTTGTTTTATTAGGTACTGACGTCGATGAAGTTTTAGGAATTATTTCCGGGTTAAAAGATGACTGTGCAGTCGGGTGGGATAATATACCAAATAGGATCCTTAAGAAATTTAAATACCTACTTACTCAACCTTTAACACATATCTTTCAGCTATGTCTGAACAAAGGGAGTTTTTCCTAGCCTACTTAAAAAAGCATTGGTCACCCCTGTATTAAAATCTGACAAAGGACGGAAGGGACAAGTACTGCGTTGATAACTACAGACCCATTTCGGTCTTAACAGGCCTCTCAAAATTTTTGGAAAGTATTATAAATAATAGGTTAATAAAATATCTTGAGGATAACAAATTACTTTCAGAAAATCAACTCGGTTTTAGACAAAATAAGTCAACCTGCCAGCTTGAAGCACTTGGGATAAGAGGAACACAACACCTACTTTTTTCTGATTATCTTAGCAATCGATATCAGAGTGTAAAACTCGGTAAATATAAGAGTTCAGAACTTAAAAACAGCGGCTACGGCATTCCACAAGGAAGTATTTTGGGACCAACGTTGTTTTTAGTATACACAAATGAACTGTGCAACCTGAAATTACCAGATGGCCCTATTATTCACGGCTAAGTCACGAGAGGAGGTCTATAAATATGCGCAGAGTGGCCTTAACATTGTATCAAATTGGCTACGTATGAATCTACTAAAAATAAATGCAGATAAAACCAAATATATTCTATTTAGAATGAAAAATACTAATATACCGCTTACTAACCTTACCATTTATGCTCATAACTGTACGCCGGACGCTGACGCTGCTTGTTCGTGTCCTACTCTAGCTAAAGCCGATTACATGAAATATTTAGGTGTCACAATTGACACAAATCTAAATTAATACTCGAGTTCGTAAACTCATAATTATATATCTTTAAGAATTTACGTCACATTGCTTACTTTAAATGAATTAAACAGGTATATTTAGCTTTGTGCCAATCTGTACTTACATACTGCATAACTTCTTGGGGTGGTGCTGCAAAGTCCATCTTACTTCCTCTAGAACGCGCTCAAAGATCAATTCACCTTTAGGCCTTTCAGATTTCCTACACACCAGCTGTAATTTGCTTGTGAAGTGCTAACAGTACGCCAATTATTTATACTGCACATCGTATTACACCAGCACGTTGAACCTTCTGACAAGAGAAAGAAGGATTTGGTCTGTATAAAGCTTCTAACTAGACATGCTTTTGTAAACCGATTCTATGTCTATTTAGGACCCCATTTTAATAATAAGCTCAATAGGATACTTAATATTTATAGTGCCAGTTATGAACATTGTAGTCTGAAAATATGCGAATATTTGGGTAACCTTGATTACACAGACACAGAAAGACTTTTAGAAGTACTTCAATAATTACGTAGATACTGAATTGGGAATTTTTAATTTGTATTTAGTACTTTACGATAGTGTTTGTATTTAGTACTTTAAGATAGCATTATTTAAAAGGAAAAATAAACAATGGACAAAAATAAGCTGATCGCTTAGTCTGTTTTATTAACCTTGTTCAGGCGGGTCGCCACAAATTAAAACGTCAGTACCAAAGCACTTTTCATAGGTAATTAAAATGTGTAAATTAAAGTCGTTTTTAAATAAGTATTTAAGCCAATCAGTTAAGAATGTGGTACTACTAAGTATTTATAAGTTTGTAAAAGTATTACTTTGTAAAAGGACCTAAATAAATTATTAAAATTTCGTTTGGGATAAAAAATGACCTATTTTTGACGTCGGTTGAAAATGACAGAAATCGATTCGTTAAACGCTTCTGAACAAACTACTTTCATAGTGTACCTTAATTCAGTTGCACATTGTATATTGTGGATGTGGGGATTATTGAAGCAAGTTTAACATGAGTCTATGTCCTTCCAGCTATGGACGTCGCACAGCGGACAGAGCTGGCTATCATGGAGAAGCAGAAGCCAATGAACGCCGTGATCGAGCGTGGAGACTCTGCCGTGCAGCAATTCTACCGCGGCGCCGTCGTGTTCCTCACGGGCGGCTCCGGCTTCCTCGGCAAGCAGCTCATCGAGAAACTCTTCAGGTGAGGGATTGTAATTAATGCGTCATTGTCATTCAGAGCCTGATTCCACCCACTGCTAGGCACAGGCCTGTCTTTACTGATGCTTATCACCACGTTCCTCTGCCAGCCTTGTAGCGGCCATCTACATCGCCACATGCGAACGTCACGCAAAATCCTGCATCGCGCAAACAGAGTTTACTGCGCGAGCGTGACTAGCATATACAACGTCCCGACATCAATCGTTGTGCGTTGCCCACCAGAAACGACACCCGTATGGTCGGAGGATCCTCCCTTCTTTACACCCTCTTCTTGATACTCAATAGCCTCATCCAGGTTTACCGCGGTCACTATTACCGGTGTACAACCATAGGGTGGGGCGGGGGCGGCGAGATGGCCAGACGACAGTTTGTCATATCGCCGCCTTTTTCAGCCCTTGGACGCCACTCAGTCACAGCATTACTCCCACTGTCAACTTCGGGCCTTTCTAGATGTCCTGCCCAACTCCATGCTAATGTATCGTTGGCCAGTTCTTTTTATCCGAGCTGAGGATAAACCTGCATCCTAATTGCATAACACACCATCAATCAAATGAAAGCCATCGCTACTTATAGTGTGATACGCAATTACCCCACAGCAAATACGTGAGGGCGAAAATCTCTTCGTCTAAACGTGGCTTTCACGTCTAACGACCATGCAGTATTGGCATCTACATTAGGGAGGCTTAATGCCATCTACCAGCCAACAACTGGGTTACAAAGAAATGAATGAAAATATTCCATTAGCTTTTTTACATGCTATACGGATGTAAAAAAGCTAATGGAATATTATACTTATCTATTACATATAATAAAATTGTAGAAAAGTGGTGTCTGTACAATGGAAATATATGAAAAAAAAGTAGCAGGGGTTGTTATTAAATCGATGCCGAACCCGAAATTGTAATTAATATTTTTTTTGTCTGTTTGTCTGTATGTCTGTTTGTCTGTGTGTTTGTGCACGCTAATATCAGAAACGGCTTATTCGATTTAAATGCGGGTTTCACTGATATATTGTAATAAGCTTCACTTAACATTTAGTGTTTCATGTCAATCGGTTCATAAATAAAAAAGTTATGTCAATTTAAAGAATCACGGCGAACATTTGTTAAGGTATTCTATCAGAGTACGTTCACGCCTCGCACCTGCGCGTCCGTGACTATATAAAGCGCGCTGAGAACCACGCCGCTGCCATAATTCCGATCCAGCCTGTCCCTTGCTGCCCTCTCCCAGCGACGCCCTAAGCCGAGGTCTGTACCTCACAGGGGGTGCCCTTAGCGTGTAGTCGCTTAGTTTTTAAGTTTATATTGTGTAGTTAAGTTTATAAGTGTATTATGCCCTGGCTGGAGGCCTTAATTTATTGAGGCATCCACAGGAAAGCCCGGTTAAGCAGTCGACAACCCCTCAGGTTGAACTGCGAGATGACCATTTCAAAAAAATAACGCGCCGCTGCCACAAGGATTCAGTTATTCATAGCGAACGCACGTATTCTGGAGAGTATAGGCGAATAGTTGCATTCGATTATTGCGATTCACTTAAATACTGACTGTTTGCATATTTCATTTATTTATATTTTAGGGTTTGTAGGTTAGGTTCTTTTTCTTAATTTTCTTTAAAATTTTGTAAATAAATATTGTAAGTATTTGGTATAGGTTAGGCGGTTCTTTCCTTGATTTTTGGGTATTTACTTATCTTAATTTTTATTTAGGGTTTGTAAATAAACATTGTAAGCATTTATCCGAAAATCAGGGAAAGAAATGCCTAACCAATAGTTAGGCATTTCTTTCCCTGATTTTCGGTATACTTATCTTAATTTGTATTTAGGGTTTGTATATAAATATTATAAGTATTTGGTATAGGTTAGGCATTTCTTTTCTTGATTTTCTTTATTAAGTAGGTATAAGTTCATTAGCTCAGGTTAGTAATTAATTTTTCTAGCAATTCTTTTGTTTTATAAAGTTAGTACGTTTGGTTTACACGTCGCTGTGTGCTGTTTTAGACTGTATAATAATCTGTAAATATTTATAACTAGCTGCGCCACGCGGTTTTACCCGCGTAAATGTTGATCCCGTGGGAATATCGGGATAAAAAGCCTATATGTTAATCCAGGGTGTCAGCTACCTCCATACCAAATTTTATCCAAATTGGTCCAGCCGTTTGAGCGTGAAGAAGTAACAAACATATAAACACACACACACACCCCCACACATACTCACACACACACTCACAAACTTTCGCCTTTATAATATTAGTGTGATTTAATTGTTTACGAGGTTACTAAATAACTGTGTGTTAAGTAGTAAGTACTATTTTATTGTAAGAATGCCTCGAAGAAGATCCAACCTCTCCCAATGTAGCAGAAATGCTAAAAGGGATAGGATAGTTCGATCACAGGAATCTGAGGAAGGTCGTGAGGCAAGGCTCTCTGCAACTCGGGAACATCAGGCTAGGTTTCGTGCTGCAGAAACTTCGACTCAGCGAGAATCTCGACTGAGTTCAAATCCTTCTCGAACGATGACAACTCGAAATAGGGAAAACGGGGAACAACGAAAGGCACGTTTATCTGTCGATCGCGAAGCTCACGCGCTATCGCGTGTGTTAAAAAGTATTCTAAGTATAACCTAACCCAGGTCATGGGCCACCCTTATGTCAAATTTTATATTAAATCTGTTCAGCCGTTTTCGCGTGAAAGCATAACAAACAAACATACGAAAAATCAAATCTTTTCTCTTTTTTTAATATTACTTTTTTTTTATTAGCCATTAATGTCCCACTGCTGGGCAAAGTCCTCCCTACTCTCTTCCCACCTCTCTCTATCCAGAGCTGCCAAGGAGCAATCTCTATTAAACGAGTCCAACTCATCACGCCATCTCCGCCATGACCTGCCGCAATGTCGTTTGCCATTAAGCGGGACCCACTTGGTCGTAAGTAGTATTAGTTTAGACTAGCTGTGCCCGCGACTTCGTCCGCGTGGAATAGTGACTTTTCGGGCAGCATAGAACCCTCTGAGAACTCAGGCGAATTTCCCTATCAGTGAAAGTCTCAGACTCATGCGATAGTGCTTGAGCTTCACGATCGGCAGTGAGACGTATTTCTCGTTCTTCCTGTGTTTCCGTTGTCCGAACCCTCTGAGAACTCAGACGAATTCCCCTATCAGTGAAAGTCTCAGATTCACGCGATACTGCATGAGCCTCACGGTCGGCAGTGAGATGTATTTCCCGTTCGTCCTGTGCCTCCTGGGATCGAGCATTTGTTGTCCGTACTCTCTGGGAGCTCAGGCACCCGCCTGAGCTCCCAGAGCTGAGCTGAGCTCCCTGTCAACAAAAGTCTCACGGGATCGAGACTTATGCGGCTGAAACCACGTTGCGCAGCTAGTAATTAATATGCCATCAAAAACATAAGGCCTGAAACTGCGTTAAGCGGGCGCCCGCGCGGTTTCATACAAAAGTGCTCCGTCGCGGGGACCCGCGCGGGCGTCCGTCACGGGGAGGCGCGCCCCGCACCCACGCAACGGGGCTAAAAAACGGGGTTAAAATTGAACTAGCGACACTGCGTAAATAAAATAATCCGGTCTCCGCGACGGGTACCCGCTACGGGGACCGTCGCGTTCCAACGGAGCCCACCCGCGTGTCCACGCGCATAGACACGCGACGGTTGCCCGTCGCGGGCGCCCGCTTAACGCAGTTTTAGGCCTAAGGGTCAGATCACACCGCGACGCGACGCGGCGCGCAGTTTTCAAGATAGCAATACAATTATAGACCTTATCTACTTTTTTCTTTCTGGTACCTTTTTAATTCTTTTTTTTTTCACATAATCTGTTGACCATTTTTAAGTTACCTTTGAACATAATTATATCTAGGCACCTATCTACACCTATTTTTCCATTATATTATTATACATAATATTATACACGTACACTGATTCATTAACTGCAAATGTAACTTTGTAATCCTATACATTTATATAGGATTACAAACTTATTTATGCAGTTCGTGTATCTAGAAAAGTGGAACGAAATTGCAAAATATTTTAGTTTTTCCTTGATTTATGCACTAAACACTATTTGTATTCTAAATTTGAAGCTTCTATCTCTGCTAGAAGTGCCTTAGAGTTTTAATGATCGGTCAGTCAGTCACTCAGTGAGTGAGTGACAAAATTAAGAAACTTTGACTAGTTATAATTCTTAAACTACTGGTTAAAATTAAATGAAATTTGAAATATACCGTGTTTATATAATGCCTGCTTGGTTTTAAATTCAGGCTTCTAGTTTTATCCACAACGAAGTTGTAGGGGGTCGAGAATGGCCTGAACTGCTTCGACAAAAGGATGGTACGGCCGTGCCGCTTTTTGCTCGACTTGCCGGGGGGCTATTCCTATTAGTTATAGTTAATAAGAAATGTTGTGTTAAAATAGGATGTGGGTACCTAAATCCATAATTATAATTAAAAGTGAATTGTTTCAGATCCTGTGAAATCACAAAAATATACATGCTACTGAGACCAAAGAAAGGAAAAACCATCGAACAGAGATTAATCAATATACTGAAAGACCCGGTAAGTTATCGCACAACAAGAATTTACCAAAACTATGGCACCAATAAAGGAAAATATTGTGAGGAAACCGGCATTTCCTAGAACCAGAAATTCGAAGCAACCCGCACTGGGCCCGCGTGTTAGACCATTTCTATTTTACTCCCTCTCTGTGAGAGGAGGCCTGTGTCCCAGCAGTGGGAACACGATTGTGTGAGGCACCAGTGGTCATGAGACTGCCTCGTTGGCCTACTGGTCGGTGAGCGAGAAGACCTGCCGATCTTTAGATGAAGTGAGTTTTAGAGAGCTGTCATTCCACCTGATGCTAGGATTGACACTATTGACAGCTCACTTCAAGCTGACTTCACCTAAGTTTACATCGGGGAAATTTTTACAGAATAGACCGGCTGGATTCGATTCCCCGGTCGGGAAAAGAGTAAATTTGTTTTCCGTCTAGAATGATTACATCCCAACATCCGGGAGTTTTAAATTATGCTTGATGGGAATGGCATTGTCCTATTATGCCTCTACCGTATCTAACGAAAAGTGGGTACCTAACCCCTTCAGAGAATACAAATTGTTAGCCTGTGATGTCCCACTGCAGGGTAAAGGCCTCCTTACTCTCTTTTCACTTCTCTCTGTTCAAAGCTGCTAAGGATCAGTTCTTGTTGAAGGAGTCCAGATCATACCGCCATCTGCGTCTAGGCCTGCCACGATGTCGCTTGCCATTAGGAGGGACCCATTGGGTCGTAAGTTTGGCCCATTGTTCATCTGTCATGCGGCAGATGTGTCCAGCGCATTTCCATTTTAGCGTGGCAGCTTTCCAAGTGACATCAGTTATCTTCGTGATGGAACGGATGGTCGTATTCCTAACCCGGTCTGTTAGCTTGATACCCAGAATACTCCGTTTCATAGCCCTGTGGTAAACCTCGAGCGTGGACCTCTGCTGATTTGTCAAAGACCATGTTTGACCAACATATATGGGATGAGAAGTATGCACACGTTAATGAGTCTTCTCTTAAGGGGCAAAGGAAGATCACCCTTCATTAGGTCTCTCATGGCCCAATAGCTCCTCCAGGCATTTTCGGTGCGTCTTACAACTTCTTTGATTTGTCTTGCTTGGAAAGACTATTTGACCAAGATAGAGATACTCATCAACGTATTTAACCTCCCCACCCGCCACAGTGATCCTGGGATGCGCGCTGTTCGTCATCAACTTGGTTCTTGACATATTCATCTGAAGTCCGACCTCTAGGCTTGCCGTGCCAAAATCGTCTAGCATCTGTGTCAACTCGGAGGCTGAAGACGAAAAGAGCACAATATCGTCGGCGAAACGCAGATTAGATAATCTCTTATTATGCCCGACCATAATGCGCCTTTCCGTCCAGCCCGCCGCCAGCTTTCGGAAGACTTCCTCCAGCACAGCTGTGAATAGTTTAGAAGACAGCGGGTCGCCTTGCTTAACTTCTTTCTCTATCTGGAAGGACGGTCTGTCATGGAACTGTTCTTAATCGCTGCAGTGCTGTTCATATAAATAATTATTTTTAGAAGATTAATGTAAGTGGTGTCTATGTCTTGATTCTGCAGGGCGTTAAAAATTGAGCTATGGGTGATACTATCGAAAGCTTTTGTATAGTCCACAAAGGCGATATAAAGTGGAAGCTGGAATTCTAAGTGCTTCTCGATAATTTGGTTGATGGAGTGAAGGTAGTCAGTAGTAGAGAGGCCGCGGCGAAATCCGGCCAATGAGGCTGTTGTTTGTCTGGTGATCCTGATATTTGGTCTTCGATAACTTTAATAAATGCTTTGTACAGGTTGTGACTAGTCTGTGTGGTGCCGGACTTAAAGAATAGCACCACCCCATACTTCCCGTGGGCGTCGTAAAAGGCGACTAAGGGGCGTACCGGAGAATGGGCAGCAGCGTTCTCTATGTATTCCACCACCATACCATACTGCGATCGCCAACCCGCCTGCTAAGCGTGGCGATTATGGCAAACCCCCCCTTTTGGGGGAGGCCTATGTCCAGCAGTGGACGTCTTTCGGCTGAAATGATGATGATGATGACAGGTGCGAAACCAGACTGATAGGGCGGTAATTATTAATGTCTGTTTTACCCTTTTTATGGAGGAAAATAATTTATGAGTGGCAAAATTTATGTGGTAGAATTCCGGTTTTTAAATTGCTGTAGAAGAAATTCGTAATATGTGGAAGAAGAACCGGCTCTCCTTTTATTAAGGCTTCCGGCGTTACGCCATCGTCGCCTGGGCTCTCTCTTGCTGTATTTCATACCCCGTGGTGACTTGTGGACTTCCCAACCTGTAAATGGTCAAACTCAAACTCAAAGCATTTATTTCAATTAAACCTTGTACAGGCACTTTTGAATTGTCAAAATTAAATAGGTAGTCTGTCAGTTAGTCAGAAAGTTGAAGCTAGGTGCCCATTCCAAAACGTAGATCTCTATGGAGAAGAACGGGCAAGAAACTCCATGGACACTCTTTTAAATCAATTTATTACAAAATCCTGGGTACATTATTCTTGTTGCTTCTATATGTGAGAACAATGTAAAAAAAAAAAGACAAATGAAGAAACAATTCAAAATATAAGATTAAAAATAAGCCTTGGCAGTTAAGAGACGACCAGTCTCAACCGACGGCACCCGTTCACGAACATGACACGTGGATCAGCACCATCCAGCTCAACCATTTTGTAGGGAACCGAATAATCCAACACACGCGCCACCATCGGTGAGACATTTAAGTGAGCATGGTGGAATGTGATCGGAGCACGAATACGTAATGTGTTAGGTTGGAGGGTCGGCTGCTCACTGTAAATATTTCTGTAAAATTCGGTGCAAATGTTTAAAATTTTGTGTCTATCGCTCTGCCTCGCACCTGAACAATCCCTTAAACAGGCAATAGTAGGTCGTAGGAATTCCCTGTTTTGCTGATTTTAAAGATGTATTTTGTTTCAAAGCAATCTTGATGGCATGTGTATTGTGGTTTCTTAAATCTTTACGGATTACAAGTTTATCTGCAGCCTTGTACGCTGTGTTGTACATGGCTAATTTATGTCTCTCTTCGATCAGTTGTTTCGTTTGGTAGCTTAATTTACTGACTTTAAGTGTTTGTTTTAATTTTTACTTTGAATAGAAGTACAATACTGATTTCATAATGTTTATTTCAAAGCCAAATCATTGTCTTGACGTTGACCATTGCTAACTTTTGAAAGTTAAAATTTGCAAACAAAAGAAAATCACCCTCCGAAGATCTACATATTTATACTAGAGAATAATGGAAATGAAGTCGAAAATATAATAACCTTTACGGTAAACCGTTTTAATAGAATATTTTCTTTTAATTAATATAAGAAAATAATCTAAACTGTACGTTTGCCGTAGTAGGTATACCTAGTTTTAAACCCAAAAAAATATGTGATAGTACTTAGAAAGAAAGAAAAAGAAAGAAAAATGCGTTTATTGGCATTACAGCAAAATAAATACACCTTAAAACTATGAAAACAGAAAACAAAGATTATAATGCCAAAAGGGCCTCAGCTCAGCATAATGTCAGATGACAACACAAGGTGTACCACCTGACGCTGATTTTCAGCTGCAACCCACGAGTGCCATACGCTGGAATAACAAACATATAGAGACGTGTGTGTCCGATAAAATAAATTAACAAAATCAAATAAAATGTTGCTACATACATGTATGTGTGTTGTATTTCAAATAAATGGGTTATTTAATTTAGTTTATATGTGCGTACTACCTACACTAAAAACAAATAAATAAATAGAAAATATATATACTAAATATATATATACACAAAATCGTGTGACTACATTGTACTCCTACTACGAAACGGATTTTCATTTAGAGTAAGGACAATAATATATGCAAAAATGTAAACTGATTGAAATTAAAAGTAAAAATAATGAAATCGTTAAAATTGGTAAAGTTCATAAAATTCATAAAAATAAAATTGACAAAATTGATTGTTTTATATGGCAGATATGTCGGCTCGAATGTTTTCAAAATCTTTTTGATGACCTAAAAGAAATTCTTTTAATTTCAATTTGAAAGTCGAGGAACTTTTACTGAACTTTATGGGCGGAGGGATATTGTTCCAGCATTTAGTAGCTGCGTAGCGAAAACTGCCTCTAAAAGCCGCCGACTTGTGCTGTGGGATGGAAAGCTGTTGAGAACATTTTCTTCCCTCACCGGTTCTGTGTCTTCTTGTCCACGATAGTTTGTTATATAAGTAAGAAGGGGAGTGAGACTTAATAACACCAAAGAGTAAGTTCGCCATGTGGAGTTTACGTCTAGCTTTCATTTTTAAAATGTTGTGCTCATTGAGGAAAGGCGTAACATGTCCCCGAAAGGGAACATTAAAACAGAAACGTACACAGGCGTTTTGAAGTCTTTGTATCATTCTTTCAGTTTTTGACAGTAGTCGTTGGCCATAGACCGTGTCCGCATAATTTAACTTCGATAAAACCAAAGACTCCACAAGTAAGACTCGCAATTCTTCACTAAGATAGGGACGGGCCTTGTATAATATCTTAAGTCTATAAAAGCAATTACGTATGGACTCAGACACGTGTTTGTGAAAACGAAGTTCCGTGTCCATGATAACACCCAGATTACGTGCCTCGTAGACTCGTTCGATAGGCTCACCCATAACAGTCACACAGTTGGCACAAGGTTTAATTTTACTTAACTGGTTTTTGGTTCCAAAAAGCATATACTTGGTTTTTGAAGGGTTCAGGGCAAGCGTGTTGGCATTGGACCATTGCACTATGTTTTCAAGATCTGTATTAAGATCGTTTAGTGCTTGTTCATAGTCTTCCGGCTTAAATGATATATATATTTGTGTATCATCTGCATAAATATGGTATTGGCATTTATGTATGTTTTTAATTATATCGGCACAGTACAAAATAAACAATACTGGCCCAAGTATGGAGCCCTGTGGAACTCCCCTTCCTACTGAGCGATGTCCAGAGACAGCTGTTGAACCGTCCGCCCGGCGTATTTCAACGAATTGCGTACGATCGCCAAGATAACTTTTAAACCATTTTATTGTGTCCTCGTCAAATCCATAAAAAGCCATCTTTGACAACAATAGAGGAACATTAATACAGTCAAACGCGCGTGAAAAATCAAGCAACACCAAAATAGTGCACAACCCATTATCCTGAGCCGACAGGATATTGTCTGTTACATCCAACAAAGCCGTGGCTGTACTATGGCCCTTCCTAAAGCCCGACTGGATATCCGGAAGGATTTTATTGGTCTCTAAAAATTCAACCAATTGCGCACAAACTACTTTTTCTAAGATTTTAGAAAGTACCGGCAGTATACTAATGGGTCTGAGATCCTTTATATCCAATGCATTATGAGTCTTCGGCAATGGGTGCACTTTGGCAATTTTCCATAATTCAGGGAAAGATGAGGAAGTAACAGATGTATTTACTAAAGCAGTCACGGCATCCAAAGTCACAGGTAGTGTCAGTAATATCATATTTATTGTAAGGCCATCGCAACCTTCAGCATTCGATTTAATAGTACTCAGTATGTTCGCGATTTTGTTACGTGTTGTAGGTCTCAAACTAAACGTGGAACTATTATGTCGCGCGGATTCAAAATATGCAAGCAATGAATCACTGACTTACATATTGCCTAAAAAGGCGTGAGATTATGCAATATTATGTAGGTACAGTATACATCAGATTTGCTTAGGTAAGCAAAATAAGAGTCTTATTGCCGCGCGTCGCAGGCCCGCACCTACATCTGTGTGTGTAAGTGATCAACACAGAACCACACAAAACGCACACCTCAGATTTTGAACACTGGCTAGCGTCGAATGAAACGAAAAACATACCGTCGCTTTTACATACAGGGAACGTAATTAATTACGTATGACCTTGGTGGGTTTATACGATTGCTAAAATTCACTTCATCACAACAAGTAGGTACACGTAGCTGGTAACGTTACGTATTGGATTAGCAAACGCGAAGGTCTGGGTTCTAATCTCGAAATGAGACTATTATTAATTTTCTTCTTAACTCTCTCTTCTATCTTTCTCGTTATTTTTATTTATTATTCAATAATGATAATTATTATATTTTTATTATTATATTGTTGCTGCTTGCTTATGTCATATGGGGCTAAAAATAAAATTAAATATACTTAACTAAGTGATTTCAAAATGTTTATTCGTTATAATCTTATAAATAAACTTCTAGTTATAACAGTTTATTTTCTCATAATATAGAACAATTTATTGAACTAAGGCAGGTAATCAGTGAACTACGACCATTATACTTAAAATATTGTATCTTAGTAATATAATAATATTTTGCTATAATTACTACCGTGTGGTGGGTACTCCAACAAACCACAACTAGCAAATCTACGCACGCAAATAAAAATAAAACCGGCCAAGTGCGAGTCGGACTCGCACACGAAGGGTTCCGTACCACAAGGCATAAAACGCCGAAAAAAACCTTTCTTTTATACCCCTTTAAATTTTAAATTTATTTTATTTTTATTATTTTTTCAAAAAACTCAAACTCAAACTCATCCAGCATTTATTTCAATTAAACCTTGTACAGGCACTTTTGAATTGTCAAAATTAAATAGTCTGTCAGTTAGTCCGAAAGTTGAAGCTAGTTGCAAAATGTAAACGTTCTTATTTTATGATTTCCAGTTAAATATGGTTTTTGAGCCTGCGCCGTGCAAAGGCGAACGCTACGTGAAGACGTGCCGGCAAAATATCTCGTTGGTATGAAACCACTTGTTTCATATTCACTGACCAGCTGGGGCCTTCCAATTCGCTTTCGACTGGCAAGGCTACCTTCTTTCTTATATCTTTTGACCCTCCGACTCCCAGTAGGTAATTAATCTAAAACAATAGGAATAGGTACTGTAAGTTAGGCTACTAGCAAAATTATAAAATAATATTACTATTTTGAAATATTATTTTATAATTTTTCGGGGTCTCTAGTTAAGATGGGCGTGCCTCAAGGCTCAATTCTTGGCCCTTTCCTATTCCTAGTTTATATTAATGACCTTCCTTACATGATGGCTAACTTGTCGGATATCATTTTATTCGCTGATGACACTTCCCTTATTTTTAAAATAGATAGAAAAGATACGGATGTCTTACATGTTAACGATAGTCTGGCTGTTCTCTCGAAATGGTTTGCAGCTAATAATCTTTTACTTAATGCGAACAAAACTAAATGTCTTAAGTTTTCATTACCAAATGTACCTCAAGTGGGTCTGAATTTAGAACTTGATGGCAAAAGACTAGATGCTGTTACGGAAACTGTATTTCTAGGAATTACTTTAGATTCAAAATTACAATGAGGCGCACACATTAGAGCTCTCTCAAGTACACACATCAAAAGTGTCTAGGGATCAACATATATTTTTGCAATAACTTTTCTCCTGATTGATATTAATTAAAATTTTCTTTAAGGATTCATCAAATAAAGTGTTTTCGTTTGTCACAGTAACGATAAACCAAGTCACCTTTGCATTAATAAAGAAATTTGCCATTTTCCTAATAAAGGGATTTTTGACATTTGAACCACTAACACAAAAGTTCGAAAAAAAGACTGAAATAACAGTTTTCTTTAAAATTTTATTGGGTAACTTAAACAATTAATAATCCGTGTTTCTACCGCGAACACTAACAACACAAGAACATCGGTTTGGCATACTCAAAATGAGTTCATCCAAATCACGCTTTGGAATGGCCGCCGATGTTCGTTGCAACAACAAAAAAAGGTCTTCTTGCGACTGGATACCCTCCATATTCGGCAGAGCTCTTCTCTGTAGCATATCCCATGCATGCTCAATCGGGTTCAAGTCTGGCGACTGAGCAGGCCAGGGCAGGACATTGATGTTAGCTGCGGCGAGAGTCTGTCTTACAACTCTTGCGGTGTGCGGTCGTGCATTATCATGCATTAACTGAAATAAGGGACCGATTTGCACTTGTAGAGGAACGATGACGTCTGATACAATCGTCTCAGCATAAATTTGAGCGTTGAGGTTGCCTCTGATCCAAATCAACTCAGTTCTTCCGCCGATCCAAATACCCGCCCATACCATGATGGTTCCACCACTATAAGGATGGACTTCCTGGCAGGATTTTAATCGCTGTTGGCGTCCAGGGGTTCTCCAGTGTCGTATACGTCTTGTATCCGGTCTCATACCAAAACGAGACTCATC
This sequence comes from Mesoligia furuncula, assembly GCA_916614155.1. Taxonomy (NCBI): domain Eukaryota; kingdom Metazoa; phylum Arthropoda; class Insecta; order Lepidoptera; family Noctuidae; genus Mesoligia; species Mesoligia furuncula. The sequence goes on from OU744819.1 coordinate 15,947,916, forward strand.
AGAAAAGCACACGAAACGCCATTGTTCTTCTGCCCAATTTCTGTGTTCAAGAGCCCATTGATATCGAATCCTACGATTGTGCATTGCTATAGGTGGTACCCGTAGCGGTCTTCGGGAATGAAGGTTCACTTCATGCAAGCGGTTTCTGACTGTTTGGTCGCTAATTAAGTTCCCTGAAGAGTGATGAAGCCTCACGGCTAACATCATGGCGGTTATTGTTGGAGCTCTTCGAGTTAAGATTTGAATGTATCGGTCTTGTCTCCGTGTGGTGCAGCGATACCGTCCTCCATGGCGCTCAGCCGCGGTACCAGTGCTTCGGTAACGTGTCCAAAGTCGACTGATAACACTCTGACTTGTATTCAGAGCTAAAGCCACAGTACGTTGCCGGGAACCAGCTTCTATCATTCCCACGGCTCTGAGCATTTCTTCCCTGCTTAAATGACGTCGCCGCTCCATAATAACGTTGGTTTTAATCAGTAGTAGGGAAACAGTAGCACTAATAATGTCTTCAATGCGTTGTATGTTTTATAGGGAAAATATTGACAGCTGATTTTCATCTTTTACTCGAATTTGATTCACAGTTCCTGATTCAAATTATGAAATGCACCAAAAAGGATCCATATAAATTTATAAAATCATAAATTTATTACAAAGCCACATCTCAATCTCAAGAAATCCGCATAAAAATGCTTGATCCCTAGACACTTTTGATGTGTGTAGATTAAGTTCAGCTGCATATGCAGTAAGAAAAATAAGGCAGTTGACAGATATAGCCACAGCTAGGTTAGTATACTTTGCTTATTTCCACAGTGTTATGTCTTATGGTGTTCTGCTGTGGGGATCGGCAGCTGACGTAGATTCAATTTTCATTTTACAGAAGAGGGCAATCCGCGCAATCTATAAAATGGGTCCTCGCGAGTCTCTTAGAAACAAATTCAAAGAAATTGATATACTAACTCTGCCTTCTTTTTATATTTTAGAAAGTATTTTGTATGTTCGCAAAAACTTAGGAATCTTCAAAATAAGAAGCGATTTCCATAATTTAAATACACGCAGTAAAAATGAAATTGTGTTACCTAAATTTAGATTAACTAAAACTAGCAAGTCATTTCTTGTAAACAGCATCCGTTTTTATAACAAGTTGCCAAAGCCGGTTACAGAACTTAGCGATGGAAAGTTCAAAACCCTCATCAAACGTGTCCTTATCAAAAAAGCATATTATAAGATTAAAGACTACGTTGAAGACAAGGTAGTCTGGCAATGATTCCTTCTGCACATGTGGCTTCCCTGGCTTCTCATTAACGGCATAACTATGTAAATGTCTATTAACTGCTCTCAAATTACGATGTTTAATTTTTATTAATTTTTTTTTACATACTTTTTGACATAATTTCCTTATTATTTGACATTATATACTTTTTGACATAATTTCTTTATTATTTGACATTATATACAGATAATTGAAAATGTTCACCTCTTTATTAGTGGTTTTAATGGGAATCATAACACTTGGTTTTAGTAGGTTTTTATTATTATTTTTCTTTTTTTTATTATTTATCCTTTTGATAGATTTTTATTTTGTAAATGTGAGGACTTTGTAAGCCTTATAGACTTTAGATCTGTAGACCATTTTCTATTTTATCAAGTACTTGGTACTTGTTGACAGGCCTGCGCTGTCCTCCCATACCTACTGTAATCTGGAAACATTGTAAAAGCCAATTATTTTTAAAAAGAGTAACCATGGAGTTTCTTGCCGGTTCTTCTCCATAGGAAACGACCAATTGGAACCGTGCACCTAGCTTCTGACGTTTCATAAGTGTCCATGTTGGTTTATGTGAAATAAAACATTTTGATTTTGAAACAAAATTATTTTGAAAATAGAAATGTTACAAAAAATAATTATATTATAATAATTATACTACAGTATTCATCATTCTACAAGTAAATAAATAAACTTTTGGAAATATTATTTTTGCTTCTATTTAGACCTTAGGGTAAATAAATTCATACGTTCAAAAAAATTTCTACAAGGATCAGCAGTAATACCTACTTTAATTAGCTAAATGTTAGATAAAATAATTAAATCATAATACTCACAGTCAGTCCGGTTTCATCAAATATTTGTGATATAATATTAAGTCCACTTTCACGCAGCGCGATAATATCCGCTTTCATCTCAATATTTAAATCTGCTTGCATTTCAAAATGAACTACAACATCGCTAATAGATAAGCACACGTCACTAACCCACACTATCAAATTATCAACCAACCAAGAACCAACAACGCGCGTTCTCGAAACTCGTAAGTTAACTGCATCTGTCTAACAAATAATTTATTTATTTGGATTTCTGTGGGTTTAATCATAAAGTTTTACGAACTATGTGAACAAGATGCACATGACACGGAACTATATTCAATAGCGTAATTATTCGAGTAATTATTAAAACACTAGCACTCGCCCGGGAGGTATGTCAATAAAAACTATTCTATGTCCTTCCCCGGGTTACCAAATTGTATCGTTTATCTCTTTGCCAAATTTTATCGAATTCCGTTCAGTAGTTTAGGCGTGAAAAGGGAACTTACCTACTGATAGACAGACAGACAGAGTTACTTTCGAATTTATAATATTAAGTATGTTTAGTATTAGTATGGATACAAAAAAATATCGCCGCGCGTGAGATTCAAACCCACGGCTCGGTACGTATAAACGCGCTTTCCGACGTATGATAAATAATCGCTAAGCTATCATGCCATTGCATATACCCTAACTAATGGTTGAATTTATAAAATACAATCAGTTGCCAACGAATGCGAGTGTGTGTGTCTTTAATATAGAAATTACTCATTAAAAGAAGGTCGTAAGTCAAACTAAACGTCAAGCTATTTCTTTGTGAATTTGCCTATGGACTTTTGGAGCCAACCGTACAAGTAGCTCTATCCAAACATATTTTTTAGCACCATATGGTGCTACTAACTCATCGTTTATCGCACCGGTTGAAGCCAACGCCGGCTGTTGCTGAAAACCAGCGCTGAGGCTGTGTCTCGCATAGGGTCACAGCATTATGCTGAGCGTTCGCCGTTTTGCGTGGACGTGACGCATATTGTCCCCAACTTGTTCCTTCTTGTTTGTCATGTTTACCGCAAATAAACGGATTTTCATGATTTTCTTTCTTACTATACAACATTGAGACAAAGTAATATTTCTGTTTTCTTACAGTTATACGACACTCTACGCCAGAAGAAACCCAACTTCGCCGACAGGATCGTGGCCGTGGAAGGCGACGTCGCCGACATCAGGATCGGCCTTAGCGACAAAGACTGGAATAGCATCACAAGTGAGGTACTCAACTGGTTTTATGCAAATTGTGAAGCCCTATTGTCTGTTCCAAAAGTATTTGATGAAATTGTAAACAAACATTTGTTTACGCAACTACTCATTAATGCGAACAACAAAGGGAGGGCAGGGGAGGGGTTACTAGTAACATATTCATCTGCCATAAAAAAAGATGAGTTAAGGGTTATATCTTACCTTTTTTTCAACAATATTTTCTGTACGGAACATTATTAAATTGTGATTAAAAAATAAATGACGAAAATTGAGTTAAGTAGTAAAATTAACCTCGATTGCCAAATAAAAAACACATCTTTGAGGTAACTTATAATTAGAATTTTTAGCACTCAATTTGGCACTACAAGTTAGCGCTCACAGGCACAGTAAGTTTCCATTGTTTACATTTTCATCAGATACTTCTGAATCAGAATCAGAATTTTATTTGCTCTAAATGTAATTGTGTATAGTATAAGATTACTAACATAAATGAATGAGATCAGCTACATTTTGCATGCGTGCGTTCTTTTTTAGGGTTCTGTACCTCAAAAGGAAAAACGGAACCCTTATAGGATCACTTGGTGTCTGTCCTTCCGTCTGTCACAGCCAATTCGCACCGAATCTTTGAAATTTAGTACACTTATGAATCTCTGTGATCCAAACACAGACCTGTAACGTAAGTAAATGAATTTTGAGGGGTATTTTTTTTTTTTTAAGTTTCAAAATCTGTACCGTAAACCGTGAGACATGTCAAATGAAAGGGCTAACTGTGAGGATCTCAAATATTTTTTATTCGTAATTTTAAAGTAAATTCTATTAAAGTTGTTTAAGAAAATAGAAGAAAATTGACCATTCCCCCTTCCCCCCTCTTATCTCCGAAACTACTGAGCCTAAAATTTTGAAAAAAATCCAAAAATAGTTCTATACTTATAGATTGAAGAAAAACCTATAAGAAGCCTGTGGTCTTAAAACAACATGGTAAATCTCTCAATATTGTGCGTGCAAACTAACATTTTCAGTTGGAATGTATGGGAGAACATGTTTTTCAACTACAATGTTAAATTTGTTCTTGGGATAAATTCATTCCAACTACGGAACCCTTCATTGTGCCTGGTCCGACATGCACTTGGCCGGTTTTTTCATTAATAGTTGTTAAATTTGTACACTAGGCTTCTGTTGACAGCGGCAATTTTGAACATTTTTTGAGGGTTCTAGTGCTTATAAAAATAATGTATCATCAAAAAGGAAAACTTAGGAACACAGTAACCTACTGTGTTCCTAAGTTTTCCTTTTTGTTTTGCTTTTTGAATTGTATATACTTCTTATTCTGTTTATGAAATTGGTGCAGTATTGGAGGAAAAAATAGGCGAGACCCAAACCTCGAATTATGACTTTTTACTTAGGCTTTTTCAAAAAGTCTCTCCGACCGCATTTCTTCTTAACAGTGCTGTTTTGTAATTACCTGAGTGCAACAAGTTTTTGTTTTGGGATCTCAAAGAGCCTGGACGTGTTCTTCTATCAGCGAGTGACGAAAATAAGTTTAAATTAGTTTTTACAAAAATGTACACCTAAAATATGTACAAAAATGGAAAAGTCAGTATCTTCAGGGACCGAAACAGGTTCGCAGCTGTCTGTGCATTTAAGACATGACATATCTCTTATACACCGTTTCTGAGCTTTAAAAATCTTCTCCCTATCATTGCAGTTACCCCAAAATATGACACCAAACCTTAATACTGATGCAACTAACCCGTGATAAGCTACCAGAAGTGTTTCATTGCTAACTTTATGTGATAGGTTGTACATAACATAGTTTGCTTAATTTCTTACAAACGTCATCGGCATGCGGTTTCCATGTCAAATTGCTGTCAATCAAAACTCTTAAACAAGTTGTGTCCACGTTTAGACCATTATAAGTAACGTTTATATAAGGTGTAAAAAAATTAACCTTACAAACTTTAAGAGGTGCTTTAGACCATTGGACTGAACAACTTTCAGTATGGGACCAACTCTGAAATCACGAAAAAAAAATCCGCTGTTTCATACATTTTGATCAAGTAGGTAATGAACTTTTGTATTAAACAGTGGATTTTTTTTTTGTGATTTCAGAGTCTGTTGGTCTCATAGTGAAAGTTGTTCAGTCCAATGGTCTAAAGCACCTCTTAAAGTTTGTAAGGTTAATTTTTTTACACCTTATATTATCAGCGCGTATCCTTTGGTAGAACATTCATAACTCATGTAATTTAATTATAAGCTGTTGAGTTTCCAAATAAATAAATAAATGCATAACTTTTTTTTTTTTTTTTTATTATTATATTGTTTGTGTTAAGCCAATGTATAACAGTTTCTAATGTATTATTAATATTCTGATTCTATATTAGTACACATGACGATCGCTGTACTAGCATCCGCAAATAATAAAATGGGGTGTTGGGTTCGTTTATATATAGGAGAAATAGTCGAGGTCCTAGTACGCTACCTTGGGGCACACCATATTTGACCTCCCTACTGACTGATGTGTATCTACGCTCACATTTAGTTTTTAGGCACATTCTGGTCATTTCCGTATATATTGCATTCTTCCACAAAGATAACAGCTTATTAGATCTAAGATATTTCCTCTTATACCGTGGCTGTAGAGTTTTTTTAAAAGAATATCATGGTTTACGTAGTCGAAAGCTTTGGTCATATTGGTATATTTATAACATAATATAATATTTTTATTTTAAAAAAAATATCTATTGTTTTGTAAATAATCTTTTCAAATATTTTATACAATATAGGTATTAACGCTACAGGTCTATAATTGGTCATATCCTCTTTGTTATCATTTTTAGGGTTCCGTACCAAAATGGTAAAACGGAACCCTTATGGTGTCTGTCTGTCCGTCTGTCACAGCTGGATATCTCAAGAAACACTCATGGTATCAACATGAAATTTGGAATAGTTTTAGATGACGTTTGCCCAACTATTTTGCAAATAAGAATGAAATAAAAATATATGTATATTTTATGTAACAGGGAAAGGGGGTCTGAAAAATTCCAAGTGGGGCTACCAGGGCATGTGGGGTATCATATGAAAGAGCGCAGTTTGCACATTCTCAAACATTTATTCTTTTTTTTTTTAGGCCGCATAGTTTACGACTTTTGATGAAAAATGTAAAAAAAACACCGTCCCCCCCCCCCCCCCCCCCTTATCTCCCAAGTTTGCAAAGAGAAAAATCTGAAATAAATCTATGTGATAGAAGTTTATGTAAATATTACAGGGAAAATAAAACGATGTCTCTAAATAGCACCCTTTTTCAGAAAACATCAACAAAAGTTACATTAGTTCCACTATCGGTCAAGAGATGGCGCTGACCTAAAACTGCAATATTCAACACCGTAGTGCGCAGTGTTAAAATTATATAACAATATATAAATATAGAAATATCGCCTCGCCGATGAAAAAAAACATATTATTACGATGGTACGCACTTTCAATCACAATAGCTGCATCATTTTAAAGGATATTGCTAATCCATTGCTTCATAATGCTCGACAACATAATAATAAACGCAATGAATGTTGTTGAACTGTCAAAATGAAAGCCATTGCTACCGTTAGTGTGTTACGCGATATTCCCGTTGACTGCCTAGTTGGTCTAGTGTTCATAATTGCCAGTACCTATTTATTTAGACTATCGCTTAATCTCCAGACAAACATAATAATCCACATGGCGGCGACGGTGAACTTCGACGAGCCGCTCCACATCGCCGGCATGATCAACGTGCGCGGGACCAGAGAGATGCTCGCACTCGGCAAGCAGTGCACCAACCTTAAGTGAGTAGAAAACACAAATACTTAGAAAAAAAAAACTATTTATTACAGACTAATTATTTGTCCATATTTGTTAGTAATAAAGGTCTTAAAACTATGTTAGTCAACACTAAAATCAAAACAAAACATCATTCATAATTCAAATAATAAAATCACAAAATCACTCATAAAAAACCGGTCGAGTGAGCGAGACCGAAAGTTCCGTACGAATTTGTAGGGTATGTATGTAACTACAAATTTACATTTTTAGATTTTTTTCTTTACTTGTACTACACGACATTGCGGCTGTACAATTTCAAAACCTAGCAACTGACATTTCTAAAAAAAAACGGTGTTGTTGCATATTTGACTTGATAGAAGTTCTAGCAGGTCAAATACCTATGCAAATTGCACAACCGATTGCTTTTTGCCAAATTTCATGATTCTAGGAAGTACCCTATAAATTTTGATTCCCTTGAGTGTCGAAATATACGTTTTTTGAGGCATAAACGGCCGTATCTTTTTTTTACGTTAATAACTTAGAAGTTTGACTTTTTTTCACAGCTTCAAGGGACTATAGACTTGAGTATATGGTTTTAATTTCACCTTGATACCTCCACGCGTTCCCGAGATGAAGGGTTGTGACAGACAGACAGATAGACGGACAACAAAGTGATCCTATAAGGGTTCCGTTTTTTCCTTACGATATCGGAACTATAGTCCGCGCGGAACTAGTTGGCCGCGCCTGGGGTGGGGATGGGGGTGAGGGTGGCGGGGTTGCCTATTGTTCGCAACGCACGTACTGAGTAATGACAAAGCGCCCCCGCCCCTCCATCCCACCGCTCACATACCTAAGGCGCGGCCCACTAGTTCCGCGCGGACTATAACGCCACCATCTTGTTTTTCAACACTTTCCACATAGAAATTGCACAAATGTTTACCAATTACAGCGCCTCAGGTATGTGAGCGGTGGGACGGAGGGGCGGGGGCGCTTTATTTATTTATTTATTGACACACCAACGACTTATTCACTAAATCATTACATTAAATATATTCCATATCAACAGCTTTGCTGTGAATTTGTCACTAATAGGTGTGCACAGCACTTGTATAATCATGTGCGTGTGGTGTGAGGGCCACTTTGTTAAAACTCTTTGAAAATGTGCTTAGGATTTAGTGAACATTCCCAAAGAATTGTGAAAGTTGGTATCAGATTTTGTGAAAGTCTAATAACCGAGTTATAGACTGTAAAGTTGGGCCCTCAGTTCTCACATAGAGGATTGAGGGCCCACCTAAAACTGATAAACTATGGACACTACCGAAAAAGTTTTAATGCCAAAATCTAAGCTAATGCCAAACAAAATTTGTGAAAACAAGATATTATCGCAAAACACTGTCCTACTTTGTATATCTTCGTACAAAATGGGCCCTCAATTCTCATACACGTAAAAGTTTATCACGCAATTATAATGAAATCATTAACTTACAGCTACTGTTTGAAATCCTATATGCTACTAAATAAATTGTGAAAATTTATGAAATCAAGAACAGGTCACCACCTTTTGTTATTTAAAAGTTATGACCTTGATAAAATTCAGGTCCCTCAGTCCTCCATTTTATTTTGTTTTCGATTTATTACGCTTATCGTATGAAAGATAAGACAAATACAAAAATGTCTCTTTTTGTGAAAAAAATTGTGCAACAAATGCGATACCAGAAAGAAATTAAAAGACCCTTTATTGTATAAGTAAATTGAGTTTTATTTTTATTCTCTGTCTTAGGAAATAGGATGACCACAATTTCTTTTAGATTGCAGTAAAGATTAGTAAATGTAGAGTCATAGGTTTTAATGAACTTTCGCTTATTATCGTCATAGCATTTGTACTCAAGTTTCGTGATAAAAAAAATAATTTCGGAAATTGAACGATCACAGAAAAATACTGTTCCCCAAATCATTTTTGCTTGAAAAATCGTTTGTTCCGAAAAAACTAATGACAATAATCAAATAATTTATTTATTATTTTTATAAAGGCTTTTGCCCAGCAATGGGACAATGTAGGCTAAATATAATCCTAACTAATATTATAAATGCGAAAGTATTCATCCCGAAAAAAGTGCTGTTCCCGAGGAAAACAATAATAACGTTATTATGATAATAGATGGAGCCATATGACTTTCGAATTTCACGCGGACGAAGTAGCGGGCAGAAGCTAGTACCTAATAAAGCAGTGCGTTCCTGGATGTTTTTTTATTCCTAGGTAGGTACTTGCACAATAACAAAGATGTTTTCTGGAGTATTAAATAATTATATTTTATTTTTAAAATTTTACAATTTATAAATAGGTGAAATTGAATTACCTAAACAATCCTTAGAGTGACTATCTAAGTACTATTTAGTAAAATATTACGAACTTATAAAATTATGAGTACCTAGGTATCAAAACAAACTTATCTTGAATGTTTGATATCTTGACCGAAGATGATTGAGTGTCTTGACCGAAGATGTGTTTGCGTATTAAAAAATTATTATTATTTTTATTCTTCACTACAACTGTTTCATAAAACTCGCCTTAATGCTTTATTACCTACAACTTCCGCTGCACTATCATAAACTATTGTTTAGTAACTACACTAAATATTACAACTATTGTGCATATACATATGTAAACAATAAATATTAATACATGTTATAATATTTTTAATATAATATTAGCTAGTTATTAGTTTTATTTATAATATTAGTTAGGATTATATTTAGCCTACATTGTCCCATGGCTGGGCAAAAGCTTTTATAAAAATAATAAATAAATTATTTGATTATTGTCATCAGAACGAACGATATTTCAAGCAAAAATGATTTGGGTAACAGTATTTTTTTTTGTATTTTTTTTTTATCATGAAACTTGAGTACAAAATAATGCTATAACGATAATAAGCGAAAAATTGAAGAAAGTTTATTAAAACTTATACACTACATTTACTAATCTTTACTGCAATCTAAAAGAAATTGTGGTCACCCTATTTGCAAATTCAGATGATAAAAATAAAACTCGATTTTCTTATATAATAAAGGGTCTTTTAATTTATTTCTGGTATCGAATTTGTTGCACAATTTTGACACAAAAAGAGACAATTTTGTATTTCTCTTATCTTTCATACGATAAGCGTAATAAATCGAAAACAAAAGAAATGGAGGACTGAGGGATAACTTTCAAACAACAAAAAGTGGTGACCTGTTCTTGCTTTTATAAATTTTCACAATTTATTTAGTAGCATAAAGGATTTCAAACAGTAGCTGTAAGTTAATGATTTCATTATAATTGCGTAATAAACTTTTACGTGTATGAGAATTGAGGGCCCATTTTGTACGAAGATATACAAAGTAGGACAGTGTTTTGCGATAATATCTTGTTTTCACAAATTTTGTTTGGCATTAGCTTAGATTTTAGCATAAAGACTTTTTCTGTAGTGTCCATAGTTTATCAGTTTTACGTGGGCCCTCAATCCTCTATGTGAGAACTGAGGGCCCAACTTTACAGTCTATAACTCGGTTATTAGACTTTCACAAAATCTCATACCAACTTTCACAATTCTTTGGGAATGTTCACTAAATCCTAAGCACATTTTCAAAGAGTTTTAACAAAGTGGCCCTCACACCACACGCACATGTATAATCAATAATAAAAATTAAAATGGAAATATTTATTTATTTATTTAAAACTCTTAAACTATAATTACAGGTTTAGAAACCTAATGCGATAGCTAAGCCCACTTCTAATATTAACTATTCTAAATAACACTATTACTAACAATTACAAATAACCACACAATACATTATCAGCAAATTACTTATAACTAAAACGATACAACCTTCTAATTATAACAATGTACAAAATTAACTTTAGTATGTTTACAGTAAAAAATATACAATAAAAGAAACAATATTAACATAAATAAACAATAAACATAAAAAAACATAACCCTCCTTCTGACGCAGTCGGGTAATTACACTAATTGTTGCTTTCGTAACATATTATAATATAAACTTACTTTTGCAAGTTCACTAAAGTAACACGAAAAAATGTCCAACCTATTCTGAATTTCGCTAACAGTACGAATTGCTCGCGTGAGAGGTGCTTTGGCCAGCAGGTTGGTTCTGGCAGTTGGCACAGCCAGCAGCGGCGGGCGCCGCCGCCTCCACACGTAGGGTCTGGAACAGAAAACCGCAAGCACTGAAGCACTTCCGGATTGTCCTCCTTGCCCCGCAGTAGTTTAATTAAATAGACGACAAGAGTGAACTGTCGTCGCACCCTTAATTCATTGTACCCGACCATGCCAGTACAAACAGGGTGGGGTACATCAGCGGGTACAATGGATAAACCCCATACAGTCTGAAGTACAAGTGACGCGTGAACTTGTTCTGTACGCGCTCCAGCATGACAGATTATTTGGCTTCATGTGGAGCCCATATGACAGCACCATACTCCAAGTGACTCCTGACTAGAGCGTCGTATAATACCCTAATAGTCGTAATATTAGTGAACCCCTGTGACTGCCTAAGTACAAAGCCGAGGTTTCTGTACGCTTTCTTGCATATCTTAATGATATGCTCGCGAAACGTAAGATCTGGAGTGCGATATACCCCTAGATTCCGCACTTGCGTTACTCGCTGCATGGGTGGTACCGCCTCTGCTTTGTACTCATAGCGGACAGGGGTGCGCGCACGACTAAAGGATATTACCAAGCATTTGGACACGTTGAAGTACAGCTTATTGTCATGGCTCCACTTCACCACTATATCAATGTCACCCTGCAGTCGCTCACAGTCTGACTCATCCCTTACCTTGAGCAGCAACTTGAGGTCATCTGCGAAAAAGAAACATGAGCCATGTCTGACGACCTCCGGCAAGCTGTTTATCATTATGATAAATTAAATATAAATGATCATAACAAAATTAAAATTTACAAAGTTTACGTTGAATTTAAAATGACAAGTAGTTATATTAAAATACAGTATTTATTATTCAAAAATTAATAAAAAAAAAACATCAATTAAATTGGAATAGTAAAATAATTATAATTATTATTTTTTTAATGAATTTATATATCTCGGAACCTTGGGGTCCCGGTCCTTTGGAGGGCGTACGAGGGGCCGAAGCCAACTTGCAGAGGCCCCTTAGGAAATTTTAATGAAATGCGGCACCAACCGACGATTATCCCTGTATGCGCTATGCAAGTGCACCCAAGGATAACCCCCGGTTGGTGTTCCTGACTATTGCAGGATATGAAAATATAAAAACTTTGAGTATGGGTTTGGGTGACTAAAGTGGACTGGTTACCAAGAACTATGGAATAACTATGACCCCTGCCTGATCAATGTTTTGTACATACACGGATAAAATGGCAGGGGGTGACTTGCACACTCAATAATGGGCCTCTGGAAACGGTCTCTAGCACATAGTGACGTAGCAACAAGGGGGCAACATGTTCTGAAGTGCTTATGAGGAGTGGAGAGGTATCTACGGCTATCAGGCCAATCCCGGAAGTACGGTCAAGATCCCTACCAGCATCTTACTGGAATACTTCCTTCCTCCGAGCACGTTTGCTCTTGCGAATCTCCACTCAAGCCGGCCAATAAAGGCAAGAATGAGGTGGGAGCTCTGTTCCTCGTCATTGTTCACTCCAGCCGGCCAATAGAGGCAAGCCAGAGGTGAGGAACAAGACTTCTCCCTGAAGATAGGGTCCGTGGGGTCGCTACTGCCCAACAGCTCGCCACATGCTGCCCTACGGATAGCTCGCCACATGCTGCCCTGCGGATTAATTATTTATTATTACCTATTATTAATTTGTTTTTATTTGTTATTACTCAGTACGTCAGCCCTTCTATATAAATTTTCCCTTTCAACTCTTAAAGACAGAAGACTATATAACGATCAATTGGTCATAAACAAGATTTGTCACAATAAATTTGTTTGTAATAATCTAATAAACCAAATATACCTTCGCATACCTAGTCGCTCCCAACGTATTCCTGATACTTACACTCAGTCTGCACGAAGCGGTGCAGAACCAATGCAGGATCGAACGAGCTCCTTTACGTCGACTAATGATAAGTTACAACGATAATTTTGCTGGTATTGATATATTTGCATCGTCACTCGCACAGTTTAAAAATAGTATTTATAAAAAATCCTTTCAAATAGGTACCACATAGTTTTTAGTCACACATCTAGTTTGTCACATGTTATTTCAACAAACCTAGTTAAGCTATGATAGACAATAATTGTTTGCCAAGTTTGCTTGGATCTTACTCAAACTATTTTTACATATTAAGCATTGCGCAATTGTTTGTTATCCTGAAGAAATAAAATAAAATATAAAAATGAATGCTAAGTATACGAATAATGTTATTTATTTATTTATTGCATAATGTACTTACACATACATAGTTATACGCTAGGTTTAAACTAGTCAGTACATGACCCTGTTGGGGCGCAGCAAGATTACTTAAAACTAATAATATTGTAGTAGTATTATTATTAAGTAGTATTATTATAATATATCACACAATATACACACACTATATACAATTTTAAAATTTACACACAGATATATATTTTAACTCTATTTTAACATCTTATCTTCTATAAATTCTTGGATACTATAATAAAAAAAATTTAAGAGCAATGCCTTTAACCTAGCTTTAAATACACATGTTGTTTCCGTTTTACACTTATTCGTATGTGATGTTTACTTAGCAAAGTTAAAGCGCACTTTGTGAATGAATACCAGTATTATAGGTACACTGATAGGGTTCCCAACCCTCCCGGATTGCCCGGGAGACTCCGGTAATAATGGTTAACCTCTCGACCTCCCGGGGTGCAATAATTTCTCCGGTTTCACTAAAATTATATGCAGTCGTCGCTCGCACGTCCCTACTCGTCACGTTTGTTCTTTCCATTCCTGTCTCTAATGCTTCTTGCGAGCGCGTATTCAGCGTGATGGAACAAGTATGGAGCAAGGAAAGACACCGAATGAATATTTCTTTAGTAAACGCAGAATTACAAATAATAACAAACTTCGGTTTTTTCATGTAAAAATGTTTATGAATTTGTCGTAAAACACCGTCAATTATTAGATGCTGCTCGAAAGGAAATATAAATTAAATTAAAAAGAAATTCTGATAAATGATTGTGATTTTCTTTTAACTAGGGAGAATTTAAAAATCGAGTAGGGGGGAGCCTACTCGATTTTTTAAATTCTTCCTAGTTGGTCCTTTCGACAGTTGGCAACCCTAGGTATACACGGCGACATATATATATATACATTATACATATATAGATATCCCTTTACGGTAAATGTTGATCTGACGCGACTTCACGCGAGTACTTTGTTGATCCAAAAATGCATGTTGATCCGGCGCCTTTTGCTGATCCAATATGCATTTCTGGTAACTAATGTGGCTCCGACCGGATCAACATCAACACTCACGGGACTGCTTACTAGCGTTCGCCAAAGTTGATCCAATATACAAATCCACCTTATTAATGTTGATCCGATTTAAATGAGCCAATCAGAGCACAGCAAATGATCGGATTGGCTGAAAGCAGCCGCGACGTTGCCGTTTCGTATCTTTGGCCATACAGGCCCACCCCTGGGTGCTTCACCGCCCGCGTGCAAAACTGACAATGCCGCCCCGTCTTTACCCTACTAGGGAACTAGGCTTTGAGAGAGGAATTTGATGTTGGTTAAGTTGTTATGAAAGTGCATAAAAAGAAACGGCCATGTGCGTGTCGGACCACGCACAATGAAGGGTTATATTCATAACAGGGGAATACCCTCTTAGAGATTACCTATCTAAGGGCCAATTTTTCAATAATTAGATAACTTTACCTGAACAATAAATGTGACGTTTTCAAACAAAAACTGTCACAGTGAAAAACTTATTCGTCGGATAAAAGTTAATTGAAAAGTTGGCCCTAAGTGGTTTGAACCTGCAAACGTTTGCGTTAATTTTCTATACAGAACAATGTGTTCAATAAGGAGATGTCTATGTTTGCCGCCCCCTTGAAAGTGCCCTTGAAGCCCTTGTGCGGCTCCGCATGCGCCGGATGCGGAAGCCACGGAGGCGGAGCTGTAAGAGCGGCGAAGACCACCCTCCAAGAGGCTATCCAGCGGGCCAAGGATGTGGCCCGCGAGGAGATGGTGGAGACTCTGAACAGAGATCTGTGGGGGCGCCCTTATAAAATGGTGCGGAATAAACGCCGCACCTGCCCCCCCCCCCCCCCCGCTGACCGCAGAGTCTCCGCCCCCAGCTGATGGAAGAGGTGGTGAGTGCTCTGTTCCCTTCACGGGGGGAGCACACTCCCCCGCCCATGGCTCCGCCAATTGCGGTACCCGAAGCGGACCACGCGGACGACGACGACATCCCTGCAGTGACCGGGGTAGAACTGAGAGCGGCGGTAGGAAGGCTTAAGGCCAAAAATACCGCCCCAGGACCTGACGGCTTGCCAGGTAAAGCCTGGGTCCTGGCCTCGAGGCCAGTCGAGGGCTCTCGGGCCTCGACTGGAGGCGTTCTTAAGCGCATGTTTGGAGAGAGGCCAGTTTCCACTCCGTTGGAAGACGGGGAAGCTGGTCCTCATTCGGAAGCCAGGGCGCCCTGCGGACTCTCCGTCCGCATACTAGCCCATCGTGCTGCTCGACGAGGTCGGCAAGCTCTTTGAGAGAGTGATTGCGGGCCGCCTCGTCGGGCACCTGGTGAAGACGGGGCCGGATCTTGCGGACAGCCAGTTTGACTTCCGCAAGGGGCGCTCGACGGTAGACGCCATCATGCGCGTGAGAGCCCTTACGACGGGGGACGCGGTTTTCCGGGGTGGGGTCGTCGTGGCGGTGCCTAACCTGAGGGGGCCAAACGCCTCCTGCCGGAGGCTTTGTGCGCTCCATGGCCCTATACGGGGCCTCGGTGTGGGCGCGTTCACTGCGGCGGCGAGCCGCCCACTACCTGAACGCGCTCCAAAAGGTGGTAGCCGTAAGGCTTATCCGGGGCTACCGCACGATCTCGGACGAGGCGGTAAGCCTCCTTGCCGGACTGCCGCCATGGGATCTGGAGGCAATAGTCCTCGCGCGCCTGCATGAGTGGCGCGCGGAGACACTACGCCGGGGGGAAACTCCGCTTCCCCGGCAAATCGCTGCGGAGCGGACGGATCTCCGGCGCGATCTCATGGCGGCATGGAAAGAGCGAGTGTCGCAACCCAGCGCAGGGCACACCGCGACAGCGGCGATAAGACCCCTCTTTGAGAAGTGGCTAGAGAGGCGCCACGGCGCCCTCATCTACCGCCTGACGCAGGTCCTCACCGGACACGGAAGTTTCGGGATGTTCCTGCACATCATCAGGCGGGAAGAAACGCCCGGGTGTCACCATTGCCAGGATCGCCCAGAGGACACGGTGGAGCACACGGTGGAGGTCTGCCCCGCTTGGGCGGAGCACCGTCGTGTCCTCGTAGAGGCGATCGGCAGCGGCGGCGACCTCTCGCGTCCGGCCCTGGTGCAAGCCATGGTCCGGGGCGAGAGGGAGTGGGAGGCAGTCACCTCCTTCTGCGAAGCAGTTATGCTAGCGAAAGAGGTGGCGGGACGGCTCAGGGAGAGAGCCTCCCGTCCCAGCTGCCGCGGGAGGCGCTCCGGGCGTCGGGAGCCGCGTGACGACTCCCGGCCACCGTAGGCGCGGGCCTGCGGGCGGTCAGCATCGAGGAGGGGCCCCCTTAGGGCCGAAGCCTGCCGTGTCAGCGGGATTGTCCGAAAGGGTTACCATAAAGGGCTAAGGAAGGAACACGGGTGGGTTTTAGTCAGTAAGAGTCTGACACTCCCTTCCACTCCACCCAATACAATGGTTCTTGTAGTAACGAAACGGCCAAGCCATATATTTTGACTAAGGTGTAGAGTTGTTTAAATTTCAGGAGTAAAAGTCCATAACAGTATGAGAGTTTTTCACCTTACGCTCATGTGAATGTAGCAAAATGGCCAAGCCACATATTTTGACTAAGGAAATACTACATAAACGAATAAAAACTTTTTTAGAAAAAAAACAAACGACTTCCAAAAACACTATAAAGTGAAAAATAACTTTAATTTCGGAAGTCGGTGTCTTTGGATTTGTATTTTAGTTTTTTGCCACCGACTTCCGAATTTAAAGTTATTTTTCACTTAATAGTGTTTTGGAAGTCGGTTGATTTTTTTTTGTAAAAAAGTTTTTATTTTTCACTTTTTAGCGGGTCAGTTTGTAATTTTTCTAAGTTATAATAGCCTAATATCCCCTTTTACAAAATATTGATTATCCCGATGCAGGGACGTTAATAGTTGAGGAGTTCTCCTAGTAAGAACCAGAAGAACTGGAGCTGATTGAGAAGTCACCATCAGCTCCACTTCACCATACGCATTGTAATGAGCATAAATTGCTTAGCAGCTATATTAAAGTAATCGAATCGCAACCCGTGAAATATTTGTCATTGAGTAGTTCCGATGGCCTTTTGTGGTCTTCATCATCAGCTCCACTTTACAAAATCATAATTTCCGAGAGCAATTAATGCTCAAGTTACTTTAATAATAGACTTAGGCAAGAAAAATTTTGCTAAGGGCCAAGTTTATGTTACACTTAGTCGTGGAAAGACGCTGGATGGCATTGTATTATGCGACTTGGAACCTACCAAATTGCTAAATAGACCACATGACGAAAAAGCTTTGCGTGAAATGCAACGATTGAGGCTTTTATAAATCATCATCAGCCTATTGCAGTTCACTGCTGGACGTAGACCTCCCCAAGTTTGCGCCAACGTTCACGGTCCTCCGCTTCTCTCATCCAGCCACTACCGGCAACCTTTGTTAGGATAATTATACAGAAGAAAAACTCGCAAAAGTATTTCACTTTAAGAAGTATTTATTAGTTTTAGACTAGATGCTGATAATCCTGACTGCAGCATCAGGCCAGACTTATGTCAACATTGCATTGAACTTAAAATTTAGTCCTGTTTAAAATGAGCCCAAACACGACTACGGTGCTGTAATTTCAAGGTTTGTACTTTTTCTGATGCTCCTGGCTTCAGCATCAGGTCTCTTTGTACTTCGGTGTACCTCATTAACAGAACGTTTATCCACACATCGAGCCCTTTTCAATAAGCCTAAACACGATATATCTGCTGTTCGTTGTCGAGGAGGTAGGTCCTCAGCAGACTATCCTGACTGCAGCATCAGGTCATAACTTGATGATCATAAGACCAAATGTGGCAAATGCCCTATCAAACATCAAAACAATTTACTAAAACAGTCCTTGCCTGTTCGAGTAACTTCTTACTGTTAAGGAGTTGTACCTTTCATCATCAGCCCAGCTACCTGAAATGGTGACAACCATACGCAAATACACAAGATCCTTCATAAAATATGCGAAAAACAATAAGTGAGCTTATAAAATTTGAGGGTTGCCCTCGATTTCTCTAAGATCCCATCATCAGATCCTAAGTTGGTGACAGTGGGACCACCTCAGAACTATCTACTTTCGACCAAAAAATAATTTTGAAAATCCGTCGAGAATTGGCGGAGTATTCGATGAACAAACATACAAAAAAAAAAACACACACATCCGAACATAGTACCTCCTCCTTCTTGTGAAGTCGGTAAAAATACGACGAAATAGTCTACTGGGTTCTCTGTCACTCGCAGAACGCGACGTTGCCGTTTTGTGTTCGAGTACCTATTCGTCAATTTTGGCTCCGGATCAACTTAGTCCAAGTAAATGTCGCATATAAGTTAAATATACTCTGGATCTAAGAAATCATATTCAGTATGATTTTTTCGACCGTTGATGGATCAACAAATGTTGGTCAAATCGCAAACGAGTATGTTGAAAACCTGTAAGTGCAGATCCACCGACGTCACACGCGCATCAAGGACGGATCAAAGTATATCAGTTTGCGCGACGCGGAGCTGCGTAAACACGTAAAATAGGCGGATCAACAGTTGTTCTAACTTCTCACTGGATCAACATTTACCGTAAAAGGTTGATTATATATTTATATATCGGCGGCGGCTATATATTTCCAGTTTTAGCTGACCTTGCATTGTAAAGGCTCTTCGTACAATGCAGAGTCAGCTTATACTGGAAATGTATAGCTTGATATGTCAGCGTGTGTACATAGACAATGTCATGACCGCCGCACTGTTCACACTAAGGGTGACTGGTAACGCCACTTTGTACGCAGTATTGTTCATTGATATGTCACAAATATATTTTATACATAGCTTAGGAGATGCAGATGACTAAATTAATATCTGCCTGCCAAACCCCTACCCCAACTTTCTCAACTTTATTGGGATCAGCTTCCAATCTAACCGGATGCTTGTAAATACCAGTATTTTACATGGAGCGACTGCCTCGGACCTCCACAATCCACAACTCAGTTAGTATAGGTAACACTATAACTGTTGGCAACAAAATAACGAATAGTAACTTGTCCTCAGACTCTTCAACCACATATCCACAGCCTTCGCGCATGCCACCGAAAAAAGAATAAAGACTGACGTCAAAGAAGAGTTCTACCCGTGCCCCATACCTCCTGATGTCTTCATTGATATGGTGGACAGCGTTGATACAGACCGGCTCACTAGTATCACGCCTGCGTAAGTAACAGTTTTAAAACTTTTAAACAAAAAAAACTTTTTTACAAAAAAAAAAAACAACCGACTTCAAAAAAACACTATAAAGTGAAAAATAACTTTAATTTCGGAAGTCGGTGGCAAAAAACTAAAATACAAATCCAAAGACACCGATTTCCGAAATTAAAGTTATTTTTCACTTTTTTGTAAAAAAGTTTTTATTTTTCACTTTTTAGTGGGTTAGTTTGTAATTTATCTAAGTTACAATAACTTAATGTCAACTGCTCATCACCTTTTACAAAATATTGCTTTACCCGATGCAGGGTCGTTAATTGTTGAAGAGTTCCCCTAATGAGAACCAGGAGAACTGGAGCTGATTGAGAAGTCACCATCAGCTCCATTTCACCATACGCATTACTTACATTACTTTCTTAGCAACCATAAAAGTAATCGAATCGCATCCCGTCAAATATTTGTCATTGAGTAGTTCCGATGGCCATCTGTGGTCTTTATCATCAGCTCTACTTTACCAAATGATGATTTCCGAGAGCAAATGCTCAAGTTACTTTAATAAAAAAATAATTTTTCAAATCGGTTTGTAAATGACGGAGTTATACGCGAATAAAAAACGCAATGCAGAGTAAACGAAAAGATCGTTAATGTAGGCAATGTAGATAAATTTTTAGATTTTTGTTGATTTTTTAAAAACCGCTTATCCAATTTCGAAAAAAAATTCATGGGACCATTTGAGAAGTAAATCCTTTCCAACAAAAAAATAATTTTTGGAATCGGTTGGCAAGCGACGGAGTTATGCGCGAACAAACAAAAAAAAAAAAAAAAAAACAAACATCCAAATTGAGAACCTCCTCCTTTTTACCGACTTCACAAAAAGGAGGAGGTACTATGTTCGGATGTTTGTATGTTTTTACCGACTTCACAAAAAGGAGGAGGTACTATGTTCGGACGTTTGTGTTTTTTTTTTTTTTTTGTATGTTTGTTCACCAAATACTCCGCCAATTGTCGACAGATTTTCAGAATTCTTTTTTTGTTCGAAAGTAGATAGTTCTGAGATGGTCCCACTGTCACCAAGTTAGGATATGATGATGGGATCTTAGAGAAATCGAGGGTAACCCTCAAATTTTATAGGCTCACTTATTGTTTTTCGCATATTTTATGAAGTATCTTGTGTATTTGCGTATGGTTGTCACCATCTCAGGTAGCTGGGTTGATGATGGAAGGTGCAACTCCTTAACAGTAAGAAGTTACTCGAACAGACAAGGACCGTTTTAGTAAATTGTTTTGATGTATGATAGGGCATTTGCCACATTTGGTCTTATGATCATCAAGTTATGACCTGATGCTGCAGTCAGGATAGTCTGCTGAGTACCTAACTCCTCGAGAACTAACAGCAGATATATCGTGTTTAGGCTTATTGTAAAGGGGATGATGTGTGGATAAACGTACTGTTAATGAAGCCAGGAGCATCAGAAAAAGACAAACCTTGAAATTACAGCACTTGGTCTGTGTGGTGCCGGACTTAAAGAAAAGCACCACCCCTTACTTCCCGTGGGTGTCGTAAAAGGCGACTAAGGGTCGTACCGGAGAATGGGCAGCAGCGTTCTCTATGCATTCCACCATCATACGAGTACCATACTGCGATCGCCAACCCGCCTGCCAAGCGTGGCGATTATGGCAAACCCCCCCCCAAAATTGGGGGAGGCCTATGTCCAGCAGTGGACGTCTATCGGCTGTAATGATGATGATGATGATGAGTCGTGTTTGGGCTCATTTTAAACAGGACTAAATTTTAAGTTCAATGCAATGTTGACATAAGTCTGGCCTGATTCTGCAGCCAGGATTAGCAGCATCTAGTCTAAAAACTAATAAATACTTCTTAAAGTGAAATACTTCTGCGAGTTTTTCTTCTGTATAATTATCCTAACAAAGGTTGCCGGTAGTGGTTGGATGAGAGAAGCGGAGGACCGTGAACGTTGGCGCAAACTTGGGGAGGTCTACGTCCAGCAGTGAACTGCAATAGGCTGATGATGATTTATAAAAGCCTCAATCGTTGCATTTCACGCAATGCCTTTTCGTCATGTGGTCTATTTAGCAATTTGGTAGGTTCCAAGTCGCATAATACAAGGCCATCCAGCGTCTTTACACGACTATCGGAACTACTCAATGACAAAATTTCACGGGTTTCGATTCGATTACTTTAATATAGCTGCTAAGCAATTTATGCTCATTACAATGCTTATGGTGAAGTGGAGCTAATGGTGACTTCTCAATCAGCTCCAGTTCTCCTGGTTTTTACTAGGAGAACTCCTCAACAATTAACGTCCCTGCATCGGGAAAAGCAATATTTTGTAAAAGGTGATAAGCAGTTGACATTAGGCTATTATAACTTAGGTTATATATTACAAACTGACCCGCTAAAAAGTGAAAAATAAAAACTTTTTTACAAAAAAACAACCGACTTCCAAAAGCACTATAAAGTGAAAAATAACTTTAATTTCGGAAGTCGGTGGCAAAAAACTAAAATACAAATCCAGAGACACCGACTTCCGAAATTAAAGTTATTTTTCACTTCATAGTGCTTTTGGAAGTCGGTTGTTTTTTTGTAAAAAAGTTTTTATTTAGAAGTCGGTTAAAAAAAAACACTACAAAGTGAATAATAACTTTAATTTCGGAAGTCGGTGTCTTTGGATCTGTATTATAGTTTTTTGCCACCGACTTCCGAAATTAAAGTTATTTTTCACTTTATTTGAAGTCGGTTAAAAGTAAAACACCTACCCGCCTATCAACATATTTGGTAAAAATCTCACCGTGACAACTTAGGTGATGACACATGTGTTATTCTTTGTTCGCAGTTTGATCAAAGGCTGGCCGAACACTTACACGTTCACGAAGGCGATCGCCGAGGAGCTGGTCCGGCTCGACGCCGGCAACCTGCCAATCTGTGTAGTCAAGCCCCCCGTAGGTAATACTTCTACCTTCTTTATTAATGCACTTATTTAATCGTAAGTATCCCAAATAATTCCCATTTTGATGTGATGATGTCCTAAAAATATTAATGTAGATTCTAATATTAATGTGCCTCTTTGGTGAGCCTCAAATAATACCAATTTTGTTGTTCTAATACTAAATAGCTAATTAACTGCGACCAATTAGATGTACCGCTTGCTGGCCGCTGTGGCGGCACCGCTGCACCGCTGCACCGCTCGCGCTCGCTCGGCTCGCGCGCGGTTGATCACAGTTCTAACCTAACCTTACCCATTTGGTCAAGGTGCCTAGCTAAGTCACTGCGACCAACTATGAGGAACAGCCAGAAAGATAAAAAGAGGCAAATTGAACTAAAGAGCCTACGTACGCACGTACAGATTTTAGAGGCACATTTATTTAATAAAAAAATCACATACTTATGTCTGATTAAAATACGAACATCATTAGAAGGCCAATAAGTTTCCAGAGGTTTGCAAGAGACTCGTGGCTAAGTAGTAACAGCCGCACGAGTCGATTGATCAGGTTAAGTTATGCTTGCCGCGGTTGGTCCGTGGATGGGTGACCATCTTTACATACCAGGACTCCTCTGTGGCTCGGAAGGCACGTTAAACGGTTGGTCCCAGCTATCGTATAACCAGTAAATGTAAAATACTGGTATTCAGCTGCATCTGGTTACAATGGATGCGGCACCGCAGCATAGATGGGAAATAGCTAGACAGACGATAAGGAATGCATGGCGTTGTAGGTAGCTTGATGTACCTATATTAAAATAACTGATTTCTTTCCTTATTTCAGTGATGAGTTCCTTCGTTGAGCCTACGCCAGGTTGGATGGACGCAAAAACAATGATGGCATCGCCAATAGGGGTACGTACCTGCAAAACAATACTGCTTAAAACTGGCGCTATTTGTAGAGCGTGTGTGTGGCAAAAAAAATGTAGTGTCGCCGGAACACGCGAAGGTCTTAACTAACATCACCCTATGACCCTAATTGTAGTGTCGCCATAACACGTTAAGGTCCTAACTAATTGCACCCTAATTCTAGTGTCGCTAGAACACGCGAAGGTCTTAACTAACAGCACCCTAATTGCGTAACACACTCGTGATCATCATTCTCTTGCCCTTAAGCCAATTTATTTAGGGTCGGTGCAACAAGTCTTTTTCTTTTATACTTCTCTATCAGTCGTCATCTCGGTAGCCACCTCTAATCATATCATTATTCACGTAGTTCATCTATCTGTTCTTTGGTCTTCCCCTACTACATTCATACTCAAAAGTTTCCTCACGACATTTTCCTCATTCCTCCGTATCACATGCCCATACATTCCATTTTGAAGGATATTGCTTCATATGTTCTAACACTTGTCTACTCAACAACGTAAATAGCTGGCTTGGAATAGCTGGCAACACCGGCGCTGTTTACATGACCCGTGTATTTAAAATTAGTAATTAATTGAAATAATAAACTAAGTTAATTAAAAAATAGTGGAAGTGCATTTGTGGACAACAATCTCCAAGCTATATTATTTGTGACAATCGACATTCAGTGAAATCAGTGAAATCACTAATACGACGCAGTCCCGTAGAAACCTATTTTAGTGCTAAACAATAACAAAAAAATAAACAGTGCTCTCAAGAACTTTATTAACAGCGCTAGAAAATCAGTAAATTTATTGTTTTCGTTCAATATTTAATATTTGCAATCACTTTGAATCTACATTAGAAAATGTTACGAAAAAACATTCAAAAAGCGAACTTTGGACTTTGTACGACTACTAGCGCCACACACACTTGTGACGAGTAGACGAACTACGCAGTTATATATATTGTAAAATTCATCTACTAATTTAAATAATTTAAGATAAAAATAAGAGTTAAAATTAATAGTTAAATAAAACAAAGCAACTATAAAATCATGAATTTCCTAGAAAACATCACGTTTCGGCGCACACGCACACGATCAGAGCATAATAATGACGACAGTATAACTACTTGTACTCTGGACTGTACCACAAACAGCATGCCAGACATGTCTGAAGATGAGAACACATCAGACAAAGAAGAGATAGAGAATCTTAAGTCGCAACTAGATAGTGCGCATAAAGAAATCGAAACACTGACCTTGGAAATCAGCAAATTGCGACAACTCAATACGGAGCTAATTAAGAAAAATGACATCTATAAAAAAATTACGAATAGTCCAAATAAACAAAAAATAAAAATGCCGAATACAAAACCAATAGCAAACCGAATGAGCACCATGGACACAAAAGAAACGCAGACTACAGAACATGTACCTGACCCTAATCATAGTGAATCACCGCAAGCAGTTCAGCCAAATATAAATACTGATGATTCAAAATCAGAATACCCTATCAACAAAAATTCCACGGTTGCTATTAACTCAACTGATCGTGAGAAGAACAAAGGCAACACGGCTAAGTCAAGGCCGAAAATATGCATTATAAGTAGTAATAATAAACACAATGTATGGCTAACTGCTGATAATGCATTTCAGAATAACTGCAATCTATTTCATTATTTAAAATCAAATGGAAATACGAAACAGCTTCTAGATGGACTGTGTACCAAATTAAAAAATTATACCATGGAAGATTGCTGCATCATACTCCTTGGGTCAAGAAGACTTCAAAAAAACTAATGACTATTATGATATTATCTTCCATTTGAGAAGTGCAGTTCAAGTTATAAGAAATACTAACATAATTATTTGTTTGCCTACATATATGGAGAGAGTTGCCAAAAATAGCAAAAATGTCATCAACGGGTGTCTTCGAATGCTGTGCCATTGAACTTGTTATGCATAGGATTGTTTGTGTTTGTATTTATAGAGTACCTAATGCTAAAAATTTCAACGAATATATGAATAAATTAAAAATAATATTACAAACTATAATGAAAAAGAATTATAAAAATATTGTTTTAGTAGGTGATTTTAATATAGATGTTCTTAAGAGAAATAGGCAATCAACAGAATTTGAAAATAAGCTATTGAGTTTTAACTTAAAACTAGCGCTTCATCAACCAACGCGTTATAAGAGCCAAACATGCATAGACAATTTTGCGCATAATTTTATAAAGTCCTGTAAAGCTACAGTATTGGAGTTAGCGTTGTCTGACCATACTGCGCAGTTACTGAAATGTCTAATTAGTAACGTATGTCATTTTAAACGGTGGACTAAGAGAAGACGTGACTACAATAACGACAACATCAATAAGTTTAAAGGCTATCTGCAAAACCTAACTTTTTCTGACGTCTATGCTGCCAGGGACCCAAATGTAGCATATAATGAGTTCGTAGATATTTTCATTTTGTTATACGATCAATGCTTCCCTGTAAATCTTGTTTCAGTTAATGTGCACAATAAACAAAAATGGGTATCGCGCGGTATCAAAAAAATGCAGTGAGAAGAAACGTCAATTATTGTGGCAGTATCGAATAAAAACTACTCAACAAAATAAAACGCGATTTAAAAATTACTCAAAACTATTTAAAAGAATAATAAATTTGACACAGAAAGCACAAAATAATTACAAAATAAAGACATCAATAAATAAGTCCAAAACTACCTGGCAAATTATAAACGAATCAAAATTAAATATACCAAAGACTAATATCCCCAAAATTAGAATTAATAATGAAATTATCTCGGATCAAAACCAGATTTCTAATTCATTTAACGATTATTTTATTGACAAAATTCAACCTCGATAAATTCAGGGCATAGAGTAACAAAAAATATTTTGAACAGAAAGGATTCTATGTTTATCGCTCCAAGTTTTCCGAATGACATATCAAAAATCATTCTAGCGCTTAACAATACAAATAGTGTGGGTTATGACGGGATCAGTACAAAAATACTAAAAGCAGTAGCTGATGAAATAAGTCACCCGCTCAGTCATATTATAAATCTGTATTTAAGTGAAGGTATTTTTCCAGACGCATTAAAAAAATCGGTAATAAAGCCATTGTTCAAAAAACAAGACAGGGAACTAATGGAATGTTACAGGCCGATTGCATTAATACCGATGTTCTCTAAAGTTATCTAATACTATATTTATAATCAACTTAGTTTTTATTTAGAAGTGAACAATATACTCTGTAACGAACAAAAAGGATTTAGAAAAAAGAAAACAATAAATATGGCAGTTTATGACTTTTTGCAATCGATTATGTCAAATATGGATAAAAGTACTCCAGTCTGTGCTATATTTTGTGACATGATTCAGGCATTTGATTATGTCCAACATGATATTTTATTAAAAAAACTTGATGCATACGGTATTAGAGGGAATGTTTTTGAACTTATAAAATTATATTTGCACAACAGAAAACAAATAACTGAAATAAGTAGACTGAACACTAAAACCAAACATAAAGAAAACATTCTATCGGAGGAACGGACCGTTACCTACGGGGTTCCGCAAGGAAGTGTTTTAGGACCTCCACTTTTTACACTTTACATAAATGACTTTCCAAAATCAATTGACCATCCTGTAACACTTTTCGCGGACGACAGTACTATATCTATACCCTGTAATAATAAAGACTTATATAAAGATGACATTAATAATACATTGATTAATAATACATAACATGATAATATAACAATTGACACGGTTAATACAACTAAAGGGAATCACCAGTTTCGGCTAAGCGTGGACAAGATGCCCGGTAAAAATTATTTTTACTAAACAATATTATTTATTCTAAATGAAATATTTTTGCACGTCACATAGTAGCCAGGTATACGAACAAAAAGTCGAAATAAAGAGTATTTAAATTGTATCCTACAGTTAAAAAGCATAGCCATTTGTTTGACGCAGTGTTACCAGCGGGGAAATAAAACATCAATTTCAGTCTGTAATCGATTAGATAATCAATAATTATGGCAAAAATAAAGTGTTGGTCTGCAAAACGAGTACCGGTCAATATTGTATGAGAAGATTATACTCATTTACATTGTTTTAAAATAAAACAATCGAAAACGTTATTAGTATTGTGACATATTTTTTTAGATTAGAATTACGGTTCTATAAATCGATTACTGTCGGATTTTTTTCCTGGCATCTCCTATTGTATCGCTTATAGAGACGATCGTCTCTCCTGATCGTCGATCCTGTTGCTTTGTATCGATATTCTGCTTCGCAATGGCTGATTTCGATCCGAGTATCGATATAAAATCGCTTTTTAATTTAAATTCATATTTTTTAATATGTTCGCCTTTAATTCCATTCAATTTCTTACAAATAGACAGACAGACAAACAAAGTGGAGTCCCGATTTTGCTCGAACTATTTTGCCAATATCAGTTGTGATTGAGAAGAGTGTTTTTGAAAATGACGGCCCGCCTTAATACCTAGTATTTTTTCTGAGATTTTCATTTTTTCTCATTTAACTTTCACACTCATCAGCCTTTATCAATTTACTACAGTGGATCGTATATATAGTTGAATCGATGTGAAAATCAATCAAATCCTGTTTTACCGACCCACTTGAGTATCGATTCATATCGAACATCTCTAACGTCAAGTGAAATAACATCTGACAACTGTAATGTAATAATGAAAAAACCATTCGCTTTGTTTTCATGCACTGTGGATGTTGTTTTGTTTTCTCGCTGCTTCGAAAGTTTGTTTTTCTTATCAGATTATATCAAAATACTACTGGCAAATAATATATTATAGAAAAGAATAAGCTTATTACAAAGATTTTACCCGGCAAGGTTCCAATTTTTCACATGCCAGTTGAAGCATATTCTTGCATCTTGCTACAACTTTATTATAATATTTACTTTCCTATAGATAAGTAATTTTTGAAATGCAAGTTATTTATTAATAAAGATCTTGTCCACGCTTAGCCAGATCACCCTAACAAAGTGAGCAATTCCCTTTCTGGGACTAATTATTGATCGACATTTAAATTGGAAGGATCACATAGATTCTCCGAGTAAGAGAATTAGTAGTAGTGCCTATGCATTATACTTGCTGTCACGAAAGGTCAATAGGGAGGCGTTATTAACAGCTTACTACGGTCTGGCTGAATCCGTTCTCAGATATGGTGTTATCTTTTGGGGTAACTCGACTAATAGAGAAGTAGCATTTAAAGCACAGAAGAGATGCCTTAGAGCAATGTTTCATTTGAAAACCACGGACAGCTGCAAACCCTATTTTATAATGCATAAAATTTTAACATTGCCATCCATATATATTTTGGAAACTATTATGTTTGTCAGGAACAATCCTAAATTATTTCCGCGCAGAGCAGATCAATTTCCCAGGAACAGGCGTGACCAAATCCAACTATGTGTACCTCCCTGTAGGACTGCACTTATGCGTAAAAGTATTTTTCATATGGCTCCAATTATTTACAATAAGTTGCCTAAAAGTTGGAAGGAGCTTAATAATGTACACTTGAAAAGAAAACTTAAGACATATTTAGTAAATAAAGCATACTATAATATTAAAGAGTTCCTAGAGGAAAGAGTATTGGCATAGTAACTTAATTGATTTGATTATTATTTTTTGTGTTTGTTTATTTACAATGCTATACTATAAATTATTTTTTCGATCTTTTTATTATTATTGTTTTATTTTTATTGTTGCAATGATTATTCTATAACAGTCTTATGAACTTATCTTTGTTTTTAATGTTCTGTTTGATTTGTAATAATAATAATAATAAACCATTTATTTTCAGGTAACAAAGACCCATAGATACATACCTTAACCTAAGTATACATAATAATATAGTAACAATTATAATTATTATATTTTATGTATTTATGTTATTTTACATTTATTACAATATTATTATTTCTCTTTAATTAGTAATTTATTGTTGTTTTATTATTTTAAGATAATGTTTTAATAATAATAATATTTTTTTGACATTTGCACGTCACATCGTGTGGCAAACATGCCTGTACCTAATAATGTTGTTACCATCTTGCATGCATGTATTTTCTTGTATGTATGACACATGTTTAAGCAAATAAATATTATCTTATCTTATCTTAAATAACGCAATGATTTCGCACGATTCTCGCTGTAGTTGCTCATAACGCGTTCAAGGTCAAAGTCGTAATTTGATCTGCTGGCAACTGTACGTTGTATAACAGACTGTCAAAATAAAATCCAATCCTACCAAGAAGCTTATTGATAAAAGTGTATACAAACTTCTAAATAACTAAGTGAAGACTATGAATAAGACTAAAACGGATACTTTACCTCCAAAGCTAATAGTAAATTCACAAAGTATAACAGAGGGCGAAAAAATCTGTGATATACTTAATGTATATTTCGCCACTATTGTTACAGAGCTGGCTAATGGGATATCATCGAGATACCATTTAAATTCAGGTAACACACTTACGGACATGAACACACAGAAACGCTTAAACAATTTAGACCTTGTGCAATCGAAGAAGTTGCTAAACTTATCGATAATTTGGATGCTGATACTAGCACAGGTGTGGACGGAATTAGCACAAAAGTATTAAAATGTATTAAGAATGTTATAATTTCACCCTTAGTTAGTTGCGTTAATAAATGTCTCGACCATGGTACATTTCCTGATAGCCTGAAGTTGGCAAAAGTTTCTCATATCTTCAAGTCGGGTACGAAAACGGACCCAAGCATTTATAGGCCAATTTCTGTGCTTCCGGTGATATCTAAAATCTTTGAGAAAATTATATACAACCGCTTGATTGAATACTTAAATAAGAAACGCTTCCTAATAGATCAACAATATGGTTTCAGATCAAAATCAAACACCCTGTCAGCAACCATTGACCTACTAACAAATATTAAAACAAATATAGATAAAACAAATATAGGCTGAGGCATTTTTATTGATTTGAAGAAGGCGTTTGATACTGTTTCTCAAGCAAAACTGTTACAAAAACTAATTAACTTGGGTATCACTGGAACAGCTTACAACTTATTCGAATCCTATTTATCAAACAGATGCCAAATTGTTAAAATTGGTAACTACAAGAGTATTCTCCAAAAAATTACATGTGGAGTTCCACAAGGATCTATTCTGGGACCACCATTATTCCTAATTTATGTAAACAACATCAATCAAATAGGGTTAACAGGATATCTAACACTTTACGCAATGATACTAGTATATTCTACTTCGGTCAATCCATACACGATATCATTAGTGAGGCGAAAAACGATTTAAATGTGATAAATGAGTAGTGTCTACATAACTTACTTACCATTAATACTTCCAAAACATCTTACACGATATTTGCTGCCAAAAACGCCCCTTTGATTATCAATAACCTAACTATCAAGCAGTCCAGTACAGAAAAGTATCTTGGACTACTATTAGATGACAAACTGTCCTGGAAACCCCATATCGAGCACGCAAGAGCCAAGCTTGTGTCACTTCTATCTACAATTCATTAGTGAAACCTAATCTGGAATAGCTGATTGAGATTTAGGGGATCAGCATCCAAGACTAACCTATCAATTACATACATAAATTCTAGTTATTCTTGTTTTGGTTAATAACCTAATTTTAATAATATAATATCATTAGTAGCTTTCTGCAATGATTTATAATATAGTATATTTAACACGTGCTTATAAGTCAACCATTTATGACGGGGATCGGAACTGTTTCTCCTAAGCACAGGTTATTCTGTAACCTATCTAGGAGAGCAGTACGGCACCCACTAGCTAGATTAAGAAACTTTGTGCTTGTGCTTTATATTATATTATCTTAGCATGTCATCTAGTCCTAGTTGAACAATAAATCTTATTATTATTATTATATTATTATACAGAGAACCCAAAACAAAATTATAAAACGATTAAATTGTTATGATTTCCTAACGCCTACTAAACAGCTACATGAAAAAACTAAACTTTTCAATCTCCGTCAAATTACAACTACAATACTAGCATATTAGTGAAAAAGTTTTTAGATAACACTACACAAACCAACATTAAACTTACAATAAATTAAAAATTTAAAAAACCCCCGACACATAAAAATAATAAAATTAGCAGTCGGGGGACCTCTTAGCATAGAAGGTGTTCCACAGAACGGTCCCCCGACTTCCATATGAATTTATCTGTTTTATTCTCGTTACCTAGATTCTTTAAGTTGGGGGTTATTAAATTATTTTATCCTTTTCCAATTACTTACATTTAATTTTATTATTTTTATGTATCGGGGTTTTTTTAAATTTTTAATTAAATTTTTTATTCCGTGCTTTTTGTAGGGACTCCTTAATTTTTGTATTATTTGGTGTTTTATCAGGTTTTTTATCCGTCAAAAAATAATTATTAATTTATAGTTGAAGAATAATTTTTAAGACTAAACAGATTTTTTTGTTTGATTATATCCTTTTTCCATCCGGTTAGACTGGAAGCCGACCCCAACATAGTTGGGAAAAGGCTAGGCAGATGATGATGATGATTATATCCTTTTTCTAGTTCTTCTTTTAGTTATTCAACTTTCGTACATGTATTTCATAGCTATTAGATATCTTAGGTATTTCAGATCTAGTTTATAAAATGGGACTGCGACACTATCTGATGTAGAAATACCTACGCTTTTTAAGTAGGATAATTCCATTCGTAAAAATGGTCAAACTCAGTGGTCGTAGCTACCAATCATCGCTCCACTTTCCTCATCATTCTAGAGCATTGACAGATAAAAAAATATTTTCAAGTTTTTAGTTTTCATTTCGTTAGTTAATATTCCTCATACCCTTTCAATATAATGTACATTATTCTACTTGTCAAGCCCTTGCATTTGATAACTATATTGAAGGAGTTGTGAAAAAAAATATAATTCGCCATTTCGTGGTGGCGGTCATCTTGGATTAGAAATTTGTCATAGTGTATAGTATTGTACTATTCAAGCCCTTTCATTTGATACCCATATTAACCTTTAACTGTGGACGTGCGGTCTCACAGGCCGCTTGCAGTTTGTAATTCTCGTGCCCCCCTCCTCCCGCGTAACCCACGCGCATGCCGGCCTCAGTAGCTTCGGTTTTAGTGGCGAAACGACCGTTGAGAGTGAAGGTTACGTCGCCGGCTGAATATTGCGTGAGTAATTTCACTTTATATTTTGAGTGCGGTCTGTGAGACCGCGCGTCCACGTTTGTGTTATAAATTGACGCTGACGGGGATTTTGTTTGTTTTAGATTTTGTAAACTAAAATGTCAAAAAACGATCAACCAACGACTGCAGGCAAACGAACATCGAGTTTGTCGACGACAAAACGAAAGACGACCCACACTTGTAGGCTGTAAGCAGCCAATATGCCTACAATGCTCTAAGCCGCTATGCAAAGACTGCCAATAAATTGACCAAGTTGGGCTCTTGTCGAAATTTTTATGTTTAGTTTTGAGAAGAGTGTGTTAAGTTTTTTATGTTCTTTGTTCTTTATATTTTATTGCAAAAGAAGTAAACTAACCAAAAAAGTCATTTTCTTGTGATGATAGACCTACTAAGTGATCTCAAGCTAAAAAGTCTGAAAAGTGCCTTTGATTGTTATATCGTTAGATTTAATTTAAAATAAATACATTTTTCATTAAAATTACATCTTTTATTTACATAAAGTAACTCTTCTAAGGGATAAAAACAAAAAATTATACAATACTTACTCATCAAGATAGAAACCAGCCTCTAAAGATAGCGGTCTGTGAGGCCGCGCGTCCATAGTAGTGTAACAAAAAGGGAACGTCCATAGTTAAAGGTTAAGGGGGTGGTGAAAAAATATGTAATCCACCATTTTATGGCGGCGGTCATCTTGGACCGATTTTCATCAAGCATAGCTAAGAACACTCCCGACTAATTCACCCTTCAAACAAAAAAAATAATTAAATCGGTTCATCCGTTCGGGAGCTACGATGCCACAGACAGACACACACACACACACACAGACACGTCAAACTTATAACACCCCGTCGTTTTTGCGTCGGGGGTTAAAAAAGACATACACACATAACCTAAGAAATAGAAACGAATTAGTTCTGCGTTTTCCTAGAACAGTAAAATATGGAAAAAATAACTTTTTATATGAAGGGGTCCAATTATTATAATAAATTGCCAAATGAAATTAAAGAGTGCAAAAGTATTATAGTATAGGTAGTTAGTTATAGTATATATTTACAAAAGAAAACTAAAGGATTATATCATGCAAAAGGTAATTTTTACATAAATACCCTGACAACACAGCATAAAATACTTAAGTAATTTAAAAAAAAAATGAAAAATTATAACATCAACATTAAAAATGATTATCGGTCTCCGAGACTATACTTGACGCACACAAGCTAAAAAACGCGTGCACTCATTAACACATTCACACAGTAGTTCGCTTCTTAATCGTTGTTTGTGTTCCACAGAAAGTGAATACTTAAACAGTATATGAGGGTACCTTGGTGTCAAATTGGCCAGCTGTACCACAAAATACAGATACTGTCTGTATTTTGTGGCTGTACTAACTTGTTTTAATATGTACGAGTAACTACTTTTGCTTTGTTTGTTGTTTGTCTCTTACGTTGTTGTTCATAGTTACTTTTTTATTATGACTTATTCTACAATCTGCATGCTTCGTCATTAGACGACGATTATTTATGTTAAAAGTTAAATCTCATATAAGTGAACTGTATCATGTTCTTATGAGAAATAAAAGATTCTTTAAACCTAAGACTACCTGTGGTCGGACACTCTTTTACTAAATACATACATAATATTATGACAAAGATAACACATGTCACTGTCTCGTTCTTATGTGTGTATTTAGAAAGAGAGCATCCGACCACAGTCGTCTTCACTTAGGTAGGGTAAATACGCCAAATGTCGGCCCCCTAACGAATTTTCTAACTTTGGATCGCTCTGGCTCCATCACTTGTAACGAAAGGATATTGTGATGCTGTTTTAGACAGGTTGACAAATCTATTTTATGTTTCTAGGCATAGAATTGACTTTTCTACTAAAAGAAAAAAAAAAGGTTTAAATGCATCGAGAACGAAAAAACCCTAAAGTCGGCCGTTTACGGCCCATGGTCGGTCGCGTTTTTGCCAAATGTCGGCCGGGTATAGGATGTTTGAAAATAAGATAATGAAAAATATTAGTAAGTATACATTTGTATTTGTTTAATTGTAAATAAAATTTCTGATTTGCACTTTAACTTTGTTACCATAATTATATAATAATAAAGTCAAATATCACAATAAAATTAAATAAAAATTAAGAATTTATATTAAATAAATCAAAAGGATTAAAATAATACTTAAATCAAAAGTGGTTGTTTGTAACAATATCTTGTCTTCGTAACTATATTTAGGATAAAATTAAATATTTGTGAAACAGATCGGTTAACAGTAAAAAAGGGTTACAAATTATTATGCTTTGGTAAACGCAAATGTGTTTATTCATATGCATTGATAATTAAAATCTAACAATAACTCAGCTTCATAAAATAAAAAAGTCATAATAAACTTAGTCATATAAAAAAAATAGTAGTTGGGTTGGGTTTTGGAAGTTGCTATCTATTAAATAGATAGCAACTTCCAAAGATTAATTTATATTTGTATCCCAAACCATATTTATATAGCTATCATAAATATGTTCTCAATATTGTAATATTTTATGATTAATTTAATTCAATGTTATACCCAGGGGCGTGCCTTTCACTAAAGCCGAAAAGCCCGGCTTTCAATCAAACGTGAGCCTAACAATAAAAAATAAAAACTACACAAGTAAACTTGTAAACGTGTCGCAAGAATTGATCAGAATAATTAAAAAGTAAACTCCGCGCATCCCGGCCGTCGCGTCGGCAGCCGCTATAATATGTACGATGCATGGTTGCCAGATTTACATTCTCAAAGAATAATATATCAATTCCGCGCAATTTTCATCACGCGTTGCCAAACATCTCCGATGCCGCTTCGCGAAAACGCAAAACCAAAAATCGTCCCGTCTCGCTCGCACCTGCTGGCTTTCAAATTTGGCTTCTAATTTCGGACGATTTGTATAGAAATTGTTCACGTTGTTGATAACATTACTATGTACTCATTTCGCAAATTGTACTGATTTATAAGCCTGGCTTCTGATTTTTTATGAATGGAACGTGTAACGAAGCGTGTGTGTGTGTGTGTGTGTAAATAGTAAGCAGTATAATGATGATGCAATTTCAAATAGTTTGAATTTGTTTTGAGCGGTTACTGGTGCATTTTTTTACTTTGATTTTTTTTTTCATATACTCTAAGTTATGTGTTGTGATTAGTTTTTGCGGTGATTACCTTTGTTTTAAAGTGAATAAAAAGTTTCTTATCATTAAAATGAATTCGGAAACGTATGCAATTGTTCCTTGTGATGGATTAAAGTGTGTGCAATCGTTACTCGGAAAGGTAAATACCTACTTTGAGTTTTACAGACAAATATAAAATCTAAATCACGTAATAGGTAGGCATTTTAGTCGATCAGCAGATCGCTCATTGGATTGCAGTCTGCTCTCATATCAATAAATTATTCTGTTGTTGTTGCAAATTTTTCTCAAAAGAAAATACC
This sequence comes from Mesoligia furuncula, assembly GCA_916614155.1. Taxonomy (NCBI): domain Eukaryota; kingdom Metazoa; phylum Arthropoda; class Insecta; order Lepidoptera; family Noctuidae; genus Mesoligia; species Mesoligia furuncula. The sequence continues at coordinate 15,984,255 of OU744819.1, forward strand.
GCTAGGAATTCATCAGGTTACGATGATTTGAATAACTTCGCTGGTGTCAGTAAAATACATCAGAATTCTCAAAAGCACATGAATGCTGTCATTTCATTCTGTAGTTTTGGTAAAACACGAATCGAAACTTCTATAACTCGTCAATTAAGTGAAGACATTTCCAAATACAATACGCGCGTCGATCACAATCGCGCTGTTTTTCAAAAGTTGATGTTGTGTGTCATTTAGCACAACAGGAACTTCCTTTCCGAGGTCACGGTGTCATCTTTTTGTTGTAAAGAAGCGAAGAATGAAGAGCTATGGCTGTTCACATTGTGAGTAATTCCAATTATAAATATTATCAACATCGTAAACAATTGTGTAGTTAGAAATCAATCAATTATTTGTGCGCCATCTAGTGGCCTCTCGGCCAGATTGTAATATTTTGCAAAAGCGACTGTTGGGTTGGATCCGAGTGAAATATGAACTTACTCGAAGCTCTGTTATGCCAATAATGTTAATAGATGGCTCTTATACGTCTTATCATATTTTACGCGAAACTGATAACTCGAAAATGAAAAGTTACGATCTTTTAAAGGATTAATAAACTCTTAGTATTTAATTTATGAAAGAAAAAAATAGTGCTATTAAAAAACATTCATTTTAATAGATGTTAGCAAAAACCTACAATATGAAATACAAATATTAGTAAGAACTAAAGCAACTCAGTCGGTAGGCACAACTTTGACAGACGATGCGGTAGGTTTTTTTTTAAGTATGTTGGCTTGCCCTAAGTTTGACCCCTAGGCACGCCACTGGTTATACCTAATTAATACCAACTCCTACATCAAAACTTAACCTCTTTATAATATTAATAAATTATAATAATACATACCTACTCAATTATGGGAAAATAAGTTTGATAAATATACTTATTAAAAATGACTACCCGCACAATGAGTGAAAAAATACAAAAGTTATAATCAGCCTGTATAGTGGCGCTCAAATTCGAGGCTGGCCGAAATTACGAACTTTAATATTTCTATAGTCGGCCCCTGTTTTGTGAACCTTTTTTCTCAAGATTTTAATATCACCCCGGCCGGTATTTGGCGATTAAACGTAAAATAGAAAAATTCTCCTATTATGCCAAAAGAATTGGTAGAATTGCAGTTTATAAAACAGACTGCATTTATTTTAAGTCGGCCCCGGTCGAGAATCCGGTTTTAAGCCGTAACTGGTATTCTAATGGCGGCCCCCTATTTTTCCCTTAAACCAATACGCAAAACGTTAAAAAAACTATCTCAAAATATAATAAAACTAACTTTTTATTGATAACAAAGTTTAAAATAAAAAAAAAGATTGTCTTACCGTTGTAATATCAATCCCCGAAGCGCGGGTATTCATAGCAAATAAACTATTTTAACTAGGAACTTGAGGTTTCACCGTCGGCATTGCTGCTGACGCTCAGTGTGCGAAGAGCGAGAGACTTAATCGGATAGTAACGGTTTGTACGTATAGAGTATGAACTAAGGATGCAATTCAAGTGGCAGAACTCAGAGAAATCGCGACGCCTCCGTCAGTGGGCGTGGCGAGCGGTTCCGGGGCTTCGCCCCCCGGCCGCGGAGGTCTTGCGGTGGCCTGCTAATACAGGCCCCTCACTCAATCGGCTACATTGGCCTGCGGCAATTGTTAGGCACGCGTAAGTTACGCGCGCCTATGTGAGTGATTGCATGTTGTTTTTCTGTAGGCGCGTCGCGACGCTGTCTCACAGCGCCGCTTTCTTCACAACACCTTGGCGGTCTGTCCCCGCCAGGTGAGACCCCCAGTTACCTGGGGGAGGCCCGGCGGGGGACGACCAGCGACGGAGGTACCGACTCGACGCTCCTACAGAATTAGGTGAATTGTTCCCGCCCGTCCCGCTTCCCGAGCTAGCCGGGCACGGTCCGGGCTAAGGAGCAGTCATGTGTGTGTGAGCGGTATTGTGTTGTGTGACACCGCTCAGTATCAACGCGTACCGCGGCCCGCGCTGCGCGTACGCGCGTGAGTTTAGGCGTCTGTGTATTGGTGGGTGTCTGAGTTCGCCGCGTGACGTGCCTATATTAACCTAGCACACGCCACGCAACGAATGTATGTAGTATGTGAAGTCTAATTGAATCGGGTGAGCCGCGTGTAACCTGGGTGCGGTTCACTCGAGGTGTCAATCCGGTGCAATGGGGTTGTCGTCCGCTACCAGGTCGCGGGGCAGGGGTCTCGCGTCGGTGGGGCGCGCGTGCCAGGGCGCAATGTCCGCGATGCGTCGGCACGCGCGAACATTCCCTTCGCGAGGCGCCGCACAAACTCGTCCAGGCTCTTAATCCCGTTTCAGGACATCGTTCCAGACTCGCGCCAGACTCTGCTGCGCGCGGAGCAGCTTTCGACTCGACTCGCACGTGAGGGCGAACCATGCCGGGGCGGCGTACGTCAATATTGGGCTCACGTACAACTTGTACACGCCCAATTTGACGCGCGCCGGTATTCGGGACGAGAGCACCGGTTTAAGGAGGTTGCGGGCGACCCTACCTTTTGCGGTGACCGAGAGGACGTGTGGCCCCATCGTGAGCCGACGATCGATGGTTACCCCCAGGTACTTGATCCGGGGCGACCACGCGATGTCGGCTCCCTGCAGCTTCAAGGGTGGTGGGAGGGGCGCACAGCCGGTGACCATGGCCTCTGTCTTACCCACGTTAACCGACAGCCGCCATCTGGACAGCCATTCCGGCAGCAGGTCGAGCGCGCGCTGCATCTTGACGGCCGCGTACTTCGCATTGAGCGATGTGGTAATGTACGCGGCATCGTCGGCATACAGCGCGAGCATGGCGTCCGAAGTAGTGGGGATGTCGTCGGTGTAACGTGAGTAACACGCCGGGGACACGCAGCTGCCCTGCGGCACACCCGCGAACACCGGGCGGGCGCTAGAGAGCGCCCCGTTGACCACCACCCTAAATGTCCTGTTGGTGAGAAAAGTAGAGACCACCATAACGACGCGACGGGGCGCGCCTGAAGTGGCCAACTTGAATATCAGGCCGTCGTGCCATACGCGGTCGAAGGCCATCTCTATGTCGACGAATACTGCCACCGAGTACTCCTTCTTATTGAGCGCGGCTGTGAGGTGGTGCAGTACCCTCGACAGCTCTGCTGGAGCGTCGTACTGTGCTCCGCCCGAAACCCAAACTGCTCCGAGCGTGGCGCGATGTGTGGCTGGAGATGTCGCAGCAGGAGTGCTTCGAACACCTTGGAGACTGTCGGCAGCAGAGTGATCGGCCGATAGCTCTCCGGCTTCAGGGTGTCTTTTCCCGCCTTGGGCAGCATAATGACGCACCCCTCCTTCCACGAGGCGGGAAAGGCCCCCGTGCGCAGTATCCCCGTAAACAGGCGCGCCAGCGCCGCTACCATACGGTACGGCAGGTGGCGCAGCACTGCGTTGGTGATACCGTCAGCACCGGGGGCCTTCCTGGGCTGCGTTCTTAGGATGGCGCGTCTGACCGCGCCCGGCGAGAAAAAGACTGGGTCTTCATCGGCAGCTATCGGCGTTGCGAAGTAGTCTCCCAGGTGTTGCTCGACTGCTGCGACATGGTCGGTGTCGCTAGTCTGGTTTGGGCGGAATTGACGCTCCAGGTGGTCGGCGAAGACCTCCGCCCGGTCCTCTGCTACATCGTACCTTAACGCCCCGTCGCGGTTGAGCAGGGGCCGCACCGGAGCTGGGGTGTTCGTTAGCTGGCCGCAGAGCTTGTATAATGACGGCCAGCTGTCCGCCGTGGCGTCTAACCTGTCCTCTCAGCCCGCGGTGGTAAGCGCCTGTAACTCGGCCTTAACCTTCTCCGCGAGACGGTTGAGCTCTCTTTTTTGTGCCGGGCATCTTGATTGCTACCACTGTTTGCGAATGAGCCTCTTCGCGACGATCATTGCGCTTATGTGCGCCGGCAGGGGCGGCAGTAGCCCTCTCCCATGCGGCTGCGTGCTTGTCGCCGCTTCTAAGGCGCTCTGTATGCAAGCAGTGACGTCATCCGCGGTCTTGTCGACGTCCGCGGAGGTAGCGATAGGCCGAGTCGGCGTGGTGGTCTCTACTTTTTCCACGAACTTTGTCCAGTCCGTGACTCGACGTGGCGCTATGAGCTTCAGTCGGGTCGGCGTTCCGTACGACGATGAGTACAGGTTGGTGGTCCGACTGTAACTCGTCGTCTATCACTTGTTGAGTGATCTGGCTGCTTAGACCCAGGTGGACTACGATGTCCAGCACGTCCAGCATATACCACGCAGTGTCCAGATAGTGCGTCGGCGTCTCTGGGCCGGACACCGTATAGCCGAGGGCTTTCGAGTCCGCGAAGAGCCGTCTCCCCTCGGTATTCGTAGAGTAGAAGTTAAACGCCGGGTGCTTGCAGTTCAAGTCGCTGGCGAGGATGGTGGCGCGTGTGGTGTCTACAAGCAGGGCCCGCAGCTCGTTAAGGTCCAAGTGAGCCGCGGGTGGCTTGTAGCAGGCGTAGATGTTGATGTCCTCGCCGGCTACGTGTAGCTGCACACCCAGGGCGTAGAAACTCCTGAGCGACGGCAAGGGGAGTTCCTGATGGACGACTCTTCGCCTCACTTCACACCTCACAACGTCGGAGAAATCGCGACGCCCCCGTAAGGGGGCGTGGCGGGCGGTACCGGGGCTATGCCCCCCGGCCGCGGAGGCAACACGTTGGCCTGTTAAAACAGGCCCCTCATTAGGGTGGCAACACGGCCAGCAGATTGTTGAGCGCGCGTGGGTAATGCGCGCCCATGTGTGTGGTTGCATGTTGTGTCTCTGTAAGCGCGCCGCGACGCTGTTATGCAGCGCCGCTTTCTTCACGACACCTTGGCGGTCAGTCCCCGCCAGGTGAGACCCCCAGTTACCTGGGGGAGGCCCGGCGGAGGACGACCAGCGACAAAGGTCTCGTCGCTCCTACAGAGTATAGGTGAATTGCTCCCGCCCGCCCCGCTTCCAGAGCTAGCCGGTCACGGTCCGGGCTAAGGAGCAGTCGTGTGTGTGTGGGCGGTATTGTATTGTGTAACACCGCCCAGTGTCTACGCGTATCGCGTCCCGCGTTCGCGTACGCGTGTGAGTATTAGCGTCTGTTTAGTCGTGAGTGTCTGAGTTCGCCGCGCGACGCGCCTATATTAACCTAGCACGCGCCGCGCGACGAGCGTATGTACTTTGTAGAGTTCAGTTGAGTCGGGTGAGCCGCGTGTAACCTGGGTGCGGCTCACTCGAGGCGTCAGTCCGGTGCGATGGGGTCGTCGTCCGCTACCAGGTCGCGGGGCAAGGGTCTCGCGTCAGGGGGGCGCGCGTGCCAGGGCGCAATGTCCTGGACATGGGGCCAGGCCGATGCGTCGGCACGCGCGAACATTCCCGTCGCGAGGCGCCGCACAAACTCATCCAGGCTCTCAATCCCGAGATCCCTCCGGATGACATCGTTCCTCACGAAACGAGGCGCGCCTACTATGGTCCGCAGCGCAAGACTTTCCTGCGCGCGGAGTAGCTTTCGGCTCGGCTCGCTCGTGAGGGCGAACCATGCCGGAGCGGCGTACGTCATGATTGGGCGTACGTACAGCTTGTACACACCCAATTTGACGCGCGCCGGGATGCGGGACGAGAGCACTGGTTTGAGCAGGGTGCGGGCGACCCTACCCCGTGCGGCGACCGAGCGGACGTGTGGCCCCATCGTGAGCCGACGATCGATGGTGACCCCTAGGTACTTGACCCGGGGCGACCACGCGATGTCGGCTCCTTGCAGCGTCAAGGGTGGTGGGAGGGGCGCGGACCCGGTGATCAGCGCCTGCGTCTTACCCACGTTCACCGACAGCCGCCATTTCGACAGCCACTCGGGAAGCAAGTCGAGCGCGCGCTGCATCTTGACCGCCGCGTACTTCGCATTAAGCGATGAAGTAATGTACGCGGCGTCGTCTGCGTACAGCGCGAGCATTGCGTCCGGAGTGGTGGGGATGTCGTCGGTGTAACGCGAGTAACACGCTGGCGAGACGCAGCTGCCCTGCGGTACACCCGCGAGCACCGGGCGGGCGCTAGATAGCGCCCCATCGACCACCACCCTGAAAGACCTGTTGGAGAGAAAAGTAGAGATCACCTTTACAACGCGACGGGGCGCGCCGGATGTGGCCATCTTGTAGATGAGGCCCTCATGCCACACACGGTCGAAGGCCTTCTCCATGTCAAGGAGTACTGCCACCGAGTATTCCTTTTTATTTAGCGCGGCTGCGAGGTGGTGCAGTACCCTCGACAGCTGGAGCGTCGTGCTATGCTCCGCCCGAAACCCAAACTGCTCCGGGCGCGGCGTGATGTGGGGTTGGACACCTCACAAGTGGCAGAATTGCCACTTAATTACCTTTTAAATGAACGCAAGTTAAAAATGTCCAGAAGGCCGAAGTTTGGGGGGGGGGGGGGGGGCGACGTACAAAATGACCTCGCTGGTAACTGATAAGGCACAAACAAGCAGCAACCCGTGTGCGCACTCTCTCCCCTCACACTGAAATTGTTACCTGTTAGTTACATTGTTATTTGTAAAAATGTTTGGTAAATTCGGCTACGATTTTCATATATTAGCTTGCCTTGACATTGTATTTAATAATTCCTGACATATTTAGTATACCGTTAAATGGCATTCAATAACTCTTGACATTCTAATTAGTATGCTTTGACACTATATGCAATAATCCCTTCAAATTGTATTTAATATCAGATAATGTTTTCCTATGTTTGTCAATTGATTATGACTTCATTTAAATTTTTGAAAATATTTGTACGCTGGAAACAGCAGAATATTTTGGACCTAAAATTGTAGTAACACCTTGTAACAACAATATTCTAACAAATAAACGTATTATTATTATTATTATTATTATTATTAATTTTATAATTATATGAGCGCCATGTAGATGTATAGCTATCAACATAATCATCTTCTGTCATTGCTTAATTTTTAATACTCATACCTATAGGAGTTTAGTAATTTTAGTCCGGGTACGTTGAGGTTTATTTATAAACGTTGCAAATGTAGGTATTGTTAAACAGTCGCTAATCTTTACTTCACTTCAGGGACCGACTTCTTGAGGGATGATGATTTTTTTTTTATATTTCATATTATAAAAATATTTGTTACATAATAATAAGTATACCTAGTGCAAACAATACTATAAAAATAAATAAAAAATAATAAATGATTTATTCAGTATTAAACACTATACTATAAAAAGTCAAAGCATAAAAAATTGCCAAACTATAAAATAACTTCTTGACAAAGACGGCACTACCATAGAAGTGACGTCATGACTATTTTTGTTTTTAAGCTTTGTTATCAATAAAAAAACCGGGCAAGAGCGAGTCGGACTCGCTCACCGAGGGTTCCGTAACATCCAGGTTCATGCATAAGTTTTATGTTTATGAAATTAAATGTTTTTTTAGTTTTTTAGTTGGTTGAATAAAAGGTAAATTGCGGCTTACGATTTATGACGTATTAAAAAAAAACTACTTACTAGATCTCGTTCAAACCAATTTTCGGTGGAAGTTTACATAGTATTGTACATCATATATTTTTTTTAGTTTTATCATTCTCTTATTTTAGAAGTTACGGGGGGGGGGACACACATTTTATCACTTTGGAAGTGTCTCTCGCGCAAACTATTCAGTTTAGAAAAAAATTATATAAGAAACCTCAATATCATTTTTGAAGACCTATCCATAGATACCTCACACGTATGGGTTTGACGAAAAAAAAATTTTTTAGTTTCAGTTCTAAGTATGGGGAACCCCAAAATGTATTGTTTTTTTTCTATTTTTGTGTGAAAATCTTAATGCGGTTCACAGAATACATCTACTTACCAAGTTTCAACAGTATAGTCCTTATACTTTCGGAGAAAAGTGGCTGTGACATACGGACGGACAGACAGACAGACGGACAGACAGACAGACAGACAGACAGACAGACAGACAGACAGACATGACGAATCTATAAGGGTTCCGTTTTTTGCCATTTGGCAACGGAACCCTAAAAAGTTAGTTTTATTATATTTTGAGACAGTTTTCTAACGTTCTGCGTATGGGCCGCCATTAGAATACCAGTTTTGGATTAAAACCGGATTCTCGGCCGGGGCCGACTTAAAATAAATGCAGTCTGTTTTATAAACTGCAATTCTACCAATTCTTTTGACATAATAGGAGAATTTACAAAGCTTCTAAGTAAATAAATCTATTTTACCTTTAATTGCCAAATACCGGCCGGGGTGATATTAGTTGAATCTCGAGAAATAAGGCACATAAAACAGGAGCCGACTTTATATATATTAAAGTTCATAATGTCGGCCAGCCTCGAATTCGAGCGCCATTATACAGGCTGATTACTTTTGTATTTTTTCACTGATTGTGCGGGTAGTCATTTTTAATAAGTATATTTATCAAACTTATTTTCTCAAAATTGAGTAGCTATGTATTATTATAATTTATTAATATTATAAAGAGGTTAAGTTTTGATGTAGGAGTTGATATTAATTATAAAATTGAATTAGGTACTGTAGAGAATGTTGTCACCGTTCCGGCACAAAGAAGTCTTGTTGTGATATTGTCTTGTTTGATAAATGATTTATTTTCTGTAAGTAGGTTTGTACAAACACTTTTACACGTCAATCATTTTTTTTTTAAACTAGGCGAAGTTGGCGTTTCCTATCTGACTATTCTGAGAAGAAAGGCCGAAACAAACTCAGAAGTCACAGTCTCTTTTAAAGTCCAGATAAAATCTTGGTCAGATCGTGTGAAGACCATGTACTTAGATTGGTGTCTGAAATGGTCTTTTGAGGAAAAAACCACACAGATTGAGCGGACCTGTCCAATCAGTGCACGCATTTGTCAAAAATCGTGCAGCTCAACTGAGAACTTGAGGAGCTCAACGATTCGACGAACAATACCAAAGAAAGGACATTTGGGTAGGCCGCGTAAATTACTCAAACTGCCAGATCATGATTGAAAATTGGACCATGTAGATTAGTGTCTGGAATGGTCTTTTGAGGAAAGAACCACACAGATTGAGTGGACCTGTCCAGTCAGTGCAAGCATTCGTCAGTAACCGTGCTGCTTAAAATCAAAAATCAAAATCAAAATGTTTTATTTCACATAAAGAGATTTGGCCACGAGAGGGCGACACCGGCGGTCAATCTTAAGTGCAGCTCCGTGTTTATTAAAATCTAAAAATAGTAAAACTGTATCTTGCTTGTTTGTGATTACTGGAAAATGAAGTGATTGTCGTTAAATAGCGTTTCAAAAACTATCCGTGCTGTGTTGGAACCCAAAAGTGCTGTTTTTCTGTGAATTTTGTGACGGACATAACTCCATAGAATTTGATGATAACTAGATTGCTTCGCCGCCCGAACAATAACTTATGAACTAATAATAGCTAATAAACATTAGTTTATAGTGTTTTCAAGCATCTATGTTCGGTTCTATTTAGGCGCAGAATCATTCAAAACGAAGTCTACCGACCATCAAATGTGCAAGTCATTGATATAATATCATCATTCTTCGATAAGCGCCATCTGTTTTTAACCGGTCAAACTACTGTAATCTGGCTAATCGATCCTTCACCCACGACAACTGTCTACAATTACTATCGTGGTACGCATACAAGTGTCTATAGATCACACTAGATGGCGCTGGCTGTACCGTAAGCTTCGACACCACGACAACTGTCTACAATTACTATCGCAGTACGCATACAAGTGTCAATAGATCACACTAGATGGCGCTGGCTGTATTGTTTTGAGTAAACTTCGTTTATTCACTTTGTTTATTTGCATCCACTCGTGCTTGAAATTACTTAGCTTCAAATCCTTCTGGTCACCATATGCAATAATGCCTCGCATTCAACGCTCACCCCCTTCTAACCCTAATACAGAAATTCAAAGAGTGCGATCTAGTCCTGAAATATCCGCTACTCAAATGGACACCGATGCAGACTTTACAAACATCACGGCGAGAAATAAACCGAGAAAGAGACTATGCCCTGACTTTTCTCCGGATAAGTCATCAAATAGCGAATCTTTTGAGAACAGAATTATGAACATGCTCACGAACTGGAAAAAGGAGCAGGACACTTTGTTAAAAACCTTAGCTTCCGATCTAGTAGAAGTTAAACAACAGAATAAAGAGATACAAAAGAGTAACAGTGAAATAGAAAAATCAATTGAATACATTAATAAGGACTACGAAAATATGAAGAAAACGATAGAAACCATGGAACAAGAGAGAATGGATCAACGCGCCTATATACTTGAACTTGAAAAGAAGGTGAATGACCTGCAATTTAACTTCCGATCTGCCGCTATTGAAATAAGGAACGTCCCCGGCAATGATGCAGAAACCTCTAGCGATCTCACGGCTATATTAATAAATACCTGCAACACTATTCAGGCACCTGTCAAGGCTTCTGACCTTCGAGACATTTATCGTCTTCCTGGGAAAAAAGAGATGAATAGACCTATCATTGCTGAATTTGTCACAGTTCCACTCAAAGATAAAATACACAAGCTTCCCGCGAGTTCAATAAGGATCGTGTCAAGACAGACAAGCTGAACTCTGCACACATCGGAATTAGCGGTGATATAAAACCGATATATGTTGCCGAACATTTGCCAAATAATTTGAGAAAACTCTTCTATGAAGCACGCAAATTTGCAAGTACAAACGATTATAAATTTTGCTGGTTTCAAAATGGCAAGATTTTTCTCCGTAAAAAAGAAGGAGACAAATCTAAAATCATTCAATCGATGTCTTGTCTTTCTAAAATACTTAATTAGATGTAACCTAGTGTGTATTACGTTATATTATTATATGATCTGCAAGTCTTTTTCTGTATGTTATAATATTGTTACTTGCATGTTCTTAAATTTTCTTTATTTAGAGGGACATCATGTTTATTATTTTTACTCTTATTATACACACATAACAAAAAAACACCATACTTATGGCCAATCCTCAACCAACACTACAAAACCTACACAGCCTTTAAACTATCAAAGATTCATGCAAGCTACACTAACACCTATAAATAAAGTTTTTATTGCTAAATATCCTATGTCATCTTATACTAATCTGGACCAATACTTATATACAGTCATATCGTTTACATGCTTCGGAAACATGATTTTTCATATTACCTCCCATGTCAGGCAAAGCAACTTACTCAGGAACTACTATTGCGCACTCCTTCTTAACTCTACTCAATGCTCAACATAAACCATATATCGGAAGAACTTGACACTTTCGGTAATAACCAGGCCCACAATAACTGTAAGCCCGAACTAGCTGTTGATATACTGGATAAACGAGGTAACTCACTAAAAATACTGCACCTTAACATCCGAAGCGTTAATCATAACTTTGAGAGCTTTAGGGTGTTCATATTTAAACTAAACCTACAATGCGACATTATAGTTCTTTCCGAATGTTGGCTCAAAAAAGATCCAATTATTCCTTCACTTGAAGGTTACTTATGCTACTATTCCAAGAGAATACAACATCAAAACGATGGTGTGATTTTATTCATAAAAAAAGAACTTCAACATGACGTCACTGAGCCTATTATTCCTGGTTCTAACACATTAATGTGTAATTTTAAATGTTTTAATCTGTTCGTTATAGGATTATATCGTTCACCATCAATACACAATATTGACGAATTCCTTAATAGCCTCGACAATGTCCTTAACTCTGTTACAAACTTTAAGAACTTAGTGATCATAGGGGACCTGAATATTAACATCACACCAATGGATTCTACCTCTCAGAGTAATGAATATCTTAATCTGCTTGCCTCACATGGACTTCTTCCAGCACATCAATTACCCACACGCGGAGGGAGCTGTATCGACCATGTCATGGTTAGATCTGATTTCAAATCATCCACACTTGTCTTTGACACCGCAGTTACAGACCACCGCCCAGTTTTACTATGTCTTGGAAGCTCGGCGGTATCTTCCGCCTCCAAAGTGAAGCGCACGGTAATAAATTACTCGGCTGTTATTGCAGAAATAAACGAGACTGATTTTAGCGCTGTTACTGGGTTACTGGAGGCGGATGAGACCGCAGGACTCCTGGTCTCTACCTTAAAGACGATTGTTGACAAACATACAAAAGTTATTATTAGCTCGCCAAAACACACGATCCTAAAGCCATGGATCACTCCAGGCCTCTTACGATGCATCAGAAACAGGGATCAAATGAATCTTAAAGTTAATAAAGAACCAAATAATTATATCCTAAAAATAACATTCACTAGATATCGCAACTTCTGCAACAAATTACTAAAGAACCTGAAAATAGCATATGAAAAATCTGAATTTGAGAGTGCCAAAAACAACCCTAAAGCCACCTGGAACATTATTAAACAAATAACAAATACAAATCGTCCATTGTCCACACCCACTGAACTACTTAGCGTATCTCCTGACAATATCACGGCCGTAAATCGTGTTAATGATTTCTTTTCAAATATTGGCAAAAGTTTGGCAGAAAAACTGATAGTAAGTGCGCCACCTACTGCGGTACAGACAGAAACTACACACTCACCCCACTCATTTGCTCTATGGCCTACTGATGAAGCCGAGGTTCAAAGCATAATTCTTGGTCTGCGTGCAGACTGCGCGGTTGGCTGGGATGGCATATCTTCAAAAATACTCAAATCCTGCTGCCCAGTGTTAGTTCCAATCATCACTCATGTTTGTAATTGCTCAATTTCGTCAGGTCGTTTTCCTAAAGTGTTTAAAAAAGCACTGGTGCATCCAATTTATAAGGCTGGGGACAGACGTGATGTCAATAATTACAGGCCCATCTCGGTACTGCCTTCCATCTCTAAAATTTTAGAAAAAATATTGAATAATCGCCTTACTAAATATCTTGAATCCAACAAGATTCTCGCTCCGAATCAGTATGGTTTTAGGGCTGGAAGGTCGGCCGAGGGTGCGGTTGGATGCCTTGTGGATAATACTGTCAGCCTCCTTGACTCAGGGAAAAAATGTCTAGGTATTTTCCTAGACCTTTCCAAGGCCTTCGACACCGTGTCTGTTCCCCACCTATTGCGGAAATTGGAGAATCTAGGAATTTGTGGTCACGCCCTCAAAATGTTTCATGACTACCTCTCTGATCGAACCCAGTGCGTTAAAATTGATAATGTAATCAGTGACAGCAATCCCATTGTGTACGGCGTGCCTCAGGGCTCTGTGATTGGGCCGACTCTGTTTCTAATATACATTGATGCGCTCTGCAGGCTCTCCCTTCCCAATTGCTCAGTTTTTGCCTACGCTGATGACACTGCATTGCTGGTTCATGGGGACAGCTGGACACACGCATTTGAATGCGCTGAACAGGGTCTTAGGACCGTCATGAACTGGCTAACTAGCAACCTTCTCACCTTGAATCCTAACAAGACCATGTACATGACATTTTCTATAAAGGCCTCCTCCCAACCAGACCAGGATTCTTTTAATCTTAAAGCCCACAACTGTCCGGTAACCGCCCCGCGCCTTCCTTGCTCATGTCCTCACATAATTCGGACGGATAATATTAAATATCTTGGGGTACAAATCGACAATCAACTGACCTGGAAACTCCACCTTAGGACATTGACTTTACGAGTACGTAGACTTGTCTCTATAATGAAAAGACTCAGACATTCTGCTGTCATTGAGACACTACAAAATGTTTACTGTGCACTTGGTCACTCAATCCTAAACGATTGCATAACTGCCTGGGGTGGAGCGGCCAAAACTCATCTTTTGCAGCTGGAACGAGCACAAAGAGCCGTCTTAAAGGTTATGACCTTCAAGCCCTATAGATATCCTACTACACAACTCTACGATAATTGTCAAATACTTACAGTGCGCCAACTTTTCATCCAACAAATAGTGCTACGAAAACACTCTACTCTCCCATTTGTTGCAAACTACACACTAAACCGTAGGAAATATCAAATCTGTTCCACCCAATACTCCAGAACAGCTCTTGCTCAACGTCACTACAATATTATAAGCAACCACCTGTACAATATCGTAAACAAAAACTGCAACATTTATCCAATGACTAGGTACGAATGTAAGAAAAGTGTTCAAGGATGGCTGCAAAAACTTAATTACGAAGACACCGAACAACTGCTTAAGATACCTACTTAGTCACTCACTGTAAGTCATACACATTTCTCATTCAAGTCTAATTATTTTAAATTTACGATATTACACATACATACACTACACATACATAAGTTACACATACATACATTACACATTCCGAAACATTCACTCACCCTCACACACTTACATACTTTGTCCACTCTATTTTCTGTATAATTTTTTACTGTTCTATATTTTTACTTCATTTCTGTGACAATGAAACTGCACTAATGTCCCTTCTGTCTCTCGTGGCAACCTGTGTACCTTTGTGTAATAACTTTTGTTAGAACACTGGTACTCATAACACAAGTTAGATCTTACTTTGAGTACCAGAGTTCAAAATACGCTAGTTGTTTTTTAAATTTTCTGGTAACACAGTTCTTAGCGTATCATAGTTACTAGTGTTATTGTTCACTTTTTTTGCGAAAATAAAGAATTATTATTATTATTATTATTATGGGCACTTATGAAACGTCAGAAGCTAGGTGCACAGTTCCAGTTGGTCGTTTCCTATGGAGAAGAACCGGCAAGAAACTCCATGGTTACTCTTTTTACCCGACTGCATCAGAAGGAGGGTTATGTTTTTCGAGTGTATGTATGTATGTATATTTCTTTGGCACGCTCTGTAGACTAAACGGCTTGATCGATTTCAGCTTGAGAGGTGCCGTTAGATTGGTCTTAATTGTGAGAGTGATAATGGGTATATCAAAATTGAAAATAAATTAAAATGGCCGATTTTTTGCGCAATATTATGTCTTCATAATTTTTTTTTTTCTTAAAACCTATCGAGTGGGGTATTAAAATAAAGGGTTTTAAAAGGTGATTACAAAAATATATACAACATAAACGGTTAAAAGTAATTCGAAGTGAAAAATCGTAAAAAACACGTACCAAGAACTAAATCGTCTGCGAAATCTTTCACATTTATTTTGTAAACTAAAAAGCTGGAAAAAAAAAATATTTAAAAAAATAAAAAACCCGACTGCGGTAAAAAACTGAAAAGCTAAAAACAAGCCCATTTTATATTAAATATCATTTTTATTATATTTTCAAATTCAAATGGGTCTCGCCTGCTTCCAACTTTTATTTAATAGCTAACTCAGAACTTAAGGAGCTCAACGATTCGTCGAACAATACCAATGCAGAGACAGGACATTTGGGTAGGCCGCATAAACTACTCAAACTGCCAGACTATTATTAAAACGGAAACAATGACCCACATAGTCCACACATTCCAAATAATGAAAATAATATAATACTTTATACAGTGAATGTACAGTCGGTGACCAACATTGTCTGACCCACCCAACATTGCCTGACTCACTGGCATAATATCTTGTTAAGCCATTTTAATCATTATCTTCTTGTCGTTAAAGTTGAAAAGCTTTTAAGTAGCACGGCAATACTTACTACACAATCTTTAATTTCGCGTATTCTCAACAAGTCATTGTGGCTTCGCGGTTCGATGCTGGATTGGCGACGAACAACATGTGGGTTCGAAAACACAATCCATCTATTATCAATTTCTTTTTTTATTTGTTTTCATTTATGATTTCTACAATATTTCTTGCATTATTAAAAACGACCAATATGATTTTTGCCTAACAACTTGTCTGGAAAACAAGTGGGTAAATTAAAAAACAAATAAATAGGACGAAGTAAAAGTTTACTTCGTGAGGTAGATGGATACTAAATTGATCTAAGTGACATAAGTCAGTCTACCTACGCCTAAACCACTGTTTAGGCGTAGGTAGACTGACTTATGTCACTTGTAAATGACTTATGTCACTTAGAAATGTTTGTGCGCAGTCACTACTGCGCACAAACATTTCTAAAACGTTTGACGTGAATCGTGAAAAGTATTTTTAACGAATTTGGTGTAATCATAGATATCCGGTGGAGTCATGTCGCAACATAATGACTACCTATACAAAACATTGCTGGCTGAATGTCGTCTATGGGAATTAGTAGAAGTTGGTGATCGATTTAATAGTAGTCAGTATTTGGAGATTCTGCGTGACGTCCTGCTGCCGACTGTGCGAATTGCCTATCCAAATACAGATATTTACTTCGTGCAAGATAACTGCTCCATCCACCGTGCAGGCATTGTGAAGAATTGGTTAGCTGCTCAAGAAGGTGTAACTGTTATTTACTGGCCATCTAAAACTCCCGATTTGAACCCTATAGAAAACCTATGGGGTCAAATGATTTTACATTGGGACACATCCAAAGTGCGAAATAAAAACAATTTGGCTGAGATCGTATCATCGACATAGGAGCACATGAGAGGAAAAGATTTGTGTTGGAACATGGTTTGCGGTATACGTAGCCACTTACAGCAAGTTATAGAAGGGGACGGTGCGCCACTCCGCTACTAACTAATCTACTTATAAGTATTTTGAAACACATTATGTAAGTAAATGCTCAATTGAATCAATGCTAAACCATTAAAAGTTGCAGATTCTGTGGTGATGTTATTGTTATAAATGGAAATGCATTTTTCTATTTAAATAACATGTTGATTCACTACATAATTATACTTAGCTATAAATCTGTAAAACATTTCACATATTCGTTCATTTTCTCGCATTTATACATCAATGTTTTCTCGATAATAAACTTCCAAGCATTAGCATGACTGTTTTAAATGCTTATAAATAAAATAAATAAAAAAAAATTAAAAAATTAGGTAGGTAATTATTTTTTATTAATTAATTAAATTATTACATTTTAATAATTTTGAACTATGAGCATTTACTTACTTTATCTGACTTATGTATATTTTAATGAAATAATAAACATTTTTATTACTTGCAATGATTTTGTTTCATTCCTATACAAACTGCCCATTTAAAAAGATATTTCTCTATTTCGTTCGTTAAAAAAAGTGAAAAAAAGATAATAATTAAAAACAAAACATTGCTACAAAAAGCTTAGTTAGGTTTCTCCTGGTTTCGAACGCAGACACCGACGACTATCGACCTGCCTAATTGACCACGAGACCAACTCAACTGTGGTAAGTAATATGTTTTGAAATTTGACCTTAGTTGGGATGATAGAAGCAATATTCTAAAGAATTTGAACCATATCGTATATTTTCATAAAGTTCATTATCGCACAATCACAACCAGCTATTAAAATGAATCACGGAATTTAGCTATTAACCGTAGACAACTTTAAAATGTTACTGATGCGCGATAATTTTTTTTATTCATCCACCCTCGCCTTGGTTTTTTTTTTAGTAGTCGTGAAACTCATTAGCCTTTCAACCTTAACAACAACAACATAATTATTAAAATCGCTTAACAACATTATTTATCGAAATGCTTGCACGGGGTATTCCAAATGTTCACGATAAGGTTCAAATTCGCTATCACTCAAGTGGGTCAGATAATGTTGGCCACCGACTGTACATGTAATTGTTTAAGTAAATAGATACTTAAAAAAATATATATGTATATTAAAGTGAAAAATAGCAAAATAAAAAATTAAATTTAAAAACCCCCGACACAAAAAAATAATAAAATTAAATGTAAGTAATTGGAAAAGGATCAAATAATTAAAAAACCCCCAACTTAAAGAATCTAGGTAACGAGACTCAAACAGATAAATTCTTAAGGCAGTCGGGGGACCTCTTAGAATAGGTGTTCCACAGAAGGTCCCCCGACATCCATATGAATTTAGATTAGATATCTTAGGTATTTCAGATCTAGTTTATAAAATGGGACTGCGACACTATCTGATGTAGAAATACCTACGTTTTATAAGTAGGATAATTCCATTCGTAATAAAAATGGTCAAACTCAGTGGTCGTAGGTACCAGTCATCACTCCATTTTCCTCATCAATCTAGGGCATGAATTAGAAAAAAAGTTTTTTTTCAAGTGTTTCGTTTTCATTTCGTTAGTTAATATTCCTCATTCCCTTTCTATATAGTGTACATTATTCTACTTGTCAAGCCCATGCATTTGATACCTATATTGAAGGAGTTGTAAAAAAAATATATAATTCGCCATTTTGTGGTGGCGGCCATCTTGGATTTGAAATTTGTAATAGTGTATAGCATTCTACTAGTCAAGCTCTTTCATTTGATACTCATATTGAGGGAGTTGTCAATTCGTTTTCAATCTGCGTAAATATGATCATGTCTCTGCGCATCGGTCGCTTCTAAAGTGGTTACCCATACGCCAGCGCAGAGAGCTTCGGGCGCTGACCACCTTGTTCTCATTTCTTGATTCCCCATCTTCCCCTAGTTATCTAGCCCCCCATTTTCAGTACATTTGCGCCAACCACAATAGAAATCTACGTTCATCACACAATCGTCTTCTCCTATGTCCCACTCACCGCACAGACTTCATTCACTCTTCCTTCTTCGTTCAGTCTATCTCTCTGTGGAATGCGCTCCCCCAGGAAATCAGGATGGCAACCAACCGATTATCTTTTAAAGTTAAGGCTCGCGAGCACATTCGCAAGAAGCTGGCAGTATCATCACAACGGTAATATTTTCTCATTGTTTGTCTTATTTCTTTTTAGTAAGTATATTCATGTATTTATGTATATTTATTTGTTCTTATATTTATATGTAATTAGGTATATATTATATTCATAGTTTTAATAGGTATATGCGTATTTTTATATTTAAAATATTTATTCCTCAATGTTCTTGATTGCACCTACCACTCTTTGTCTCTGCATCACCCAAAGGTTGACTGGTAGAAAATGCCTATGGCATTAAGTCCGCCTCTGTACATTTATGTGCTTGAAGTATTAAATAAATAAATAAATAATGTGTTCATCAGCCTATGTATGTATGTATGTATGTTTATATGTTCCTTTGAAGCACTATACAGGCCAAACACCTTTGCCGATTTTTACGATTCACACGTTAATCGATTCCTCTTAGTCCGGCGATTGTCACTAAAGATACGACGTTAGTGAAAATTCAATATGGCGACTACTGGACGCCATTTTAATTTTTTTTTTTTAATTTTTTTTTTTCAAAACCTATCGAGTGGGGTATCAAAATAAAGGGTTTTAAAAGGTGATTACAAAAATATATACAACATATATACTTAAAAGAAATTCGAAGTGACAAATCGCAAAAAAAACACCTACCAAGAACTAAATCGTCTGCGAAATCTTTCAAAAAGCAATTCGAAGTGACAAATCGCAAAAAAACACCTACCAAGAACTAAATCGTCTGCGAAATCTTTCAAATTTGTAAACTAAAAAGCTGGAAATAAAAAAAATTATTTAAAAAAAACAAAAAACCCGACTGCGGTAAAAAACTTAAGTTAAAAGGAACTGAAAAGCTAAAAACAAGCCCATTTTAAATTAAATAAAAGTTGGAAGCAGGCGGGACCCATTTGAATTTGAAAATACAGTAAAGTGGTGTGGGTCCCGCCTGCTTCCTACTTTTATTTAATTTAAAATGGGCTTGTTTTTAGCTTTTCAGTTTCTTTTAACTTAAGTTTTTTACCGCAGTCGGGTTTTTTGTTTTTTTTTAAATAATTATTTTTTGTCCTCAATATAGTCTTTTACAGTATAATAGGCTTTTTGGCATAGTTTTCGTTTTATAAAAGATTTGAATTTATTAAGGCTTAGTTCTTGAATGTGGCTAGGAAGTTTATTATAAAAACGTATACATTGACATCTAAACGAGCCACCTATTTTCTTCAGCCTTGTTGTAGGAACAACAAATTTGTGTTTTTCCCAGAAGGGACGTAGGAGGGGAATTGGTGTCCTCTAGACCAAAAAAAATGACAATAAGTCTAAAGTTTAGGCTAACTCAGTAGCGGAGTCCCATGTAACTATTCCAATTAGGACGTAGTTCACGAATGCACCACTAGTTCAGTCTTCAAAAAAATAAAATTTACTAGCGGAGGTCGTTAACCCTCGGAGACTCTTAACATCGCTCTTCAGAAAAGTGACGTAACGTGACAGCGCCATCTAGCGTCGAGTAAATGTGACGTTGGTGGATTAAAATAAGGTTTGCTACAACAGTAATTAATTATAAAATATTACAATATTGAGAACATATTTATGATAGCTATATAAATATGGTTTGGGATACAAATATAAATTAATCTTTGGAAGTTGCTGTCTATTAAACCCAACCCAACTCTTATTTTTTTATATGATTATGTTTTATTATGACTTTTTTATATTATGAAGCTGAGTTGTTGTTTGATTTTAATTATCAATGCAGGGATCCCTTCTTTTCGCATAAAGTTCTTTGTCCTAATATACTTCGGCATAACGATTTTGGCACAATTTGTTTTGGCATAATAATACTTCGGCATAATTTTTTTAGGCATACATTTTATGTTGGCATAATCATCTTAAAGACTAATTTGTTTTGGCATAAATTTGATTCGCATAACGTTAGTAGGCCTAATGACTATTACCATAATAATATTAAGGAATACAATTAATTAAATTTAATATGCTGTGCAACTGAAGTTAGTGACAGAACCGAATTGCTGCAAAACCGACTCCACGTAGTCTTGTTTGTCCTACCCCTAGAGTGTAATTTAAAATCGCGTAGGCGCGTAGGGGCGAGGCGGCCCGCGGGCTGAGGAGCAGGCGGCTGCGAGCGAGCCGCCGCGGCTGAGGCTGGCCGGCGAAGCCGGCCAACAAGCCGAAGCTGCGGTGGTGAGCGAAAGCCGTCTGCGACGATTAGCACGCGTGGGGCCGCCGGAGGCCCGCAGCACCGGAGCCGTGACAGAAACCCTGCCTGCTGCATGTTGCATGCTCGCTTGAATGCTGCATGCTGCATGCTTGCTTGCATGCAGCATGCAGCATGCAAGCTTGTTTGCTGCATGCTTGCTTGCATGCTGTATGCTTGCTTGCATGCTGTATGCTTACTTGCATGCTCTATGCTTGCTTGCTTCATGCTTCCTACAGCGAAAAAAGAACCCACAAAATTGTTCAATACGTTATATTATATTAATATGTTATACATATATTACCTGATTCAGGAGATATGGCTTTTTTCCAATCGTCGAAATAAATTGGTATATCCTCTTCGGGCAAATTTATGCTTTAGGATATTATGCTTAAAAAAGTTATGCTTTAGAACTTTATGCTTTAGAATATTATGCTTAATCATTATTATGGTTAGAGAACTTATGCTTAAAAAAATTATGCGTAAGCTTTTATGCGTAAATATATTATGCGAAAATATAATCATGCCAAACAAAATTATGCTAAGTTATATTAGGTCTTAAAATTTTATGCAAATGGATAGGGAACCATCAATGCATATGAATAAACACATTTGTGTTTACCAAAGCATAATAATTTGTAACCCTTTTTTATTGTTGACCGATTTGTTTTACAAATATTTAATTTTATCATAAATATTGTTACGAAGACAAAATATTGTTACAAACAACCACTTTTGATTTAAGTAGGTAAGGGCAAGTGATATACCTATGGACGCTTCTACCTGTGGACACAATCGATTCCGACAAAACTAGCAACCCTAAAATTCTTAATTATAACACGTCCGTAAAGTTTTGTTATGGTTGACAGTTTTGACGTGTCACCATCTTTGTCATCTGTGTGGTTGTGATTATGCCGGCTATGAATTTTTTTTGCGCCAAAAAGTAATTTATTTTGCTTAAGGTGAATGCTCCAACCAGCCCGCGAAATTCAAATTTTCTTACGTTTTTTGCAATTTGCAGGCCAGTGCTAGGTTGTATGTTGATTAAAATATTATTCGCGGTTGTAAGACATACGTAGTTACAGAATTATAATCATCAAAATCATCAATAAAACGCTCTAAGTTCATAAAGCTGTTAGCAGTACTTTTTCTGTTTTTTTTTTGGTTCTTACACCTTTATGAATTTGGAGGGTTGTATTGGTGATTTTGATGATTATAATTCTGTAACTACATACGTCTTACAGCCGCGAATAATATTTTAATTAATATACAACCTAGCACTGGCCTGCAAATTGCAAAAAACGCAAGAAATTTTGAATTTCGCGGGCTGGTTGGAGCATTCACCTTAACTTAAATGAGTTTTTCCGTGAAAGTACAATTAGGATATCGGTTTGATCGTGTTTGCAATTATGATCTATGTATTTTATTGTTAAGTTATTGCTTTTTCCCTGTCTGTAAGTCTGTTTCATCCTCAATGCTAGATCAGTTTTATTTTTTATGTCTTAATTTGTACCTATTGAAAGGAAACTCCAAATTGATTCTCAGGCATTTATTTTTGTTGAAAATAAAGAATAATCACAATACTAATATCATTTGTCGTTAGCATTCATCACTTGTTATTAAAACAGTATACATACCTTAATATTTCAAACAGCACTTATATCACAATTTCGGATTTATGCACTCGTGTAAACTACGACTTGTTTTCCGTCTATTCGACACGACTTTCGCAGCAAGACTGACTCGACCCCCTTGCCCGTTGCGCTCGCGCTTAAAAGTCCCCTCTACTACTTAGTGAGGGGGCGCAACGGGGCGGCGAGCGAGTCAGTGTTGCCAGGATGAAAACAAAAATCAATAAAATAACTAATTAGGTTAATATAGTTGCCGGCACGTAACTTGGCAAGAGTTTTGTAGTGGGGGAAGTTTGCGCACGCACAATTTCATACATTTTTATATGCGCGAACTTCCCCCACTACGAAAATCTCTTGCCAAGTTACGTGCCGGTACTTGTACCTTAGATTAAAAAATGTCCAGATGGATAGTAGGCCACAGAGAATTGAAGCCATAAACACGGGGGACAAATGTCCCGCGTCGTACGATCCATACGTCAGTCGCCTAGTAACGCTCCCCGCGTAAATTACGTCACGAGTCCGTGTTTTGATATTTTAAAATGAAGGTTTGTGTTGTGAAATGGTGTAGAAGTCACACTAAAAAAAAAGGAATGTGCCACTATATATCATTTCACAAGTAAGTATTAAATTTCACTTTGTATTTCTTTGTTACCGCATTCTAAATGTATGTAAACAAAAAGTATAACTTGACATTACTGTCACGCCATATTTGTTAAGTGTTGGCAGGGGCATAATTTTTTTTACCCATTATTTGTAAGTTTGTGCTATTTAACAGTTAACGTTTGTGCTATTTCTGCTTACTACCTATTTAAGTACACCAAAACAACAAACATTTAACTAACTTACAAGCAAATATCACAAAAAGTCGTAACATAATCATTTCTGATAAAGTCGCACATGAGAAATTACACAAATTAAAGAAATAACGTTGAAACTCAACAAGCATAATAATAGAAAATCATGTCATTACTGTTGATGATACATTTTACGCTAAACGTAAAATACTGAAAATCTCCCACATTTAAGGGTAAATCTCTGCCACTGGTATTACACGCACATTGCACACAAACGCAATTACGATACGTAATACACTCCCGACCGTGGCGCTCACTCACACATTTATAAAAAAGTGGCTTCATTTAAAACGTTGCGTTTTGTTTCGAACACGGAATCTGGACATTTTTTAATCTAAGGTTAATAATACATTTAACTATTTTGTAAATCGTGAGCAGAAAGATATTCTAAAATTATACTTAAAATATACTTCTAAAATTATTTCTAACGTTTATAAAATTAAATATATGGCTTACTATAACAATTCCTAACTGATTCCTAACAGCTCGGTCATCCTGCAGTTTTAGCGGGTCCCTTCGCTTTAAGTTACTGGTAAATTAAGTAACTATGATTGATGTATAAGAACAAAATAGCTGAAGCATAACCGATATAATCACCTTATACAGAAGTAAACAGTTGTGAATAATTTTAATAATTTCGTTATTCATCATCTTAACACACATACGTACTCGCAGGTACGTTAGCCTATGCAGTTTAGTAATCAACTATTGAAAGGTACTTAAATGATAAATATTGACTAAGTCAATTACCTATCTTGATCTAGACATCTTAAACTAAATATCTTAATCTAGGTATCTTAGTCTAGGTATCTAAATCTAGGTATCAATCTAGGCATCTTAATGTACATTTTAGGATAAACAATAGATCTATAGAAAAATTCATCCGAAACCTTATTACAACGCACAGTATGATAAATGCCCCAAAAAACGGACATCCCTTTTTTATTCTATTAATCGGAAGTATGAACTATTTTGAATGCGAGAGTAGAACTCCCGGATCCTAAGTGTACTTTAAAACAGAGTTATAATTTTTATTAGATTTTTTTGGATTTCCAGTTAAACGCAAAAATAAACGATGTGATGAAAATATTTGAACATTTGTTTTTGAAGTTTATTGACATTATATGCAAGGTATTATATAGGCGAAACAGAAAAGATTTCACTATAATAGAAAAATAAATATGCTTGATTTTATCTTTATTCCTTTTTATTTTTTTCCTCGGACATCTTTTGTCAGTAGCACCTAATATTTATCTAAAAATATTCTTTAGATCTGTACTATTAACTGTAAAAAAAATCAGATGCAAATCTATCAGGAAATCGAAGATATGATGATTCTATGGTTTTCAAATTTTTCTCTGATAATAGGGTTGTCACTCTCAGAACACAAAAATACAATAAATACTTTCTGTTGAGACTATAACCTGATGAGGGCGGACCCATTTCCTATACCACATTTACCCCTTCATCAAAAAAATATAAATAATGTAAATCTATAAAAAATATTTTTAAATCTAACGGTTTTATATTAAACGAACAAATATACACGTGAAACAAAATAAACTTTACAAAGTACAAACAGCCACTAAGGGCAATTTTTGAACTTCACAATATTATTTTACGCCAAGAAAACTTTATAAGCCATTAAATTTCCTATGGGTACCTCTATACCTACTATTTATACTTAATGAGTAATACTTACTTCATTTTAAGAATTAAAAAATTAAAATATTTTTGCTTTCAGATTTTTGATTTGTGAAAACCCTAGCAACAAAAAATCTAAACTCGAAATATCCGAATTCCTTCGTGTTAAGCATCTGATATTTTACAGGCAGGTTATCATAACACTAAACAATAATGTGTGTGAAAATAAAAATACTACCTTATAGCTGCGCAAAAAAATAATTTTAAAATTACAGAAAAAATTACGTAGCTTGCTTTATATAACATCTAAAAAATATTTTTTTGTTTCTAAAAATAGCAGATAATTGGCTTTATCACATACTATAATTAAAAACATAAAAACGTTGCATCCATAATAAGATAATACAATTCTATTGATTTCTATGGATAACCAGAATAAAATATTGAAAAAAATATAACTCTGGTTCTAAGCTGAATTGGTTTCTGGGAGTTTTACTCTAGCATTCAAAACAGTGTATACTATCGAGGCATTTATCATACTGTGCAACGATCTCTCAGACAAAATGGTGTCTGTACTGAGTGATCCAATGATACCTGGAAGAAGCTGTAAATGCCTTGATGGGTTTAAAAAATATTGTGACAAATTAACAAATTTTTGAGATATAAATTTAGTCAGTAGAGTAAGTTTTTGTTGAGATTTAGCTCATAGCCGTTTTTGCAAAATGTCTGAATTGAGTGATCCTCATTTTCGGCAATAACTGAAGACCCTTGAGAGTGTTTTTTTTGCATAATCGGTCAACCACGAAGTGATCATTAAAAGTTCAAACAAATAAGTTAAAGTAAGTTAATAAGTTTAAATTCGTGGAATAAAATTGACGTCTGACAGTTTTTGTATAGAAGAACTGTCAAAAATTTAAAATTATTCCTCTGATAAAGCTATCTGTCGTTGGAAAAATCAGCCCTTAGTGTGATAATATACTCCTGCCAAAATAAATCATATTAATAATATTTTTCATTGTCTTATTTTCAAACATCCTATACCCGGCCGACATTTGGCAAAAACGCGACCGTCTGAAGCTGCTTCACAAGGTATCCTTTCGTTGCAAGTGAAGGAGCCAGAGCGATCTAAAGTTAGAAAATCCGTTAGGGGGCCGACATTTAGCGTATTTACCCTAACTTCATCATCGATCACTCATACTAGCGCGAGCGCCATACATTGTCAGTACCGCGCGACAAGGACGGGAATAATCCCCACCAAAAACTTTGAAAGGGTGCTCCAAATTTTCATTGATTTTGCAAATTTTTTCGATTATCTCGATTTACTATGTCCATGCCGTCAGTGCGATTGCTCGGACGGCATAGTAAAACGAGATGATCAAACGAAATAAGAAATAATGTGATTACATTATTTGTTCGAACATTTATAATATTAGTCATCATCCCTATGCAAAGGTTTTATTGAAATAAATCCGTCGAGTTTGAGTTAGAGGTTGACAGCTGAGTTAATAATTTCCCAATTTCAGTTTCTCCTAGGGACTGGCCTGGGTGTGATGCATGTACTTCTGGTGGACAAGGACATAGTCGTATCGTACGCCCCCTTGGACTACGTGAACAACGCCATCATCGCGGCGGGCTGGGACTCCGTGCAGAACAGACATCACTGGGACGGCATTCCGATGTACACCGTCAGTAGCTCACCTTACAACACGAAATGGGGTGAGAACTCATCTTCTAATTCTCTCTCTGACCCTCACACTCTATCTTACCTATTTAAAAAAAAATTACTTCTACCACGTGTACGGACACGTGTGCACATTTTTTTATTACCCTACTTTGTCCGACTCCTGAGCCTCCTGAGCCCTCCCTCCATTCCTTCCATCTTTCGCGAGCCCATGCTCCTTCCAGTTTTGACGGAGCATATGCACTATGCAGATCGTCCCGCCATCTCCTACGTGGCTAACTAACCTAACCTAACAAAGCTGACGTCACGCTGGGCCTGAGCAGGACATGTCTGCCACATAGACCGGCCGGACGCCCAAATAGCACAGAACTGGTGCCCTGAGACAGTGTGGCGCGGTGGTAAATGAATTATTTATGTGACACAGGAGCAATCAGCGACGTACTACGAGACGACCGGTTCTACCGGCTGAGCACCCCGAAGATGCTGTGGTACAGCTACGTCATTGAGACCAACAACATGCTGATCTACTGGATCCTCACGTGGTTCCTGCACTACCTGCCCGGCTACTTCCTCGACGCTGTGGTCGATGTGCTTGGAGTCAGGCCTAAGGGAATGCCGTCGTGAGTACTCTCTACCAATCCACTACTTTTAAGGGTTCCGTAGGGCCGTAGCCATAGGGTGCCAACGGGACCCTATTACTAAGCCTCCGCTCTGCGTCCGTCTGTCTGTTAGCGGCTGTATCTCATGAACCGTAATAGGTAGACAGTTGAAATTTTCACAGACTGTATTTCTATTGCCGCTATAATAAAATAATGTTAAAAATATAAGGGGTCTCCATACAAAAAAATTGTTTTTTTCAGTGTTTTTCGCGTTGTGAAAAGGGTTCCGTACTTGTATCTATTACTGAAAAAAAAAAACCGTTAGACGTCTTTACTCAAAATCCATTTATTTTGCACTGAACTTGTTTACATCTTCGATATTTGAATGAGTGGACTGTATAAACGTTGTGTGTGTATGTAGTATGTGTGTGTGTAAGGAGTACAGTAGGTACCCTTCGTGTGCAAGTCCGACTCTCATTCGGCCGTTTCTTTTAGCATTCCGTTTCTCAAAAGGTAAAACGCTATCTAATCCGATCCGTTAGGATTGTAGTATCCCACAACCTGATCCCATTTGTGGTGGGTATCCCTTACAGACCGTTCACAGTTATTTTACCTCTGACGGTAGCAACCTAACATCAACCTTATTTTAACGAGTATAAAGATCACAATGATTTTGACAGACTTGTCAGTGGCAGCAACACAACAGCAACCTTATTGGAATGAGAACAAAGATCACTGTGATTTGGACAGTGACGCAAAATCGGAGGTACAATAACTGTGAAAAGACTGATAACTTTGCCGTCGGTCAAGAACCGGGTCGAGTTAACTCGAGTTATCAACTTGCAGTGACAGCTGGACCTGTCAACAAGTAGTACCTTGAGCATTATTTTGTTCACAAAGTAGAGTAATAGGCACAACTGGTCAATTATTCTTTAAAAGAAAGAAGACAATCCTGACGTAGTCAGGAGAGACTTTTAGGTGAATACAACTGTAGGCAAGTAGCGCTGCGCGACCTGAGTTGCACTTTATCGTGTCGTAGCAATAGTCGCTATTTATGTCGCTATTTGTACTTATAGAAAAATCGTAAATAGTAAATATCTAAAAATGTACGTAATTAGATAAATAAACGAAATAATAGGAATAATATAATAATTTCATAAAATATAATTTGTTGACATGTGGCGCGATAAATTTTACCTGGACCACCACCTTACATTCAGGAGCGAAACCGCTCCGCTTATGAACCTTGTCCCACACTCGCAAATCATACGATACTTGTTTGTCATCGAGTGCGAGCGCACTCCCGCTTACACGCGCCGCGCTCAGCCACTGCGCGCGTGAGAATTGTACCACCGGAGGCGGCAACGACCTTGAGCGGCCGGGCGACGGCGTGCGCGCAGGTTACGTGCGAGGGAGCTGAGCAGCGAGCACCAGTCCACCGTCGGCTACCAGCCCATCTACTCGCTCCGCGCTTTGCTTACTTGTTATAGATTCTGTTTTGCTTTTTAATTTGTATTAGTTCTAGTTAATAGTTAATATATTAATTTCATTCTTCTTTTAATAATACTCTTCATTTTCATCGCTTATCTCCATCATTCTTCCTGCTTCACTTCGTACACTATAGACCGCTTAGTGGCTTTGATATACGGGTTAAATTCCCGTGCAAGTTAGTACAGCTATTGCATATAATGTACTACATTGGTGACCCCGACGCGCGCATACGGAGGACTCAGGTGCAGCTGTTCACAAGCATTGCCGGTGAAAAAAGGAAGAGCAGTGATTCCACAGGAGCCAAGGTTAATTACATCGACGGTTTGTTGTGGTACGAGCATAAGCGGTGAGCGATTTGTTTTTTTATACTAAGTGAAGATGTCAGATGCGGAAGAATTTTCTGACGCTGACACTAAGGGCGCAGTAGCGTTGCCACCCGGAGAGGTAGCGAGAGTGGGGGTACGCTGCCCACCATTTTGTCCGGAAGAACCGGCGTTATGGTTCGCGCAGTTGGAAGGACAATTCGTCCTCTCAAAAGTAAGCAGCGATACAACGAAATTTTATTATGTCACTACTCAGCTAGAGACCAAATATGCATTGCAGGTTAAGGACATTATAACGAACCCGCCCGAAACAAATAAATACACAAAACTCAAAACAGAGCTAATCAGTCGCCTGTCTGCATCGCAGGAAAAGCGGATACAGCAACTGCTAGTCCATGAGGAGCTCGGTGATAGGAGGCCGTCGCAGTTTCTTCGGCATTTACAAAACTTAGCCGGACCCTCCGGAGCATCAGATTTCGTGAAGAGTGTATGGACCAACCGCTTACCGCATAACATTCAAACTGTCATTGCTTCACAGATTGCAGAATTACAGGTGGAAAAACTAGCCGAGATCGCAGACAGGGTGCACGAGATAGCCCCGTCAACTCCACAAGTAGCGTCAACCAGCGCTGATAACACCGACTTGGCCAAGCAAGTAAGTGAGCTCACGAAGCAAGTAGCCATGCTTACCACTAAGATGCACCGAGGGAGACGACACTCACGCTCACGCTCACAGACTCGATACAGAAGGTATGACCGCTCTAATAGCTCTAGATCACAACAGCCACCACCAAATCACCCGCACTGCTTCTACCATTATAAGTTCGGCGAAAAAGCGAATAAATGCAAGCAGCCCTGCACGTATACGACGGAAAACGCCAAGGGCGGTCGCAAGTAGCGGCGAACGACTGCCCCTCTTCAACAGGCCGTCTATTTATAACCGACCGGACCACAAAAGTCCAGTTCCTGGTCGACACAGGCTCAGACTTGTGCGTTTTTCCTCGGTCGGCAGTCAAGACGCCAGTAATACAATCCAAGTTTGACTTAGTGGCTGCCAACAACACTGTCATTCATACTTATGGACCCATACAGCTACAACTAAACTTAGGTCTACGAAGGGATTACACGTGGAAGTTCACGATAGCCGACGTATCGCGAGCGATAATAGGGGTAGACTTTCTCAGCTTCTACAGCCTACTCGTTGACTGCCGAAACCAGCGCTTAATAGACAATGTAACGTCTTTATCAGTGTCCGGAGTACATTGCAGGTCAACAGACGACATAGCATCAGTGAAGGCTGTAGTAGGAGACACAGAATACCACAAAATTCTACGCGAGTACCCCGAGATAACACGGCCGCCAGGAACTCACCTGCCCGGTAAGCATAGCACCTTGCATCACATTAGGACGACGCCTGGTCCACCTGTGTCATGTAAACCCCGGCGTCTAGATCCCACTCGGACCCTGGTGGCCAAGAAGGAGTTCGAAGATATGTTGGCGAGCGGGGTAGCCAGACGGTCAGAGAGTGCATGGTCAGCCCCACTTCACTTAGTAAGGAAAAAGGACGACGGATGGAGACCATGCGGTGACTATAGGGCACTGAACGCCAGAACAATACCAGACAGGTACCCCGTCCGACACATACACGATTTTTCTCACCAGCTGGCAGGGTGCGCAGTCTTCTCTACGATTGATCTTGTAAAAGCATACAATCAAATTGCTATCAACCCCGATGACATTCCAAAGACCGCAATAACAACACCGTTCGGTCTATATGAATTCAAGTACATGACTTTTGGATTGCGAAACGCAGCACAGACCTTCCAGCGTTTTATCGACGAAGTCCTGCTCGGGCTAGATTTTTGCTATGGGTACATCGACGATATATTAGTATACTCAAGGACGCCCGAACAACACAAACAACATTTACGAATCCTGTTCGGTCGCCTGAGAGACTACGGTATCGTAGTGAACACAACAAAGTGCAATATTGGACGCACAGAGGTAACCTTCCTGGGATACTGCGTGTCAGCAGCAGGTACGAAGCCACTTCAAACAAAAATACAGGCCATCCAGGATTACCCAGCACCCAAGACAGTCAAGGAGTTACGACGATTTTTAGGAATGGTAAACTTTTACCACCGATTCATTCCTCAAGCAGCTAAGACTCAAGCGCCGTTAAACGCCGTCCTCGCGGGTCCCAAAATAAAAGGAAGTCATCCAGTGGTCATGACTCCAGAGCTGCTAAAGGCTTTTGAAGAAACCAAAACTTCACTTTGCAACACAGCTCTACTGGCTCATCCAGATCCGTCAGCTGAGTTGGCAATTGTGACCGATGCATCAGACACCGCCATAGGCGCCGTGTTACAACAGCGAAACGGAAACGACTACCAACCCTTAGCCTTTTATTCTCACAAGCTTAGCCCCGCACAGAAGAAGTACAGTCCGTACGAACGCGAATTACTAGCGGCGTATGAAGCTGTGAAATACTTCCGCCATATGGTAGAAGCAAGAATTTTTGCCATATTCACGGACCATAAGCCATTGGTGTACGCATTCAAGGCAAACAGGGAGAACTTGCCGCCAAGGCAATTCCGGTACCTTGATTATATCGGACAATTTACAACCGACATCAGGCATTTGCCAGGTAGAGAAAACGTGGTAGCAGATGCCTTGTCACGGGTGGAAGAAGTGTCACCAGCAATCAACTACGAGGACCTAGCAAGATATCAGAGCGAAGATTCAGAACTGCAAGGTCTCATCCAGAACGGCTCATCCCTCAAGCTGGAGAAAGTTACCACACTGAACTGTAACAAACAAATATTTTGTGACACTTCCACGACACACCCTCGCCCATATGTGACACCACAGCTAAGGAAGCAAGCTTTCAACTCACTACACAGCTTACACCACCCAGGATGTTCTGCTACAGTGCGACTGGTAACTCAAAACTTCGTATGGCCTGGGATTCGCAAAAACTGTAGAGAGTGGGCTAGACAATGTTTGCAATGCCAAGCTAGCAAAATTACCCGCCATACCATTTCACCTCTTTCCACATTCCCTACTACATCCTCCAGATTCACCCATATACACCTCGACATAATAGGGCCCCTAACCCCTTCTTATGATTTCAGGTACTGCCTCACTGTCATCGACCGATTTACACGGTGGCCTGAGGCGTACCCACTGAAGGAAATCACCGCTGAGGCCTGTGCTGCTGCCTTGGTGTCTGGCTGGATAGCTAGATTTGGCTGTCCCGCACGTGTGACTACGGACCAGGGTCGCCAGTTCGAGAGCCACCTGTTCAAGGCCCTCACTAGCCTGGTTGGTGCGCGCCATCTTCGCACCACTGCCTACCACCCTGCAGCAAACGGCATCGTTGAGCGTCTCCATCGTCAGCTTAAGTCAGCAATTATGTGCCATTCCTCGTCACAGTGGACAGAAGCCTTGCCACTAGTACTACTCGGCATGCGGAGTTCTTGGAAGCAAGACATCCAAGCTACGCCTGCAGATCTGGTATACGGAGAAACTATACGACTACCTGGTCAATTTCTAACACCCACAGACCAGTTCACCACAGGCGATGTTACACAGTACGCCACGCGCCTCCGAGCACACATGGCCCAGCTCACTCCGAGGCCAACATCATGGCATACGACTTCTCCTTTCTTCATTCCACGAGACCTCCATACCACCACACACGTCTTCCTTCGCCAAGACCACGTCAGAAGGTCTTTGGAGCCACCATACGCAGGACCATACAAGGTCTTAGAAAGACAACCAAAGTACTTCACGATAGAGGTAAATGGGAAGAAAACTAACGTAACCGTTGACAGACTCAAACCAGCCTTTATTATGAAGGAAGAAGAGAAGAAACCAGAAGAAGCACCAACACCTATTGCCGTTACAACCTCTGAAACGGCGGGCGAAGAAATCAGAACCAGAAGCGGGCGGCGCGTAAGATTCCCAGACTATTATCGACCGTAGCAACGGTCTGGCAGGGGGGAACTGTGGCGCGATAAATTTTACCTGGACCACCACCTTACATTCAGGAGCGAAACCGCTCCGCTTATGAACCTTGTCCCACACTCGCAAATCATACGATACTTGTTTGTCATCGAGTGCGAGCGCACTCCCGCTTACACGCGCCGCGCTCAGCCACTGCGCGCGTGAGAATTGTACCACCGGAGGCGGCAACGACCTTGAGCGGCCGGGCGACGGCGTGCGCGCAGGTTACGTGCGAGGGAGCTGAGCAGCGAGCACCAGTCCACCGTCGGCTACCAGCCCATCTACTCGCTCCGCGCTTTGCTTACTTGTTATAGATTCTGTTTTGCTTTTTAATTTGTATTAGTTCTAGTTAATAGTTAATATATTAATTTCATTCTTCTTTTAATAATACTCTTCATTTTCATCGCTTATCTCCATCATTCTTCCTGCTTCACTTCGTACACTATAGACCGCTTAGTGGCTTTGATATACGGGTTAAATTCCCGTGCAAGTTAGTACAGCTATTGCATATAACGTACTACAGACACCTCCCGTGACCCAAGGCCCAACGGCTGGCTTTGACCTTGGCCAGAAGATAAGCATTGTTACACAACGTGGTGATGCCGCCAGAGTCTTGGGTACATTACCAGTCGACAGCGATGTACATGAATTTTTCGATTTATTTTAGTTTGTGTATAGTTTTAGTTAAGTTAGGATTTAATTTTGTTATTTTTATTAATTAATCAGGTATTAGTAAGCTAACAACGATTTTCTCGCTCAAGAAACGTACAAAAGCTAGAAGTTATCGCGTACCTATGTAAAACGTAAAACATTGCGTCACAACGCCGCGCGCCGCAGAACACTCGCTGAGAGACTCACGTTAGTTACACGCATACTAGTCAGCGAGTAGGTACACGCTAGTCGCCGTCGTGCATACTAGTCAGCGAGTAGATACACGCTAGTCGCCGTCGTGCATACTAGTCAGCGAGTAGGTACACGCTAGTCGCCGTCGTGCATACTAGTCAGCGAGTAGGTACACGCTAGTCGCCGTCGTGCATACTAGTCAGCGAGTAGGTACACACTAGTCGCCGTCGCGCATACTAGTCAGCGAGTAGGTACACGCTAGTCGCCGTCGCGCATACTAGTCAGCGAGTAGGTACACGCTAGTCGCCGTCGCGCATACTAGTCAGCGAGTAGGTACACGCTAGTCGCCGTCGCGCATACTAGTCAGCGAGTAGGTACACGCTAGTCGCCGTCGCGCATACTAGTCAGCGAGTAGGTACACGCTAGTCGCCGTCGCGCATACTAGTTAGCGAGGAGGTACTAGTTAGCGAGTAGGTACTTGGTAGTCACCGTCGCGCATACTAGTTAGCGAGTAGGTACTTGGTAGTCACCGTCGCGCATACTAGTTAGCGAGTAGGTACTTGATAGTCACCGTCGCGCATACTAGTTAGCGAGTAGCTACTTGGTAGTCACCGTCGCGCATACTAGTTAGCGAGTAGGTACTTGGTAGTCACCGTCGCGCATACTAGTTAGCGAGTAGGTACTTGATAGTCACCGTCGCGCATACTAGTTAGCGAGTAGGTACTTGGTAGTCACCGTCGCGCATACTAGTCAGCGAGTAGGTACACGCTAGTCGCCGTCGCGCATACTAGTTAGCGAGGAGGTACTAGTTAGCGAGTAGGTACTTGGTAGTCACCGTCGCGCATACTAGTTAGCGAGTAGGTACTTGGTAGTCACCGTCGCGCATACTAGTTAGCGAGTAGGTACTTGGTAGTCACCGTCGCGCATACTAGTTAGCGAGTAGGTACTTGATAGTCACCGTCGCGCATACTAGTTAGCGAGTAGGTACTTGGTAGTCACCGTCACGCATACTAGTTAGCGAGTAGGTACTTGGTAGTCACCGTCGCGCATCCAAGAAAGAAAGAAAAATACGTTTATTTGCGGTAAACATGACGCAGAGGATGAACACAAACACAACAAAAAAATTACAAGTTGGAGGAAAATATGCGTCACATCCACACAAAACGGTCATCAGCGTAATGCTAAGACCCTATACGAGACAGAGCGCCCGCGCAAGCGTCGCAGCAATAGCCGGCCTTGATGTGATGATGTGCAGCATACGATATGATAAAAAAAACAACAATCAAAATAAGAAATAAAATAAATATACAATACCTTCATAATTCTAAAATGATGGTTTACTTAAACATGAAATTTATGAAATGGTAACATTCCGGGTACTACCGGCATTCACGCACCAGCGCGGCGCCTGTGCGAGCGTGGTCGCAGTGGACGATCCCGGCGGATCCCGCCTACATTTTCATAGAAATCAAAGATAATTACTCGTGCGTAGCTTTAACCATGGGTCCCACAAACTATATTTTTTCATGTTTTCCAGAGTCGTGAAGATCTTCACCAAAGTCTACAAACTAACGATGGTGTACCGCTACTTCCTGTCGAACTACTGGAACTTCTGCAACGACAACCTTGTCGCCATGATGGCCCGGCTGTCTCCCGCCGACAAAGCTATCTACAACTTTGATGTCAGCAGTATTGACCTCGGAGAGCAGTTCCAAGCGTGCGTTGTTGGCATGCGAAGGTTGGTTCTTCATCACCATCATTCGGCCCCGATACATAACATGACATTACACCAGCGGGGTGATTGCGTATCACACTATCAGTACCGATAGTTTTCATTTTGACAGTTCAACAACATTCATTGCGTTATTTAAGTACGTTGTTGAGCAGACAAATTTTTCGAACACGGATTAGCAATACCCTTTAAAAAAACAACAAGAAAATTAAGTTGATTTCAGAGTGACTAATACAATTGAAAAAGTTATAAAAATGTTTGAAGTTGTAGCGTAAACTGAACTTTATTATGTATTAAAGTAATTTTTCCATTAACTCATAATTGTTTACATGTTTGGAAAGTTAATCGCGAACGGAGATTAGACCCAGCGGGTTAGGTTGTGCGTTGTCTGTCAGTGAGTGAATGAATGAATGATTGATTGTTTGTTCCAGGTACGTTCTGAAGGACGGTCTGCAGGGCAGTGAGGTGGGCTACAGGAAACGGAATAGATTGTACTACGCGAACATACTGTTCATAACGGTGTACTTGTACTTAATCTGGAAGCTCGTGTACTTCTTGTACTCGACCCTCGCTATGATGTTCGCTGTTGTTTAGATTCTAGGTAATAAATTATTTTAATAGGAAAAACGTGTTTTTTTTATTGGCGACAGGTTTTTTATTTAAAGATTTGATCCAAAACTACAAATCCATAAAATGTTATTTTTCGAGTGGTAAGTATCTGATATTACCCATTTGCAGGCCTAACATGGCCAGATATCGCACAAACACAGTTTCGAAGGAAAAAGGGGCGGCCATTCATAGTTCAGATACTTAATTTTTAGGGTTCCGTACCCAAAGGGTAATAACGGGACCCTATTACTAAGACTTCGCCGTCTCTCCGTCTGTCCGTCCGTACGTCTGTCTGTCACCAGACTGTATCTCAAGAACCGCGATAGCTAGACAGTTGACATTTTCACAAATTATGTATGACGTGGAAAGTATAGTGTGTCTCGTTATTATCAGCCATATTTGAATTAGAGTGGGCTACAGTGGGTTGTGTGTTGGATAATGCGCAATAGAAAAACGGTTTTCAGTTCAAATGAGATTATAATTTCACAAACAATTTAATCACGCTAGCAAATTACACACTAGGTAGGTACACGACACAACCAGATACGGAACGCCGACAGTTTCTGAGCACATGTTGTTCGTACGATGTCCAATGTCCAAGAGAGCTCCACCGTTCTTCTCGCGCTGCCTTCCAGCGTCGACCCCCCACGAACTCAGGCCAGACTCTGTCAACGCCACCAGATGGCGCTAGCGTTCCGACTCCGGTTGTCAAGTCAGCTCCCGTACTAATGACGTTTCCGACACGGTCATCCTGCGATACACACGTCCTCGTGTGTTAATCTGTAAACAAACATACCCGCAAAGTATCACATAGCTCGGTCACTCCTGACCAATATGGTACAGGCAAAAACACAATGAAAATTCGAACAACCTAAAAAATTGCAGAGTTCAGAGCATTACTCATTATTTGATTAACAAATCTCAAGATCACAAACTAAATAATCAACTAAGGTGCATGTGTCTCATACTATCAAGTAACCTCCTGTTACTCAACCATTCATTTGCGCATCCCCTCGGATCGCCAAGTCACTCACGGACTTTGTGGTTTCTCACAAAACCCTACACAACACACACACACACACGACTTAATCTCTGTTCCGTTTCATCAACAAGACTTTTACTTGGCTTTCCTCAAATTCGTCAGTAATACTCTGATCCCTTGGCCTGTGCCATGGCATGTGCCTTAGCGTCATGAGCGTACTTGATTCAACCAGAGCCATGTAATCAAACTGTAATCAATCATAGCAAAAAAAACATCAACCATAGCCATGTACCATCGTTATCCACATTACAACAATAATCTTTTTCACTAAGAGCCTTAGGCACCTGGAAACCCACACACGAGTAAACCACTCTAACGCCACGGCGCTCCGGCCGACCAGCAATCCACATTGCTCTCACACATCCAGTGCATGGATCCACATCCATCACCCTGTGACTACACACGACTTTACTACGCCCGTTAGAGAACACCTACTTGCGTGGCTCCCACTACACAGGCTTGCTCATTACTCATCACCACTGTGATCACTATCTACTTCGACTGGTACATGACCAACTGACATCATTCTTAAACTAACGTGAGCGTATTTAAAATTGCATTGTAAATTAGATTGGGCTACACCCAACAATGTAACCATTTTTACTGTTATCTACCAGGGAAGCACTCAGTACCAGAGTCAAAACAAAATGAAAACGGCTCACCAGATTCGGTAGACAATGCACTCGCCGTCACTGCCTCCCTGGCAGAAGTCGTGAAACCTCTTGCACGAAAAGCACCGTCCCTGATCAGCGAGCACTCCCACAGGAGATCCAAAGAATGCAGCGCCGCCCGACACTGCCATCCCGCCCGCACACACCGCCGCGCGCCAACCTGTAACCACAAAAAAAACCAACAGCAGTGCATGTTCCACTCGGCCAATTCTGACCACTTACGGCTTCTAACTTTTGAAAACAGAAGGCTTAAATCCTCTTCTCATTGTTTTTACAAAACAATACCTCTAAATTAACTAAAACAAACTTTCATTAATCATAGCAAAAACATCCGATGACCAGACCCATGTAAACAAACTTTGATTATCTCTAATCAAAGCGAAAATTGTTGTAATTGTATCACTAACATAATTGTAAGTTTAGTTTATTGTTACTAACACTGTATGGGTCTCATGGTTACTCGCAATAAAGAATTTAATTTTTATTAATTACTTTTAATGAAAATCATTACCAACTCTTTCTCTCAAAGCGACATGTTGAACAACACCCATACTCCTTCAAATAATAGAAAGCTCATTAAAATATTGCAGCGCTCATGCTCTGACCTCCATCAGGTCTTCTCATCACACTTATAACTTCCATCCAGTCATAAGCATCAAACCAAACGACCTCCATCCGGTCTTCAACACGTAACCTCCATCCGGTTACTAACACAACAGGCAACCTCTATCCGGTCACCTCCACATGTAACCTCCATCCGGTTACACACGAGCCACAAGCCTACGAGCCTTTATCAAAATAAACTTAAACTAAGTCTGTTCAACATGTTACTTTAATTGTCCTATCATACTATTACTTTGCCAGTAAATGTCGGTTAGAAATGTAATAAAATCTCAAGTCTTTGCTCGCTAATTGCAACGCTACATATGATTTGTTCTGTGCTGAATACACGCGTTTGACCAATACTAGTCAATGCAACAACGTTATTAAATCGTTTGCCACTTAATTTAGCTGCACAACTCGCTTTTACTAACGAGCATTCAGCACCAGAATCGTAAACAAAACAATACAGCTCACCTTTATTTTCTAAAGCGCCTGAGAGTAGCTGTACGACGCAATCGTCCACTCGCCGCTGCTGCTTGCAGCACGCGGTCCACCTCCACCATCTGCCTGGCTGCCACTGCTCGTGCACCGGGCCGCGGCCCATGACAAGTCGCGACATGTCCTGGATTCCCTCACTTGCAGCACACGAAGGGCTTCACCGACGGCTGCAGGCTGCTTGGCTCGATTCTTCAAGTCACCCCACGTCACTGGTAGCTCCACGCTACATGTTTGGCTCCCTTTGTGCGCCTTAATGACGGCCACACACAACAAGTTGACCTCCTTGCAGTGAATTTTTAGCAAAACACAAATCAGCTATTGTACTGTGTGCTGTTACGTCTGCACACGACGCGTCCTACCGTGTGTTCTTATTACGAAAACACGATACGACGAACCCAAACGCCGGTTACAGACACTTTTTTTTTTTTTTTTTTAACATGGCGGTAGGGCGCAACTGGCGCGTCACTGTGCAAAGGTATTTCTGCATACAGCCTATGCCCAAAACAACATGTACTATGATCGCGCATCCGTATCTGGTTTGTCTGGGTCGAACTTGGACAGATCCACACGATTATTTAATAAGCGTTTGCATGTTTGCACTTTGTTTATCAAATGTCAACGGTCACTTTAATTATAAGCGTTCTGATTTTGCGCATGAACCAACACTAATCCCAGTTCTGATGACGTGGAAAGTATAGTGTGTCTCGTTATTATCAGCCATATTTGAATTAGAGTGGGCTACAGTGGGTTGTGTGTTGGATAATGCGCAATAGAAAAACGGTTTGCAGTTCAAATGAGATTATAATTTCACAAACAATTTAATCACGCTAGCAAATTACACACTAGGTAGGTACACGACACAACCAGATACGGATCGCCGACAGTTTCTGAGCACATGTTGTTCGTACGATGTCCAATGTCCAAGAGAGCTCCACCGTTCTTCTCGCGCTGCCTTCCAGCGTCGACCCCCCACGAACTCAGGCCAGACTCTGTCAACGCCACCAGATGGCGCTAGCGTTCCGACTCCGGTTGTCAAGTCAGCTCCCGTACTAATGACGTTTCCG
The DNA here is from genome assembly GCA_916614155.1 of Mesoligia furuncula. NCBI lineage: Eukaryota > Metazoa > Arthropoda > Insecta > Lepidoptera > Noctuidae > Mesoligia > Mesoligia furuncula. Next base: position 16,024,413 of record OU744819.1, read on the forward strand.
ACATGTATTTCTGTTGTTGCTATAACAACAAATACTAAAAACAAAATAAAATAAATATTTTGTTGTATGGGGGCTCCCATACAACAAACGCGATTTTTTTGCCCTTTTTTGCTCGATATCAATAATGGCAACAGGTTGGCACTTGAAAATCTTGAAATATTCACAAAATACTCATTTGTATTTTGCTTTAATAATAATAATAATCGTTTATTTCAGAAATCAGGTTCCATTTTGTTAGTATTACAGTCTTAAAAATAATGTTAGTACGTAAAAATATTAAACTAATCGGGCATGAAAGGAGAACCACTCATCTCCTGTTGCAAAGAGAGTGCCACCCCATCCACGCCTGCAGCATTGGTGAATCCCACCGTTCAGACAAGGTCTTCAGGAGAATGTTAGAGGTGACCCGTATCCGACTCAACAATGAAGCGCAGCGCGTGCGCATCACAGCAAAGAAATCCTGTGTGCGCGCTTCTGCGAACATGGCAGATGCGCTGCACCATCGCGGCAGCCCCAGCATTCCCCTGAAGGTGTTGTTATATTGGACGCGAAGGGCACTGTACGCGCGATGCGTATAATTATTCATCCATAGCCCGCACGTGTACAGTGTCTGGCAGTACGACTTGAATAAAGTAATTTTTACGTCTCTTGTACAACGTGCGAACCTACGAGCGAGCATATTACACCGCACGGACAGCGCCCTTCGTTCCCTCTCAATGTCCATATCATCCGAGGAGTCGTCGGTGACCCAGTGACCAAGATATTTAATCTTACTCACCTGTGAAAGTGGTGTGCCGCAAAGAGTGATCACGGGCGCACGATATTGTTTTTTCCCGCCTTAAATATCATAAATTCACTTTTTTTGGCGTTATATCTCAGCCCATGAGCCTCCGAATACGCCTCTCAAATATTCAAAAGACAGCTCTGACTGAGGGACTCAACAGCACCATATCGTCAGTGTAACTTATGTTATTTATGCATGTTCCGTCTATCGAGCATCCGAAACCGGTGCCGCTGAGCTCCTCAATCAGACCATCAATATACAAGTTGAAGAGGCGTGGTGAGCTCAACCCCCCTTGCATCACCCCACACTGCAACCTGTACACTTCATATAAAGTGCCTGCCCATCGAACAGTATTCTCTTGATTACTTTACCAATATTTAAGCAACCAAATTAATTCAGAAGGGAGCCCCTCAACATTGTGAAGTTTGCTCCATAAAACATCGAAGCGCACGGCAGTGCGCAGGCCAATTTCCAGCAAGTGGCCGCACGTAGGCCGTGCACTATTTACCCGAACCGCTTCGAGCTACTTTTGACCACCCTGTATCTAACTATTTGTCACACGAAATCGAACCAAACTTCAGATACATAATACCATGACTGCTGTTAGTTCGAATACCAAATTTCATAACTGTAGCTTTAATAGATTCAAAGTTATGGACTTTTCAAAATAGCTAAAGTGGCACTGACTGACTCAGAGTTGCATCAGCTAACTATAACGATAACCAATCCCATGACAGCCGTCAAAATCTCCGGTTAAGCGAATGCATCATTTTGAGAATTGTTAAAATGACGTCATAAATAACTATAACAAGTCATCTTTAACGATAATCAAAGCTTTGACAGACGTCAAATCTCCAGTAGCAAAATTCGGGTTGCATCGTTTTAATTTTGACAAAATAGTTAAAATGACGTCACAGATAACTATAACATTAATCGCCCAACTTTGGGCGGTTAAGGGCTATAGTCACGGTTTGTGTCATTGTATATGTCATCTGCTTTGCAGTTGTAACCTATAAAAATATTGTGTTATTGAATAAAGTACCTACTAAAACAAATTAAGTATGTCTTTACTCCGCGACATATTGTGGAAATAAATATAGTGACAGTGAATCCAATTTGCCAGTTAGGAAGGGAAAAAAAATCACCCTCGCATTGATCGATTTCATAAGTAGGATGAGAATTAATTTTTGGACAGATTCCGGGTTCTAAGACCTTAGCAAGAACTTCTAAGTTTCCTAGTTAGAAGCCAGAGCCCTTGCTAAGGTCTTAGTTCTCAGGGGTTCTTGTTTTCAGCAAGGGTCCTCCCTTGCTGAAAACAAGAACCCCTGAGAACTCTACATATCACACTATATCACACTAATATTATAAAGGCGAAAGTTTGTGAGTGTGTTTGTTTTAAGTACCATCCGAGGACGTGCGTATGAATACACAAGGCACGACCGAGGACCTTTTCAAAGCGAGGACCTTTTCGAGGGTCCTCGGTTTGACTTGACCAAAGATTCGTATTCTGCAAGCGATTTTGAGTCTTCCTATATACTTAATACGAAAAAGTTGTCTGAACCTCGGTTTGATCAAGATTTTTCATAATCTTACACAAACATTGTGTATCCACCAGATGGTGCCACAGTCACCTCATACACAGACTCTTTACACTCATTTCACGTTTGTTGTATTATCCGAGGACCTATGTGTTAACTTTAACACAAAAGTCCTCGGTTAGGTAGCTTTTCCAGACAATGTGTATCTAGGACCTCGGTTGGTAGATTTTCCGAACAGTGTGTATTCTAGTCCTCGTTTCGACAGTTTTCCTCGTGTGTAGAAAACAAATTATATGTTATCATTTAAATAAAATTATGAAGGAGGAAATCGAAGGTAGACTGAATCTTTAAACAAATTGTTAGTAGGTACACGAGGAATAACCAGACTTCTTCTGCAGTATATGCTAAGTACCTAGGCTCGCTTATCTAGGTATATATCAAAGAAAGTCGTGTTAGTTTTACTATTTATAACTCAAGAACGGCTGAACAGATTTGGCTGAAAATTGGTGGGGAGGTAACTTAGAACCAGTGGACGGATATAGGATACTTTTTTTATACTTTTATTTACTTATAGGAGTAGGGTAGGAGTAGGTTAGGAGTTGGGTAGGAGTAGGGTAGGAATAGGTTAGAAGAAGGGTAGGAGTAGGCTAGGAGTAGGGTACGAGTAGTGTAGGAATAAGGTAGGAGTAGGGTAGGGGTAGGGTAGGGTAAGGGGTAGGACACCACGCGAACGAAGTAGCGCCGGGCAGCTAGAAATAATTTACAAGGCAAAACAACGTTTTCCGGGTCAGCTAGTATTATATAACCATGATTTGCACCATAAAATATTGTATTGTCATAGGAGCTGAATACGTGTGCTTTTCATAAAGAATCTAAAGTGCCTTCTTTAGGTGAAATGTCTGCAGCAAGATTTGAAGCAAATATAAAGTACAAAGAAATACAGAACATGAACGTACTAAAGAAAACCACATAAACTTTGCATGATCTACTTATAGAAATAATCATCAAGTTGCAGTAACATCTTTGAGAAGCATGATTAGACAACTTACATAACAGTTATTAGAAAACGACTCAAACAAAAAGACTTATAGAAACCATAATTAAAACAGATCGACATAATTTGGGCTAAAAACTTGACATAAAATTACATAACACAATGCCTATTTAGAAAACAACAAAGAAATATTATTAAGTGAGATCAAAACAATTTGGGAAGCATGAAAACTTAATAACTTAATGGCGCCGATTCCCTTGTTCACAAACTAAATTAAATTTATGTTCAGTGCATCTTTTTCTTTCTATTTCATTAGGAAAAGGACAGAAGATAAATATTAGTTTAGTCCTGTCAAATTAAGATACTCCACAGCAAGTTTAGACATGGCTACTAAAAATACGTCAATTTACTTTAGGCGCTGTCTAATTTGACAGGACTAAACTAATATTTATCTTCTGTCCTTTTCCTAATGAAATAGAAACAAAAAGATGTACTAAACTGAAATTATTTAGTTTAGTTTGTGAACAAGGCAATCGGCGCCAATAGCTATAAACTGATTAGATAATTCATTAATGTCAACGGCCTGTCAAATTCAAAATGTATTGGTTTTCGCTAACTGTGATCATGGAAACTGATAATAAAAATAATTTTACAACTTAAACTTAATGCGTATGATAAATTTGAACACGATGCTATTAACTGTTCAAGAGTTCCCTCATGAAGAAACGACCTTGACTGCAGCATCAGCACAAACTGGTAATTATTTTGGTGTTACTAGATAAACATAATGCGTGTGCCAAATTTGGAGATGGTGTTATCAACTGTTGAGGAGTTCCCTCATGAAGAAACGACCTTGGCTGCAGCATCAGTACAAACTGGTAATTATTTTGGTGTCACTAGATAAACATAACGCGAGTGCCAAATTTGAAGACGATGCTATCAACTGTTGAGGAGTTCCCTCATAAAGAAATGACCCTGGCTGCAGCATCAGTGCAAACTGGTAAATATTTTAGTTTTACTACATAAACATAACGCTTGTGCCAAATTTGAAGACGGTGCTATCAACTGTTAAGGAGTTCCCTCATGAAGAAACGACCTTGGCTGCAGCATCAGCACAAACTGGTAATTATTTTGGTGTTACTAGATAAACATAAGCCGTGTGCCAAATTTGAAGACGGTGCTATCAACCGTTGAGGAGTTCCCTTATAAAGACATGACCCTGGCTGCAGCATCAGTACAAACTGGTAATTATTTTGGTGTTACTACATAAACATAACGCGTGTGCCAAATTTGAAGACGGTGCTATCAACTGTTGAGGAGTTCCCTCATTAAGAAACGACCTTGGCTGCAGCATCAGCATTCAGTACAAACTGGTAATTATTTTGGTGTTACTAGGTAAACAAAAGGCGTGTGCCAAATTTGAAGACGGTGCTATCAACTGTTGAGGAGTTCTCCCATTAAGAAACGACCCTAGCTGGCAGCATCAGAACAAACTGGTAATTATTTAATTTTTCTAGATAAACCTAACATGTATGCCAAATTTTAAGTCGATGCTATCAACTGTTGAGGAGTTCCCTCATAAAGACATGACCCTGGCTGCAGCATCAGAACAAATTGGTAATTATTTTAGTTTTACTACATAAATATAACTTGGCAAATTTTAAGTCGATGCTATCAACTGTTGAGGAGTTCCCTCATAAAGAAACGACCCTCGCTGCAGCATCAGCACAGAATGGTAATTATTTTAGTTTTACTAGATAAACCTAACGCCTCTGCCAAATTTGAAGACGATGCTATCAAGTGCTGAGGAGTACCGTCATGAAGAGACGACTCTGGCTGCAGCATCTGATACTAAAATAATAATCCTTTGAGAAGCGCCGGCAAACGTAAAGAAATCGACTCGTCCTCGCTTGGTACTTCATTTTGGAAAAAGTGTGTAAGAAATAAATCGGAACGTTCTACTTACATTGATATAATTATTATCTTACACGTTAAATGTTTTATGTAGGTAGATTTTCCAGGTCCTCGGTTTGTACAAGTTCTACGCGAAAAACTGTCCTCGGTTTAGTGATATAAAGTCTAACACAACGTCCGCACTTTGTACAAGCTATAAGAAATATTGTGTAAAAATACGTCCTCGGAAGGACGTCCCAGGGCTTACGTAAGAGGTCCTCGGTTGGCTTACACAAACTCCTCGTATGTGCATCGCTGGTCACATTTAGCTGTGTATTTCAGGTCCTCAGTATGATAGCCGAAATTCATACAGAAAAATGTTGAGATAGCATTATCCCAATATAAGCTCATCACTATAGATTTATTCACCTGTCTCTTTCTATCTTATTCTAAAAGGCCAACGAGGTCTTTAAACCAGTTTTTTGGAGGGTCCTCGGTTCGTTCTAGGATTAACAAGGTCCTCGTAAGGGTGTCTGTACGTATGGAGTCTGTATGGAGGTAGCTGACACCCTGGATTAACATATCGTCGACCGTAGGTTCAATTGGTGTACGGGACAAAATACGATTTTTCAGGAGAGGCCGACAAAGTTTTTTTTCGGACTAAATCACCCATAACTTTTTTTGTTACTAGCTTCCGCCCGCGACTCCGTCCGCGCGGATGTCGGTCTTCGCGTGGATGGTTTATTTCTCCATTTTGAGTAACTCTGACAATGACATCTTATAAATATCTATTGGACCCAAATACGGCTAAGCCTATAATAATTAAGGAGATCCCTCTATTGAGCTACTGCTGTTGAGCTCGCGTTCTGTAGTAAGTATTTTTTTCATAGTAATTCCGACCTTGATAAGTAGCATGTAGCAGTAAATTACTGACAATGACGAAAAGTTTGCAATAATAAAAAAGTGATCGTGACAATGCGACAGAAAGTTAATTGAGAGCTTCAGCATACACAACATTGTTAGTGAGCTCGTCCGGAATATGAACATGAAGATTTCTTGGACTGCTCACATGGGAAAGAGCTACGTAAAGTTGCCCGTGTGAAAAACAACTCGCGGTAAGATCTACGCCAGCAACTCCTAGGGTCTGACCTTGAGCCTTATTTATTGTCATGGCGTAACACAAAGCTACAGGAAACTGTTTTCTCATAAATTGAAATGGAAAATTATCCACTACGGGTAATGCAACGTGTGTTCGCGGTTCTACAGAACAACGTCTATGAATAAAACCGAAAAATAAGATTTTTTTTCTACGTATTTTTCCAGGATAAAAAGTATCCTATTTTATGCCCAGGATAATAAGGTATAATTATACCAAGTTTCATCGAAATCGAACCGTTAGTTTTCACGTGATGCCTGCATATACAGACAGACAGACAGACAGACAAAAATTTTTTTATACACATATTTGGGTTTGGTATCGATCCAGCAACACCCCCCGCTATTTATTTTTTCAATATTTTCAATGTACAGAATTGACCCTTCTACAGATTTATTATATGTATAGATTAACCTTTTTTGGATCTGATTTCGCACATCATCTTGTATTTTGGTGCTCTGTCTACCTGTGTAACAATTATTTAAATAAGTTAGGTATTTAAGAAAATAGACGTCCCTTACACCAACGTATTTTGTTAGTAATGTCCCTTACTGAACAAGTATCTTGTAGTCCCGTCCCTTACATTAAATTGATCTCTACGTTGGATCCAACCTATAATGATAAAATCGTGTAAAGGTCTTGTTGAAAAAATTAATGAAAAATAATACAGTGTAAAGAGATTTTTGATAGAAAATAAACCACACAGTTTTGACGTACGGATATCTTAAATTTGGAAATCGTTATAAAAAATCATGTAAGAGACATGAAAATGTATTAGAACCGAGTGTGCGTTTTTTTGTGTGTCGCTTACATGCAATATTTGTACATTGTAATAGCCAATTTCTATTAGCTGTAATACATTTTTATTTCATCTAATATGTTTATTATATCAAATTATAAAAAATGGTAACAATTTTGCTTATAAGTACTTTGAATTCTTATTCAAATACAAGTTATCATCATCATAATTTCAGCCGAAAATCGTCCACTGCTAGACATAGGCCTGCCCCAAGCACCTCCACTTCGACCGTTTCTGTGCTTCTCGCATCCAATGGGTTCCTGCGGCCTTCACAAGGTCGACGGACCACCTTGTGGGAGGCCTAACGCTAAGTCTTTCGGTACGCGGTCGTGAACCTGGCAAACGACCCAAGAGCTAGATTGACCCGACACTATACCGAAGACATCCCGGACGCCTGTACGAAATTAGGATGGCTCTGAAGCAGGTCAAAAACAACAAGGCGCCGGGTGATGATGGAAATACGGCCGAGCTCCTGAAGGCCGGCATAACCCGTTCTTAAAGCCCTTGAGAAGCTGTTTGGTTCCGTCAGACTCGAGGGCAAAACACCACAGGCATGGAACAGAGGTGTGGTGATACTTTTCTTTAAGAAGGATGACAATAGACATGACAACAGCATGATGGGCCTATAATTCTTAAGAAGGGCTTAAGAATTATAGGCCCATCAAGCTGTTTTCGAGAGTCATCATGAACCGTCTCGCGCGCAGGTTTGACGACTTTCAGCCAGCCTCCCGAACAAGCCGGATTCCGTAAAGGCTTTAGCACCGTAGAACACATACATTCGCTGTGACAGGTTATACAGAAGATCGAAGAGTTTAACCTGTCTCCCTGCTTAGCGTTTGTGGACTACGAGAAAGCCTTTGATTCGATCAAGACATGGACTGTGCTGCAGTCTCTTCAACGGTGCCAGATCGACTATCGGTACATCAAGGTGCTGAAGTGTCTGTACGAAAACGCAAATATGTCAGTCCAACTCCAGGATCGACCTCGAAACCTATCCTTCTGCAGCGAGGTTGGAGGCAGGGAGACGTTATATCTCCAAAACTGTTCACCGCTGCACTGGAGGATGTCTTCGAGGTACTGGACTGGAAAGGGGCTGGCATTAACATCAATGGCGAGTACATAACTCACCTTCAGTTTGCCGAAGATATTGTAGTCATGGCTGAGACTATGGAGGACCTCAGTACAATGCTCGATGATCTCGGTAGAGCCTCCGAAAGAGTGAGTCTTAAAATGAACATGGACAAAACGAAGGTCATGTCAAATGCCCATGTAACACCCACTCTCATAAAGATCGGAGACGCTACACTCGAAGTCGTGCTCGAGTATGTTTACCTAGGACAAACTGTCCATTTAGGTAGGTCCAACTTCGAGAAAGAGGTTGACCTCTGAGGTTGATTCGACGATTGATCGTCGAATCCGACTCAGCTGGGCAGAGTTCTGGAAGCTACACAATATCTTCTCGTCCCACTACCGCAGTGTCACAAGACGAAAGTCTTTGAGCACGTGCGTGTTGCCAGTGATGAACGTGGTCGCTTGCAATGAGCCTTATTAGAAGGCTAAAAGTCACCCAAATGGCAATGGAGAGGGCTATGCTTAGAGTTTCGCTGCGTGATCGAATCAATGAGGAGATCCGCAGGAGAACCAAGGTAACCGACATAGCCCGAAGAATTGCCAAACTTAAGTGGCAGTGGGCAGGGCACATTATTCTCAGAACAGATGGCCGATGGAGCCGAAAGGTTCTGGAGTGGTGACCACGTACCGGAAGACGTAGAGTTGGAAGGCCTCCCACAAGGTAGAAAGACGACCTTGTGAAGGCCGCAGGAACCCGTTGGATGCGAGAAGCACAGAACCGGTCAAAGTGGAGGTGCTTGGGGGAGGCCTATGTCCAGCAGTGGACGTCTTTCGGCTGAAATGATGATTAGAGAATAATTAGGTAACATTGAATAGTTTTATATTATTATGATTCTTCTGTCTTCGTCGAAGCAACTGGTTTAAATGGTTTTGTTTTTCCATTTTCACCACATTCTTTTTGTGAAAAACCGTGCACAATCCCGACCAAACGACAGGTGAACTTGCACTGATAGCACAGTAAAGATATGAAAGCGACTTTTTTTATGTCGGCGCGCTGCTTTCGCATTGGTATCATCCTCTCTTTCACACACAGAAAGACTTTGAGAGATAGAAAAGGATGGTAATAGTGGAAGCACGAGCTATCTTGTGTTATGAAGTGTGTGTAAATAAAAGTAACAGGGATAAATATTCATTACTTCTCACGAGCAAATTGTTGTAACGGACACTGAACCTAAATATAATTCGATTCAAATAGGTGTAACGTTGACACTGCTTAAAGTTTGACAGTGCAAATTGGGGTAAGGGACAACTATGTCAAAACTCGTGCATTCCATTTAATATTTATTTTTTGAGATAACAAAGACATTAGTGTAAGGCCAGTTTTATTATGATTTCTTCAAAAATAAACCATGTAATGGTAATTCGTTGATTGGAAAGACCCTTACCTTATTTGAAGTGGATTGGCAGCGGTAATTACACCATTTCAAATTGCTATATTGCATAGTTTTTCAGATACATTGTTATTATGGGGCTGATTCGAAATTTGGATCCAAAAAATCAGTGGGGTAAGGGACATTTTTTTTAAGCTAGAATTTTTTTATATACACCATTCGAAAGAGCGAAAAATTCTGAACAAAACTGTATACTCAACTCATTTTGAGTATTTTGTCCCTTACACCAATTGAACCTACGGTCGACGATATAGGCTACTTTTTATCCCGATATTCCCACGGGATCGACAATTACGCGGGTGAAACCGCGGAGCGCAGCTAGTTATATAAATAATTACCTACCTAATGGCCCCGACTTACTAGTTGAGTAGAACCCAGGCAGGCGATTTACTTTGCGTAAATTATATCATCACCACTGCCACAGATAATATAATACTAGCGTACAGATACCCCATCCCATACAAAGAAACGTGACTGCCGTAACTACGTCATTTCTTCGGCCTATTCGGCTTATTTTCTAAAGTGGCTGAGTCCGGCTTGTTTCACTCACGTCGCCGCTAGATGGTGCTAGCAGCGTTGACTCGCTAGCTTGTGGGCCGCGAGCAGTTATTTTACACAAACACCAATAGATGGCGTTAAAACCATACTGTACTTTTGTACTACAAAACTAAAGTCGCCCTGTGACCTTGAAGCTTACGTCGTCAGTCACTCGACTCGGCAATAATAAATTCACGTTCTTTCATGCATGCCTTGCGATAGCGCATGATTTCTTGAGCGTAGTAATGGTACAGCTAGGTACATGTTTTCCGATGTCCGTTTCAACCGCGCGGCCACCTCATAATATTTTATGAAACTTTGCCAGGAATTAGTGCGAATTTGTTACTTTACACACCTCTTTTCGTGAATTTGTTACAAAAAAAACTAAGACGCTATGACAAAGAATAGTTGACCGCTAGTACCGCCACTTGCCGTAGTCATCGCTCGTGATTACACAGAAACTACATAATGCAGATAGACGAATGATGCATCAAAAGAAAGGTCTTAATTTGTTCAATTTGTTACAAAAATAAAAAACGTCAAAAAGTAAATAAACAAAAAGTTATGCAATATTTAGTTTTCAGGTTACGAGTAGGTAGGTATATCACCATAAATATCAAATTAATAGAGGCTAATGTGTATGGACAATTTGTTACTAATTTGTTACAGCGAATAAATAGAAAAAAATACTAGAAAGTAAGTTCAATAATTTGTTAGAGTCGATTTTAGTTGGCCGCTCGGACGGCAATATGCCTAAAATACAAAATGGCGTTTATCTCGTTATTAAAAGTAGGTTTAAGCTTAGTTAAAGGACTAATCGACGGGTAACGTGACCTAGTTTGGATAAATATGGCGAATATAACTGCAGCATTCATATTTTATAAGATATTTACAAAAAAACAGTAGTACCTATGAAACCGTATGAGAGTAGGGTGATCATGAATTTTCACAATGAAGTGAGACTGAATGGTGATTATTGGAATGTTCGATATTCATATCTTATTTTTTTAGGGCGAGTGCTTATATAAATACTTACATTTTAAGTTAAGGCATCCTCTGGCATACTTTATAAAAGTAAAAGTCACAAATCGATTAAAAGTACTTTATTCAAAATCAAAACAAAGGCAAAAAAAATCAAGTAATAAAGTCAACAAGATAATATAAAGTCTTTATTGACTAACATAATATTTATAAATTAACTGACACGAATATATGACACAGAATGTAGATATATTTTCTTAGAGGTACCTACTTATTATTTCAATTTTAAAAGAATTATATTATAATATTATAATAAAATGATGGTTTACTTAAACATGAAAATGAAATGGTAACGTTCCGGGTAACGACTCACGCACCAGCGCGGCGCCTGTGCGAGCGTGGTCGCAGTGGACGATCCCGGCGGATCCCGATTACATTCTCATAGAAATCAAAGATAATTACTCGTAGTAGTAGCTTTAACCATGGGTCCCACAAACTATATTTTTTCATGTTTTCCAGAGTCGTAAAGATCTTCACCAAAGTCTACAAACTAACGATGGTGTACCGCTACTTCCTGTCGAACTACTGGAACTTCTGCAATGACAACCTGGTCGCCATGATGGCCCGGCTGTCTCCCGCCGACAAAGCTATCTACAACTTTGATGTCAGCAGTATTGACGTCGGAGAGCTGTTCCAAGCGTGCGCTGTTGGCATACGAAGGTTGGTTCTTCATCACCATCATTCGGCCCCGATACATAACATGACATTACACCAGCGGGGTGATTGCGTATCACACTATCAGTACCGATAGCTTTCATGTTGACAGTTCAACAACATTCATTGCGTTATTTAAGTACGTTGTTGAGCAGACAAATTTTTCGAACACGGATTAGCAATATCCTTTAAAAATACAACAAGAAAATTAAGTTGATTTCAGAGTGACTAATACGATTGAAAAAGTTATAAAAATGTTTGAAGTTGTAGCGTGAACTGAACTTTATTAAATAGGTATTAAAGTAATTTTTCCATTAACTCATATTTGTTTACATGTTTGGAAAGTTAATCGCGAACGGAGATTAGACCCAGCGGGTTGTGCGTTGTCTGTCAGTGAGTGAATGAATGAATGATTGTTCCAGGTACATTGTGAAGGACGGTCTGCAGGGCAGTGAGGTGGGCTACAGGAAACAGAAGAGATTGTACTACGCGAACATACTGTTCATAACGGTGTACTTGTACTTAATCTGGAAGCTCGTGTACTTCTTGTACTCGACCCTCGCTATGATGTTCGCTATTGTTTAGATTCTAGGTAATAAATTATTTTAATAGGAAAAACGTGTTTTTTTATTGGCGACAGGTTTTTTATTTAAAGATTTGATCCAAAACTACAAATCCATAAAATGTTATTTTTCGAGTGGTAAGTATCTGATATTACCCATTTGCAGGCCTAACATGGCCAGATATCGCACAAACACAGTTTCGAAGGAAAAAGGGGCGGCCATTCATAGTTCAGATACTTAATTTTTAGGGTTCCGTACCCAAAGGGTAATAACGGGACCCTATTACTAAGACTTCGCTGTCTGTCCGTCTGTCCGTCCGTACGTCTGTATCTCAAGAACCGCGATAGCTAGACAGTTGACATTTTCACAAATTATGTATTTCTGTTGTTGCTATAACAACAAATACTAAAAACAAAATAAAATAAATATTTTGTTGTATGGGGGGCTCCCATACAACAAACGCGATTTTTTTGCCCTTTTTTTCTCAATATCAATAATGGCAACAGGTTGGCACTTGAAATATTCACAAAATACTCATTTGTATTTTGCTTTAATAATAATAATAATCGTTTATTTCAGAAATCAGGTTCCATTTTGTTAGTATTACAGTCTTAAAAATAATGTTAGTACGTAAAAATATTAAACTAATCGGGCATGAAAGGAGAACCACTCATCTCCTGTTGCAAAGAGAGTGCCACCCCATCTAAGCCTGCAGCATTGGTGAATCCCACCGTTCAGACAAGGTCTTCAGGAGAACGTTAGAGGTGACCCGTATCCGACTCAACAATGAAGCGCAGCGCGTGCGCATCACAGCGAAGAAATCCTGTGTGCGCGCTTCTGCGAACATGGCAGATGCGCTGCACCACCGCGGCAGCCCCAGTATGCGAAGGGCACTGTACGCGCGATGCGTATAATTCACCCATAGCCCGCACGTGTACAGTGACTGGCAGTACGACTTGAATAAAGTAATTTTTACGTCTCTTGTACGACGTGCGAACCTACGAGCGAGCATATTACATCGCACGGACAGCGCCCTTCGTTCCCTCTCAATGTCCATATCATCCGAGGAGTCGTCGGTGACCCAGTGACCAAGATATTTAATCTTACTCACCTGTGAAAGTGGTGTGCCGCAAAGAGTGATCACGGGCGCACGATATTGTTTTTTTCCCGCCTTACATATCATAAATTCACTTTTTTTGGCGTTATATCTCAGCCCATGAGCCTCCGAACACGCCTCACAAATATTCAAAAGACACCTTAGAGCTCTGACTGAGGGACTCAACAGCACCATATCGTCAGTGTAACTTATGTTATTTATGCATGTTCCGTCTATCGAGCATCCGAAACCAGTGCCGCTGAGCTCCTCAATCTGACCATCAATATACAGGTTGAAGAGGCGTGGTGAGCTCAACCCTCCTTGCCTCACCCCACACTGCAACCTGTACACTTCAGATAAAGTGCCTGCCCATCGAACAGTATTCTCTTGATTACTTTACCAATATTTAAGCAACCAAATTAATTCAGAAGGGAGCCCCTCAACATTGTGAAGTTTGCTCCATAAAACATCGAAGCGCACGGCAGTGCGCAGGCCAATTTCCAGCAAGTGGCCGCACGTACGCCGTGCACTATTTACCCGAACCGCTTCGAGCTACTTTTGACCACCCTGTATCGTGTTCGTGTGACAAATAGTTATTTGTCACACGAAATCGAATCAAACTTCACATACATAATACTGCTGTTAGTTCGAATACCAAATTTCATAACTGTAGCTTTAATACCTAGATTCAAAGTTATGGACTTTTCAAAATAGCTAAAGTGGCACTGACTGACTCAGAGTTGCATCAGCTAACTATAACGATAACCAATCCCATGACAGCCGTCAAAATCTCCGGTTAAGCGAATGCATCATTTTGAGAATTGTTAAAATGACGTCATAAAATGACGTCATAACAAGTCATTTTTAACGATAATCAAAGCTCTCCAGGGCCTGCAGTCTCGACAAAGATAGCGATCGCTTTACGACAAAATTCGGTCGCAAAGCTATAACGGTGCGGATTTAAGTTGGTAGCTAATACCGGCGGGTCGCGTCCGGCTCACGTCCACCTTAAATCCGCACCGTTATAGCTTTGCGACCGAATTTTGTCGTAAAGCGATCGCTATCTTTGTCGAGACTGCAGGCCCAGTTAAGCAAAATTCGGGTTGCATCGTTTTAATTTAGACAAAATAGTTAAAATGACGTCACAGATAACTATAACATTAATCGCCCAACTTTGGGCGGTTAAGGGCTATAGTCACGGTTTGTGTCATTGTATATGTCATCTGCTTTGCAGTTGTAACCTATAAAAATATTGTGTTATTGAATAAAGTAGGTACCTACTAAAACAAATTAGGTATGTCTTTACTCCGCGACATATTGTGGAAATAAATATAGTGACAGTGAATCCAATTTGCCAGTTAGGAAGGGAAAAAAATTCACCCTCGCATTGATCGATTTCATAAGTAGGATGAGAATTAATTTTTGGACAGATTCCGGGTTCTAAGACCTTAGCAAGAACTTCTAAGTTTCCTAGTTAGAAGCCAGAGCCCTTGCTAAGGTCTTAGTTCTCAGGGGTTCTTGTTTTCAGCAAGGGTCCCTTGCTGAAAACAAGAACCCCTGAGAACTCTACATATCACACTATATCACACTAATATTATAAAGGCGAAAGTTTGTGAGTGTGTGTGTGAGTGTGTGAATGTGTGTGTGTGTTTATATGTTTGTTACTTCTTCACGCTCAAACGGCTAGACCAATTTTGATAAAATTTTGTATGGAGGTAGCTGACACCCTGGATTAACATATAGGCTACTTTTTATCCCGATATTCCCACGGGATCGACAATTACGCGGGTGAAACCGCGGAGCGCAGCTAGTTATATAAATAATTACCTACCTAATGGCCCCGACTTACTAGTTGAGTAGAACCCAGGCAGGCGATTTACTTTGCGTAAATTATATCATCACCACTACTCTCAAAACGGTGAAGGGAAACATCGTGAGGAAACCGGCATGTCCTAGAACCAAAAATTCAGAAGAATACGCTAGAGCTTGAGCTTCTTCGGCAATTAAGCTGCGTTTCCATTATGCAAATGCCTTGCATACAAGTTGCAAGTTGCATGCAATTTGTATAGTGGAAACCACAGCTTGCGAACAAGTTGCAAGTTGAACAAATTTCTGTTTTCAATTCAAATCACTTGCACGCAAGTGTGACGTCATAATTGCATGCAAGACTTGCCTAATGGAAACGCGGCTTTAAAGCAACACAGTGAAGAGAAGTAGGTATAAGCTAGAACTAGAAAAACTGAAATTAGAAATCGATATTCTTAAGTAAAATGTTATTATGTACCTAAACTGTAGCAAGTGTATTGTGAATATCGATTACAAATTGCAGTTTTTCTAGTTCCTAGCTTATACTTCTCTTCATTTTGTTGCTTTAATTGCCGATGAAGTTCATCTTGGTTCCAAATGCTATATCTGATTTGATCCATTTCAATTTCGTTAAGTTCTTTTAAGACAGACACACTTTCGCATTTATAATATTAGTAGGTATGGATATAGGAATTCCTCACGATGTTTTTCTTCACCGTTTTGAGAGCAGTGGTGATGAAATAATTTACACAAAGTAAAGCGCCTGTCTGGGTTCGAACCTAGGACCTTTATGTTGTAAGTCGCAGCTGTTACGACGGACCCATCACTGCTCAGCGATAAATAGTAGGGGTGTGTTGAACGGTTCAAAAAAATAAAAAAATAACATAAATTATACATAACAGAGCATTTTTATTAATGTAAGTACTTATATTAATTTCAACGTCAGACGACTTAGAAGTAGGTAATATTTCATCTGAATCGCAGGACACTCCACCGATGAAAATACTTCAATACTGCACGCTCAACATTACAAGTGCACAACAGCTAACAATACCAACGTCTGCCCACCAAACAGTTGCAATAGCATCCAGCAAGAGCAGCTGGGTGTTAGAAATTAATTTTCTAGGTAGGTACCTACCTAAATAATGCACCTGAAAATAAATAGAAGATTTATGTTGTACCTTGTACAATGCACTGATAAGGAGGAGTCAGTTGGAGCATTTGGGCACCACATGAAACTAAATATAGTCTCATGTTGGAACGCGTACAAAATAAATTCATAAGGTATCTATATGAGACTTTATGGGGTATATCCGTATTATCCATTGATGTACCCAACCTTGTTTGTTTTAGGCATGGTCCCAACCATGCCTAAAACAAACAACAAGTTAGAATTAAGAAGGGATATGGCTCTCGCCATTTATATTTAATAAAAAATCAGGGCGTGTTAAAGGAGGTGAATCTGTGTGTGCCCGACAACTACGTGCTGAGGCGGAGACGGCCGCAGCTACTGGCTGTGCCGCGCGGCAGGACTAACTTGCTTTTAAAAGCGCCAGTTACTCGCGCATTACGTACACTCAATGAAGTCGCTGAAAGGATTACATTTTTTCCTGTTCATTGAATGAATTCGCAAGAATAACTGCATACCATTTGTGTTACAATTTGTAAAATAAGTATAAGCAAAGTACCACCCTATCGCTTTGGGCTATCCTGTAATGATAGAAGTGTTGTGTTAAATAAATAAAGTATTCAACTAATATTATTCTTGTGCTTTTTGGTGTGTTGGATTCCACTGCAAAACAATGTTCTTTCCCGCATTCATCAGGAACAGTATGCGTTTGCTGAGAAAATCGACATAAAATGTAAATATTCCTGTATTCAAATCTCCATAATGTATAAACAGTTTCAATACTTTCTTGCATCGTCTATACGCACTTTCGTTAAACTGCACTAAAGATGGTTTGACTTGCGTTCGTGAATCCTTGCGTTCACAAGTTACCGTACATCTGCAGCAGTCTCGGGCAATGTTTTCGCACATTGCGTTAAAATCTTATTGAACAATTAACACAACATCCTTCTGGAGTAAATGCTGTAATGCGTTTTCCAATAATATAATCCTTCAATAAATTACATACAGGAAAACAGAAATATCAATTTCATGTAATTCGAAAGAAACGGAAAAATAAAATGAATGTTATTGTCACTTGACACTTGTCTTTCTGACAGTGTCAGATAGTGATGCAGCTAGATTTTATTTAACTCGTTACTCAAAAGCTGAGTCCATTTTCTCTCGAGGTGCCACTCGATGTAGGTACTCACGATTAGATTTAGGGGTGCTAATTAAGGCAGCTTCTTTAAAATGTCATTCTCGTCTGCAAATATATTTAGTTGTCTAATGAATTAATAGGTCAGCGACGAACTTTTAGCGTCTAATAAATGGTTTATAAGCGACCATATATTGTAAAACAAGCTACTGTTAATATGACGCAACATGGTGATAATTCTTAAGCAACTAAATTTGTGATATGTCTACTCATTGCCAGCTTCTAATAAGTGTATCAACTTCATCCATAAAATAATAACAACGTACTCTAATTTCATAGAGTCACCTTTATTTTTATACTTTAGCATAAGTAATTGATGAGTGAATCTACTATATTTGAACATAAAATTTCCTTATTATTGTCATCAAATAATGGTCAATGAAAGCTATAATTTCATGTATTCGCCTATCTATTTATAATGTTACCACCATTCTTGAGAAAAACAAATTATTGTAACCTAACCTCAAAACACTAGTTTTCAATACAAAGTTGCTTCTGCACGTCTCCGGCACTGCGGGAAGTGGAGCCCCTTCGCCCTTACGTAACAAAGGATAGGCACCCATGCTCACCTCCGCAGCTTCGGCTTACTGGTCGCCTCCGGCGACCAGCCTCAGCCGCTACGGCTCGGACGGGTGCCTATGCTTTGTTACAGCGGGCGGGGGCTGCACTCCCTCCGCGCCTCCGGATTTTTAAATACACCCTCGGGGTAGCAGCCAAAAGACTACGTGGAGTCGGTTTTGGGACAGATTCGACCTATTCCAACCAGAAAGTGGGGTACGCTAACTTCCTTCTGAACAGAATTTCTAGGTACCCAACGAGCGTCAGGTACACTCCCGCGCTTGTGTTGCAAACTTTCACGAAAAAAGAATATGATTTATTAATTTAGTTGTTGAATGAAAAACTTTGATTGCTAATTTTGAGGCTGGAATTTGATTTTATTAGCAGACAGATGTTGAATCTCTAAAATATATAAAGTAGCTCACTTACAACATTAGTCGCTGAGTTATCAAATCAGAAGTAAATATATTTATCGGTAGCTCGGAGTCATATTAATTTACGCTCGTAAATTGACGCTGGTTTTTTGATATTCTGTTGGAATAGTAAAGATGATGAATTAATATAATTGAAGCTGTTCTATTAACTCGTCGCCCACATATAAAAAAAGACGCTAGGTTGCAGGTGCTAAAGAAAACTTTTGTTGCCGCACATATAATTTCCCAAATATCACCAACACTGCCACACTAGTTAACTGTCATTCTTGGTTAATAAACCAGGTAATAATATATTCTTGAAATAAACCGTCATAATACTGTGATGTACAGAGTCACAGAGTTTTAAGGTTAGTGCTGTCAGATAATAAAGTGTAATTTGTCATTAAATCGTCATTGATTTTATCAGATCAATCTGACAATCAGTGGAGTATGCGTAGGACAAAACGCTCTTTACAAAGTCGAACAAAGCCAATCTTAGCCGAATGTCACTGACTTAAACACCTTGGTACATTACCAATATAAAACGGTTACTGTATTTTGGATCCTGCTATGATTCTTTTCTTCAAGTTTATTTTTGTGTGCGTTTCAAACGTACGAAGCTGCTGGGAACAGTGGGAACCTCCCTGTAGTACCTACCTTAGATCAATTTAAATTGAGTTTTTGATTTACATAATCGAGACAATCGAGTGCCTGACCATTAATGACTGAGTGACATCACTAGTGTCAAACAAAGAAAGCGTGATGACAACAAGCTTGAAGTGTTGCCCTTGTCAAAAAATTACCCACGTACATTTTAGGGAAATATGACGTCTTGTCACTTGTCACCCTTTTAACTTTAACTGTGAAATACACGAAATACATGATGGTGCAACAACGGGTAGTAGATTCTATGGTCATTGTTATGGTTACGATTAAATTTAACTTTGACGCAAACTATAACGGAGCTATTGATGCAACCCACTCTAGAGTTAATCAAAATGTTTAGGGACTTCTAGTAGGCCTAGAAACTTGAAATTTAGCACGAAGCTAGGCATTAGCATGAAACTAAAGGAAAAATTAAAAAAAATGGTCAAGTGTGAGTCTGGCTCGCGCATAGAGGGTTCAATATTAAATTTTTATTCTAGCCGGCCTAGAAACTTCTAACCGGCTTAGAAACTTGAAATTTGGCACGAAGCTAGATATTAGCATGAAACTAAAGGAAAAATTAAAAACATGGTCAAGTGTGAGTCTGGCTCGCGCATAGAGGGTTCCGTATTAAATTTTTATTCTAGCCGGCCTAGAAACTTCTAACCGGCCTAGAAACTTGAAATTTGGCACGAAGCTAGACATTAGCATGAAACTAAACGAAAAATAAAAAAATGGTCAAGTGTGAGTCTGGCTCGCACATAGAGGGTTCCGTATTAATTTTTTATTCTAGCCGGCCTAGAAACTTCTAACCGGCCTAAAAACTTGAAATTTAGCATGAAGCTAGACATTAGCATGAAACTAAAGGAAAAATTAAAAAGGTCAAATGTGAGTTCGGCTCGCATGCAGAGGATCCCGTATGATTTTTTTTCTAGCTGGAACTGGACATTACCACGGAACTAAAAGAATTTTTTTAAAACCGGTCAAGTGTGAGCTTGGCTCGCGCACAGAGGGTTCCGTAGGTATTAATTTTTTTTTTATAGTCGGCCTAGAAACTTGTAATTTTGCACGAAGCTAAAGTAAAAATAAAAATGCGGTCAAGTGTGAGTACGGCTATCACACATTCTGTTACCCGTGTTCCGTATAAAAAAATAAATAAGCTTAATTTTTAGGTAAGTATGAGACTTGCTTAGAAAGATAAATTATTAAAAACCTTAAAACATGTCAAATGACGTATAGATATACATGCTGTTGATTTGCATCCTCGTCAAATTTCAGGAGGTTGTCATAAAAGACATAAATAATCATTTGAAGTACGGTAGGGGGCAATAACTAGTAAGCGCTGCTTTTTTTTTGTTGTAGAAATTTAACAGTATTTCAGAATTAAACCCTTAATTCGATACAAATAAAACAGAATCACCCGACTATGCACACAGCGACAATGCATGCAGCTGCCATGTAATTCCCCGGCCGGCCGGCGGCCATCGGGCCGCCGAGCGATGACCGGTAGCAATAATTTTACCTAATTTTATTTCGAAAATCACCTACATTATTGTCATAAATTTCACTTGATAATTAACTCATTTTTGAGCATCATTGGAATACGGAAATCTTACTAATGACAGTAATACTAGTGCGCCAAAGAAAAGTTCACTGACCTGTTATCAGATGATTAATAATATCCTTCAAGCTAAAGTTTTCGTAGTGTTTTTGTTTTTATTTGTGGATTAAATTGGTTGATTTGAAACTTTCCTTCCTACTTAACGGGCTTAGGACCGGCAATAATTCTACCTTTGTTGGTGTATCGATCTACTAAGTCTAAAAATGTTTTCTACGTTTGATGGAAATGGAAAGACGTTCTAGTTAAGTGTAAGTACGTGGTATACTTTCGACTCTTAGGTATTATTGGCGTAGGTAGTTAAAAATTTGAAATAACTTATTTACACTAATGAAATTGATTAAGCTAACAACGTATTTACAAAATGTACAAATAAATAAATTACCTACCTATGTTACCGGAGGTAAAGTTGCCACGTACTTAGGTAGTACGTACTGGTTTTCCTTCAGCTTAACAACACTAACACATTCGTTTTTAAAGTGTCGAAAACGACAAAATGTAATCCGCACGGCATTATCACCTGGGTGAATGTCTTGTGCCTTGGGGTAGTGGAACGGGTGTTGCAGTTCACGCTTCAGTATGCGCAACACTGGTGTGGTGCATAGCAGCCAGCATGACGCTGTGAAGGGGGTTCCCGATCGGGAAACATTTCCCGACGGACATCTCCACCGCGGACCATCTCCACCAGCTCGACATTTGAATTGAACACTTTGAACCTACGTCTCAACGATGTACCGAGAAGCGGAATTCGCAAAGCGCACGAACGCTGCGGCGATTTCAATTACACTGTTAGTTCCGGGGCAGCGGGGGCGTGGCTTAGGGTGCGCGGGAGACTAAGTACCCGGATCGCCTCACTGTGATTGGAGGATGGGATTGATTACCTACGAATTTATCGAATGATAGATTCTCATCCGCATTTGAATGTGTGTGTACGTGAAAGCGCGGTTATAGGGCTAGTAACAGACGGGCCGCGTTTAAATACGGCTGGTTCACACTTACGGATTTCCGTAAATAAGTAAAAAAAATAAAAAAAATACCTACCCATTTTATTGTTGATTTGGGTCGAGAATCATTAGCATAATGACGTCCTTGAATTTGACTAGGATGCAAATCAACAGCCTGTATAAACGCAAAATAATTTTTAAGAATACCTACTTATTCAACCCTTTTTAAATCCTTTTGTTAAGCAGATTTATATTTCTATTTCTAAAAGTATATTTTTTTAAAGTAATACCAATATCAATAATATTTCAAATTGTAACTTGAAGTTTTGAGCCGTGCTTTTGTTTACCGGGAGCAGTTTCCGATATGTTTAGCTTACGCAATCACCATTCATAAGAGTCAAGGTTTGAGCTTGGACAATGCTTTACTTAATTGATATTGGTTCTTCTATATTCACTTGTGGTCAAGCCTACTTACCATTATCTAGGGTAAAAAATTTGAGTGGTGACCATTTAATAAATATCGATCCTAGCCAGCTCAAAGCACAAGAAAGTGCTATTGTTGAGTACAACAGATTAAGGTCGCTCTATAGACCGGATTTAAAAAACATATGTGTGAAAAAGAATAAGTTTAAAAAAAAACAGCTGATAGGGAATGGTCTATACGTCCAAACATTGCCGCAGTTCAGACTGCAGCGGGCTCATCATTTAATAAAAAACTGGCCAAGTGCGAGTCGGACTCGCACAAGAAGGGTTCCGTTCCACATGGCAAAAACGCCGAAAAAAACATGTCTGTAGTATGGGATCCCCCCTTAAATATTTATTTTATTTTGTTTTTAGTATTTGTTGTTATAGCAGCAACAGAAATACATAATTTGTGAAAATTTTAACTGTCTAGCTATCGCGGTTGTTAGGATACAGCCTGGTGACAGACAGACAGACGGACAGACGGACAGACGCACAGACAGTGAAGTCTTAGTAATAGGGTTCCGCTTTTACCCTTTGGGTACGGAACCCTAAAAAACACCTCGTAAGAGAAAAATAATAAAAAACCACAATTATCAAAAAAAATGAAAACCTAGGCTATACAATTTAATCCTACACGTGTATCTACCCACTTGGCAAAAAGAAATAAAATCCCAAAAACATTAATGTTGAAAAAGAAGGCCAACTTCCTTATTTCATGTAGATGTTTGACCAGCAAAAGAGTTGAAATCGAAACCAACGCCAAGTTTTAAACCATTTTCTTTGCACCGGCCTTATTTTGCAATTCTGTTGTAAGTAATTTGTGTTTGAAACTTCTTAGATATCAATACAATAATATTGTTCCATTTACACTTGGCGGGTTTTCAGAAAACCATAAAATAATATGCATGAAAAATAACTATAACACAACGAAAACCCGCCAAGTGTGTCGACGTGTCTGTGTGTGTGTGTGCGTGTGTGTGTGTCTGTGGCATCGTAGCTCCCGAACGGATGAACCGATTTTGATTTTGTTTTTTTTTGTTTGAAAGGTAAATTAGTCGGGAGTGTTTTTAACTATGTTTGATAAAAATCGGTCCAAGATGGCCGCCGCCACAAAATGGCGGACTACATATTTTTTCACAACTCCCTTAATATGGGTATCAAATAAAAGGGCTTGACTAGTAGAATACTATACGCTATTACAAATTTCAAATCCAAGATGGCCGCCACCACAAAATGGCGAATTATGTTTTTTTTTCACAACTCCTTCAATATAGGTATCAAATGCAAGGGCTTCCAAGTAGAATAATGTACACTATATTGAAAGGGAATGAGGAATATTAACTAACGAAATGAAAACTAAAAATTTGAAAATATTTTTTTGTTTGATCAGTGCTCTAGAATGATTAGGAAAGTGTAGTGATGACTGGTACCTACGACCACTGAGTTTGACTATTTTTATTACGAATGGAATTATATTACTTAAAAAGCGTAGGTAGGTATTTCTACATCAGATAGTGTCGCAGTTCCATTTTATAAACCAGATCTGAAATACCTAAGATATCTAATAGCTATGAAATACCTACTTGTACGAAAGTTGAATAACTAAAGGAAGAACAAGAAAAAGGATATAATAAAATAAAAAAATCTGTTTAGTCTTAAAAATTATTCTTCAACTATAAATTAATAATTATACCTGATTAAACACCAAATTACCTGAATCCTAAAACGCAAGAAAATAAAAGAAATGAAACAAAAATTAAGGAGTTCCTACAAAAAGCATGAAATAAAAAATTAAATTAAAAATTTAAAAAACCCCCGACACAAAGTCAAAGTCAAAAGTCAAAACATTTATTTCAAGTAGGCACTTAAAAGGCACTTTTGAACGTCAAAAATTACGAAAAATAGAATTGATTCTAGTCGCCCATTCCAAAAGGTAGTTTTCGTATGGAGAAGAATGGGCAAGAAACTCCACCGTTACTCTTTTAAAATGTTTTACAATATTTTGTATACATTAATTATATAATATGTGAAGACTATGCACCTAAAATAAAATAAAATTACTATACCAAAATAGGTAAAAGAATTAAAAATGAAAACATGACATAAATTAATTATCTAATAGATACATGGTGCTCACATATTTACAAACATGGTAAAAATAAACGATTTTCATTTAAATAAAAAATTACAAGTAATAAGTCAGGGTGTGAGTTTAAGTAGTTACAGAATATAAATCAACGTCAAAAAAAAGAAGAAAGAATCAATTTTACAATTAAAGCACAAAAAAATAATAAAATGAAATGTAAGAAATTGGAAAAGGATCAAATAATTTAAAAACCCCCAACTTAAAGAATCTAGGTAACGAGACTAAAACAGATAAATTCATATGGAAGTCGGGGGACCGTTCTGTGGAACACCTTCTATGCTAAGAGGTCCCCGTTGGCCTGTTTTTTACCAATTACATTATTTAATTAAGGCTCAACCGTGACGAGTCAGTGTGCCTTATAAAGTTATGAGTTATGTTAATTATTATTGAAATAGTTAAATGATTTTTTTTCCACACTTAATAAAAACAACCGGCCAAGAGCAAGACGGACTCACGCATTAAAGGTTATACGATAACAATTAGTTAATTCTTTTTATTATTTGTCATGAACGAGGTTATTATAATATCTACATAATTATGACGATGATAGTGAAAAGTTTTCTGTAAAAAAAAGACTTAGTAATATGACGCAGTAAGCCAACGCGCGCGCCGCGCGCCGCCCATCTTCTGTCTTCCTGTGTTTGTAACAGTAAGCGTGCATACTCACGAGCGGCACGCGGCAACAGCGAAGGCAACTGCAGCCGTCGCTCGGCGTCGACACGCGTCGAAGGCATCTGTCGACAGCCTGCTGCTCGTGTATTTGAGTACCGGTGCACGGTGGTGCTCTAATACACGTGCGGCATACGTGTTGTCGACGGCTGCAATTGTCTCTGCCATTATGAAAGAAGTTTGTCGTCAGAAAGGTTTACTGAATCGATTTCTGTCATTTTTAATATATCTAGGTAAGTGTTTTTTTATCCCAAAAATAATTAAAACCACATTTACAATTTATTACAGTCACACTTCCGCTGAGGTACAGTCAAAACAAACCAAAATGGATGAAGTGGATAATTCAGTGTTTGTATTATGATTACTTATAACATATAATATATTGTAATTGGGGTGATAGGTGGTACGCGACATGAATGGTTCACTACATAATGAGAAAGAAAATCACTTTAATTGGCTCAAACAATAACACTTGCAATAATAATAATACTTTATAATATTACTTGAAATACCTAACATGCTTGTGCCAAAAGAGCCTCAATCACTATAATGCCATCAGTCTATAACGTTCCCACAGCTGGGACAGGCCTCCTCTCTGAGAGGCAGTGGGTCGTGGTGCACCACGCGGTCACAGTAGCAGTGCAGCCCTGTTCGAACCTACGACCTGCAACTCGTAGGTTCGCGGCCAAGTCCACTGAGCCACCAGTACTTTGGTGGCAACACTTGGTATGACTACCTAACTCTGATTTTAATTAATGAATATGTAACACCAACTCAAAAGTTAATTAAACTTAATTATTTAATTATGCGCATGATAATAATAGGTGCCTATACTTACAATGTTATTTTTACTAATGGAAACCTGGATATAAATAGTTTGTTCAGAATAAGTACGTAACTGAATCGATTTCAATAATTTTTAACCCATGTTATATTTTGTCCCAAAAATATTTAAAAAAGGTTAAAAGCTGGACACCGAGCGACACTAAGTAGGTTATCCAATCTCCGCACCGAACGGTTAGGTACCTAGGTACCTTCTATTATCAGTGAGCGCAAGAGGACGCGGCGCGAGCGGCGCGGGTGGGCATGTTTTTGTACGGACAAATAGGTAACTTGACAAGCTTATAACTTTGTGATTTTTTATGATACAGTTTTGAAATTTTTTACATAGATTCTTTACATAAAAATACTAGACACGTGTTTCGGGTTTCGAATATACTAAAAATAATGCGCAACACCACACTGCGCTACAAAACACACAATACTGACGTTGCTCAAAAAGCTGCTAAGCTGAAGTGGGACTGGGCTGGCCACGTCTGCCGTATGCCCAATGAGCTGTGTCCAAAGTAACCACAACGTGGAGCCCTGACACAGCCAGAAGGCGTCACGACAGACCTCGTAGAAGTTGGCGGGACGAGCTGGAGAAGTAAGCAGTGGGAAGCTGAAACTTGTATTTAGATTTGTTACGAATAGCATAGTTACCACTTCTGTGTATTTTAAATTCATAATTTACTATCAACAATACAAACTTATTACAGTCAAAGAAAGAAAGTATGCGCTTCGGGACTCGGCGTCTAACTTCAGAAAAACGAACGCGCGGTGATGACATCTACACTATCTATACTAATAATAAAGTTGAAGAGTTTGTTTGTTTGTTTGCACGCGCTAATCTCTCGATCTACCGATCGGATTTGAAAACATCTTTTCGCATTTGATAGCCCCACACCAACTTACTATCGTAAATATCGTTTCATTGACGTTATTCGCCGGTACAAAGCGGACGCTATGTGGCGACAACCGCTCTTCAAGAAACCGTAGCGCTAGGCGTGAAAACATAACACCACTTTCGCATTTATAATATTACACATTCATTCGCTTAATTATTTCTAACACACAACCTATTTTACGATTTAACACTGAAATAGGTATATACCGTTATGGACCGTTTTGAGGAACACCTTCTATTCTAAGAGGTCCCCCGACTTCGATATGAATTTATCTGTCGTTACATAAATTCTTAAGTCGGGGGTTTTTAATTATTTTATGCTTTTCCAATTACATTTAACCGTCGTGGGTTTTTTCAAAATGTTTAATTTTGCTTTTTATTTCAAACTTTTTAAAGAGCATCGGTTCATTATACACATAAAGAGATGAAAAAATATTAAAACCGCATCAAGATCGGACTAATAGTTTTGGAGATAAATGGCAACATTAATTTGCACACACATCCCCTTACACCAAACTAACAATGCTAACTTTTGGAACAGACTATACTTACTTTTGGAACACACTATGCTAATTTTTTTAATAAACTATGCTAACTTTTGGAACAGACTATGCTAACTTTTGGAACAGACTGTGCTAACTTTTGGAACTGACTATACTAACTTTTGAACAGACTATGCTAACTTTTGGAACAGGCTATGCTAACTTTTGGAAGTGACTATGCTAACTTTGGAACAGACTATGCTAACTTTTGGCACAGACTATGCTAACTTTTGGGACAGACTATGCTAACTTTTGGAACAGACTATGCTTACTTTAGGCAAAGACTATGCTAACTTTTGGCACAGATGATGCTAACTTTTGGGACAGACTATGCTAACTTTTGGAACAGACTATGCTAATTTTTTTAACAGACTATGCTACCTTTGGAACAGACTATGCTAACTTTTGGAACAGACTATGCTAACTTTTGGAACAGACTATGCTAACTTCGCTGTTAAATCACAATAAGGATTACATCAGTAACTACGTTATTTTTTCGTTTACAAGGTCAATGTTAAAGACTAAATTAATACTAATTATTTGTGTTGCATACAGCAGCAGGGATGAGATTACACCAAACCAGTGTGGGTTTATGCCAGGTTGAGGAACAAAGGACGCCACAGTATAAATATGGACCTACGCGCACGTATGTGCCTCCTTTCTATCGTCCAGCAGTTCATGAAACGCCTCTCCAAGCGTTTCTTTGACTCTGCTTTAAAGCACCCCAATCCCCCGATTACGGCGGCGGCCGCCCGATACACTCTCTGCCGTATAATTAGGATTCGCCAACCGAGGCATACCCTTTAAATCCTCGACGACGCCACGACCCTCCTCCAGGAGAGTCCGTCCCGACCCTTGCTTGAATCAGCCCGCGCCGCTGAGCCTGTAGTTTTAAATTCGTCCCTAAATCATTCCGATCCACCCTGTCCCTTGCTGTCGTCTTCCAGGGATGCCCTAAACCGAGGTCTGTACCCCACAGGGGTGCCCTTAGCGTGTAGTCGCTTAGTTTTTAAGTTTTTAAGTCTTGCCTGGAGGCCTTAATTTATTGAAGCATCCACAGGTAAGTCCGGTTAAGCAGACGACAATTATACTAATAGGTTGAACTGCGAGATGGCATTAAAAAAAACGTATTTGCATCCCTTTCCTTAATGACATGTTCTTCTATTTAACACATTGTTAGATGTTCTAATTTGTCGCACCTATTCAATTTCATCCGGTACTTATAAACAATATTTAAAAACCGGGCAAGAGCGAGTCGGACTCGCGCACCGAGGGTTCCGTAACATCCGGGTTTATGCATAAGGTTTATGTTTATGAAATTAAATGTTTTTTTTATTTTTGAGTTGATTGAATGAATGGTAAATTGTGGTTTACGATTTATGACGTATTAAAAAAAAACTACTTACTAGATCTCGTTCAAACCAATTTTCGGTGGTAGTTTACATGGTAATGTACATCATATATTTTTTTTAGTTTTATCATTCTCTTATTTTAGAAGTTACAGGGGGGGGGACACACATTTTACCACTTTGGAAGTGTCTCTCGCGCAAACTATTCAGTTTAGGAAAAAATGATATTAGAAACCTCAATATCATTTTTGAAGACCTACCCATAGATACCCCACACGTATGGGTTTGATGAAAAAAAAAATTTTGAGTTTTGGTTCTAAGTATGGGGAACCCTAAAATTTAATGTTTTTTTTCTATATTTGTGTGAAAATCTTAATGCGGTTCACAGAATACATCTACTTACCAAGTTTCAACAGTATAGTTCTTATAGTTTCGGAGAAAAGTGGCTGTGACATAAGGACGGACAGACAGACAGACAGACAGACGGACAGACAGACAGACAGACATGACGAATCTATAAGGGTTCCGTTTTTGCCATTTGGCTACGGAACCCTAAAAATGTCAATAGTACGACGTGATAATAATAAGTAACAAAATACATTTGCATGATTTCCGTCATTCACAATTTTGTTGTATTCAATTATGTAACGATTTTAGGTATTTAGTTCAAACAGTCGATCATTCCGCGAACAACATTGTTACAGCAAACACATCGTCCATTGAAAGTAAATAATTAATAGTTTGTTACGTACTTACATCTAACTGACACGGTCTGGCGCACAGAACACAATACTTCTCTAGCACTGTCCACTGCACTGCTCGGCTTCGGCCGAAGTCTGGGTTAATCTCAATCTAATAATGTTTTCTAAGTAAATTGCAACATTATTTGATTGATATTTTTTCTTTTTCGTCTTATATTTATCTTTTGAGTTTAAACCCTGAACAATAAATTGTTCCTTCATTACTAAATTCTGGTCCTCCTGCCGTCTTCCCTTGGCGCGTGAAGCCCGAACATAGCTACTAGTGATCGCGTATCTGTGATAATCTAGCATTATTTTATAACAGTGTAACATTTCAAAATTGGCAACACGTTATTATAATTCTTGTCTCTTGAAGATGGCGTTAGAAAGTAAGTACATTTTTATTAATTTTCTTGTATTAGTTAAATAACACGCAGTCGTTAAGGGTACTCCAAAGCCAGAAAGTCTAACAAAAAGTCTGGCCAAGGGGTATCGTGTTACCCAGTTACTGGGTTGTGGAGGACAGGCAGTAGCTCTGAGAAAAACACTGGTATTCAGCTGTATCCGGTTAGACTGAAAGCCGACCCCTACATAGTTGGGAAAAGGCAGGCAGATTGAAAACCAGCTCTACTCGCAACTTAAGGCGAAAGAGCCCGGGTAGCCGCAACATTCAAATTTCTTTAATTACGATTAATTTTTCTTTCTTTTCGAGAATTATAATCATAAAAATCAGCAATACAACTTTCTAAGTTTATAACACCCTATTGAATGACTATTTCATGAAATCATGACATTTGAGGACAAATACTAACTCAATGAGTTGTATTGCTGATTCTAATCATTAAATTATAATTCTGTGATTCTAATGATTATATTTGTTACGGTCACGAATCATATTTTGTTCGACATACAACCTGACACTGACCTGCAAGTTGCAAAAAACGTAAGAAAATTTGAATTTAGTGGAGTATCTTAGCGCATGCCCGTTACGTTCAAGTCTTGTTCTTAGCGCGTCGATAGCAATCTAAATAGAGTCAATCGAGAATTTAACTACAAGTGTGGGACCTTCAGTACCACCCATCAGATCCTGTAGTTCAAGTGTGAACAATATTTTATGTTTTAACTTAATTCCAACTTAGGTAAAGTTGTTACTACAAAACCCTGTCCTGACCATTAAGCCCAAGTCTAAGTTGTCAATGTCATTTTATGATAATTTTTTGTCTGACTTGAAGGTTTAGGCTTGGACTGCAGTCGTCATCATTCTCCTGTCCTCAACCTAATGCATCAGTGGTCGGCGCAACTATTAGTCGTCATCTACGTAATCACCGTCTGTTTAGCCACATTATCATTCACACAGTCCATCTATCGTTTCTTTGGTGTTCCCCTACTCTTATATCCATCGACATTCGTACTCAAAACGATCCTCACGACATTTCTCTTTTCTTTTTTTCTCTTCCCATGAGTTCTAGTTCTTTCGATTGAGGGCTAAAGTGGACCACTGGTCGTTTGTTTTCTTCAGCTCGTACGCCATCTTCTATGGGGTCTGTCGCTACGCCTGTGTCAGGGCTCCACGTAGTGGTTATTTTAGCCCACAGTTCATTGGGCATACGGCACACGTGGCCAGCCCAGTCCCACTTAGCTTAGCGGCTTTTTCAGCAACGTCAGTAATCTGTATTTTGGAGCGCAGTGTGGTGTGTACACACCACATTGCGCTCCAATCGTTTTGTAATGAGACGGAATATGTTTTAAGTTTATGAAAGACAAAAAAAGATTTTCTAATAACCTTTTAACCTTCCTAGAGCCCTGTGGCCATGCCTTTTAAGTTATTCAGGGTCAAAGGCCACGAAATGTTTTGTTTTACAAAATTGATGTTCCAAGTTACAAGAAAGCCGGTAGTAAGTCTACCTTGTAAGTCTTCTAATAATATTGTTCCATTTACACTTGGCGGGTTTCCGTTGTGTTACAGTTATTTTTCATGCATATTATTTTATGGTTTTCTGAAAATCCGCCAAGTTTAAATGGAACAATATTATTGTATTGATATCTAAAAAGTTTCAAACAAAAATTACTTACAACAGAATTGCAAAATAAGGCCGGTGCAAAGAAAATGGTTTAAAACTTGGCGTTGGTTTCGATTTCAACTCTTTTGCTGGTCAAACATCTACATGAAGTAAGGAAGTTGGCCTTCTTTTTCAACATTAATGTTTTTGGGATTTCATTTCTTTTTGCCAAGTGGGTAGATACACGTGTAGGATTAAATTAAATAGCCTAGGTTTTCTTTTTTTTTTGATAATTTTGGTTTTTTATTATTTTTTCTCTTACGAGGTGTTTTTTAGGGTTCCGTACCCAAAGGGTAAAAACGAAACCCTATTACTAAGACTTCGCTGTCTGTGCGTCTGTCCGTCTGTCCGTCTGTCTGTCTGTCACCAGGCTGTATCCCAAGAACCGCGATAGCTAGACAGTTGAAATTTTCACAAATTATGTATTTTTGTTGCCGCTATAACAGCAAATACTAAAAACAAAATAAAATAAATATTTAAGTTGGGCTCCCATACAACAAACGCGATTTTTTTGCCCTTTTTTACTCGATATCAAAAATGGCAACAGGTAGGCACTTGAAATATTCACAATATACTCAGTTGTATTTTAACTTTAATAATCACACTAATATTATAAAGGCGAAAGTTTGTGAGTGTGTCTGTGACTGTGTGTGGGGGTGTGTGTGTGTGTGTTTATATGTTTGTTACTTCTTCACGCTCAAACAGCTGGACCAATTTGGATAAAATTTGGTATGGAGGTAGCTGACAACCTGGATTAACATATAGGCTACTTTTTACCCCGATATTCCCACGGGATCGACATTTACGCGGGTGAAACCGCGGGGCGCAGCTAGTAAATAATAAAATTAAAATAAAATAAATATTTAAGGGGGGCTCCCATACAACAGACATGTTTTTTTCGGCGTTTTTGCCTTGTGGTACGGAACCCTTCTTGTGCGAGTCCGACTCGCACTTGGCCAGTTTTTTATTAAATGATGAGCTCGCTGCAGTCTGAACTGCGGCAATGTTTGGACGTATAGACCATTCCCTATCAGCTGTTTTTTTTTAAACTTATTCTTTTTCACACATGTGTTTTTTAAATCCGGTCTATAGAGCGACCTTAATCTGTTGTACTCAACAATAGCACTTTCTTGTGCTTTTGATCTGGCTAGGATCGATATTTATTAAATGGTCACCACTCAAATTTTTTACCCTATATAATGGTACGTGGGCTTGACCACAAGTGAATATAGAAGAACCAATATCAATTAAAGCATTGTCCAAGCTCAAACCTTGACTCTTATGAATGGTGATTGCGTAAGCTAAACATATCGGAAACTGCTCCCGGTAAACAAAAGCACGGCTCAAAACTTCAAGTTACAATTTGAAATATTAATGATATTAGTTTTACTTTTAAAAAATATACTTTTAGTAATAGAAATATGAATCTGCTTAACAAAACGATTTAAAAGGGGTTAAATAAGTATTCTTAAAAAATATTTTGCGTTTATATCTTATGATATACGTAATTTGACATGTTTTAAGGTTTTTAATAATTTACCTTTCTAAGAAAGTCTCATACTTACCCAAAAATCTTATTTTTTTTTTTAATACGAACACGGATTACAGAATGTGTGATAGCCGAACTCACACTTGACCGCATTTTTATTTTTATTTTAGCTTCGTGCAAAATTACAAGTTTCTAGGCCGACTATAAAAAAAAGTTAATACCTACGGAACCCTCTTTGCGCGAGCCAAACTCACACTTGACAGCTTTTAAAATTTTTGTTTTAGTTTAATGGTAATGTCCAGTTCCAGCTAGAAAAAAAATCATACGGGACCCTCAAATTTCAAGTTTTTAGGCCGGTTAGAAGTTTCTAGGCCGGCTAGAATAAAAAATTAATACGGAACCCTCTATGCGCGAGCCAGTCTCACACTTGACCATTTTTTTATTTTTTCCTTTAGTTTCATGCTAATGTCTAGCTTCGTGCCAAATTTCAAGTTTCTAGGCCGGTTAGAAGTTTCTAGGCCGGCTAGAATAAAAAATTAATACGGAACCCTCTATGCGCGAGCCAGACTCACACTTGACCATTTTTTTAATTTTTCCTTTAGTTTCATGCTAATGTCTAGCTTCGTGCCAAATTTCAAGTTTCTAGGCCGGTTAGAAGTTTCTAGGCCGGCTAGAATAAAAATTTAATATTGAACCCTCTATGCGCGAGCCAGACTCACACTTGACCATTTTTTTAATTTTTCCTTTAGTTTCATGCTAATGTCTAGCTTCGTGCCAAATTTCAAGTTTCTAGGCCTACTAGAAGTCCCTAAACATTTTGATTAACTCTAAGTGAGTGAGTCAGTCAGTCAGTCAGTCAGTCAGTGCCACTTTAGCTATTTTGAAAAGTGCATAACTTTGAATCTATTAAAGCTAGAGTTATGAAATTTGGTATTCGAACTAACAGCAGTCATGGTATTATGTATGTGAAGTTTGATTCGATTTCGTGTGACAAATAGTTAGATACAGGGTGGTCAAAAGTAGCTCGAAGCGGTTCGGGTAAATAGTGCACGGCGTACGTGCGGCCACTTGCTGGAAATTGGCCTGCGCACTACCGTGCGCTTCGATCTATCTCTTGGGTCGTTTGCCAAATTCATACCGGGGTTACTTGTTGACGTGTATAACTATCTAACGTCCACAGAACCTCTCGATCTCTCTCAACATCGGTTCTCAGTTTCGTAAGCTGGCTCTGCCCAATAGACAGATCTCTAGCATAGATCTTGAGTTGCCGGTAATCTAGCGCATCATCTGAAGCCTGCGGGATCATCTCGCGCCTCTCCTTCATGAGCCGTAAAGTAGGATCAGAGAGCTTCTTTTTTGAATTCGTACGACGGGTCTTGAAGATCTTAAACCCGACCGTATGGACAGTTTCTACGAACCCATCGTTATAATCATCCACGGAGCTCCCTAGGCATTCGAAACAATTCTGGAGTTTGAGCTGACAGCTCTCGAGGTTTTGGACCTGGATCGGTGCTGGACGGAGCGTAGACTTCATCAGTCGAGATCTTTCCAACTTGATATTTAAGTTCAATGTGCCTCTTACCATGCGGTGATCATTTCCGGTTTTCACTGTGTTAATCACAGAGACATCGTTGAATACTTGCTTCTTCGTCGACATAATGAAGTCAATCTCATTTTTAGTTACACCATCCGGACTCTGCCAGGTCCACTTTCTGTGCTCATGTTTTCTGAAGAAGGAATTCATCATAAAGAGGCCTTTTTTCTCCATAAAACTGGCCAGTAGGTGGCCCCGGTGGTTCCGGCATCCAACTCCAAATTGCCCCACTCGCAGCTCATCATCGTTTCGTTTACCCAGTTTTGCGTTAAAGTCCCTCATGACAACGGTAAAGTGAGTTTTAGAGCCATGCATGGCTCTGGAAATATCCTCATACATGGTCTCTACCTCACCGTCGTGGCGTGACGAGGTCGGGGCGTAAACCTGTACGACCTTCAGCGAATACCATTCGGATATTCTGAGTATAAGGTACGCCACCCTGGTCGATACACTCTCGATCTTCACCACATTGTTCACAAGGGACTTAAGGACGATAAACCCGACACCACCTTGGGACTGCTGATTGCCCTCCCGGAAATAGAGCGAGTTTCCGGATTTGAGGATTATCGAGTCCTCCCCCTCTCTTCGGACTTCAGATAACCCCACTATACTCCATCGGACCTTGCTCAATTCTTCCTCGAGTTCGGTGATCTTCTCGTCGGTCCGGAGTGTACGCATGTTGTATGTTGCCAGGTCCAGTTTTCGGTGATTGTGGTAGCCGGATCTCATCCGGGGATTCTTAGCATCCCTTGCCTCACCGTGGCCTTGGCCGCTACCGTAACCAAGGGTAGGTGGGCCGCCGGGTACTAGGGGCCATAACCATACTAGGGGGTTTGCCATAATCGCCACGCTTGGCAGGTGGGTTGGCGATCGCAGTATGGTATGGTTGTGGAATGCATAGAGAACGCTGCTGCCCATTCTCCGGTAAGTCCGGCACCACACAGAACAAGTTACATATGCATAAAATATATTGAAGAAATCTCTATTTTTTTGTCAAGTCGTAAAACCGTACGCATGTATGAAGTGTCTGTTTTGAATTTCAAAATAACTGCGTTCTACTAAATGTTTATGAAAGTATACACGGTCCTTATAACAAAAAAACTTTTTTTTTTGTCTGTCTATCTGTTTGTCCCGGCTAATCTCCGGAATAGTTGGACCGATTTTGACGGGACTTTCACTGGCAGATAGCTGCTGATGCAGATGTTATTATAACTTAGGCTACTTATGTCCCAGTAGCATGTCTCCGTGTGACAATTTCCGTTATTATTAACTATAATTAATTATTATAAACTATAATCTAACTTAGTACTACTCTACTGTGCTATAGGTGGCTATAACTTAGTACTACTCTACTGTGCTATAGATGGCTATAACTTCCAAATTGAAGAGAGTTTCTACAAACTCTCCACAACTTAAAACGATTAGGTCGTGGCACTTACTATGCTGATATATTGTATAATTTATTAGCAAAAGGAGAATGACCACCAATGGGCCCCTTAGTTTGGTGTCGTGTTAAGACTATTTACTTCTCAAAAATTAAGTCGTATTTTTACATGTTCATGTTTTTTTATCAAGATTTCTTTTGCCCTAGCATTGGAATACATAATTAATATTTATTTTATTGAATTTGTATCAGTTCCGCCATTAAAACTTAACCTGAATGTTGCCAGACGACAGACTATCTATGTCAATTAAATAATTGAAATCGATTGAAAATATCGATATTTTACTAATCCGCCGACTAAAATGACCGGAGATAGGCTACAATAGCTTTTCCCCCGTCGTAGAAGCCCCATTTTCAGATTTAACTGGATTTCAAGTAGATGATATTTTCACAAAACTTGAAAAGCTACTGAGAGACAGACTTCAACGACATAAACTCGATGGATTCTTGTTTATGCCATTACTGGTTGGGAACTTGATACTCACTGCAGAGCAATTCAATGAGCTTCTAAATTGTAACTCTATGTTATATGATCACTTTCCAAATCCTTCTGTTGCTCTTAGCATATTCTTAGTAAAACTTGAAACAGGTGACAGTAATCAAAGACTGTTAACTCATTTTAAAATGCCATAATCAACTTTATAATATCATTATTTTAATTTCAAATAGGTATGTTTAAAACAAAAAACAATTGTTTTATAAACTCAATTTCAGAATTCCCAAAAATAAGATTTCTCGTAAACTAGGGTGAAAATTGAAAATCGATTTCAAGATATGAAAAGGTGATTCTAGGTCTACAAAACCAAGTTAAAACCTCCGTGAAACGCGAAGTTTTTTAGGGGCCCAAAACTCCTAACAAAATGGGCATTGTCCTTTGCCACCTTCCAGCAGGCACATGCTGCGCGAGTCGCCTGCTGCACATTATGCAAATGCATGCATTACAAATGACATCACATCATTACAAACAAAATGTTTTAGAAATGACTTGCGAAAATAATTGTTGTTAATACCTAGGTACTTAATTGTGCCTACTTCGACCCAACCTTGAACAATGACTTCATTACGCATGTAGGGTAACGTGCACGCATGTATCGTAATTAAAAATTATAATTTATTTTTTGTGGTTGTAGAAACATACAGAAACTCTGCAAACGGTCTCGATATCTTAACATGATAAAACAAAAAAGAAATTAATGTTTTGTTTTGGGGTCATCCATCACTGATTGTGTTCTCACTTGTCTTAAAATATCAGTTTAAAAATCTGTTTTTTTTTGTGTCCACGCACACCACCAAATACCCCAATTAGAATATTATGTTATTATTAATTATTTCATAATAAAATTCATACACTGAATTTTTACTACTACGAGTATTTAAACAACGTTCTACATACTTATAAGTAAAAAAAATACAAAAAGTCCTAGAGTGGAACAAAAATGCAGTTTCGAAGATACATCATGTATTTAAGTTTCATTGATAAATACGAGTAGGTACCTAATTAATTTTCATTCAAACCAGTCGTTCATATTAATTAAAACTAAGAAAATGCGACGTTGTCATATTTCACGTAAGGATGGTTTACATTAATATTGGTGACTTTGTCGAATTATTTTGCATGAAAAATGAAAACAAAAAAAATATAATTATAAGTAATTGAAAAATAATTCATATGCCAGTTGATTCTTTGATATGGTCTCATTCATACCCTAGAGTTATAGGATATCAAAAAAACACCTTGTACAATTTTGCTTCTTTATTATATTAGATAAACTGATTGTGGTCACATTACAAAAACTTTTTAACAAAAAAAAAAACCGACTTCCAACAAAAACACTACAAAATGAAAAATAAATTTAATTTCGGAAGTCGGTGTCTTAGGATCTGTATTTTAGTTTTTGCCACCGACTGCCAAAATTAAAGTAATTTTTCACTTTGTAGTGTTTTTGTTGGAAGTCGGTTTTTTTTTTGTTAAGTAAATGTTTTTATTTCTCGCTTTTTAGTGGGTGTATTTATAAAGTATCTAAGTTACAATAGCCTAATGTCAACTTGCCCATCGCCTTTTACAAAATATTGCTTTTCCCGATGCAGGGGAGCTCCTGATGGTATTACACCATCAGCTCTATTTCACCATTCGCATTGTGACGAGCATAAATTGCTTAGCAACCATATTAAAATAATCGAATCGCAACCCGTGAAATAATTATTTATTTATTTATTTAACACTTCAAGCACATACATGTACAGAGTTGTGTGAACACAGAACTGTGGTTTTCTTCAGCAGTAAATCAGTTACACTTCACCAAATGATGGCTTATTTTGTATTATTTTATTTTTGGATTGTTACTCTGGACGCTTTTAAAGCGTACGTCTTTTTTTTACATCGTTCTCAGATATAATTATAAATTCAACATGTAACTAATATTTTTGTAAAAATATAATTTAAAAGAGTGTCCATGGAGTTTCTTGCCCGTTCTTCTCCATAGGTACCTACGCTTTGGAATGGGCTTCATATTTTCTGACTGACCGACTTCTTGACAATTCAAAAGTGCCTGTAAATGGTTTAATTGAAATAAATGTTTTGAGTTTGAATAAAAAAATAATTTTCCAAATAGGTTTATAAATGACGGCGTACCTACTGAGGTAACAAACATAAAAAAAATACAACCGAATTGAGAACCTCCTCCTTTTGTGAAGTCTGTTGAAAATATCTGCGCACGTGCACAGTCGCACAGTCGCACACGTGTAGGTATGGGTCTAGCGCAGTAGGTGGTACGTCGTGAATTTTAGTTTGTTTTGACTGTACAGCGGAAGTGTTATATGTATTAATTTACGTAGTTTTAATTTTTTAAAACTACATAAATTAATATAACACTTCCGCTGTACACTTTTTTCGCGATCAATCGCTTGCCTAAGCGGACGTGCTTTTTGTTTTGCTTATCATGTGTTATAAATAATTACCACTAAATTGTTATTTAAATTACATAAGCAGTGTAAGCATTAAAAGGAAAGAGTGTCGCGAGTTAATAGAAACACTGACGTACGCTTTCATTGCATGCAATGAACTAAATCCTATAGACTATACTGTTACTGTGGTGGATATGGCTAGTTCAGGATCTAGCCCGTTTGGCCGTAGCCAATTGCTGAGGCGAAGTCCTCCGCCGTCACCAACTGAACGAGACAAGCCCACACCCCCAACTCCACCAGCACCCACGGAAGATGTCTTACCCCCTGAAGTAATACCCACGTCGGAAATTCAGAAATGGATGAGCACGATAGAGACCATCTTGAGCGAAGTGTGTAGTATAGTCGCGGAGGGCAAAATAAACGCCGAACAGAAGATCCGTGTGACCAATTTATGCCGTAAGGTCACTAGTGGGACATCTCAGATTACACCAGCACGTTGAACTCGTTTATTTTAAGCCAGTACCTTCAAGAGAAGGAAGGATTTGGTCTGCATGAAGCCTCTAACTAGACATGGTTTTGTAAACCGATTCTATGTCTATTTAGGGCCCCATTTATATAATAAGCTCAATAGGATACTTAATATTTATAGTGCCAGTTACAAACATTGTAATTGTAAAGAAGTAAGGCTACGCACCTTCTTGGTGTTAATAATAAGGAGTCTACGACTTATGTCACTTTATATCTTTTACTTTCTTCTAGCTGTCATTGATTTATCTATATATACTTATTGTTTTACTCACAAATAAAACCCTTTATAACTTGTAGAATCAGTTCTTTATTCGTTAAAATGGTAGCAGAGAATTAATCTTTCGAATTGAACTGAGGGTGTAGATTGGCACATTTCGTTTCGGTGGCAAAACCAAAACAAAGTTCCGAAAAAACATTTGATAATTCGACGGAACGAGATCTGCATTCAAGATGGATAGATCTATTGCAGACGTTTCAAAGATTCAACTCGGGGACTTAAATGCCAATAAGTTCAACACGTGGAAGTTTAGGGTTTTCATGGTACTTAAGGGGCTGCCTGGGGCAAGAGATGTGTTGGAAGGAAGAAAACCGAGGCCAACATTACTGCCTGGTGCCACAGCAGAAGCCAAGCAGAAGTACGAAAAAGAAGTTTGTGAGTACGACAAACTCGACAGCATAATTTCCGTCCTGTTAACGTTAAATCTACCAGATGACATACTCAAAAAAATGATGCGTTTTACTTACTCCAAGGACATGTGGGATGAATTACACAGACTTTACGGAGGCTGCACCGTAGATAGGAGGTACGTGATGTGCAAGACTTTCTTCTCATACAAGAAAGATGCTACGCATGATATGGCGACTCATATTTCGACGCTCAAGAATTTATGGTATGAGTTACATAGTGCTATGGACCTGGAAAAGGATCTGCCAGATATACTATTAATTTACAAAATTATTGACACATTACCGCCGGAATACATGACGTTCGAATCAAGCTGGCTTTTGATGACGAAGAATGAGCGCACAGTCGATAACCTCACTGTCCAGCTGTGCTCCCATGGACTGATTCTTGGGAAAGGAAAGGAGGAAAAC
The DNA here is from genome assembly GCA_916614155.1 of Mesoligia furuncula. Lineage (NCBI taxonomy): Eukaryota > Metazoa > Arthropoda > Insecta > Lepidoptera > Noctuidae > Mesoligia > Mesoligia furuncula. The sequence goes on from OU744819.1 coordinate 16,065,049, forward strand.
GATAAAGGCAATGAAGGCAGCAGCACTGCCGAAGCATTATGGGTAAAGACAGGAAAGAAGGAAGTAAAAACCGCTAACAAAGAAGAAAGCAAGGAAAAGTCTCGAAAAGATAAGAAAAAGTGCAAGTACTGTGGAAAACTCGGTCACTTTGTAAGACAATGTGAGAAATGGATCAGTGATGGAAGGCCAAAGAAGTCAGAAAAGGACAGCAAAAATGTCAACATGACTATCTTATACATAACTGGTGACAAACCTAAAAATGCGAAAAAAAATTACGTGGACAATGGAGCAACTAGCCATGTAACAAACAACGACGATCTTTTTGTCGAGTTTAGCCATTTTAAGAGCAAGCATACAGTACGAGGGGTAATACAATCCAAGCAGTAGGGATTGGCACCATTAGAGCACAGGCACTAGTAGATGGTGAAGTACATCAAATTATATTAAAGGATGTATGGTATGTACCCACTATAAGCAGAAATCTTTTCTCAGTTCTTGCGGCGCACGATGCAATAGAGAACAGCACATTCGAGTCCACTCCAACGACTTGCATTTTCAAGGTGAACGGCGAAAAGCGACTAATTGGTAAGAGAGCAAAGCATGGCGATCTCTACAAACTAGAAATGACATGTTTAAAGCCTGCAGAAATCAATCAGTTATCAACGCAGAACCTTCTTCAACTTTATCATGAGCGTTTTGGACACCAAAGCAAAGCGCATGTAAAGAAGTTTCTGGAGAAAGAAATGAACATCAAAACAGAGATGAACAAGGATCTATGCGAAGGTTGTGTCTATGGAAAATCTCACCGACTGAGATTTGGTACCAGAGAGAAGGCAACCCGACCTGAGAGTTGATCTGTACAGATGTTTGCGGCCCTTTCCCGTATTCTTATGGAAAGAAGAGATACTTCGTGCTATTTAAAGATTTCCATACCAGGTACCGTTGGGTATATATGATGCGAAAAAAGTCGGAAGTCCACTAAAAGCTATCACTAATGCTAGCTGAAGTCAAGACAGCCGGTGTAAAAGTGAAAGAGATTTTGAGTGACAATGGAGGTGAATTTAACAATGCTGAAGTTCGAGGCATACTGCAAAAAGAGGGTATCGTACAGAGGTTGACGATGCCTTACACACCACAGCAGAATCCTACTGAGCGAGAGAACAGGACTGTTGTGGAGATGGCGAGGGCCATAATGTACGCCCATGGAGAGATGCCAGAGGGCTTATGGGCTGAACTGATTTCGACGTCCGTGTATATCCTGAATAGAACGGGACCAGGACCTGACGAGAAATCACCGTATGAATTATGGTATGGCAAGAAGCCAAGAATAAAACACTTGCGTGTAATTGGAACTACATGCTACCCACACCTTCCAAAAGAGAAACGGAAGAAGTTGGACAAAAAGGCTCAGAAGGGAATCTTAATCGGATATGACGGCAATGAAGGATATCGCATTTGGGATGAGGAACATCACAAATTAATCCGGTCACGTGACGTCACCTTCCAAGAATACCCCTTGCTTAGAGAAGCAATGATTTGGCAGAGACAAAATCAAAGCTTACTGATACTGAGCCTGAGAACAAGACAGAGCAAAAGAAGTGTAGCTGGTCAGAAAACAACAAATTAAATTTAGAGTTTTTGGGATTTAAGTATGGATCTAGCAAAGATATTGTTGTGGAAGGAGAAGGAGAAGTTTCAGTCAGTGATAATGAACCAGTAGTCAATGGCGAAGAGGAAGTAGTCACTGACGAAGAAGTTGTCAATGATGAAAGCACTGAAACAGAAGACAGGTTAAATATCGGAAATAATGAAGTGAATGATGAAGACGATGACATAGCACAAGGGTTTCAAACTGGAAATGAAGATGTTTACGATGATACAGAAGATGATGGTGCCCAAATTCCTATAACTGAAACAGAGAACGAGGGTAGAATGACTCTAAGGAATCGCGATAATCTAAAACCTCTAAGCCGATACCGTGACTTTGTCTGCAACGTCTGTCATACACTATCCAAATTCGATGAACCTATATTAGAGCCAACCACATACAAACAAGCGATTGAAAGCGTTGAAGCGGACAAATGGCGTAAAGCAATGGAAAGCGAAATTAAATCTCTTAAAGACAACCAAACTTGGGATATGTTGGCACTACCTAAAGGGAGGAAAGCTATACCCTGTAAGTGGATCTTCAAGATTAAAACCAATCCTGATGGCACGGTTGACAAATATAAAGCTCGTTTAGTAATCAAAGGCTACTCGCAGAAGAAAGGGCTAGACTATTATCAGACGTTTAGTCCCGTAGCCAAAACGAGCACGATAAGAGCTATCTTGAGTGTCGCTGCACAAGAAAATTTTACTCTGTCACAATTTAATGTTTCGACCGCGTTCCTCTATGGAAGCTTAAATGAGGAAATTTATATGAAGCCCCCTGAAGGGTACATTGATACTTCAGGCAAGGTATGCAAACTCAAGAGGAGTCTATACGGCCTTAAGCAGGCTCCTCGTTGTTGGAATCATTGCATTACCGAGTACATCCTAAAGATAGGATTTAGACAATGTGAGAGTGGTCCCTGTCTTTTCGTAAGAAACAAGGACAGCAAGGATAAGAAGCTGATTCTGGCGTTATACGTTGACGACGGGTTGATTGCTTCCGCGAACCCAAAAGAGAGTGAGAGATTTTTATGTGAACTGAGAGAGCGATTCAAGATCACGACGAAATCTGGCTCGTACTTTTTGGGAATTGAAATTGACAGAAAAACTGATGGGTCAATAAAAATTGATCGAAAGGGTTATGCCAAGCGTCTACTAGAAAGGTTTAATATGCAGAATTGTAAAGCTGCTGTAACACCGATAGTCAAAGATGCTAATTTACAAGTTAATGAGAAAGATCTATTCCCGTACAGACAAGCTGTTGGTGCACTTTCTTATTTAACAGTTGGGACAAGACCAGATATAGCATACGCTGTAAGTGTTGTCTCAAGAACATTAGACAATCCCAAACCTGAGGATGTGGCGAGAGTGAAGAGGATCTTCCGTTACATCAAAGGCACCATCGACCATGGGATTACTTATCAATCTTCCACTGTGACGAAATGCCTTCAAAGCTTTAGTGACGCAGATCATGGGGGAGATCCTACTACAGGGAAATCTACTTCCGGAATGGTCTTGTCTATATTCAAGAGGAGCAATCGCCTGGCAAAGCAAAAGGCAGAGGACAGTTGCGATTTCCTCCACAGAGGCCGAGATTGTGGCTGCGAGCGAAACGGCCAGAGAAGTCTTGTGGCTAAAGAAAATCCTGGAGTTTATGGTAACTGGAGACGTCCATACAGAACTTCATCTTGACAGTGAGTCTGCGATATGTTTAGCCCATGACCCACCGTACGAAAGACATCAGAGGACGAAACATATTCAGATACGACATTTCTTTGTGCGCGAATGTGTGACTGCAGGAAACCTCAATGTCTTGAAAGTGGAAGCAGCGAAGCAACTAGCCGACTTCCTAACCAAGCCGCTATTCAAGCCACGGATAAAAGAGCTAAGTGCTCTTATAGGCCTAACATAGAGCTAGAAAAACAAGACGGAATGTAAAGAAGTAAGGCTAAGCACCTTCTTGGTGTTATAAGGAGTCTACGACTTATGTCACTTTATATGTTTCTTTATATCTTTTACTGTCTTCTAGCTGTCATTGATTTATCTATATGTATATACTTTTGTTTTACTCACAAATAAAACCCTTTATAACTTGTACAATCAGTTCTATAATCGTTAAAAGTAATCCGAAAATATGCGAATATTTGGGTAACCTTGATTACACAGACACAGAAAGACTTCTAGAAGTAGGTACTTCAATAATTACTATGTAGATACTGAATTGGAAAATTTTAATTTGTACTAGCTGTGCCCGCGACTTCGTCCGCGTGGAATAGTGACTTTTCGGGCAGCATATTTTGAATTACATATACCGTCTACAGACCGGGCATTTGCTGTCCGAACCCTCTGAGAACTCAGGCGAATTTCAGTGAAAGTCTCAGACTCTAGTGCTTGAGCTTCACGATCGGCAGTGAGACGTATTTCTCGTTCTTCCTGTGTTTCCTGAGACCGAACATTTGTTGTCCGAACCCTCTGAGAACTCAGACGAATTTCCCTATCAGTGAAAGTCTCAGACTCACGCGATAGTGTATGAGCTTCACGATCGGCAGTGAGACGTATTTCCCGTTCGTCCTGTGTCTCCTGGAATCGAGCATTTGTTGTCCGTACTCTCTGGGAGCTCAGGCGGATTTCCCTGACAGCAAAAGTCTCAGACTCACGCGATAGCGCGTGAGCTTCGCGATCGACAGATAAACGTGCCTTTCGTTGTTCCCCGTTTTCCCTATTTCGAGTTGTCATCATTCGAGAACGATTTGAACTCAGTCGAAATTCTCGCTGAGTCGAAGTTTCTGCAGCACGAAACCTAGCCTGGTGCAGAGAGCCTTTTGCCTCACGACCTTCCTCAGATTCCTGTGATCGAACTAATCTCATCCTTTTAGCATTTCTGCTACATTGGGAGAGGTTGGATCTTCTTCGAGGCATTCTTACAATAAAATAGTACTTACTACTTAACACACAGTTATTTAGTAAACACGTACTATCGTAAACAATTAAATTATAAATACTGTTTATTATATAACACTTACAGATTATTATACAGTCTAAAATTATCACAGTTTAAGTAATAAGTGTTAAGACGTGTAAACCAAACGTCATTATCATCATCATTTCAGCCGATAGACGTCCACTGCTGGACATAGGCCTCCCCCAATTTTGGGGGGGTTTGCCATAATCGCCACGCTTGGCAGGCGGGTTGGCGATCGCAGTATGGTATGGTGGTGGAATGCATAGAGAACGCTGCTGCCCATTCTCCGGTGAGACCCTTAGTCGCCTTTTACGACACCCACGGGAAGTAAGGGGTGGTGCTATTCTTCTACACAGACAAACGTACTAACTTTATAGAACAAAAGAATTGCTAGAAAAAATAATTACTAACCTAAGCTAATGAACTTATACTTAATAAAGAAAATCAAGAAAAGAAATGCCTAACCTATACCAAATACTTATAATATTTATATACAAACCCTAAATACAAATTAAGATAAGTATACCGAAAATCAGGGAAAGAAATGCCTAACCAATAATAAATGCTTACAATATTTATTTACAAAACCCTAAATAAAAATTAAGATAAGTAAATACCCAATAATCAAGGAAAGATACGCCTAACCTATACCAAATACTTACAAAATTTTAAAGAAAATTAAGAAAAAGAACCTAACCTACAAACCCTAAAATATAAATAAATGAAATATGCAAACAGTCAGTATTCAAGTGAATCGCAATAATCGAATCCAACTATTCGCCTATACTCTCCAGGATACGTGCGTTCGCTACGAATAACACACCTTGTATATATAGCCACGGACGCGCAGGCGTGAGGCGTTTACGTACTCTGATAGAATACCTTAACAAATGTTCGCCGTGATTCTTTAAATTGACATAACTTTTTTATTTATGAACCGATTGACATGAAATAAACACTAAATGTTAAGTGAAGCTTACTACAATATATTAGTGAAAACCGCATCTAAATCGAATAAGCCGTTTCTGTTATTAGCGTGCACAAACACAGCAGACAAACAGATAAACAGACAAAAAAAAATTTAATTACATTTTCGGGTTCGGCATCGATATAATAACAACCCCTGCTACTTTTTTTTTAAATATATTTCCATTGTACAGACACCACTTTTCTACAATTTTATTATATGTATAGAAGATTTAGTACTCTACGATAGTATTTGTATTTAGATAGTACTTTTTTTTTTTTTTTGCGGATGGGAAGTCATCAAATGACTCCTCCCGCTCTGGGTGGAGCGGAAGGAAGTGTCAGACTCTTACTGACTAAAACCCACCCGTGTTCCTTCCTTAGCCCGTTATGTTCCGGGCCAGCGGTAACCCTTTCGGACAATCCCGCTGACCCGGCATTTAGTTAGTACTTTAAGATAGCATTATTTAAATAAATAAATAAACTATGGACAAAAATAATCTGATCGCTTAGTCTGGGGATGAACTGAAACACAGGTTTTTACAGGTCGCCACAAGTTAAAACGTCAGTACCAAAGCCCTTTTCATAGGTAATTAAAATGTGTAAATTAAAGTACTTTTTAAATAAGTATTTAAGCCAATCTGTTATGAACGTGGTACTACTAAGTATTTATAAGTTTATAAATGTATTACTTTGTAAAAGGACCTAAATAAATGATTAAAATTTCGTTTGCGATAAAAAATGACCTATTTTTGACGTCGGTTGAAAATGACAGAAATCGATTCATTAATCGATTCTGAACAAACTACCTTCATAGTGTGCCTTAATTCAGTAACATAAGTCTGTGTCCTACAGCTATGGACGTCGCACAGCGGACAGAGCTGGCTATCATGGAGAAGCAGAAGCCCATGAACGCCGTGATCGAGCGCGGAGACTCTGCCGTGCAGCAGTTCTACCGCGGCGCCGTCGTGTTCCTCACGGGCGGCTCCGGCTTCCTCGGCAAGCAGCTCATCGAGAAACTCTTCAGGTGAGGGATTGTAACTAATGCTTCATTGTCATTCAGAGCCTGATTCCACCCACAGCTGGGCACAGGCCTGTCTTTACTGGTGCTTATCACCACGTTCCTCTGCCAGCCTTGTGGCGGCATCTACATCGCCACATGCGAGCGTCACGCAAAATCCTGCATCGCGCAAGCAGAGTTTACTGCACGAGGGCGACTAGCATATACAACGTCCCGACATCAGTCGTTGTGCCGTTGCCCACCAGACACGACACCCGTATGGTCGGAGGATCCTCCCTTCTCTATGAAGGATGATTGAACTTTACATCCTGTTCTTGATACTCAATAGCCTCATCCAGGTTTACCGCGGTCACTATTACGGGTGTACAACCATAGGGTGGGGCGGGGGCGGCGAGATGGCCAGACGACAGTTTGTCTGGCCATATCGCCGCCTTTTTCAGCCCTTGGACGCCACTCAGTCACAGCATTACTCCCACTGTCAACTTCGGGCCTTTCTAGATGTCCTACCCAACTCCATGCTAATGTATCGTTGGCCAGTTTTTTTTTATCCGAGCTGAGGATAAACCTGCACCCTAATTGCATAACACACCATTAATCAAATGAAAGCCATCGCTACTTATAGGGTGATACGCAATTACCCCACAGCAAATACGTGAGGGCGAAAATCTCTTCGTCTAAACGTGGCTTTCACTGGGCTCGAAGGACCACGTCCACCGACCACGTCTAACGACCATGCAGTATTGGCATCTACATTAGGGAGGCTTACTGCCATCTACCAGCCAACAACTGGGTTACAAAGAAATGCCATTGCTATACGGATGTAAAAAAAGCTAATGGAATATTATACTTATCTATTAGTTTACTTACGACTAAGTGGGTCCCGCTTAATGGCAAACGACATTGCGGCAGGTCATGACGGAGATGGTGGGATGAGCTGGACTCGTTTAATAGAGATTGCTCCTTGGCAGCCCTGGATAGAGAGAGGTGGGAGGACTTTGCGCAGCAGTGGGACATTAATGGCTAATAAAAAAAAGTAATATTAAAAAAAGAGAAAGATTTGATTTTTCGTATGTTTGTTTGTTATGCTTTCACGCGAAAACGGCTGAACAGATTTAATATAAAATTTGACATAAGGGTGGCCCATGACCTGGATTAGGTTATACTTAGAATACTTTTTAACTCGATATTCTTACGGGATCGAGACTTATGCGGCTGAAACCACGTTCCGCAGCTAGTAATTAATATGCCATCAAAAACATAAGGGTCAGACCACACCGCGACGCGACGCGGCGCGCAGTTTTCAAGATAGCAATACAATTATAGACCTTATCTACTTTTTTCTTTCTGGTACCTTTTTAATTCTTTTTTTTTTCACATAATCCGTTGACCATTTTTAAGTTACCTTTGAACATAATTATATCTAGGCACCTATCTACACCTGTTATTTCATTATATTATTATACATAATATTATACACGTACACTGATTCATTAACTGCAAATGTAACTTTGTAATCCTATACATTTATATAGGATTACAAACTTATTTATGCAGTTCGTGTATCTAGAAAAGTGGAACGAAATTGCAAAATATTTTAGTTTTTCCTTGATTTATGCACTAAACACTATTTGTATTCTAAATTTGAAGCTTCTATCTCTGCTAGACGTGCCTTAGAGTTTTAATGATCGGTCAGTCAGTCAGTCAGTGAGTGAGTGACAAAATTAAGAAACTGTGACTAGTTATAATTCTAACTTTGACTAGTTATAATTCTTAAACTACTGGTTAAAATTAAATGAAATTTGAAATATACCGTGTTTATATAATGCCTGCTTGGTTTTAAATTCAGGCTTCTAGTTTTATCCACAACGAAGTTGTAGGGGGTCGAGAATGGCCTGAACTGCTTCGACAAAAGGATGGTACGGCCGTGCCGCTTTTTGCTCGACTTGCCGGGGAGCTATTTCTATTAGTTATAGTTAATAAGAAATGTTGTGTTAAAATAGGATGTGGGTAAATCCATAATTATAATTAAAAGTGAATTGTTTCAGATCCTGTGAAATCACAAAAATATACATGCTACTGAGACCAAAGAAAGGAAAAACCATCGAACAGAGATTAACCAATATACTGAAAGACCCGGTAAGTTATCGCACAACAAGAACTTACCAAAACCATGGCACCAATAGAGGAAACCGGCATTTCCTAGAACCAGAAATTCGAAGCAACCCGCACTGGGCCCGCGTGTTAGACCATTTCTATTTTACTCCCTCTCTGTGAGAGGAGGCCTGTGTCCCAGCAGTGGGAACACGATTGTGTGAGGCACCAGTGGTCATGAGACTGCCTCGTTGGCCTACTGGTCGGTGAGCGAGAAGACCTGCCGATCTTTAGATGAAGTGAGTTTTAGAGAGCTGTCATTCCACCTGGTGCTAGGATTGACACTATTGACAGCTCACTTCAAGCTGACTTCACCTAAGTTTACATCGGGGAAATTTTTACAGAATAGACCGGCTGGATTCGATTCCCCGGTCGGGAAAAGAGTAAATTTGTTTTCCGTCTAGAATGATTACATCCCAACATCCGGGAGTTTTAAATTATGCTTGATGGGAATGGCATTGCCCTATTATGCCTCTACCGTATCTAACGAAAAGTGGGTACCTAACCTCTTCAGAGAATACAAATTGTTAGCCTGTGATGTCCCACTGCAGGGCAAAGGCCTCCCTACTCTCTTTCCACTTCTCTGTGTTCAAAGCTGCTAAGGACCAGTTCTTATTGAACGAGTCCAGATCATCCCGCCATCTCCGTCTATTCCTGCCACGATGTCGCTTGCCATTAGGAGGGACCCATTGGGTCGTAAGTTTGGCCTATTGTTCATCTGACATGCGGCAGATGTGTCTAGCCCAGTTCCATTTTAGTGTGGCAGCTTTCCAAGTGACATCAGTTATCTTTGTGATGGAGGGGATGGTCGTATTCCTAACCCGGTCTGTTAGCTTGATACCCAGAATACTTCGTTCCATAGCCCTGTGGCAAACCTCGAGCGTGGACCTCTGCGGATTTGTCAAAGACCATGTTTGACCAACATATATGAGGATGAGAAGTATGCACACATCAATGAGTCGTCTCTTACGGGGCAAAGGAAGATCACCCTTCATTAGGTCTTTCATGGCCCAATAGCTCCTCCAGACATTTTCGGTGCGTCTTACAACTTTTTTGTTTTGTCTTGCTTGGAAAGACTATTTGACCAAGATAGAGATACTCATCAACCTATTCAACCTCCCCACCCGCCACAGTGATCCTGCGATGCGCGCTGTTCGTCATCAACTTGGTCTTTGATATATTCATCTGAAGTCCGACCAAAATCCGGCTTGCCGTGCCAAAATCGTCTAGCATCTGTGTCAACTCGGAGGCTGAAGATGAAAAGAGTACAATATCGTCGGCGAAACGGAGATTAGATAATCTCTTATTATGGCTGACCATAATGCGCCTTTCCGTCCAGCACGCCGCCAGCTTTCGGAAGACTTCCTTCAGCACAGCTGTGAATAGTTTAAAAGACAGCGGGTCGCCTTGCTTAACTCTTTTCTCTATCTGAAAGGACGGTCTGTCATGGAACTGACCTTAATCACTGCAGTGCTGTTCATATAAATAATTTTTAGAAGATTAATGCCTGTCGGTGTCTTGATTCTGCAGGGCGTTAAAATTGAGCTATGGGTGATACTATCGAAAGCTTTTGAATAGTTCACAAAGGCGATATAAAGTGGAAGCTGGGATTCTAAGTGTTTCTCGATAATTTGGTTGATGGAGTGAAGGTAGTCAGTGGTAGAGAGGCCGCGGCAAAATCCGGCCTGTTCGGGAGGCTGTTGTTTGTCTGGTGATCCTGATATTCGGTCTTCGATTACTTTAATAAAGGCTTTGTACAGGTGAAAAATCAGATTGATAGGGCGGTAATTATTAATGTCTGTTTTGTCACCCTTTTTTGAGGAGAATAATTTATGAGTGGCAAAATGTATGTGGTAGAATTCCGGTTTTTAAATTGCTGTCGAAGAAATTCAAAATATGTGGAAGAAGAACCGGCTCTCATATTCTTAAGGCTTCCTCGTTACGCCAGCGTCGTCTGGGCTCTTGCTGTATTTCATACCCCGTGGTGCTTTGTGGACTTCCCTACCTGTAAATAGTGGAATGTGATCGGAGCACGAATACGTTGTTGTGTTAGGTTGGAGGGTCGGCTGCTCACTGTAAAGATTTCTGTAAAATTCGGTGCAAATGTTTAAAATTTTGTCTCTATCGTTCTGCCTCGCACCTGAACAATCCCTTTAACAGGCAATAGTAGGTCTTTTATTTAGGGTTTTATTTTTACTTTGAATAGAAGTACAATACTGATTTCATAATGTTTATTTCAAAGCCAAATCATTGACTTGACGTTGACCATTGCTAACTTTTGAAAGTCAAAATTTGCAAACAAAAGAGAATCAGCCCCCAGAGATCTATACTAGAGAATAATGGAAATGAAGCCGAAAATATAATAACCGTTCGGTAAACCGTTATATTAGAATATTTTCTTTTAATTAATATAAGAAATTTAGAATAAAACTGTACGTTTGCCGTACTAGGTATAAATTTAAACCCAAAAAATATGTGATATGATAGTACATATTGCCCAAAAAGGCGTGAGATTATGCAATATTATGTATTGCATATTATTATTATTATTACTATTTTGAAACAAAATTATTTTGAAAATAGAAATGTTACAAAAAAAAATTATATTATAATAATTATACTACGTATATTATTCATCATTTCAAAAGTAATATAAACTTTTGGAAATATTATTATTTTCTTCTATTTAAACCTTAGGGTAAATAAATTCATACGTTCAAAAAAATTGCTACAAGGATCAGCATTAATACCTACTTTAATTACCTAAATGTTAGATAAAATAATTAAAATTACCGCGAGGTATGTCAATAAAAACTATCCTATGTCCTTCCCCGGGTTGCCAAATTTTATCTTTTATCTCTTTGCCAAATTTTATCGAATTCCGTTCAGTGGTTTAGGCGTGAAAAGGGAGCATACCTACTGATAGACAGACAGACAGAGTTACTTTCGAACTTACAATATTAAGTATGTTTAGTATTAGTATGGATAAAAAATATATCGCCGCGCGTGAGATTCAAACCCAGGGCTCGGTACGCATAAACGCGCTTTTCGACGTATGATAATCGCTAAGCTATCATGCTATTGCGTATATACTAATGGTTGAATTTATGAAATACAATCAGTTGCCAACGAATGCGAGTGTGTGTGTTTTTAATATAGAAATGACTTATTAAAAGAAGGTCGTAAGTCAAACTAAACGTCAAGCTATTTCTTTGTGAATTTGCCTATGGACTTTTGGAGCCAACCGTACAAGTAGCTCTATCCAAACATATTTTTTTAGCACCATATGGTGCTACTAACTCATCGTTTATTGCACCGGTTGAAGTCAACACCGGCTGTTGCTGAAAACCAGCGCTGGAGCTGTGTCTCGCATAGGGGCACAGCATTATGTTGAGCGTTAGCCATTTTGCGTGGACGTGACGCATTATTGTCCCCCAACTTGTCCCTTCTTGTGTTTGTCATGTTTACCCCAAATAAACGGATTTTCTTTCTTATTTTCTTTCTTACTATACAACATTGAGACAAAGTAATATTTCTGTTTTCTTCCAGTTATACGACACTCTACGCCAGAAGAATCCTAACTTCGCCGACAGGATTGTGGCCGTGGAAGGCGACGTCGCCGACATCAGGATCGGCCTTAGCGACAAAGACTGGAATAGCATCACAAATGAGGTACTCAACTGGTTTTATACAAATTGTGAAGCCCTATTGTCTGTTCCAAAAGTATGTGAGGAAAATGTAAACAAACATTTGTATACGCAACCACTCATTAGTTATATCTTACCTTTTTTTCAGCAATATTGTCTGTACGTAACATTATTAAATGGTGATTAAAAAATAATTGACGAAAATTGAGTTAGTAAAATTAACCTCGATTGCCAAATAAAAAACACATCTTTGAGGTAACTTATAATTAGAATTTTTAGCACTCAATTTGGCACTACAAGTTAGCGCTCACAGGCACAGTAAGTTTCCATTGTTTACATTTTCATCAGATACTTCTAAATCAGAATCAGAATTTTATTTGCTCTAAATGTAGGTATAGTATAAGATTAATAACATAAATAAATGAGATCAGCTACATTTTGCCTTACGGCGTACGTACTTTTTTAGGGTTCTGTACCTCAAAAGGAAAAACGGAACCCTTATAGGATCACTCGGTGTCTGTCCGTCCGTCTGTCACAGCCAATTCGCAACGAATCTAATGGACCGATTAAGTTGAAATTTGGTACACATACCTATGAATCTCTGTGACCCAAACAAAGACGTATAACGTAAGTAAATGAATTTTGAATATAGGGGTCATTTTTGAGGGGTAAACTATTTATTTTTTTTAAGTTTCAAAATCTGTACCGTGAACCGTGAGACATGTCAAATGAAAGGGCTTAATGTGAGGATCTCAAATATTTTTTATTAATAATTTTAAAGTAAATTGTATTAAACTTGTTTAAGAAAATAGACGAAAATTGACCATTCACCCCTCCCCCCCCCCTTATCTGCGAAACTACTGAGCCTAAAATTTTGAAAAAAAAAAACAGAAAATAGTTCTATACCTATAGATTGAAGAAAAACCTATAAGAAGTCTGTGGTCTTTAAAACAACATGGTAAATCTCTCTCTAAATATTGTGCGTTCAAACTTACATTTTCAGTTGAAATGTATGGGAGAACATGTTTTTCAACTACAATGTTAAATTTGTTCTTGGGATAAATTCATTCCAACTACGGAACCCTTCATTGTGCCTGGTCCGACACGCACTTGGCCGGTTTTTTCATTAATAGTTGTCAAATTTGTACACTAGGTCTCTGTTGACAGCGGCAATTTTGAGCATTTTTTGAGGGTTCTAGTGCTTATAAAATAATGTATCATCAAAAACGAAAACTTAGGAACCAGTAGGTATATATCCTCCTTATTTTGTTTATGAAATTGGTCCAGTATTGGAGGAAAAAATAGGCGAGACCCAAACCTCGAATTATGACTTTTTACCCGACTGCGCGACGCAAAGGAGTGGTAATGTGTTCATCAGCCTATGTATGTATGTTTGTATGTTCCTTTGAAGCGCGCGCTATACAGACCAAACGCCTGGGCCGATTTTTATGATTCACACATTAATCGATTTCTCTTAGTCCGGCGAGTGTCACTAAAGACATGACGTTAATGAAAATTCAATATGGCGACTACTGGACGCCATATAATTTTTTTTTTTTTTTTTCAAAACCTATCGAGTGGGGTATCAAAATAAAGGGTTTTAAAAGGTGATTACAAAAATATATACAATATATATACTTAAAAGCAATTCGAAGTGACAAAATAATGTAATTAATTTTATTAAGAATTTCAATTACAATGTTACTATTTTACAATTTAACACTAAAATATATATTATACAGTATATACAAGTATATAAAAAAAGGTAAAGAAAAAGACAGGAGCTCATTGGGCATCAAAAAATTCGTCCGCATCGCTGTCAATGGCACAAGTGCCCAAAAGGCTGGCAGCATTACCACGTTGGATGGCAATGCTTATTCTTTGGGCTAAAAATAGGCCAGCCCTCTGGTCACGTGAAGAGTCAACCAACCGCTTGGCGATGTCCCGAAATATTCGATGAGCACTCGGACCCCAAGGCCCTAGTGTTTCAACCCCAAACGGCTCAAACATATAGCTCCCAATAAGGTTGTTATATTTGCGCCGTTTGAGGTTTTCTGCTCCTGCAGCAGCAGCCCCAGCACAGCCCACCGTGCTAGCATCCCACACCAAAGGCCTACCCAACTTCCAAGGCATTATGGTCATTCCATCTGGCCTCTTGCCATCGTCGCGTGCCAAGCCATTGGGTTCTAAAACAGCTGGCACCCCGGCGGTGACAAGAGCCCGACGGATGATGTCGTTAATGCTGGCGTGCCGCGCCATCCGCCCAGCGCTCTTGCTGCAGGATAAGCCATGGTGTCCGAGGCAGTCGACTGCTTCACCGCATTGACAGTGATGTGGAGCTCCGCAAGGAGCGCCCAGACGCAAGCATGTAGCGAACCGGAATGTGGTGTCACCCAGCATAGTGCCTGTGTTGGGTGACGGTAGCGCCTGAAGCCAGGGGCCCGACTCCCATTCACCCACAGCCAGCAGGCGGGCTCGCTCAGCAGTATTGGTGGACGTATTAATAAGTTTATTCCGTACCAACCTGCAGAGCGGCTCATCCCACTGTCTCTGGGAAGATGGGTTCTCGGGCAGAACTGTGTCTGGGCACGCCACTTTCCAGGCGTTCACCGCATCGGTCAAACATGGCACTTCAGAGTCAACCTGAGCAGGAATCAAAATTCGTCTGGTTAACTTGTCTGTGCTGTGGACCGAGGATAGGAACGCCGGTAGGCTTACACTAGAAATTTTGCGGACGCCGAGCCCACCAAAACGAATGGGTAGTGAGGCTTGCAGCCACGCGCGGTCGTCCAAAGCCACATTTAAAATGGATGTAAGAGTACTGCGAATAATATGGTCAATTTTGTCCAAAAGGTGTGGCTGCTTCCATAAAGAGGAAGAGCGGAGAAAATACATAAAATTTGGACCGAAACAACAATATCTGATAAGGGTGAAAGCCGAATGTAAATTAATTTTAGAAAGCCTATCCGAAATATCGTTAAAATGTTAAATTTTTTCGTCGACGAATGGAGAAAAACTGTCTTCTAAAATTGTCTAATACGTCCTAATAGAGCTTCAAACATCTCCTCCCTATCATTGCAGTTACCCCAAAATATGACACCAAACCTTAATACTGATGCAACTAGTACCCGTGATAAGCTACCAGAAGTGTTTCATTGCTAACTTTATGTGATAGGTTAAAATTATACATTACATAGTTTGCTTAATTTCTTACAAACGTCATCGGCATGCGGTTTCCATGTCAAATTGCTGTCAATCAAAACTCTTAAACAAGTTGTGTCCACGTTTAGACCATTATAACTAACATTTATATTATCAGCGCGTATCCTTTGGTAGAACATTCATAACTCATGTTATTTTAAGCTGTTGAGTTTCCAAATAAATAAATAAATGCATAACTTTTGTATTTTTTTTAGATTTATTATTAGATTGTTTGTGTTAAGCCAATGTATAACAGTTTCTAATGTATTATTAATATTCTGATTCTATATTAGTACACATGACGATCGCTGTACTATCATCCGCAAATAATAAAATGGGATGTTGTGTTCGACGTGGCAATTCGTTTATATTATATAGGAGAAATAGTCGAGGTCCCAGTACGCTACCTTGGGGCACACCATATTTGACCTCCCTACTGACTGATGTGTATCTACGCTCACATTTAGTTTTTAGGCACATTCTGGTCATTTCCGTATATATTGCATTCTTCCACAAAGATAACAGCTTATTAGATCTAAGATATTTCCTCTTATAGAGGAAGTACAGGCTGTAGAGTTTTTTAAAAAGAATATCATGGTTTACGTAGTCGAAAGCTTTGGTCATATTGGTATATTTATAGCATAATATAATATTTTTATTTTAAAAATTATCTATTGTTTCGTAAATAATCTGTTCAAATATTTTATACAATATAGGTATTAACGCGGTCTATAATTGGTCATATCCTCTTTGTTATCATTTTTAGGGTTCCGTACCAAAATGGTAAAACGGAACCGTTATAGTGAGACTGTCTGTCTGTCCGTCTGTCACAGCTGGATATCTCAAGAAAGACTCATGGTGTCAACTTGAAATTTGGAATAGTTTTAGATGACGTTTGCCCAACTATTTTGCAAATAAGAAAGAAATAAAAATATAATTATGTATATTCTATGTAACAGGGACTGAAAGGGGGTCTGAAAAATTCGAAGTGGGGCTACTAGGGCATGTGGGGTATCATATGAAAGAGCGCAGTTTGCACATTCTCAAACATTTTTTCTTTTTTTTGGGTCGCCTAGTTTACGACTTTTGATGAAAAATGTAATTAAAATACCGTTCCCCCCCCCCCCCTTTTATCTCCCGAGTTTGCAAAGAGAAAAATCTGAAATAAATCTATGTGATAGAAGTTTATGTAAATATTACAGGAAAAATAAAACGATGTCTCTAAATAGCACCCTTTTTCAGAAATCATCAACAAAAGTTACATTAGTTCCACTATCGGTCAAGAGATGGCGCTGACCTAAAACTGCAATATTCAACACCGTAATGCGCAGTGTTAAAATTATATAATTATATATAAATAAATATAGGCCTCGCCGATGAAAAAAAAACATATTATTACGATAGTACGGAACCCTTGGTGCGCGAGTCCGACTCGCTCTTGACCAATTTTTTTTTAAACAGAATCCAAAGCATCTGGAACAGACTACCTATACATATAAACGTCATCGGTCGTATACAGCGCATTGACACACTTTCAATCACAACAGCTGCATCATTTTAAAGGATATTGCTAATCCATTGCTTCATAATGCTCGACAACATAATAATAAACGCAATGAATGTTGTTAAACTGTCAAAATGAAAGCCATTGCTACCGTTAGTGTGTTACGCGATATTCACGTTGACTGCCTAGTTGGTCTAGTGTTCATAATTGCCAGTACCTATTTATTTAGACTATCGCTTAATCTCCAGACAAACATAATAATCCACATGGCGGCGACGGTGAACTTCGACGAGCCGCTCCACATCGCCGGCGTGATCAACGTGCGCGGGACCAGAGAGATGCTCGCACTCGGCAAGCAGTGCACCAACCTTAAGTGAGTAGAAAACACAAATACTTAGAAAAAAAAAAACTATTTATTTCAGACTAATTATTTGTCCATATTTGTTAGTAATAAAGGTCTTATAACTATGTTAGTCAATACTAAAATCAAAATTAAAACAAATCATTCATAATTCAAATAATAAAATCACAAAATCACTCATGTCAAAAAAACCGGTCAAGTGACCGAGACCGAGTGTTCCGTACGAATTTGTAGGCATGTATGTAACTACAAATTTACGGTTTTCGGATTTTTTTCTTTACTTGTACTACACGACATTGCGGCTGTATAATTTCAAAACCTAGCAACTGACATTTCTAAAAAAAAGTTCTTGCATATTTGACTTTTCTAGAAGTTCTAGCAGGTCAAATACCTATGCAAATTGCACAGCCGATTGCTTTTTGCCAAATTTCATGATTCTAGGAAGTACCCTATAAATTTTGATTCCCTTGAGAGTGTCGAAATATACGTTTTTTGCGGCATAAACGGCCGTATCTTTTTTTTACGTTAATAACTTAGAAGTTTGATTTTTTTTTCACAGCTTCAAGAGACTATAGACTTGAGTAGGTATATGGTTTTAATTTCAACTCGATACCTCCACGCGTTCCCGAGATGAAGGGTCGTGACAGACAGACAGATAGACGGACAACAAAGTGATCCTATAAGGGTTCCGTTTTTTCCTTACAATATCGGAACTATAGTCCGCGCGGAACTAGTTGGCCGCGCCTTGGATGGGGGTGAGGGTGGCGGGGTTGCCTATTGTTCGCAACGCACTTACTGAATAATGACAAAGCGCCCCCGCCCCTCCATCCCACCGCTCACATACCTAAGGCGCGGCCCACTAGTTCCGCGCGGACTATAACACTACCATCTTGTTTTTCAACACTTTGCACATAGAAATTTCACAAATGTTTACCAATTACAGCGCCCCCTATCTACGTCACTCGAGGGACAAAAGATCCTTGACTGAGATGTATAGAGCACTTAGACTTTACTCATGCTAAAGTAGCGTTTCATACGAAAATAAACCTTTTTAATATGTATTTCAAGTGCATCCATACCTACTAATATTATAAATTCGAAAGTAACTCTGTCTGTCTGTATGTTACCATTTCATGCCTAAATCACTAAACGAATTTCGATAAAATTTGGCAGAGAGATAGATTGCATCCCGAGAAAGGACATAGGATAGATTAGATATAGGACATAGGATAGATTAGAGAAAAGAGATAGGATAGATTTTTTCCCGATATTCCCACGGGATCGACACTTACGTGGGTGAAACCGCGGGGCGCAGCTAGTATTCCTATAAGCGAAGGTGGACTAGGGTTCGATTCGAACATGAACATTAATAACTTTTGTGGCGATCATTTACATCCAAAATTATCTTTAATATTTATAAAATCAATTTATGGATTTCGTTTTGTGCTGATTCTGATGGGTCACTTGTTTTCCTTTTTGCTAGTAACACTTATTAACATATTTACCTGGCAAAATTACTAACGACATTTCAATTCATTATCAAAACTGCCGAGGTTTATGAAACAAATGAAATACAATAATATTCTGGCGGACTCACACGATATCATTGTTTTATCTGAGACATGGTTGGTAGGTACCTGAAAATGACGATGGTGAATTCATCGATAAACAATGTACCTTGATACATTGTTTATTGTTGTGACTTTGTGACAGAAATCGCGTGTTGTCTTGTAGATCTGTGTTTTGATTGCGGTGCGTCGCGGTTTAAATGTAATGCGTTGTGAGTTTACGGCAATGCCTTGTCATGACGGTTGTTTTGACAGCATGCCACCTATTGATATCGTACTTTTAAAATTTTACTCTAAGACTGTTAATGAGTTTCACAATTGTGTGTGGCGTATACGTTCCGCCTAACCAAACACTAACTACCTACCAATCGCTATTTAATTTGCTCGAGAAAGATATTTCATCTCCTACTATAAGCAACACGTATATTTTTGGGGACTTTAACTTACCACAGATTGAATGGGCCTGCAATTATGCCGCGCGTACGCAGTGACAGTACTTCTATGGAAATCTTGCTACTTAATTTCTTAACAACTATAAACTGTAAGCAATACAACTGTTTAAAAAATCACATGGGCCGCACTCTGGATCTATTGATTTCTAGTAACATGTGTGTGTGTGTGTGCCGGCACCCATTCCCCTTATACCTAGTAGTAGTAGATACTTTTCATCCGCCTTTTTTGACAGTTATCTCCTTTAAATTATTGCATATGCCTAAGGCATGGTGCTACGCGCCTAGATATCGTTTTGTAGAAGCCGATTACTCAGCCATTAATAAAGACATTAATTTAGTCGACTGGACCTCTGTCCTAGACCACATCTCACTGGATGCTGCTACCCAAAGTTTTTATGAAATTATTAGGACTCGCGTGCCAATGCGGCCAATCAAATCCAACGAATACCCTACTTGGTTCTCACGACCACTAATCCATATTTTTTGAAATAAAGAAATGGCCTGGATTAAATAGAAAAATGTAAAAACTGTGTGGATTATGAGCAGTTCTCCTTATACCGAAAGAAATTTAAGTTACTCTCTGCTGAATGTTTCAATGGGTATATGGTATTCAATAGAAACCGGAATGCGTAAAGATTTAAAACGTTTTTGGTCGTTTATAAAAAGTCGAAAAGGTAACACAGGTATACCCATCACTATGTTATATAACAATGAGGTATGTAACGGACCTGTAAATGTATGTAGATTATTCTCAAAAAATTTTAGTTCCGACATGAGCCGACAGATAACAATGTTATCGACGTTAATAAAGATTTTACGTCTTCGTTAAACAACGATGTAAGTATATCCAATTTGTCCTTATCTAGCGACACTATAGCTAAACCACTGTACATAACCAAAGGCTCTGGACCTGATTGTGTTCCTCCATTCTTTTTAAAACACACAGCTAAGTCAATGTGTGAACCTCTGTTTTATCTATTCAACCGTAGCCTGAGGGAGCATTTGCCACAATCGTGGAAAACTGCCAATATTACGCCTGTATATAAAGGCGGTGCAAAAAATGATGTTACCAAATTTCGTCCAATATCATTGTTGTCTGCCATGTCAAAAGTCTTGGAGTGATTCGTTCTGCAGATTACCCCATCCTACATAATAATATTATCCCTGAACAGCATGGCTTTGTTCAAAATCGCTCCACAGTTAGTAACCTGGTTTTATATTCTAACTTTTTATTTGAAAATATGGATAGATTTTCAATGACGCAATCTGTATAGATTTTTGCAAGGCTTTTGACAAGGTGGACTACACCATGCTCTTACAAAAAATCGAAATGAATGGTATCCATGGGAGTTTGCTTCGTTGGTTTACGTCTTATGTAAAAAATAGAACTCAGAAGGTTGTGATCAATGGATTCGCTTCAGATGTGATCAGCGTGACATCTGGTGTTCCGCAGGGGTCGATACTGGGTCCACTACTTTTTATCCTATTCATAAAATAATGACATAAACAGATGTTTTAAAAATTGTGGTTTCCTCCTACATGCTGCCGATCTTAAAGCATTTCGTAAAATAAGAACCGTTGAGGACTGTGTTAAATTACAACAAGACATTGATCGAATTTCTGCGTATTGTTTGACCAATAAATTACATTTAAATTTATCCAAATGTAAGTATATTTATATTACCAAAAAAATGAATACCGTTCAATTTTCATACTCTCTCTGTACCACCCTTCTGGAAAAAGTTTCCCTAATTAAAGATTTAGGTGTACTCTTTGACTCAAAGTTAAACTTTGATGCACACGTTGATCACATCATAGCCAAGGGTTTTCAACTATATGGCTTTGTAAGTCGGTCCTGCAACCCATTTAAGAATCCATCTACATTCTTATTACCGTACAAAACACTTATTAGATCTCAACTGGAATATGCCACATGTGTTTGGAATCCCTTTTACAATAAATTCGGTGACCAATTGGAATCAGTACAACGTAAATATCTTTAGTTTCTTAACTGTAAATTATTTAAGAGGTGGTCATCATATTACACTCTTCTAGATACTCTTAAAGAAAGGAGACTGTGTCACGATCAATTGGTCAAAAACAAGATTTGTCACAATAAATTTGTTTGTAATAATCTAATAAACCAAATATACCTTCGCATACCTAGTCGCTCCCAACGTATTCCTGATACTTACACTCACAGTCTATTCGCACCGATGCGGTGCAGAACCAATGCAGGATCGAACGAGCTCCTTTACGTCGACTAATGATAAGTTACAACGATCATTTTGCTGATATTGACATATTTGCATCGTCACTCGCACAGTTTAAAAATAGTATTTATAAAAAATCCTTTCAAATAGGTACCACATAGTTTTTAGTCACACATCTAGTTTGTCACATGTTATTTCAACAAACCTAGTTAAGCTATGATAGACAATAATTGTTTGCCAAGTTTGCTTGGATCTTACTCAAACTATTTTTACATATTAAGCATTTTAGCGTTTGTTATCCTGAAGAAATAAAATAAAATATAAAAATGAATGCTAAGTATACGAATAATGTTATTCTTATGTGATGTTTACTTAGCAAAGTTAAAGCGCACTTTGTGAATGAATACCAGTATTATAGGTACACATAGGGTTCCCAACCCTCCCGGATTGCCCGGGAGACTCCGGTAATAATGGTTAACCTTCGAGAGGTTAACCATTATTACCGGAGTACCTCCCGGGGTGCAATAATTTCTCCGGTTTCACCAAAATTATATGCAGTCGTCGCTCGCACGTCCCTACTCGTCACGTTTGTTCTTTCCATTCCTGTCCCTATGCTTCTTGCGAGCGCGTATTCAGCGTGATGGAACAAGTATGGAGCAAGGAAAGACACCGAATGAATATTTCTTTAGTAAACGCAGAATTACAAATAATAACAAACTTCGATTTTTCATTTAAAACCTTCATGATTTTGTAGTAAAACACCGTCAAATATTAGATGCGACTTGAAAGCAAAAATTTAAAAATTAATAAATAATTGAGATTTTCTTTGAACACCCACACGATTTTTTCATGTAAAAACGTTTATGATTTTGTGGTAAAACACCGTCAATTATTAGATGCTGCTCGAAAGGAAATACAAATTATCGTTTCAGCCGAAAGACGTCCACTACTGGACATAGGCCTCCCCCAATTTTGGGGGGGGGTTTGCCATAATCGCCACGCTTGGCAGGCGGGTTGGCGATCGCAGTATGGTATGATGGTGTAATGCATAGAGAACGCTGCTGCCCATTCTCCGGTCTCCCTTAGTCGCCTTTTACGACACCCACGGGAAGTATGGGGTGGTACTATTCTTTAAGTCCGGCACCACACAGACAACCTTGGCAACCCTAGGTACACACGGCGACACATAAAGCTATACATTTCCAGTTTTAGCTGATCTTGCATTGTATAGGCTCTTCGTACAATGCGGAGTCAGCGTATACTGGAAATGTATAGCTTGATATGTCGGCGTGCGTACATAGACAATGTCATGCCGCCGCGCTGTTCACACTAAGGGTGACTGGTAACGCCACTGTGTACGCAGTATTGTTCGTTGATATGTCACAAATATATTTTATACATAGCTTAGGAGATGCAGATGACGAAATTAATATCTGCCTGCCAAACCCCTACCCCAACTTTCCCAACTTTATTGGGATCAGCTTCCAATCTAACCGGATGCTTGTAAATACCAGTATTTTACATGGAGCGACTGCCTCGGACCTCCACAATCCACAACTCAGTTAGTATAGGTAACAATACCTGTTGGCAACAAAGTAACGAATAGAAACTTGTCCTCAGACTCTTCAACCACATATCCACGGCCTTCGCGCACGCCACCGAAAAGAGAATAAAAACTGACGTCAAAGAAGAGTTCTACCCGTGCCCCATACCTCCTGATGTCTTCATTGATATGGTGGACAGCGTTGATACAGACCGGCTCACTAGTATCACGCCTGCGTTAGTAACAGTTTTAAAACTAAACTTATTAAAAAAAAAACAAACACTACAAAGTGAAAAATAACTTTGTTTCGGAAGTCGGAGTCTTTGGATCTGTATTTTAGTTTTTTGCCACCGACTTCCGAAATTAAAGTTATTTTTTACTATTTTTGAAGTCGGTTAAAAGTAAAACACCTATCCGCCTATCAACTTATTTGGTAAAAATCTCACCGTGACAACATAGGTGAAGTGCTGTCAATAGTGTCAATTCCAGGGTCGAGTGGAATGACACATGTGTTATTCTTTGTTCGCAGTTTGATCAAAGGCTGGCCGAACACGTACACGTTCACGAAGGCGATCGCCGAGGAGCTGGTCCGGCTCGACGCCGGCAACCTGCCCATCTGTGTAGTCAAGCCCCCCGTAGGTAATACTTCTACCTTCTTTATTAATGCACTTACTTAATCGTAAGTATCCCAAATAATTCCCATTTTGATGTGATGTTGTCCTAAAAATATTAATGTAGATTCTAATATTAATGTGCCTCATTGGTGAGCCTCAAATAATACCAATTTTGTTGTTCTAATGCTAAATAGCTAATTAACTGCGACCAACTTAGATGTACCGCTTGCTGGCCGCTGTGGCGGCACCGCTGCTCGCTCGGCTTGCGCTCGCTCGGCTCGCGCTTACCCATTTGGTCAAGGTGCCTAGCTAAGTCAGTGCGACCAACTATGACGAACAGCCAGAAAGATAAAAAGAGGCAAATTGAACTAGAAAGCCTACGTACGCACGTACAGATTTTAGAGGCACATTTATTTAATAAAAAAATCACATACTTATGTCTGATTAAAATACGAACATCATAAGAAGGCCAATAAGCTTCCAGAGGTTTGCAAGGGACTTGTGGCTAAGTAGTAACAGCCGCACGAGTCGATCAATCGGGTTAAGTTTTGCTTGCCGCGGTTGGTCCGTGGATGGGTGACCATCTTTACATACCAGGTCTCCTCTGTGGCTCGGAAGGCACGTTAACCGGTTTTTTCCCAGCTATCGTATAACCAGTAAATGTAAAATACTGGTATTCAGCTGCATCTGGTTACATTGGATGCCGACCCTAGCATAGATGGGAAATAGCTAGACAGATGATAAGGAATGCATGGCGTTGTAGGTGGCTTGATGTGCATATAATAACTGATTTTTTTCCTTATTTCAGTGTTTAATTCCTTCATTGAGCCTACGCCAGGTTGGGTGGACGCAAAAACAACTAGGGTACTGGCACCAATAAATGAACGATTAAGCGTTTATGACAACTTTAAATAGCTATAACTCAGTTATTTCATGACGTAGATGCATGCTTATTTTTTTTTATTAATCCAATAACCCTTAGGATTTAACTGATTAAAAAAAGTTTCGTCTAAATCTACAAAGTTTTTTTTAAACTTACTATTTGTAAAAAAATTAAGGTTTTACCCCAATAGTTGAACACTGAGCCCTAATTATGAATATTTTGCACCCAATAGTTGAACTAACATTTTAATAGTATTATAGGAAGTGTTGTTCATTCATTATAAATAAAACATGGTAAGTATTATAAAAGGTTTTTAATTATTTGTGTATATAAATCAGTCTTAGCAAAAAAAAAAAATATTTATGGCGTTTTGCCTACAATAATCTAGTCTTATTTACGAGATCAAATAACAAAATAACGTAGACCTACTTTAACTCTTATTAAGTAGTTAGTCCTAGTTATTCATGATAATATTAAACTTAACACTTAGATAAGTATTCTATACATTAAACATAAATAATTATTCACATAAATTGAGATCATATTGAGCATTTTCAAAAGTAATCATACCTCTTCTTCCAATTCGAGGACACGGCAAAAGATTTTTAATAGCTGATGTCGACACTTCAGTTAAATCAGCAGTAGAAGGCTCAACGAAATATATCAAGCTGTCCAATTTGCTAGCTTTCTTTCTTAAACACCTAACTTTGATGAAATTATTTTCATAATCACACATTAGCACTTGCCCAACATAGTAGCGGTTTCGTTTATTCGTCTCAAATTCTACAACAACATAATCTCCAAAATTTATATTCTCCTTATAATTAGTCAGACTTTCGTTGTTTTTATTGGTCCTTTCAGTCTCTGGGATGCAATCGTTAATTACATACAAATTATTTGAAGTTATTGTTTCATCTACTGGATCAGCTTGTACTGATCCAGTAGATGAAGCAATATCTTTGTCTTTACTGATAGTAGTATTTGTTTTCATTCCTTTTAATTTCTTATCTCTGATGGTTTTTTCCTTTTCTGCTTTCTTTTGTTCACGCTGATTTTTTCTGTGTATTATATCTTCTGCTTTCTTTTTCTTTTCGTTTTCCTTTAGTTCCAGGTATTCTTTAAACTTTTTAGAAGTTATTGCTAGAGGTATTGGCGATTTTGACTGCTTACGTTTCGTGCCTTTTTTGCGTTCAGGAAGTCTCAGTAAGTCATCAATTTTAGCATTCAATACTATAGAACAGCCCGGCGTATTATTTTCAGGAGAAATATCACGGGTATGGTGACTATTTTTTGGAATGTCAGGGATTTGGGATGATTCTTCATTGTTCGGCTCATCAACTTGCCGCGACAAATCCTGAATAATCGGACTAAATTCGTGGTTATGAGATGATCCTTGATTATTCGGCACATCAACTGGCTGCGATATATTCAGTACAGTATCATCACCTTCAGTGTACCAAGGCAATGGAATTGCTTGCTTTGATGAAACAGGCGTAGAAGTTGTTTGAGGCACAGCCCAATGAGCATAAGTTCCGGTGTTTGTCAAATCAAGCACATGTGTTGTGTATGAGTGGGGTTCCAGAAATTCTATGACATCTTGTTGATTGCCACCAGGTGCTATTCCTAAACTCGTTGTCAAACGGTTCTCGTTCGTGTCTCCTAATACCTCGTTCATTAGAAAAGTCACTCCTTCTATTTCAATTGGCATATTTTCTATATCCATAATGCCATCAATGATAGTATTTGTCCCAAGAGTCAAATCTTCTTCTCCAAGCTGTGTTTTACGAGTACTTGATAATTCTCCTTCTTGACGCTGTTCTTGAGTCATTAATATCTCTTCTGTATTGCTTGCGTGCATGTCCGTGTTAGAATTATCTATTCTCGAACTGTTTATTACAGAATCATCAATATTGGACGACTGTGATAACAAGAGGTTGTCCACTTTATTTTTGCACTTGTTCCAAAATTTGAAAAGACTACTCTTACATGGCTTATTGCGTCTTCTGATTTCATTGTACTTGTCCAGTATATTTTTGTGTAAATTTTTTTCGATTACGTCAACAGTTGTTTTATAATCACTTAAAGATATATCATGTTCGATTTCTTCTTGTCTATTCGACATGCATTTTGAATAATCCACAGCGTTAGGGTTAAATGGGAAAATTCCACATGCTTTAAATGCATTAACTATCACGGTTTTCTTCATAGACACATCAAAAGACTGTGCAAATACTTTTGCAAAGTTTGACCTCGTAATCTGAACATTATCTTTATTTTTGTGTTTTCTTGCTGCGTTTTTCCATGCTGCTTTCAGAGGGCCAAATATACCTACATCGCAGGGTTGTAGGATATGTGTCGTATTGGGATGCAGGCAATAGAGAATAATTTGGCTTTGAGCACAAAATTCGTGCAACTCCAAATTTATGTGACTTTTGTGGCCGTCAACAAGCAGAAGTGCCGGAAGTGGAACATTATTTTTCTGGAGCCAAGGCAGATAGATTTCTTTGATGTAGTGCAAGAACGTTTGACCTGTCATCCAACCTGAATCTGATCTTCCAATTCCCCAGTCATCGGGAACTGATTGAGCTACTTCTTTTGATATTCTTTGCAAGGGGTATACAATAAATGGTGTAACTATTCCACCGCTAGCAGAAAAGTTGCATAACACAGTAATACTTTGTTTTTCCTGTCCTGAGGCGACATTATACATCGCACGATAGTTTTTAGGTGCCAAAATAACTCCAGTTTTCGGGCATAGCTGTACACCAGTCTCGTCCAAATTAAAAATTCGCTCGGGATTGTCTAATATATCATCAGCACAAACCTCTTGCAGATGTTGTCGTAAACCTTCAAACCATTTCCTAATCATTGGCTCTGTAACTAAAGCTCTTGCTTTTGAAATTATTTCTGCATGTCTTTTTGTGATGTTAGGGTGCCTTTGCAAAAACAGTTTCATCCACTTTTTGCCTGGCTTCAGGTCTGAACCTTTAATTTCAAAAATCTGTGCAACAGTCTCCCTGACATCATTTGTGTTGACTGGATAGCCAATTTTGGCCATATTTAAAATCCAGGTAGCAATTTTATTTTCTTCATCATCCGATAACAGTTTTCCTGGCCCTTTTTTACATTGGAGGGCCGTTTTCCCGTGAATTTTATTGTGAAGTGTACCCTTTGGAATGTTAAATTGAATACTGGCTTTGGACAGGGATATCTGCTGAGCTTGTACCATCCGTACAGCTTCTTCAAGAGTGCTTTGTTCATATCTTTTTTCTTTTTTTTTTCGTTGTGCAGATAACATCTATAAAGAGAAGAAATATTGGATATTATGCTTATCCGTTCACATGTTAAAAAAAGACCTAAAATCTGAACTAAGTAATTCAATTCGTTCATTTTTTGGAATAAAGAACCAAAAAATGAACGAACAAAATTCACTTCAGCGTTCAATTTCAGGCAAGATACCCAAAATATGAACGAATAAAATGCGAACATATTCCTTAGTTCAAATTTTGGGCATGAATCCTAAAGCTGAACAATGCAAGATTTCATACTAAAATAAAGTCTTAAAAATAATCAAAAACACTAAAATCATGTGTTCAACTTTTGGTAAGTAAGTTGATACATTTATTAATATTCATATGAGTGGTTTTGTTTTGGTCTCTAAGCGTGAGTTTATAAGTAATGATAGCTATAAAAATATGCCTTTTCTCCAATAGTTGAACGCCGTTCATCTATTGGATCAAGCGAACAAAATTGAATCCATTACTTGAACAGTAAATTTCTCTACAAATACGGTAAATAATATATAAATGTATCAATATAAACAAAGCCGAATATAACAAGATTTTATTCTAACCAAATCCACTGAAATCTATTAATAATTCTATCTATAAGCTGATAAAATTCTTAAATTCGGAGGGCACTTACCTTAAGTAAGTTTCCCTAGAAAACAGATTTTTGGCGGGAAACGCTCACACAACGGCTCGCTGCGAGCGCGCCTGAGTCGTCACTGTCAAAATTGTTATGGAACCCGGAAGAAAAAATGTTGCCCTATGCGGGAAAAAATATTGCACACATGTAAGTAGCGGGGTGTTTTATATTTTTTTATTTTTCGCTCGATCGTTCATCTATTGGGGGTCGTTCATCTGTTGGTGCCACTACCCTATGGCATCGCCTATGGGGGTACGTACCTGAAAAACAATACTGCTTAAAACTGGCGCAATTTAAAGAGCGTGTGTGTGGCAAAAAAAATGTAGTGTCGCCAGAACACGCGAAGGTCTTAACTAACATCACCCTAATTCTAGTGTCGCCATAACATGTTAAGGTCTTAACTAATAGCACCCTAATTGTAGTGTCGCCATAACACGCGAAGGTCTTAACTAACATCACCCTAATTGTAGTGTCGCCAGAACACGCGAAGGTCTTAACTAACATGACCCTAATTGTAGTGTCGCCAGAATACGCGAAGGTCTTAACTAACATCACCCTAATTGTAGTGTCGACATACGTTAAGGTCTTAACTAATAGCACCCTAATTGTAGTGTTGCCGTAACACTGCGAAGGTCTTAACTAATATCACCCTAATTGTAGTGTCGCCATAACACGTTAAGGTCTTAACCAATATCACCCTAATTGTAGTGTCGCCTTAACATGTTAGGTCTTAACTAATAGCACCCTAATTGTAGTGTCGCCAGAACACGCGAAGGTCTTAAGGTCTTAACTAACAGCATCTTATGACCCTAATTGTAGTGTCGCCAGAACACGCGAAGGTCTTAAGGTCTTAACTAACATCACCCTAATTGTAGTGTCACCAGAACACGCGAATGTCTTAACTAACATCACCCTAATTGTAGTGTCGCCAGAACACGCGAAGGTCTTAACTAACATCACCCTAATTGTAGTGTCGACATAAGACGTTAAAGTCTTAACTACTAGCACCCTAATTGTAGTGTTGCCATAACACTGCGAAGGTCTTAACTAACATCACCCTAATTGTAGTGTCGCCATAACACGTTAAGGTCTTAACCAATAGCACCCTAATTGTAGTGTCGCCTTAACATGTTAGGTCTTAACTAACATCACCCTAATTGTAGTGTCACCATAAGGGGCCATCCATAAATTACGTCTCACGTTAACGTGTTATAGCGACACTACAATTAGCGTGATGTTAATTAAGACCTTTGCGTGTTCTGGCGACACTACAATTAGGGTGCTATTAGTTAAGACCTTAACGTGTTATGGCGACACTATAATTAGGGTGATGTTAGTTAAGACCTTAACGTCTTATGTTGACACTACAATTAGGGTGATGTTAGTTAAGACCTTCGCGTGTTCTGGCGACACTACAATTAGGGTGATGTTAGTTAAGACATTCGCGTGTTCTGGTGACACTACAATTAGGGTGATGTTAGTTAAGACCTTAAGACCTTCGCGTGTTCTGGCGACACTACAATTAGGGTCATAAGATGCTGTTAGTTAAGACCTTAAGACCTTCGCGTGTTCTGGCGACACTACAATTATGGTGCTATTAGTTAAGACCTAACATGTTAAGGCGACACTACAATTAGGGTGATATTGGTTAAGACCTTAACGTGTTATGGCGACACTACAATTAGGGTGATTTTAGTTAAGAACTAATAGCACCCTAATTGTAGTGTCACCATAAGGGGCCATCCATAAATTACGTCTCACGTTAAGGGGAAGGTAGGGGCTCGACGAAGTGGGACATTGTGTGACAAGGGGGTGGGAATGGGTCCTAAATTTCGTTACGTCACATTTCAAAATCTATTATAATCTAAGTGTTAAAACACGAACTCTATACTTTACGAAAACCTCAGAAACATATAATAATAATAATAATATCTAATAATAATATGGCAACACTGATACGTCAACAACGTACATTTTTCTCTTTTATCTTATATTTCCTGTTTTTATTAATTTAATTAATTTCCCGTCTTTATTGATATCAAACATATTTCAAAAAACCTTTTCGAATAAAACATATCCCACCAAAAACATATAATGTTGAAAAAGAAGGCCAACTTCCTTACTTCATGTAGATGTTTGACCAGCAAAAGAGTTGAAATCGAAATCAACGCCAAGTTTTAAACCATTTTCTTTGCACCGGCCTTATTTTGCAATTCTGTTGTAAGTAATTTGTGTTTGAAACTTTTTAGATATCAATACAATAATATAGTTCCATTTACACTTGACGGGTTTTCGTTGTGTTATAGTTATTTTTCATGCATATTATTTTATGGTTTTCTGAAAACCCGCCAAGTTTAAATGGAACAATATTATTGTATTGATATCTAAAAAGTTTTAAACACAAATTACTTACAACAGAATTGCAAAATAAGGCCAGTGCAAAGAAAATGGTTTTTAAACTTGGCGTTGGTTTCGATTTCAACTCTTTTGCTGGTCAAACATCTACATGAAGTAAGGAAGTTGGCCTTCTTTTTCAACAGAACAAAGAAACGGACATACATACATACATACATACATACATACATAAATACATACATACATACATACAGGTCAAACACATAACCCTCCTTTTGGGCTTCGCCGCAGTCGGGTAAAAAAGCATGCATGAACCCCTCAAGTAGTGAGGGTGAAGGCCTCCTCCAGAGAACACCAGCGATCTCGGTCTTTGGCTTCTGTCAGCCAGTTTTTGCCAGCGACTTGTGTGATGTCGTCTGCCCATCTAGTTAAAGGTCTTCCTCTTTTCCGAGTGCCTGTGGGACCTGGCCATGACGTCATGCGAATTGTCCATCGATCGTCGCTCATTCTCGCTATGTGTCCTGCCCATCTCCATTTTAATTTTATAGCATAGGTGAGAGCATCTTTCACTCCTGTCTTTTGCCTGATGGTGGTGTGACGAATTTTTTGACATTTCCTGATTTTAGCGACACTTCTCTCCATGCTTCGCTGGCATGACGTGATTTTATTTTTTACTGCTTTGGTGAACTTCCATGTTTGGCAAGCGTAGGTTAGCGATGGCAGAAGACACGAGTCCATGACTTTGCTTTTGATTTTCATCGGCATCTGGCTTTTTACAATTTCCTTTAGGCTCCAAAACTTTTTCCATGTTGTTATTATTATAAACGAAATAATAATAATAAAAATAGACAACTATATCTGTGTAAGTTTAAGATAGGTACCAATTGTTTTGTCGACCACTTTTGTTGTGTCGACGCTTTGATTTCTTTGTTTCTATTTCATTTGACCACTGACTTTCGCGGATGAAATAACGTCGTTCTTAGTTCTGCTATTTTGTGATTTTTAACTTACGAAACAAGTTTAAAATGAAATAATAATATTAAATATAATAATATTTATAAACGTTACCTAAACGTCAAAAATGTAGGTATTGTTAAACAGTCGCTAATCACTACTTCACTTCAGGGACCGACTTCTTGAGGGATGATGTATTTTTTTAGGGTTCCGTACCCAAAGGGTAAAAACGGAACCCTATTATTAAGACTTCGCTGTCTGTCCGTCTGTCCGTCTGTCTGTCTGTCACCAGGCTGTATCTCAAGAACCGCGATAGCTAGACAGTTGAAATTTTCACAAATTATGTATTCTGTGAACCGTATTAAGATTTTCACACAAAAATAGAAAAAAAAAAACAATAAATTTTAGGGGTCCCCGTACTTAAAATTGAAACTCAAATTTTTTTTTTTTCGCAAACCCATACGTGTGGGTATGTGGGGATCTATATAGGTCTTCAACAATGATATTGAGGTTTTTAATATAATTTTTCTCTGTCCTGAATAGTTTGCGCGAGAGACACTTCCAAAGTGGTAAAATGTGTGCCCCCGCCCCCCTCCCCCCGTTACTTCTAAAATAAGAGAATGATAAAACTAAAAAAATATATGATGTACATTACCATGTAAACTTCCACCGAAAATTGGTTTGAACGAGCTCTCGTAAGTAGTTTTTTTTTAATACGTCATAAATCGTAAACCGCAATTTACCTTTCATTCAATCAACTCAAATATATAAAAAAACATTTAATTTCTTATACATAAACCTTATGCACAAACCCGGATGTTACAGAACCCTTGGTGCGCGAGTCCGACTCGCTCTTGTCCGGTTTTACTAAGTATATTTATCAAACTTATTTTCTCAAAATTGAGTACCTATGTATTATTATAATTTATTAATATTATAAAGAGGTTAAGTTTTGATGTAGGAGTTGATATTAAATATAAAATTGAATTAGGTACTGTAGAGAATGTTGTCACAGTTCCGGCACAAAGTCTTGTTGTGCTGACGAAGGATTTAGTTACACACAACGTACAGAATATATAGGACAAATCCACGCAACCTTTTCCCAGAAGGGACCAAGGAGGGGAATTGATGTCCTCTAGACCAAAGAAAATGACAATAAGTCTAGTCTACTTCAGGTTAACTTACTAGCGGAGTCCTTTAAAACTATTCCAATTAGGACGTAGTTCACGAATGCACCACTAGTTCAGTCTTCAAAAAAATCAAATATACTAGCGGAGGTCGTTAACCCTCGGAGACTCTTAACACCGCGCTTCAGAAAAGTGACGTAACGTGCCAGCGCCATCTAGCGTCGAGTAGCGGCATGTTGTAGTATCTCTCTTATTTATGATAAATGTGACGTTGGTGGATTAAAATAAGATTTGCTACAGTACTTAAATTAATTATAAAATATTACAATATTGAGAACATATTTATAATAGTATATGAATATTGTTTGGGATACAAATATAAATTACTCTTCGGAACTTGCTATCTATTAAACGATTAAACCCAACCCAACTACTATTTTTTTTTTTGATTATGTTTATTATGACTTTTTTTTATATTATGAAGCTGAGTTGTTGTTCGATTTTAATTATCAATGCATATGAATAAACACATTTGTGTTTACCAAAGCCAAATAATTTGTAACCCTTTTTTATTGTTGATCGATTTGTTTCACAAATATTTAATGTTATCATAAATATTGTTACGATGACAAAATATTGTTACAAACAACCACTTTTGATTTAAGTACCTATTATTTTAATCCTTTTGATTTATTTAATATTCTATTCTGTTTTAAATTCTTAATTTTTATTTAATTTTATTGTGATGTTTAACTTTGTTATTATATAATTATAGTAACAAAGTTAAAGTGCAAATCAGAAATTTTATTTACAATTAAACAAATACAAATGTATACCTAGTGTGATATTATACTCCTGCCAAAATAAATCAAATTAATAATATTTTTCATTGTCTTATTTTCATACATCCCATACCCGGCAGACATTTGGCAAAAACGCGACCGACCATGGGCCGTAAACGTCCGACTTTAGGGTTTTTTCGTTCTCGATGCATTTAAACCTTAAAACTTTTTTCGTTTAGTAGAAAAGTCAATTCTATGCCTATAAACATAAAATAGATTTATCAACCTGTCTGAAGCAGCTTCACAAGGTATCCTTTCGTTGCAAGGAGCCAGAGCGATCTAAAGTTAGAAAATCCGTTAGGGGGGCGACATTTAGCGTATTTACCCTAACTTCATCATCGATCACTCATACTAGCGCGAGCACCATACATTGTCAGTACCGCGCGACAAGGACGGGAATAATCCCCACCAAAAACTTTGAAAGGCTGCTCCAAATTTTCATTGATTTTGCTGATTTTTTCGATTATCTCGATTTACTATGTCCATGCCGTCCGTGCGATTGCTCGGACGACATAGTAAAACGAGATCATAAACGAGATCACAAACGGCATAGTAAAACGAAATAACAAATAATGTGATTACATTATTTGTTCGAACATTTCTAATATTAGTCATCATCCCTATGCTAAGGTTTTATTGAAATAAATCCGTCGAGTTTGAGTTAGAGGTTGACAGTTGAGTTAATAATTTCCCAATTTCAGTTTCTCCTAGGGATTGGCCTGGGTGTGATGCATGTACTTCTGGTGGACAAGGACATAGTCGTATCGTACGCCCCCTTGGACTACGTGAACAACGCCATCATCGCGGCGGGCTGGGACTCCGTGCAGAACAGACATCACTGGGACGGCATTCCGATGTACACCGTCAGTAGCTCACCTTACAACACGAAATGGGGTGAGAACTAATCTTCTAATTCTCTCTCTGACACTCGCACTCAATATCACCTATTTTTTAAGAAATAATACTTCTACTACGTGTACGGACACGTGTGTACATTATTTATTACCCTACTTTGTCCGACTCCTGAGCCTCCTGAGCCCTCCCTCGTTTCCTTCCATCTTTCGCGAGCCCATGCTCCTTCCAGTTTTGACGGAGCATATGCAGATCGTCCCGCCATCTAACGCCTACGTGGCTAACTAACCTAACCTAACAAAGCTGACGTCACGCTGGGCCTGAGCAGGACATGTCTGCCACATAGACCGGCCGGACGCCCAAATAGCACAGAACTGGTGCCCTGAGACAGTGTGGCGCGGTGGTAAATGAATTATTTATGTGACACAGGAGCATTCGGCGACGTAATGCGAGACGACCAGTTCTACCGGCTGAGCACCCCGAAGACGCTGTGGTACAGCTACCTCATTGAGACCAACAACAGGCTGATCTACTGGATCCTCACGTGGTTCCTGCACTACCTGCCCGGCTACTTCCTCGACGCTGTGGTCGATGTGCTTGGAGTCAGGCCTAAGGGAATGCCGTCGTGAGTACTCTCTACCAATCCACTACTTTTAAGGGTTCCGTAGGGCAGTAGCCATAGGGTGCCAACGGGACCCTATTACTAAGCCTCCGCTCTGCGTACGTCTGTCTGTTAGCGGCTGTATCTCATGAACCGTAATAGGTAGACAGTTGAAATTTTCACAGACTGTATTTCTATTGCCGCTATAATAAAATAATGTTAAAAATATAAGGGGTCTCCATACAAAAAAAAAAATATTTTTTTCGGTGTTTTTCGCGTTGTGAAAAGGGTTCCGTACTTGTTTAGGGCATTAACTATATCTATTACTCGGTGAAAAAAATACCGTTAGACGTCTTTACTCAAAATGCATTTATTTTGCACTGAACTTACATCTTCGATATTTGAATGAGTGGACTGTATGAACGTTGTTTGCATGTGTGTATGTAGTATGTGTGTGTGTGAGGAGTACAGTAGGTACTCTTCGTGTGCAAGTCCGACTCTCATTCGGCCGTTTCTTTTAGCATTCCGTTTCTCAAAAGGTAAAACGCTATCTATCTAATCCGATCCGTTAGGATTGCAGAATCCCACAACCTGATCCCATTTGTGGTGGGTATCCCTTACAGTCCGTTCACAGTTATTTTACCACGGACAGTAGCAACCTAACAGCAACCTTATTTTAACGAGAATAAAGATCACAATGATTTTGACAGACTTGTCAGTGGCAGCAACACAACAGCAACCTTGTTAGAATGAGAACAAAGATCACTGTGATTTGGACAGTGACGCAAATTCGGAGGCAAAATAACTGTGAAAAGACTGATAACTTTGCTGTCATATTGTGCATATTTTGACATGTCGTCATAGTTTATTGTATTTTGATACAAACTATTTTGTTAGGGATTTTGTATTAGTTCAGGAACATATGTTTCTTCCTAAGAAAAGTCAGCATGTACTGGCTACTTTGTTAGCTTACAATATACACGCAGTTATTGATAATTTAACTGAGACTAGGTTAAGTGACATAACAGTATTATCTAGTACTTCTAATAATACTGTAATTCATTCTTTAAACTTTTAGACTCGACAAAAGAGAAGCATCATAAGAATATTTTACTATATCACCAAAATATAAATCGCTTTTCTGGCAAAATCCTAGACGTGGAAATGTTAATAGATAAATAATATAATATAATAGATAAATGAGAGTGAGAGAAGAGAGAGTTCACCTTTGTCTGCGCACACACTTGTGCACTATAACATCTCCCGCGCCAAGGGCTAGTCCCCGTTGAGATTGGCAACCACGGCTGAAATACGGCCTGGAGTACTATTATTATTATCATATGGATATCTTATGTTTTTGTGAAACCTGGTTAAAACCGGATAGAATGTTGTTTAATGTCAATAATTTTTCAGTTGCCAGTGCGCACAACAGTCCTCAATAGGGGGTGGTACTTTGATATTATGTAATAGTTTTTTTAGGTATAAAGAAAGAAAGGATATCACTGCTTGCTCTGTTGATCGCTTATGTGAGGTAGCATGCGCAGAAGTTGAAGGCCATACTTTCTTATGTGTTTATAGACCACCAGCCTCAAATTTGTCATCATTTTTGATCATAATGGAAGAAATACTTAGAAAACTTTTTAAAGATAGTAAATTTGTTTTTGTTTGTGGTGACCTAAATATTGATCTATTAGTTAATTTACCAGAAAAATGTAAGCTAATATCATTGTTTAAATCATTTAATTTAAAATGTATATTTAATGAAGCGACTAGAATAACAGCAACTTCAGCTTCATGCATCGACAATGTATTTACTAACTGTAAAATAAAAGGCTCGTCCTTAATTACTGGCGTCAGGTCTGACCATACTGGTCAACTTGTATCATTTGACTTAGGTAAAAGATTACACATAGATAAATCCATTCAATTAAGACCTCTAACTAAAAATAAATTGAAAATGTTTAATAATAATGTTCTTAGCAATCTTTCCACAGCTAGTTTTGATTCACAAGACCCCAACATTAACTATGGTACATTATTTTCTACAGTATGCCAAGAATTCAATAAAGCATGTCCTGTAAAAAAAGTTACTATAAATACTAAACCAAAATTTAGTGAATGGGCCACTGCTGGCATTAGAAAAAGCAGAGATATTTTATATAATCTGTATAACGAGAAATCATTAACTTCTGATCAAGCCCTTCATAATTATGTAAGGAACTATTCTAAAATATTCAAAAGAGTCTGCGCTGAGGCTAAATCTAAATTAATTAGTAACAAAATTAGTATGTCTGATAATAAAATAAAAGCTGTGTGGCAGGTAATAAACAAAGAAACTGGAAACGCAAAACAGCGAGATCAGAATGAGTTGTCCCTAAAAATTGATAATGAAACCATTTCAGATAAGTTAAAAGTTGCTGAGACACTAGAAAATTTCTTTACCAATATTCCAATAGAGGTTACAAAGTCTCTCCCCTCATCACCTATATTAGCTGAAGCCCTTCTTAAGGAAAATTTTAATAGGGAAATTCCAAGCTTTGAATTCAAGCCCATTTCTGTTGACACAATTAAAAAAGCATTTAAAAGTCTTAACATAAAAAACACTGAAGACTTATGGGGGATTTCTGTTAAGGTTCTTGGAGATATTATTGACACAATTGCCCCTGTCCTAACAGGCATATTTAATCAATGTTTAGACAGCGGTACGTTTCCCGACTTAATGAAGCATAGTAAGGTGGTACCGATATTCAAGTCGGGTAGTAAGTTTGATCCCTCCAATTATAGACCTATATCTGTGCTACCAGCATTGAGCAAAATCTATGAAAAAATCATGCTGGACCAGATGTTGTCACATTTTAATTCAAATGGGATTTTACATAGTCGCCAATTTGGTTTCACGAAAGGTAGGTCGACGACAGACGCGGGAGTAAAACTCATCAGTCACATTTTAGAATCCTAGGAGAAGTCCCAGGATGCAATTGGCATTTTCTGTGACCTCTCAAAAGCGTTTGACTGCGTTGACCATAATACACTGATCTGTAAATTATACCACTACGGAATACGTGGACAAGCTGCTGATCTTGTTCTTTCCTATTTGTCAAAGCGCCAGCAAAAAGTAAACGTTAACGGGGCGACCTCTTCGGGGTCTCTAGTTAAGATGGGCGTGCCTCAAGGCTCAATTCTTGGCCCTTTCCTATTTCTAGTTTATATTAATGACCTTCCTTACATGATGGCTAACTTGTCGGATATCATTTTATTCGCTGATGACACTTCCCTTATTTTTAAAATAGATAGAAAAGATACGGATGTCTTACATGTTAACGATAGTCTGGCTGTTCTCTCGAAATGGTTTGCAGCTAATAATCTTTTACTTAATGCAAACAAAACTAAATGTCTTAAGTTTTCATTACCAAATGTAGGTACCTCAAGTGGGTCTGAATTTAGAACTTGATGGCAAAAGACTAGATGCTGTTACGGATACTGTATTTCTAAGAATTACTTTAGATTCAAAATTACAATGGGGCGCACACATTAGAGCTCTCTCAAGTAGATTAAGTTCAGCTGCATATGCAGTAAGAAAAATAAGGCAGTTGACAGACATAGCCACAGCTAGGTTGGTATACTTTGCTTATTTCCACAGTATTGTGTCTTATGGTGTTCTGCTGTGGGGATCGGCAGCTGACGTAGATTCAATTTTCATTTTACAGAAGAGGGCAATCCGCGCAATCTATAAAATGGGTCCTCGCGAGTCTCTTAGAAACAAATTCAAAGAAATTGATATACTAACTCTGCCTTCTCTTTATATTTTAGAAAGTATTTTGTATGTTCGCAAAAACTTAGGACTCTTCAAAATAAGAAGCGATTTCCATAATATAAATACACGTAGTAAAAATGAAATTGTGTTACCTAAATTTAGATTAACTAAAACTAGCAAGTCATTTCTTGTAAACAGCATCCGTTTTTATAACAAGTTGCCAAAGCCGGTTACAGAACTTAGCGATGGAAAGTTCAAAACCCTCATCAAACGTGTCCTTATCAAAAAAGCATATTATAAGATTAAAGACTACGTTGAAGACAAGGTAGTCTGGCAATGATTCCTTCTGCATATGTGGCTTCCCTGGCTTCTCATTAACTTATGCCTTTAATGAGCAGCCAGGGAAGCCACATGTGCAGAAGGAATCATTATGTAAATGTCTATTAACTGTTCTCAAATTACGATGTTTAATTTATATTAATTTTTTTTACATACTTTTTGACATAATTTCTTTATTATTTGACATTATATACTTTTTGACATAATTTCTTTATTATTTGACATTATATACAGATAATTGAAAATTTTCACCTCTTTATTAGTGGTTTTAATGGGAATCATAACACTTGGTTTTAGTAGGTTTTTATTATTATTTTTCTTTTTTTTATTATTTATCCTTTTGATAGATTCTTATTTGGTAAATGTGAGGACTTTGTAGGCCTTATAGACTTTAGATCTGTAGACCATTTTCTATTTTATCAAGTACTTGGTACTTGTTGACAAGCCTGCGCTGTCCTCCCATACCTACTGTAATCTGGAAACATTGTAAAAGCCAATTATTTTTAAAAAGAGTAACCATGGAGTTTCTTGCCGGTTCTTCTCCATAGGAAACGACCAATTGGAACCGTGCACCTAGCTTCTGACGTTTCATAAGTGCCCATGTAGGTTTATGTGAAATAAAACATTTTGATTTTGATTGATTTTGTCGGTCAAGAACCGGGTTGAGTTAACTCGAGTTATCAACTTGCAATGACAGATACACCTGTCAACAAGTAGTACCTTGAGCATTATTTTGTTCACAAAGTAGAGTAATAGGCACAACTGGTATTAAATATTCAGATCAATTATTCTTTAAAAGAAAGAAGACAATCTTTACGTAGTCAGGAGAGACTTCTAGGTGAATACAACTGCAGGCAAGTAGCTCTGCGCGACCTGAACTGCACTCGTGTCGTAGCAATAGTCGCTATTTAAGTCGCTATTTTTTTTAGTGAATCCCGTCCACCGCTGCGTATGAATGTTCTCTAAAAGTTAGTGGACGACATTATTATCTCTTAAATATCTACCGAAATCATGACCTAAAGATATATATAACAATAAATATCTAAAAAAATCTATGTTTAGAACATTAAATTATAGGTAGGTACTTATAGAAAAATCGTAAATAGTAAATATCTAAAAATGTACGTAATTAGATAAATAAACGAAATAATAGTAATAATATAATAATTTCATAAAATAGAATTTGTTGACACCTCCCGTTACCCAAGGCCCAACGGCTGGCTTTGACCTTGGCCAGAGGATAAGCATTGTCATACAACGTGGTGATGCCGTCAGTCTCTTGGGTACATTACCAGTCGACAGCGATGTACGGTCGACTCCAGAAGTCGATAGGCAGGTCTACAAAACAATTGCTTAACGTTTAGTTTGACTTACGACCTTCTTTTAATGAGTAATTTGACACACACACCCGCATATTACTCGAATAATCACGCTATCGAATATAGTTCCGTCATTCCGTGTCATGTTCACATAATTCGTAAAACTTTATGAGTATACCCACAGAAATCTAAATAAATAAATTAGGTATGGTAGACAGATGCAGGTAACTTACGGCTCATTCACCGCGTCTAATAGAATGTTGTTCGTTCTTGGTTGGTTTTTGATATTGTGGGTTAGTGACGTGTGTTTAATCTATTAGCAGTGTAATAGTTAATTTTGAAATATAAGCTTTGAGATGAAAGCGGAAATTATCACGCAGCGTAAAAGTGGACTTAATTATTATATCACAAATATTTGATGAAACCGGACTGACTGTGAGTATTATGATTTAATTATTTTATCTAACATTTAGCTAATTAAAGTAGGTATAACTGTTGATCCTAGTAGTTATTTTTTAAACGTATTTACCATAAGGTCTAAATAGAAGAAAAAAAAAATTCCATAAGATTATTCATTTACTTTTGGAATGATGATCAATAAGTATAATTATAATATAATCATTTTGTAACATTTCTATTTTTAAAATAATTTTGTTTCAAAATAGTAATATTATTTTATAATTTTGCTAGTAGCCTAACTTAAGTATTCCTTTTTTGTTTTAGAGAAATTATCTAATGTGAGTCGGAGGGTCAAAGGAAGAGGGAAGAGGGTAGCCTTCACTTGCCAGTCAAAAGCGTAGTGGAAGGCCCCAGCTGGTCAGTGAATATAAAACAAGTGGTTTAAACCAACGAAATATTTTGCCAAATTATTCGACACGTCTTCACGAAGCGTTCGCCGTGCAAACAAAACCCAGCTCAAAAACTATATTTGATTGGAAATCATAAACAAGAACGTTTACATTTTGCGATAAGATACAGCGATGATAGATACAGTGATGGGAAGGATGGAATGAGAGATCTGATGAACAGTTGAAGTTGCATTCATGGAAATATGCAGATATTATTATGTTTAAATAATAGAGGATCCCTGCGCCAGGGTTTACTTGATAGCATTGATAATAATGGGGGTTATTCGAGGTATTAAGTTATAAATTACAAATTGATTTTTGTAATATTAAAATAATATTGTGTCATATCAGTAATAAGGATTATTTTGAGGTTTAGTTGTAATCTTCTTTTCATAATGAAAATGAATACTTAAGCTATAACCACAATAAGTCCTAATAAGTACGATATGTTAACTTTGATGTTTGAGATAGTGCACTGGCAGTATAAAAAAGTAGTACCAATGCGTAATTTAATTGTATTGTGATATATTGTGAAGGATTCCGCACTTTTTTTTATTTACATGCGTAGATTTGCTAGTCGTGGTTTGTTGGAGTAACGGTAGTAATTATAGCACAATATTATTATATTACTAAGATACAATATTTAAAGTCTAATGATCGTAGTTCACTGATTACCTGCTTTACTTCAATTAAATGTTCTTTAAGAGAAAATAAACTGTTTTAACTAAAAATTTATTTCTAAAATTATAACGAATAAACATTTTGAAATCACTTCAGTATACCTAAAACATTTATTTTATTTTATTTTCAATCCCATATAACTTAAGCTTAT
This sequence comes from Mesoligia furuncula, assembly GCA_916614155.1. Lineage (NCBI taxonomy): Eukaryota > Metazoa > Arthropoda > Insecta > Lepidoptera > Noctuidae > Mesoligia > Mesoligia furuncula. Next base: position 16,107,535 of record OU744819.1, read on the forward strand.
CAATATTAAAATAAAAATATTATAATTATTACATTATAATTCTCGTTTATTAATCTATCGAATAATAAAAAAAACGAGACAGATAATTGTTGAAAATAAAAAAATAGTCTCATCACGAGATTGGAACCCAGACCTTCGCGTTTGCTAATCCAATGCGTAAAGTCACTAGCTATATGTGCTCGCTGTGTTGAAATCAATTTAGCAATCGTATGAATCCACCAAGGTCATATGATTACGTACCCTGTATGTAAAAGCGACGGTATAAATTTTTGTTTCGTTCGATCACATACCCACACAGATGTGACAGGTGCGCGGTGGTCTTCACAGCAAAAACGCTCTTATCGTGCTTAAGGAGTTCTGTTGCATACTGTACATGAATTTTTCGATTTATTTCAGTTTGTGTAAGTTTTAGTTAAGTTAGGATTTAATTTTGTTATTTTTATTAATTAATCAGGTATTAGTAAGCTGATAACGATTTTCTCGCTCAAGAAACGTACAAAAGATTGAAGTTCTCGCGTACCTATGTAAAACGTAAACCACTGCGTTACAAACGCCGCGCGCCGCAGAACACTCGCTGAGAGACTCACGTTAGTTACACGCATACTACGCGCGTTAGTTACACGCGCCGTCGCGCATACTAGTCAGCGAGTAGGTACACGCTAGTCGCCGTCGCGCATACTAGTCAGCGAGTAGGTACACGCTAGTCGCCGACGCGCATACTAGTCAGCGAGTAGGTACACGCTAGTCGCCGTCGCGCATACTAGTCAGCGAGTAGGTACACGCTAGTCGCCGTCACGCATACTAGTCAGCGAGTAGGTACACGCTAGTCGCTGTCGCGCATACTAGCCAGAGAGTAGGTACACGCTAGTCGCCGTCGCGCATACTAGTCAGCGAGTAGATACACGCTAGTCGCCGTCGCGCATAATAGTCAGCGAGTAGGTACACGCTAGTCGCCGTCGCGCATACTAGTCAGCGAGTAAGTACACGCTAGTCGCCGTCGCGCATACTAGTTAGCGAGTAGGTACTTGGTAGTCACCGTTGCGCATCCAAGAAAGAAAGAAAAATACGTTTATTTGCGGTAAACATGACGCAGAGGATGAACACAAACACAACAAAAAAATTACAAGTTGGGGGAAAATATGCGTCACATCCACACAAAACGGTCATCAGCATAATGCTAAGACCCTACAAGACAGAGCCCCCGCGCAAGCGCCGCAGCAACAGCCGGCGTTGATGTAATGCTAAGACCCTATACGAGACAGAGCGCCCGCGCTAGCGCGCCGCAGCAACAGCCGGCGTTGATGTGATGATGTGCAGCATACGATATGATAAAAAAAAAACAACAATCAAAATAAGAGATAAAATAAATATACAATACCTTCATAATTCTAAAATGATGGTTTACTTAAACATGAAATTTATGAAATGGTAACATTCCGGGTAACGACTCACGCACCAGCGCGGTGCCTGTGCGAGCGTGGTCGCAGTGGACGATCTCGGCGGATCCCGATTACATTCTCATAGAAATCAAAGACTCGTGCATAGCTTTAACCATGGGTCCCTTATACTATATTTTTTCATGTTTTCCAGACTCGTGAAGATCTTCACCAAAGTCTACAAACTAACGATGGTGTACCGCTACTTCCTGTCGAACTACTGGAACTTCTGCAACGACAACCTAGTCGCCATGACGGCCCGGCTGTCTCCCACCGACAAAGCTATCTACAACTTTGATGTCAGCAGTATTGACGTCGGAGAGCTGTTCAGAGCGTACGCTGTTGGCATACGAAGGTTGGTTCTTCATCACCATCATTCGGCCCCGATACATAACATAACATTACACCAGCGGGGTGATTGCGTATCACACTATCAGTACCGATAGCTTTCATTTTGACAGTTCAACAACATTCATTGCGTTATTTAAGGACGTTGTTGAGCAGACACATTTTTCGAACACGGATTAGCAATATCCTTTAAAAAAACAACAAGAAAATTAAGTTGATTTCAGAGTGACTAATACGATTGAAAAAGTTATAAAAATGTTTGAAGTTGTAGCGTAAACTGAACTTTATTTTATAGGTTTTAAAGTAATGTTTCCATTAACTCATATTTGTTTACATGTTTGGAAAGTTAATCGCGAACGGAGATTAGACCCAGCGGGTTAGGTTGTGCGTTGTCTGTCAGTGAGTGAATGAATGAATGATTGTTCCAGGTACATTGTGAAGGACGGTCTGCAGGGCAGTGAGGTGGGCTACAGGAAACAGAAGAGATTGTACTACGCGAACATACTGTTCATAACGGTGTACTTGTACTTAATCTGGAAGCTCGTGTACTTCTTGTACTCGATCCTCGCTATGATGTTCGCTGTTGTTTAGATTCTAGGTAATAAATTATTTTAATAGGAAAAACGTGTTTTTTTATTGGCGACAGGTTTTTTATTTAAAGATTTGATCCAAAACTACAAATCCATAAAATGTTATTTTTCGAGTGGTAAGTATCTGACATTACCCATTTGCAGGCCTAACATGGCCAGATATCGCACAAACACAGTTTCGAAGGAAAAAGGGGCGGCCATTCATAGTTCAGATACTTAATTTTTAGGGTTCCGTACCCAAAGGGTAATAACGGGACCCTATTACTAAGACTTCGCTGTCTGTCCGTCTGTCCGTCCGTACGTCTATCTGTCACCAGACTGTATCTCAAGAACCGCGATAGCTAGACAGTTGACATTTTCACAAATTACGTATTTCTGTTGTTGCTATAACAACAAATACTAAAAACAAAATAAAATAAATATTTTGTTGTATGGGGGGCTCCCATACAACAAACGCGATTTTTTTGCCCTTTTTTGCTCGATATCAATAATGGCAACAGGTTGGCACTTGAAATATTCACAAAATACTCATTTGTATTTTGCTTTAATAATAATAATAATCGTTTATTTCAGAAATCAGGTTCCATTTTGTTAGTATTACAGTCTTAAAAATAATGTTAGTAGGTACGTAAAAATATTAAACTAATCGGGCATGAAAGGAGAACCACTCATCTCCTGTTGCAAAGAGAGTGCCACCCCATCCACGCCTGCAGCATTGGTGAATCCCACCGTTCAGACAAGGTCTTCAGGAGAACGTTAGAGGTGACCCGTATCCGACTCAACAATGAAGCGCAGCGCGTGCGCATCACAGCAAAGAAATCCTGTGTGCGCGCTTCTGCGAACATGGCAGATGCGCTGCACCACCGCGGCAGCCCCAGCATTCCCCTGAAGGTGTTGTTATATTGGACGCGAAGGGCACTGTACGCGCGATGCGTATAATTCATCCATAGCCCGCACGTGTACAGTGTCTGGCAGTACGACTTGAATAAAGTAATTTTTAACCCCCGACGCAAAAACGACGGGGTGTTATAAGTTTAACGTGTATGTGTGTGTGTGTGTGTGTGTGTGTGTGTGTGTGTCTGTGGCATCGTAGCTCCCGAACGGATGAACCGATTTTGACTTTGTTTTTTTTGTTTGAAAGGTGAATTAGTCGGGAGTGTTCTTAGCTATGTTTGATGAAAATCGGTCCAAGATGGCCGCCGCCACAAAATGGCGGAGTACATATTTTTTCACAACTCCCTTAATATGGGTATCAAATGAAAGGGCTTGAATAGTAGAATACTATACACTATGATAAATTTCAAATCCAAGATGGCCGCCACCACAAAGTGGCGAATTACATTTTTTTTTCACAACTCCCTCAATATGGGTATCAAATGAAAGGGCTTGACTAGTAGAATACTATAGGTACGCTATTACAAATTTCAAATCCAAGATGGTCGCCAACACAAAATGGCGAATTATATTTTTTTTTCACAACTCCTTCAATATAGGTATCAAATGCAAGGGCTTGACAAGTAGAATAATGTACACTATATTGAAAGGGAATGACGAATATTAACTAACGAAATGAAAACTAAAAACTTGAAAATATTTTTTTGTCTGATCAATGCCCTAGATTGATAAAGAAACTGGAGTAATGACTGGTACCTACAACCACTGAGTTTAACTATTTTTATTACGAATGGAATTATCCTACTTAAAAAGCGTAGATATTTCTACATCAGATAGTGTCGCAGTCCCATTTTATAAACTAGATCTAAATACCTAAGATATCTAACGCTGTGAAATACTTGTACGAAAGTTGAATAACTTATGGAAGAACTAGAAAAAGGATATAATAAAACAAAAAAATCTGTTTAGTCTTAAAAATTATTCTTCAACTATAAATTAATAATTATTTTTTGACGGATAAAAAACCTGATTAACACCAAATTACCTGAATCTTAAAACGCAAGAAAATAAAAGAAATGAAATACAAAAATTAAGGAGTCCTACAAAAAGCATGAAATAAAAAATTAAATTAAATATTTAAAAAACCCCCGACACAAAAAAATAATAAAATTAAGTATAAGTAATTCATATTCATATTCATATTCATTTATTGCATTTCATGTTGTTTACAGGTTGTTACATTATGATAGTTCCAAACAATGAACCCTGCTAGGGCACAGCAATGTATAGGCGACAGGTTTTAATTAATTTAACATGCTATCATTATTTATTATTCACATAATTTGTTGATATATAGAATCATTTAAAAATTTTAATTATTATTATACATTATGTCATTCTTATAAACTAAATAAATAAATTATCATTTTCATATTACAATCTCATACTACAATAGAGATTCTAAAATGTCTTTATTATGTCAGTTAATTTAATGTCAATAGATTAGTTTTACATATAATATGTCACATTTTCAGATAAGATAAAAAAGAAATAGAAAGTTATCACTAAAAATACAGGAGTGAGGCAGTAGCGGACTGATGTCTTATAGAGTACCTAGTTATGTATATGTAATGTGTTCAAGTCGATATTAATTTATTTATTTCTCAGTTAAAAATTCTTTTAGACTATAATATGATTTTAAGTTTAAGTAGTGTTTTAGGTCATTTTTGAATTTGTTGTCGTACTCTGTATCCTTAACTGAATTCGGGAGTTTATTATAGATTTTAACGCACATGGCCAGAGGCCCAGAACGAAACATAGCTAGTCTTGAAGTTGGTACCGCTAATTCGTTTAGATATCGATTTCTAAGACTGCGTTGCTGTGGGCGTTGCTGTTTTGCTAGCGGAAAGAGCGATGGGTATTTTCTGACAAATTTACTAGCTTCTAGGATATAAATACCTGTTAGCGTAAGAATTTTATGTTCTATAAAGTATTGTTTGCAACTTTCCGTACGTTCTATATTTACTAGGATTCGAACGCATTTTTTTTGTAAAATAAATAGTCGCTCTATATCTACACTATTTCCCCACAATATAATTCCATAGTTTAGCCACGAATATGCGTAAGCGTAGTAGGCTGAAAGAGCTGTTTTGAAGTTGGTTGCTTTTTTTAGTTCTCTTAAGGCGTATGTAAAGCTAGCCAATTTATTTGATAGGGTTTCTATATGACCTTTCCAGTTTATATTTGTATCAACAGTCAGGCCTAGCAGTGAAAAGTCGTTTACACATTGTAATTTTATATTATTATATGAGAAGTCGATATCTACCTTTTCTTTCTGATATGGTCTATATTGCATCAGCTTCGTCTTCGAGAAATTTATTTCTAAATTATGGTCTTTCAACCATGCCACTATATTAGTAAGAATGTCATATAAGATTTCATTTAGGGTCCCGTTATTATCATAAGGAAGAATTATTGAAATGTCGTCAGCAAATAGGACGCTGTATGAATTTATTTCTTTAGGGAGGTTATTTATATATATTAGGAACAATAGGCACCCTAAAACACTACCTTGAGGAATCGACATGGTTACTTTTGCTCTATCAGATTTAACACGCGTTATCTGGCCAGTCTGTGCATCTTTATAATCTACTTCTACATATTGTTCCCGATTTTCTAAGTAAGAGCAAAACCATTTGTAGGCTGTGCCTCTGACACCTATTTCATATAATTTATTTAGAAGGATCTTGTAAGACACTCTATCATAGGCTTTGCTCATGTCTAGTAAAATTCCTACTGCGTGTTTTTTATTATTTATTATATTTAATGCTTCTTGTATGTATTTGAATATTGCCAGTGTAGTAGATTTATTTTTCCTGAAACCATTTTGACTATCGCTGAAGATTTTGTACTTTTCACAAAATGAGTAAAGTCGTTTCGACATTGCTGTCTCAAAAATTTTCGCGAATGTAGGTAATGCGGCTATAGGCCGAAAATTGTTTGTATCGGTCTGATCTCCCTTTTTATGGATCGGTTTTATTACTGCTAATTTAAGCAGGTCGGGAACACATCCTTCGTCGAGGGACTGATTTATAAGTAGAGTCAGTGGCATTAATAATTCCTCAGCGCATAATTTTATTAGTGTTGGCGGTAGCTCGTCGTGTCCATAGCTTCGTTTATTTTTAAGTTTTTTAATTATAAATTTTATTTCGTTTGGGTCCACTGGGCTAATGTAGATAGAGTTTTCGCTTTGTGAGGGTCCCGGGCGGCCAGTTGCAGCATTATCTCCGATTGTACTGTCCGATTTGCCAACTGATATGAAATAGTCATTGAAAGCGTTTGCTATGACTTTCGCATTATCTGTAAGGTTATTATTCACGCGTAATTGCATATTACTTGTTGTTTTTTTGTTTTGTCTATTTGTACGCTCTTTAATTATTTGCCACATTGTTTTGGTTTTATTTTCAGATTTGTTTATTTTTTTAATATAATTTAGTCTTTTGGAGTAGGTTACCGTTTTCTTGAGTATTTTTTCGTATTGTTTGTAATGTTTATGTAGTATATCATTATTGGTTGTAGTTATTAGTGCTTTTAGTAACCTTTTATGTTTGCATGCCACTTTTAAACCAGTAGTTAGCCACGTTTTAGGGGGCGTACTTTTAATTTTTATGTTTTTCTTCGGGATGCACTGGTCTAACATTTTTTGTAGATGGTTATGGAAGGATATGTAATTTGTGTTAGTATTTTGATCTGTGTCAATTTTATTACTCCAATCTACTTTCCGTAGTTCAGCTTTGAACGCTTCCATATTTTGTTTATTGTAAAGTCTCTTTTGAGTTGTCATTTGTGTCATATTTTTTATTATAGGGTCGTTAGCAGGTATTGAAATCGTTATTCCTTTATGGTCTGAGAGTCCCAGGTTTAAAACTTCTAAGTCAAATTCATGAATGTGGTTGTTTGTGAATATTAGGTCGATACATGTTGAGCTCGTGGCTGTTACTCGCGTAGGTTCCGTCACTAGCTGTCGGAGGTTGTAGTTAGTCATAAAGTTCAGGAGAGCAAAAGAATTTCTATTTTTTTCTAAAATATTTATGTTAAAATCTCCTCCGATGATTATATCTCTTTGTTTATTCTTTACGTTAAGTTTATGTAAGAGTTTTTCTAGGGAAGTATAAAATATTTCAGTTTCCCTGTTCTTCTGCGGCCAATAGATAACTATAAGTAAAAGATTAAGTTTAGGTATCTCCACTCCACAGGTTTCAAAGATGCATTCAACTGACATGTCTGCTATGTCATGTCGGACCTTAAATTCAATATTATCTTTTAAAAACATACAAACACCACCTCCCGTGTGGGTCGCGCGACAGTATTTAGCGGCTAAGTTATATCCCTGTAATTGTAACAGGTCTTTTTTTATTATTGTAATCCAAGTTTCTGTAAGACAAAGTGCTTCTATTTTGTATTCATTTGTAATTGATTCCAAAATGTATCGTTTATTTTTTAAGCTTTGTATGTTTTGATAAAAAATATTTAATTTCTGTGGATGTAAGTGTAGAGTATTGGGAGTGGAGTTTTTAGTGGCGAAAAAACTTTGTATTTGTTCGTGTTGGTGAGTGTACATCTGCCGTTTCCTGATACGAAATTGGATTATTTAAATTCCTTATTGATAGTACTAAATCTTCCAAATTAGATATTATAATTTTTTTGCCAACATGATTTATTGCTCCGTAACGCTGATTATACATATCAAAATCGTACGAAAGGTTAAGGTTGGAGTCCAATATGTGTGCGTACTCGTACGTTTGCGCATCCGTGAAAAGAAGATTGTTGAACATTTCTAAACGGCTATTATACAAAGTGGTGCTATAGTGTAACTGGTGTTTAGCATAAGAATAATTAAATTTAAATTTATAAGTAGGCAGACAAATAACAATGTTGGTATGGGTTAACATTAACAGTTTTTCTCTTATAAACATAACTAAATCTACATAGTTTTGAGTACTACGGAAATCCTCTTCACCGATGTAGATTATGCAGCAGTCCTCAATAGTAAAGTTTTGAAGTTTTGTCTCAATTGTTTCTAAGATTTGTTTTATTCCACATTTAGGTTTGCGATAGTGGCAAATTGCGTATTCTCGAAGGCTAGTTTCTTCTGTAAGAGCGTATAATTCATTGGAAGTTTCGCTACTTAGTATACTTATTTTAGGTTTATTATTCGAAGAATCACGCGGCAGTTTTGTGTTGGTAGTTTGTATGGCGGCGGCATGTTTCGGTACATCTGAGTCCTGATTCTTTGGTGACATAATTTGAATAGCCTCGTTATTGACCGTAGATTGAGTGTTAGATTCCGGGACAGAGGGTGATTTCTGCTTTGTGAGTGGAGAAGCTTTGAAGGAGTCAGTGAGCCTTCGTTTTGCAGTATATTTATTTGCGGAGGAATGAACTTTACGTAATGTCGATAAAGGGCTTCTACAGATCTGTTTAAGTATTTCAACCTCTTGTGTCAATTGAAGGATTTGTTTCTTCAAGTCAGAATTTTCGAGTATCACATTTTCTAATTCATGTTGAGTGCTTTCTAAGTTAACATTTAATCTATTTATTTCACTTTTCATTTCCTCTCTACACAGCGCTATAATATTGGAGGATACATCTAGACTTTTGCCCAACAGCTCCTCCGAACAAGAAGAATTTATAGACACGCTCATGTCTATTTGATCCAATGATTCGCATTTTTGCATTGGTCGTCTTTGGGTTACGTTGTTGAGCTCCGCCATATTTTTGCTGTTTATGTTATAATATTATAAGTTTGGTCAATTTTTTGTTCCGGTTTACTCAATTTAATTTACTTTTCTACCACAAGGAAGATTATTTTGTGAACTGGTATCCCCAATCACTATCTAGCGCCCCTAGTGGGCAGTAGCGTTATTATTTTAGTTCACTTTTTCGCCACGTGAACCGTTTTGTACGATGTTATGGCGCTAGTGGTCGTTTCAACTGCGCTTAGGTTGGTAGAACTGATATACTATCTTGCTGTCAGTTTAGTACGTCCATTCGCCACTTAGGCGGTTACATATGTCGTTTTGGCGCTAGTTGTATGTTTTTAAATAAAATAAACGAACTCACAAAAGTTAGTCTTACTTGAGGTTGATAAAGAGGTTTCGTTCACTGTTTATAGTTTTCTGTTTCTTCTTTTGATGCACTAAAAACGTAATAATTGATAAGAATTTGCAAAAGTCACTTTTCACTGTTTATTACTGAGTTTTGGTATTCACTATTGTTCTTTTCAGTAACTGTCCTGGAACTCGATAGTTTCACATTGAAAACATTGTCACTGGTTTATTATGTTGTTAAGACTTTAATGATATTATTTTTCGAGTATAAACGCATATTAAAGATTTTAATTCTTTTTTAACTAAGGAGCCTATGTTTTACATTTGCCAGGGTTGCCAGCAGTCCCTAATTTTAAAACCCCCAACTTAAAGAATCTAGGTAACTAGACTAAAACAGATAAATTCATATGGAAGTCGGGGGACCGTTCTGTGGAACACCTTCTATGCTAAGAGGTCCCCCGACTGCCATAAGAATTTATCTGTTTTAGTCTCGTTACCTAGATTCTTTAAGTTGGGGGTTTTAAAATTATTTGATCCTTTTCCAATTACTTATACTTAATTTTATTATTTTTTTGTGTCGGGGGTTTTTTAAATTTTTAATTTAATTTTTTACGTCTCTTGTACAACGTGCGAACCTACGAGCGAGCATATTACACCGCACGGACAGCGCCCTTCGTTCCCTCTCAATGTCCATATCATCCGAGGAGTCGTCGGTGACCCAGAGACCAAGATATTTAATCTTACTCACCTGTGAAAGTGGTGTGCCGCAAAGAGTGATCACGGGCGCACGATATTGTTTTTTTCCCGCCTTACATATCATAAATTCACTTTTTTTGGCGTTATATCTCAGCCCATGAGCCTCCGAACACGCCTCACAAATATTCAAAAGACACCTTAGAGCTCTGACTGAGGGACTCAACAGCACCATATCGTCAGTGTAACTTATGTTATTTATGCATGTTCCGTCTATCGAGCATCCGAAACCGGTGCCGCTGAGCTCCTCAATCAGACCATCAATATACAGGTTGAAGAGGCGTGGTGAGCTCAACCCCCCTTGCCTCACCCGACACTGCAACCTGTACACTTCAGATAAAGTGCCTGCCCATCGAACAGTATTCTCTTGATGGAGCCCCTCAACATTGTGAAGTTTGCTCCATAAAACATCGAAGCGCACGGCAGTGCGCAGGCCAATTTCCAGCAAGTGGCCGCACGTACGCCGTGCACTATTTACCCGAACCGCTTCGAGCTACTTTTGACCACCCTGTATCTAACTATTTGTCACACGAAATCGAACCAAACTTCAGATACATAATACCATGACTGCTGTTAGTTCGAATACCAAATTTCATAACTGTAGCTTTAATAGATTCAAAGTTATGGACTTTTCAAAATAGCTAAAGTGGCACTGACTGACTCAGAGTTGCATCAGCTAACCCAATTCCATTTGGCAAACGATGCACCAAACACCCTGTGTGTTTGGTGCATCGTTTGCCAAATGGAATTGGCCGAAAGAAGAGGTCATTTGCTATCTCTTAAGGCCCAGTAACTCATTACTTGTTTCACTGTTTTTTTTTAAATGACTTTTTAATTTTTATTTGGAGAAATACAAGAACTCTGCATTTAAGCTTAATTTTTTTTAAGTTATGAGTATAGCCTTCAAATTTTATTTTAATTCTTATGTTTACTCTTGTATGGTTCTATGAAATTAAAAATTTACTTGCTAATAACATCTAGTTCCTTTTTAATAACTCCCAAAGTTTTTGAAAAAGGAAAAATACACTTAACACTCAACTTTAAATTGCTGTAAAAAAAAACTAAAAGCGATTGGGATCTTCGAATTCTTTTAAAAGGTACTCTAGTTTGTCCCCTTTCCAACGGTGTGCAATATACCAAAAAAACCATTTGATAACTTCAGTAATTCGCTAAATGTGTAATCGAGACACATCAGGCTGATATTCAATATTACGGTAAGAACACTAGTTTTCACATAAATAACATACTTTAAGTAGGTGGATAGTGTTATCTCACTCTTACGCAGTCTTTTATCTCTTTCTAGGGTTCTAATTTTCCTCGAACTTGAAATAAAAAATAAACTTTTATTTAATAAGTACCTAATTATAAATTTTGTTCAAATTGTCCTCCACTATTGCGTACACACGCGCGACATCTTCGTCTTATCTCGACTGCAGTGGTGTGTAAACGTATTTCTGCTTCGACAGTGACGAAAGCCGCCTCAATGCGTTGGATTAAATCATCCCTAGTCTCAACTCCCGTGGAGTAAACAAGTTCTTTGGGCCATCCCCAGATGTAAAAATCTAACGGAGTCAGGTCTGGGGAACGGAGGCCAAGGAATAGGGCCATCCCTCCGAATCCATGATTCTGGGAATGCAACATTTGGATGTTGTACTCCCTGGCGGTTAATCTCCAGTGAGCGGGATAATCGTTTTGATGAAAAACAAAAGATGATCTGTCTTGTTCACTGAAAATTGGTAGCTGACCTAATAATTAGGGTAAGTCTGTTTGTAGATATTCTTTTTAAAAAGTTCGGATCATCCACGTCCGAGTGTAATAAGATGTCGCGCGTGTGTACGCAATAGTGGAGGACAATTTGAACAAAATGTATAATTAGGTACTTATTAAATAAAAGTTTATTTTTTATTTCAAGTTCGAGGAAAGTTAGAACCCTAGAAATAGATAACAGACTGCATAAGAGTAAGATAATGCTATCGACTTACTCAAAGAATGTTATATATGTGAAAACTAGTGTTCTTACCGTAATATCGAATATCAGCCTGATGTGTCTCGATTACAAATTTAGCGAATTACTGAAGTTATTAAACGTTTTTTTTTGGTATATTGCACACCGTTGGAAAGGGGACAAACTAGAGAACCTTTTAAAAGAATTCGAAGATCCCGATCGCTTTTAGTTTTTTTTTACAGCAATTTAAAGTTGAGTGTTAAGTGTATTTTTCCTTTTTTCAAAAACTTTGGGAGATATTAAAAACCGGGCAAGAGCGAGTCGGACTCGCGCACCGAGGGTTCCGTAACATCCGGGTTTATGCATAAGGTTTATGTTTATGAAATTAAAATATGTTTTATTTTTGAGTTGATTGAATGAATGGTAAATTGCGGTTTACGATTTATGACGTATTAAAAAAAAAACTGCTTACTAGATCTCGTTCAAACCTATTTTCGGTGGTAGTTTACATGGTAATACATCATATATTTTTTTTAGTTTTATCATTCTCTTATTTTAGAAGTTACAGGGGGGGGGGGGGACACACATTTTACCACTTTGGAAGTGTCTCTCGCGCAAACTATTCAGTTTAGAAAAAAATGATATTAGAAACCTCAATATCATTTTTGAAGACCTACCCATAGATACCCCACACGTATGGGTTTGATGAAAAAAAAAATTTTGAGTTTCGGTTCTAAGTATGGGGAACCCTAAAATTTATTGTTTTTTTTCTATTTTTGTGTGAAAATCTTAATGCGGTTCACAGAATACATCTACTTACCAAGTTTCAACAGTATACTTCTTATAGTTTCGGAGAAAAGTGGCTGTGACATACGGACGGACAGACAGACAGACAGACGGACAGACAGACAGACAGACATGACGAATCTATAAGGGTTCCGTTTTTGCCATTTGGCTACGGAACCCTAAAAAGGAACTAGATGTTATTAGCAAGTAAATTTTTAATTTCATAGAACCATACAAGAGTAAACATAAGAATTAAAATAAAATTTGAAGGCTATACTCATAACTTTAAAAAATAATTAAGCTTAAATGCAGAGTTCTTGTATTTCTCCAAATAAAAATTAAAAAGTCATTTAAAAAAAAACAGTGAAACAAGAAATTCGTTACTGGGCCTTAAGAGATAGCAAATGACCTCTCCTTTCGGCCAATTCCATTTGGCAAACGATGCACCAAACACCCTGTATAACGATAACCAATCCCATGACAGCCGTCAAAATCTCCGGTTAAACGAATGCATCATTTTGAGAATTGTTAAAATGACGTCATAAATAACTATAACAAGTCATTTTTAACGATAATCAAAGCTTTGACAGACGTCAAATCTCCAGTTAAGCAAAATTTGGGTTGCATCGTTTTAATTTTGACAAAATAGTTAAAATGACGTCACAGATAACTATAACATTAATCGCCCAACTTTGGGCGGTTAAGGGCTATAGTCACGGTTTGTGTCATTGTATATGTCATCTGCTTTGCAGTTGTAACCTATAAAAATATTGTGTTATTGAATAATGTACCTACTAAAACAAATTAGGTATGTCTTTACTCCGTGTCATTATTGTGGAAATAAATATAGTGACAGTGAAACCGATTTGCCAGTTAGGAAGGGAAAAAAATTCACCCTCGCATTGATCGATTTCATAAGTAGGATGAGAATTAATTTTTGGACAGATTCCGGGTTCTAAGACCTTAGCAAGAGCTTCTAAGTTTCCTAGTTAGAAGCCAGAGCCCTTGCTAAGGTCTTAGTTCTCAGGGGTTCTTGTTTTCAGCAAGGGTCCTCCCTTGCTGAAAACAAGAACCCCTGAGAACTCTACATATCACATACACTATATCACACTAATATTATAAAGGCGAAAGTTTGTGAGTGTGTGTGTGAGTGTGTGTGTGTGTTGATATGTTTGTTACTTCTTCACGCTCAAACGGCTGGACCAATTTTGATAAAATGTTGTATGGAGGTAGCTGACACCCTGGATTAACATATAGGCTACTTTTTATCCCGATATTCCCACGGGATCGACATTTACGCGGGTGCAACCGCGGGGCGCAGCTAGTTATTTATATAACTAGTTGTTTCTATATGTTAATCCACGGTGTCAGCTACCTCAGTACCAAATTTTATCGAAATTGGTGCAGCCGTTTGAGCGTGAAGAAGTAACAAACACCTTAGTCAAAATATCTGGTTTGGCCGTTTCGTTACTACAAGAACCATTAACAGTATGAGAGTTTTTCACCTTACGCTCATGTGAATGTAGCGAAATGGCCAAGCCATATTATTTTGACTAAGGTGTAGAGTTTGCGAAGTCAGGCCTTGTAGAGTTAGGGCGTGTAGAGTTAGAAGCTTGGCTCTACATGAGATCTGATTACTTTTTGACAGTGCGAGCTACATGGTCTCGTCTTGGCAACATTTAACATGAAATGTTTTTGTGGGATTTCATTTCTTTTTGTAAGTTGCTTATGATATTTATACGAGTATTTTTGCTGTTGTTCATTTTTTCTTTCTTTTTTTGGGGTTTATTTATAACAAGGACCCCCTATATAAATTTTCAGACCTCTAGCATCAAAATTTACGGTTTATTTTTTTTTTTTTTGTGGGGGTAAAAGTTTCAAGTTTTAATATTTTTTTGTTGTTTGTGTACTATTACTAGCTTACATACCAAATTTCAGCTTTCTAGGACTTCAGGAAGTACCTTAAGAATTTTGATGATCATCAGTCAGTGAGTCAGTGACGAAATCGGGGTATTTTAGATATCAATAAAATCTAAAGTATAAGAGCTATGCAATTGAAACTTTATAGGTTTAATAAGTCAACCACTGGCATCATATTCCGAAAATTTTGTTTATCTGGTATAATCCAAACCCAAGTTAAGAGGGTTCAAAAATACGACGAAGTGCTTCGAGAAAAGGTAGGTAGTGCCCTTGCGCTTCGCTTGGCTGGTCTTGGCGGGGGCACTCCCGTGCCCCCAGATATGTACTAGCAGCGCCCTGCGATTTCACCAGCATCAGTTTCGATCCCGTGGGAATGTCGATATAAAAACTATCGTATGTCCTATTTCTATCATGTCCCGGGACACAAACTATCTCTATACCAAATTTCATCTAAATCAGTTCAGCGGTTTAAGCGTGAAGAGGTAACAGACAGACACACTTTCGCATTTATAATATTAGTATGGATATAGGAATTCCTCACGATGTTTTCCTTCACCCTTTTGAGAGCAGTGGTGATGAAATAATTTACACAAAGTAAAGCGCCTGTCTGGGTTCGAACCTAGGACCTTTATGTTGTAAGTCGCAGCTGTTACGACGGACCCATCACTGCTCAGCGATAAATAGTAGGGGTGTGTTGAACGGTTCAAAAAAATAAAAAAATAACATAAATTATACATAACAGAGTATTTTTATTAATGTAACTACTTATATTAATTTCAACGTCAGACGACTTAGAAGTAGGTAATATTTCATCTGAATCGCAGGACACTCCACCGATGAAAATACTTCAATACCGCACGCTCAACATTACATGTGCACAACAGCTAACAATACCAACGTCTGCTGTGACGTTGCAAAATAGATACGTTTGTTGTCGTTCTGTGCAGGCTCGTGGAGCGTAGTCTCCGCGTCACTAGATGGCGTTAGGGTCGTGGTGTATCATGAACATTTATAGTAAAGTCACAAATCGATAAGATTTATTTAGTCTGTGGAGGAATATTCTGGAGTTCGAACTGACAGATAGGTTTGAAAAGCAAAAGGAGGTTTCCGTTATTTGCGACTCTTTACTCGAGCGAAAAGGCTGATTGAGCCAATTGAGCGGGATTTATTCCTGGTGGAACCTGAACGTTCCCAAATAACCCGATGGGGTTTTGTTAGGAGTGCTTGAAGCTGAATCCTGTCTGGCTGTTAAGCTAGCCTTTTAATTTTCCGGTCGGTGCTATGCGCGACTAAGTCGTGAAGCCTTGGAGCAGCCCTGAGATCAGGAGATTGGAAATTGATCCGGGCGCCGGCAACTTAAACTGTATTGCATTTATATAGTGAATAGGTATTATATTACAATAAACCCAACAGACTTCTGTAAAATTGTTATAAAAATAGTTATAAAACAATTGGGGGTAAACTTGATTATTGTAAACCGTTCAAATGAAAAGTTCTCAGAGGTGTTTTAGCGGTCTCTTATTGATTTAGAGGTAAGATAATAACACTACAGACAAGTTTCACTTATATAAATTGGTTACAGCAATACAGGTAGCAACAGTTTGGTGAAATTATTGAACAACAATAGTCAACTTCCATTGAAACTGAACACTTGGAATATTTTATGACAACTGGTCGGTCATTTAGACGTTTAACGTTTTAACACTCATAATTGAACCCAGATAGCAAATACAAACGCAGCATTCCATAAAATAGCATTTGTTTAGATTGTTCGACATTCGTTTTCATACATTGGTATTTAACCTATAAAACACATTGATAATTTGACATTGGTGACATTTGACGTTTGTAGTTTTGAAATATTTTGCGTTCGGAAACGAGATAAAGATTAGTGATCGATACACGTTTTGCGTTTAGTTAACTATTGTTTCTCTTGCGTTTCACTATGGATTTAAAAACAGTTTACAGACATTCCCTTCTACGTGACGAATTCTCACATGAGGTTATGATTAATTATTATAATATTATATTATAAATTCATTTTCATTACGAGCGTACCTATTGTACATTTACTTGTAGTGTCTTGCTGTTTTTCAAAATACACGTTATTGTTTCCATTACGCCGTGCAAGTAGTGCTTTGGTAGCCAAAAACTTTGAGAATTATGTTCTTCTTGCTCACGGGATTCCAGAAACCGTAATTACCGACAATGGGGTTCAATTCACGGGATCGGAATTTTGTAACCTTTTAAAGAAGTATAACATACCCCGAGTGCATTATGGGCCTAGATACACCCCACAAATTAACATGGTTGAAAGGTACAATAAAACGGTAATGACAGCAGTTTCTTCTTACGTAAAAGAAGATCATAGGACTTGGGATCTCAATTTAACAAAAATACAATTTGCTATAAATAGCGCAGTGAATGAAACTACGGGATTTACTCCATTTTTCTTGGTCCATGGCCGTGAACCCATTATAAACGGCACATTTTATATGAACTCAGACGACTGCGATTATGAAGTAGCTATGCCTCGTGAAGAGTATGCAGGAGAGTTAGGAGTTCTAAAAGATATCTTTGATAAGGTGCGCGCCAATATTGTTAAGGCTCATGCCACAAACGCGAAATATTATAACTTGCGTAGGCGTCACGTCACTTTACGTGAAGGCCAGTTGGTTTGGCGTAAAACTTACATTCAAAGTGATGCGGAGAAGTATAAGGCATCTAAGTTGGCTCCAAAATATCAACAGTGCATAGTGAAAAACAAGGTTTCACCCTTAGTTTATGAGCTGGTAGGGTTAGATGGGAAACCATTAGGCTCTTGGCACATAAAATATATGAAAATCTATTAACATATCCTCAGTTGTTGAAATTCATTTTCAGTCGTCTCAGCCGGGGTTTCATTAGCCGTAGTCCGTGTTATCACGTGTTGTTTGGAGGTACACTCCAACAACGACGACAAGGCGTATGCATGCGATACTTTGATTTTTACCTTGTTTTGATTATTATATTATGAACGTATTTAGGGTTAAGTTCAAAACTTTATACGGTATTATGCCGTTTTGCATGCCTTGTGTTATTTTGTTATGGCTTTGTCCATGTTGTTCTTATGAAGCGGATAGTGACTTCTAAAATAAGCCTTCACTTTGTTTGTAGCCAAGCTCGCTTGGACGTTTTTATGAAGCGGATAGTGACTTCTAAAATAAGCCTTCACGTTGTTTGTAGCCAAGCTCGCTTGGTTGTTTCTTATGAAGCGGATTGTGACTTCTAAAATATGCCTTCACTAATGTTGTGTTTTGCCGAGATAGCATCGTTGCTTCGGTGAGACTTCAGATAGCACTAGTGCTTATCTAGTTAAGAGCGGCCGGTGACTCTTAAAATAAGCCAAGCCACCATTTCGTTTTCAGAATTTTTATTTCTGGGAACGCTCTATACGTCCAGCCTGGTGAGTTATGCACATTGTTTGCTCAATATATGTATCAGTTCGCTGAACATATTCACCAGGAGGATCGTTTTGATTTATAAAGAACAATGCAGAGTTCCACTGGTATACAGACGGAATTCGGGAGTATGCAAGAGGTGGCCTCCTGCGATTTGAATGCAGGTTGCTACAGAATGGAAGGAGGGAAATTTAGGGATGTATGAAAGATTGGGGGGGTCATGCCCGGACAGTAGGAAGATTTGTAAGTAGAAAAGGTTTCCTGGCAGTTGGATTATTTATGGTTGGTTATTTGCTTTCAGTAGGACATAATAATGAATTTTTTTTTAACTATTTTAAACTTCACCCTTTTGTTAGAACCATCAGTTTTCAAATAGATATGAACTCATCCACTAGTTTTCTTTGTAAATTTGTATACCCACTCCAGTTCTAACACCGAGGGCGGTGTTGGTTTTTGCGTACACAAAAACCTTTTTGTGGGAAGAGGGGCATTGTGACGTTGCAAAATAGATACGTTTGTTGTCGTTCTGTGCAGGCTCGTGGAGCGTAGTCTCCGCGTCACTAGATGGCGTTAGGGCATTGACATATAAAAAGTATGGACTGGAAATACCTACAAAAAAAGGGTGCATACCTACAACTCGTTTTGTCGCATAAAATGGCTGCCACTGCTAGGGTTGTACCAATCAAGGAACATAGGTGTTACTATTATCGAGTATCGATACTAAAAATATGAGTCTTACTAGTTATCACGTTTGGATAATAACTTACTAAATTAAAGTCCGTTGTAATTACGGTTGCCAACCATACTTTATAATAACGTATCCTACTTTATTTTCGGTAAATATACTTTACAGTTTTGCATAAAAATAAAGTGTGCGAAAATACTTTATATATAATCTTTTGTGATGCGTAAAACGAAAGACTCATGGTTAATTACTGAACTATTTATCGATAGGTACATACAAGTCAAAAAAGAAAATCTTTTATTAGAGTTAGGATTTTCGGAGAAAAATATTATAGTTATGTTTAAGACAAACAAGTTGTGAAGACAAATGGCAATATAATAAGATACCTACTTATAAATGCATCTGATAGCGTAAGTACCAAATGTAACAAGTCTCTGTTACCGTCACTTCAGCTTTCACTGAGTTTTTTCGGTAATAAATCTGCAGTGGCGAGAAGAGAGAAACAGATAGTCCATAAATTTAATAAAAAAGGAGTTATTTATTTAGTACCAGGTACATTTTGAATACATTATAAAAATTGTGGAGTTTCTTGCCAGTTCTTCCCCATAGGAAACAACCAATTGGAACCGTGCACCTAGCTTCTGACGTTTACTAAGTGTCCATGTAGGTTTATGTTAGATAAAATATTTTAATTTCGGTGCTGTGAACCAGAAGCCGGACCTGGCAAGATCACTCGGACCGAATAGGACACAGAATTACTTATGTTCACATCGCAGAATATGCCGATGACGTTTCAGCGGAGAAAACTATTACGGCAACGGTACAACCCTATTCCATTTGACATGTTATTGTAAACAAACAAATGAATTAACAAAATATACTAAAATGGTCTATTATACGGAAATGAACCCAAATATCAATACTTTAGCCATAAATTCGTGATCGCGTTACAAATGTATCATCGAATGTGTATTATTAAATGTATTATTGCATGAAAACCGGCTACTAACCTGTGCAAAGACATTAGAGGTTTATTTTCATTCTTTCTTGCACCACACTTCACAATACAACACACAGACATGTTGAATTGTTGTTTTCCAACATTTGCATGCAGTTTTAAAAGGTAAAATCCTTGTAATTTTCTCGCAAATCTCAATAATACAAAAAGTAAACAACCATTTTGACAGCAAAACTACCACGAAACTTGTCGCAAAAGATGGCTGCTACGGCACCTTACCTACAACTGTACTACGTCACGTCAAAATGTTGCCAAAATAAGCAACCACTTAAAATATTGTTGTCTCTTTTATCAAATACTATTACCTTATTAGAAAGAACGAGACAAAACGATATTTCGAATTCTGAATCATATTTCACTCATATTTGTATAAGCAAATGTATGTATAGAATAACGCGGCCTCTCCATGTTTTTCCTATCTCAATGCGTTAGGGTCGTGGTATATCATGAACATTTATAGTAAAGTCACAAATCGATAAGATTTATTTAGTCTGTGGAGGAATATTCTGGAGTTCGAACTGACAGATAGGTTTGAAAAGCAAAAGGAGGTTTTCGTTATTTGCGACTCTTTACTCGAGCGAAAAGGCTGATTAAGCCAATTGAGCGGGACTTATTCCTGGTGGAACCTGAACGTTCCCAAATAACCCGATGGGGTTTTGTTAGGAGTGCTTGAAGCTGAATCCTGTCTGGCTGTTAAGCTAGCCTTTTAATTTTCCGGTCGGTGCTATGCGCGACTAAGTCGTGAAGCCTTGGAGCAGCCCTGAGATCAGGAGATTGGAAATTGATCCGGGCGCCGGCAACTTTAAGGTTATCCCTTGTGGTGTGGCCTTCTGTTGTCGAGGAAGGCCTTACCTAGCCGAATCCAGGTGATGAGGGAAGTTCGCCGCTCCAGGTAACGCAAGCGTCACCATTTATGCCCGTAGGCCACGTTCTACGTGTGTTCGCAGGTTTATCCTGCGAGCGACGCTAAGGGCCGGAAAGCCGTCAACTGAGAGGGTCTGAGAGCGTTTACTGACGGTTTTATTTATACCGAGAGAACATTTAGTTGATCTATAGTGTCATAATTTAATCTATGAGAGAGTTAGGCCTTTTGTAGGAACTAGGTGATAAGACCAGTTGTTATAAAGTATTGTGTATCGGGTTTGCTTTGCATAATCTTTATTTTCCCTATATGAGCACAATCCAATAGGTTGATACTTGTACGGTTGAGCTAAAGTTATTAAGTGGTTCATCTCACGGACTCGATATAGCGATTCTGAGAATTTGTCATTGTCTCATGCAGGCGTACACTCCGGTACGACCAGGTACGGAGACTGGTTGTATGGGAGTGAATGCCCAGGTGTTTGGGGAAAGATAGTTATTACTTTGGTGGCTCGCCACATTCTTGATTTATGTACCTTCATTTGTGTATTATTACAATAAACTTTGTATTGTGTAATTAGGTACTTGTTTAATTGAATCGTCCCCTAACAGATCATTTGTATAAATTTACAGGGTTACACTGCCCACCAAACAGTTGCAATAGCATCCAGCAAGAGCAGCTGGGTGTTAGAAATTAATTTTCTAGGTAGGTACCTACCTAAATAATGCACCTGAAAATAAATAGAAGATTTATGTTGTACCTTGTACAATGCACTGATAAGGAGTCAGTTGGAATACTCCAACTGACTCCTTGCAATCATTTGGGCACCACATGAAACTAAATATAGTCTCATGTTGGAACGCGTACAAAATAAATTCGTAAGGTATCTGTACATGAGACTTTATGGGGTATATCCGTATTATCCATTGATGTACCCAACCTTGTTTGTTTAAGGCATGGTCCCAACCATGCCTAAAATAAACAACAAGTTAGAATTAAGAAGGAATATGGCTCTCGCCATTTATATTTTTAAATTAATTAATGGTAAAATAAAAAATCAGGGCGTGTTAAAGGAGGTGAATCTGTGTGTGCCCGACAACTACGTGCTGAGGCGGAGACGGCCGCAGCTACTGGCTGTGCCGCGCGGCAGGACTAACTTGCTTTTAAAAGCGCCAGTTACTCGCGCATTACGTACACTCAATGAAGTCGCTGAAAGGATTACATTTTTTCCTGTTCATTGAATGAATTCGCAAGAATAACTGCATACCATTTGTGTTACAATTTGTAAAATAAGTATAAGCAAAGTAACACCCTATCGCTTTGGGATATCCTGTAATGATAGAAGTGTTGTGTTAAATAAATAAAGTATTCAACTAATATTATTCTTGTTCTTTTTACCCGACTGCGCGACGCAAAGGAGTGGTAATGTGTTCATCAGCCTATGTATGTATGTATGTATGTTTATATGTTCCTTTGAAGCACTATACAGACCAAACGCCTGGGCCGATTTTTATGATTCACACGTTAATCGATTCCTCTTAGTCCGGCGAGTGTCACTAAAGACATGACGTTATGAAAATTCAATATGGCGACTACTGGACGCCATATTAATTTTTTTTTTTTATTTTGTTTTTCAAAACCTATCGAGTGGGGTATCAAAATAAAGGGTTTTAAAAGGTGATTACAAAAATATATACAACATATATACTTAAAAACAATTCGAAGTGACAAATCGCAAAAAAACACCTACCAAGAACTAAATCGTCTGCGAAATCTTTCAAATTTGTAAATTAAAAAGCTGGAAATAAAAAAGTTATTTAAAAAAATCAAAAAACCCGACTGCGGCGGAAGCAGGCGGGCGGGTCCCACACCATTTTTATTGTATTTTCAAATTCAAATGGGTCCCGCCTGCTTCCAACTTTTATTTAATTTAAAATGGGCTTGTTTTTAGCTTTTCAGTTTCTTTTAACTTAAGTTTTTTACCGCAGTCGGGTTTTTTTATTTTTTTAAATAACTTTTTTTGGTGTGTTGGATTCCACTGCAAAACAATGTTCTTTCCCGCATTCATCAGGAACAGTATGCGTTTGCTGTGAAAATCGACATAAAATGTAAATATTCCTGTATTCAAATCTCCATAATGTATAAACAGAATAAAATGAATGTTATTGTCACTTGACACTTGTCTTTCTGACAGTGTCAGATAGTGATGCAGCTAGATTTTATTTAACTCGTTACTCAAAAGCTGAGTCCATTTTCTCTCGAGGTGCCACTCGATGTAGGTACTCACGATTAGATAAATATCACCAACACTGCCACACTAGTTAACTGTCATTCTTGGTTAATAAACCAGGTAATAATATATTCTTGAAATAAACCGTCATAATACTGTGATGTACAGAGTCACAGAGTTTTAAGGTTAGTGCTGTCAGATAATAAAGTGTAATTTGTCATTAAATCGTCATTGATTTTATCAGATCAATCTGACAATCAGTGGAGTATGCGTAGGACAAAACGCTCTTTACAAAGTCGAATAAAGCCAATCTTAGCCGAATGTCACTGACTTAAACACCTTAGTACATTACCAATATAAACGGTTACTGTATTTTGGATCCTGCTATGATTCTTTTCTTCAAGTTTATTTTTGTGTGCGTTTCAAACGTACGAAGCTGCTGGGAACAGTGGGAACCTCCCTCTAGTACCTACCTTAGATCAATTTAAATTGAGTTTTTGATTTACATAATCGAGACAATCGAGAGCCTGACCATTAATGACTGAGTGACATCACTAGTGTCAAACAAAGAAAGCGTGATGACAACAAGCTTGAAGTGTTGCCCTTGTCAAAAAATTACCCACGTACATTTTAGGGAAATATGACGTCTTGTACTTGTCACCCTTTTAACTTTAACTGTGAAATACACGAAATACATGATGGTGCAACAACGGGTAGTAGATTCTATGGTCATTGTTATGGTTACGATTAAATTTAACTTTGACGCAAACTATAACGGAGCTATTGATGCAACCCACTCTAGAGTTAATCAAAATGTTTAGGGACTTCTAGTAGGCCTAGAAACTTGAAATTTGGCACGAAGCTAGGCATTAGCATGAAACTAAAGGAAAAATTAAAAAAATGGTCAAGTGTGAGTCTGGCTCGCGCATAGAGGGTTCAATATTAAATTTTTATTCTAGCCGGCCTAGAAACTTCTAACCGGCCTAGAAACTTGAAATTTGGCACGAAGCTAGATATTAGCATGAAACTAAAGGAAAAATTAAAAACATGGTCAAGTGTGAGTCTGGCTCGCGCATAGAGGGTTCCGTATTAAATTTTTATTCTAGCCGGCCTAGAAACTTCTAACCGGCCTAAAAACTTGAAATTTAGCATGAAGCTAGACATTAGCATGAAACTAAAGGAAAAATTAAAAAGGTCAAATGTGAGTTTGGCTCGCATGCAGAGGGTCCCGTATGATTTTTTTTCTAGCTGGAACTGGACATTACCACGGAACTAAAAGAAAATTTTTAAAAGCGGTCAAGTGTGAGCTTGGCTCGCGCACAGAGGATTCCGTAGGTATTAATTTTTTTTTATAGTCGGCCTAGAAACTTGTAATTTTGCACGAAGCTATAGTAAAAATAAAAATGCGGTCAAGTGTGAGTACGGCTATCACACATTCTGTTACCCGTGTTCCGTATAAAAAAATAAATAAGCTTAATTTTAAGGTAAGTATGAGACTTGCTTAGAAAGATAAATTATTAAAAACCTTAAAACATGTCAAATGACGTATATCATAAGATATAAACGCAAAATATTTTTTAAGAATACCTACTTATTTAACCCTTTTTAAATCGTTTTGTTAAGCAGATTTATATTTCTATTTCTAAAAGTATATTTTTTTAAAGTAAAACCAATATCATTAATATTTCAAATTGTAACTTGAAGTTTTGAGCCGTGCTTTTGTTTACCGGGAGCAGTTTCCGATATGTTTAGCTTACGCAATCACCATTCATAAGAGTCAAGGTTTGAGCTTGGACAATGCTTTACTTAATTGATATTGGTTCTTCTATATTCACTTGTGGTCAAGCCTACTTACCTACTACTTACTTATCTAGGGTAAAAAATTTGAGTGGTGACCATTTAATAAATATCGATCCTAGCCAGATCAAAGCACAAGAAAGTGCTATTGTTGAGTACAACAGATTAAGGTCGCTCTATAGACCGGATTTAAAAAACATATGTGTGAAAAAAAATACGTTTAAAAAAAAACAGCTGACAGGGAATGGTCTATACGTCCAAACATTGCCGCAGTTCAGACTGCAGCGGGCTCATCATTTAATAAAAAACTGGCCAAGTGCGAGTCGGACTCGCACATTATTTTGTATTAAATGGTCACCATTTAATAAATATCGATCCTAGCCAGATCAAAGCACAAGAAAGTGCTATTGTTGAGTACAACAGATTAAGGTCGCTCTATAGACCGGATTTAAAAAACATATGTGTGAAAAAAAATACGTTTAAAAAAAAACAGCTGACAGGGAATGGTCTATACGTCCAAACATTGCCGCAGTTCAGACTGCAGCGGGCTCATCATTTAATAAAAAACTGGCCAAGTGCGAGTCGGACTCGCACAAGAAGGGTTCCGTTCCACATGGCAAAAACGCCGAAAAAAACATGTCTGTTGTATGGGAGCCCCCCTTAAATATTTATTTTATTTTGTTTTTAGTATTTGTTGTTATAGCAGCAACAGAAATACATAATTTGTGAAAATTTTAACTGTCTAGCTATCGCGGTTGTTAGGATACAGCTTGGTGACAGACAGACAGACGGACAGACGGACAGACGCACAGACAGCGAAGTCTTAGTAATAGGGTTCCGCTTTTACCCTTTGGGTAAGGAACCCTAAAAAACACCTCGTAAGAGAAAAAATAATAAAAAACCACAATTATCAAAAAAAAAAGAAAACCTAGGCTATACAATTTAATCCTACACGTGTATCTACCCACTTGGCAAAAAGAAATGAAATCCCACCAAAAACATATAATGTTGAAAGCCAACTTCCTTACTTCATGTAGATGTTTGACCAGCAAAAGAGTTGAAATCGAAACCAACGCCAAGTTTTAAACCATTTTCTTTGCACCGGCCTTATTTTGCAATTCTGTTGTAAGTAATTTGTGTTTGAAACTTTTTAGATATCAATACAATAATATTGTTCCATTTACACTTGGCGGGTTTTCAGAAAACCATAAAATAATATGCATGAAAAATAACTATAACACAACGAAAACCCGCCAAGTGTGTCGACGTGTCTGTGTGTGTGTGTGCGTGTGTGTGTGTCTGTGGCATCGTAGCTCCCGAACGGATGAACCGATTTTGATTTTGTTTTTTTTGTTTGAAAGGTAAATTAGTCGGGAGTGTTTTTAACTATGTTTGATAAAAATCGGTCCAAGATGGCCGCCGCCACAAAATGGCGGACTACATATTTTTTCACAACTCCCTAATATGGGTATCAAATAAAAGGGCTTGACTAGTAGAATACTATACGCTATTACAAATTTCAAATCCAAGATGGCCGCCACCACAAAATGGCGAATTATGTTTTTTTTTCACAACTCCTTCAATATAGGTATCAAATGCAAGGGCTTGCCAAGTAGAATAATGTACACTATATTGAAAGGGAATGAGGAATATTAACTAACGAAATGAAAACTAAAAATTTGAAAATATTTTTTTGTTTGATCAGTGCTCTAGAATGATTAGGAAAGTGGAGTGATGACTGGTACCTACGACCACTGAGTTTGACTATTTTTATTACTGTACGAGCAAACCCGTACAATTAATATGTATCAATTTTGTGCTGACATGGACGCGCGGCGAATGAATAAAAATACATGTTTGAGTTAGCAAATTAGTAGTTGCATAGCATCGATCGACTCATTCGCCGCGGCGATCATTTATCAGTTTTTTGGACATTTGTGCTTTCTTTTTACCTATCAATACATGAGTCGAACGAACATTTATCAGTTTATCATTTAAATGTACCTTTACCCGTACATTTTTGGTCCTTCGAGCCGGATGTCGCGTGTGTACAGTATACAGTGTAGCAATCAAGTACTGTAAAGTGTTTCACTAGTGACGGCAAGCGAACTAGCAGTGAAGGTGTTTGTACTGCCAGCAATAGTGCAGTACAGTACACAGCAGCAGCAGCAATCAGCAGGGATCAACAGGGATCCGCAGTTGGTGAGCAACAAAGCTCCCGCTTGGACAATCAAGTAAGATCGTTCCATTTATCATTTCTATCAAAAAAACATGTCTTCAATGGAGGACGTTCTCGCCCAACAACAGCAACTACTCACTCAGATAGAGCAAGTTTACACAAACTTCAAAAAGGATGGCTCCGATCGCAAAACCTCGGACAACATACGCCGAAGGTTAGAAAATTTGGATGCATGCTGGCAAGAGTATCAATCGAATCATATAAGATTGTGCAGTATCGAATATGCCAGATCGCATACTTACTTTACTTCGAAACAATTTGACACTGTGAAGGAGAGATACGAGAAAATCAGAGCAGTTATTCAGAATCATCAGCCAATAGAGGAAAGACCATCAACACCGCTTTTAAAGCTTGCTACTCCTCTAGCTACCTCAAGCACCGTACAGCAACCTTCAGGTCAATCTTTAGTGTCTCAGGGATCAAACAGCAAGACAGATGAGATGATGAGAAAACAGATAAGCAACTTCAAGGCCTTTGAACATACTGTTTCCTCTATCAACATGGATGCAGTAGCGGAGAAATGGGAATTCGATCATCTTTTGAGTACGGTAAGGTCTCGCTGGGAGAAGATTGACACTCAGCATTGGAACTTAGACAGTGAGCTGGGAGACAGAAATCAGAATATCATCGTATGTACCTCAAATACGAAAGCACATACAATGATGCTATCAAAGCAATCAATAAGAAGATGTCGTCCATTTCACATAGGGAGCATACTACGCCAAAAATAGAAATACCTACATTCAGTGGTAGCTACCATCAGTGGACATCTTTTAAGGATATCTTTTCAGAAGCAGTTCACAGCAACCCGTCATTATCCGGAGCTCAGAAGATGCAATTCCTCAAGTCGAAGGTGAAAGGTGAAGCAGAGCGTCTCATACAGCATCTCCCGATCAGCTCAGACAACTATATCATTAGTTGGGACATCTTGAGCCATCGTTATGACAACAAGAGGATGATATTCACATCGCATATTAACATTTTATTAAATATGCCAATTTCGCAGCAAGCATCAATTAATCATA
The DNA here is from genome assembly GCA_916614155.1 of Mesoligia furuncula. NCBI lineage: Eukaryota > Metazoa > Arthropoda > Insecta > Lepidoptera > Noctuidae > Mesoligia > Mesoligia furuncula. Next base: position 16,135,613 of record OU744819.1, read on the forward strand.
TCAAACGAATCCATGATACTGCCCTTGAAACGATGAACGCCATACAGAACCTCGGCGTAGACGTGACGTCGTGGGATCCGTTGATCGTGCACATCCTGTGTCAGAAATTGGATTCGGATACATACAGCGAATACAACGCAGCTATCAAGCAACCTCGAGAATTACTCGAGTTAAATGAATTTCTAGCCTTTTTAGAGGGGAAGTTCACGAGCATGGAAGCAAGTAGAAGAAAACAGGAGACCAATAATCAAAAATCCTTTTCTTCAAACACCAATAAATCATCAGAATCAAAACATTATCATTCCAAGCAATCATATTCAAGCAACAAGGCTATTTCGCAATCACCAACTTACAGGAAATTGCAAAACCAGTGGCAAACCTGTCCAGTCTGCAATGACGCACATGCTATATTTTTTTGCAAACAATTTGCTGACTTTTCCCCGATGAAGAAAAAACAATGTGTTGCTAACTTGAATTATTGCCAAAACTGCTTATATGATCATAAAGGCAAAGAATGCTTATCAAAGAAACGTTGCCATGAATGCAACGAATTTCACAACACATTGCTTCATGAAGCGTATTCAAAGGAACTATCAAAACAAGGAGGTAATTCGACGCCTTCTACACAGCAAAAGAACATCCGTTCTAATCAAGAACGTGCAAATCAAGGCAACACGCACGTGACACAACAAAATATGATGCAAGAAACTTTGCTTTCAACTGCACTGCTAAAGGTTCAGAAAGCAGATGGGACATATCTGATCCTTCGCGCTCTTATTGATCAGGGGTCACAAATGTCTCTTATCACAGAAAATGCTGCTCAGCAATTAGGATTGCAACGATCCAGGTGTGACGGCATAATCACGGGCATAGGGCAAACAGAAAACAGTTGCAAAGGAATGATGAACCTGAACTGTATGTCAAGCTCAAGGGTCAATCTATATCAATTTAATATCGATGTTTTCATTATGAATAACTTAACAAAATATTTACCATCATACTCATTCCCTAAAATAGCATGCCCATTTTTGGAAAAGTTAGAATTAGCAGATCCTGAGTACAACATCAGCCGACCCATAGATATTCTGTTGGGTGCGGACGTATATTCAAATATTCTTTTAGCGGGCATGTGCAGATTAAGCGAATCACTTCCACTTGTTCAAGAGACTCGTCTGGGTTGGATACTGTGTGGAAATATGAAAACTAAATTAATGTGTAACGTCGTACAGTTTGATTTAGACAGAGTTCAGCAATTCTGGGAGTTTTGGGACGAATGGAATTATATTACTTACTTAAAAAGCGTAGGTATTTCTACATCAGATAGTGTCGCAGTTCCATTTTATAAACCAGATCTGTAATACCTAAGATATCTAATAGCTATGAAATACCTTCTTGTACGAAAGTTGAATAACTAAAGGAAGAACTAGAAAAATGATATAATAAAATAAACAAATCTGTTTAGTCTTAAAAATTATTCTTCAACTATAAATTAATAATTATACCTGATTAAACACCAAATTACCTGAATCCTAAAACGCAAGAAAATAAAAGAAATGAAACAAAAATTAAGGAGTTCCTACAAAAAGCATGAAATAAAAAATTTAAAAAACCCCCGACACAAAAAAATAATAAAATGAAATGTAAGTAATTGGAAAAGGATCAAATAATTTAAAAACCCCCAACTTTAAGAATCTAGGTAACAAGACTAAAACAGATAAATTCATATGGAAGTCGGGGGACCGTTCTGTGGAACACCTTCTATGCTAAGAGGTCCCCGTTGGCCTGTTTTTTACCAATTACATTATTTAATTAAGGCTCAACCGTGACGAGTCAGTGTGCCTTATAAAGTTATGAGTTATGTTAATTATTATTGAAAGAAATGATTTTTTTTCCACACTTAATGAAAACAACCGGCCAAGAGCAAGACGGACTCACGCATTAAAGGTTATACGATAACAATTAGTTAATTCTTTTTATTATTTGTCATGAACGAGGTTATTATAATATCTACATAATTATGACGATGATAGTGAAAAGTTTTCTGTAAAAAAAAAGACTTAGTAATATGACGCAGTAAGCCAACGCGCGCGCCGCGCGCCGCCCATCTTCTGTCTTCCTGTGTTTGTAACAGTAAGCGTGCATACTCACGAGCGGCAGGCGGCAACAGCAAAGGCAACTGCAGCCGTTGGCGTCGACACGCGTCGAAGGCATCTGTCGACAGCCTGCCGCTCGTGTATTTGAGTACCGGTGCACGGTGGTGCTCTAATACACCTGCGGCATACGTGTTGTCGACGGCTGCAATAAATTGTCTCTGCCATTATGAAAGAAGTTTGTCGTCAGAATGGTTTACTGAATCGATTTCTGTCATTTTTAATATATCTAGGTAAGTGTTTTTTTATCCCAAAAATAATTATAACCACATTTACAATTTATTACAGTCACACTTCCGCTGAGGTACAGTCAAAACAAACCAAAATGGATGAAGTGGATACTTACTTAACAGTGAAAATTCAGTGTTTGTATTATGATTACTTATAACATATAATATATTGTAATTGGGGTGATAGGTGGTACGCGACATGAATGGTTCAATAAATAATGAGAAAGTAAATCGCTTTAATTGGCTCAAACAATAACACTTGCAATAATAATAATACTTTATAATATTACTTGAAATACCTAACATGCTTGTGCCAAAAGAGCCTCAATTACTATAATGCCATCAGTCTATAACGTTCCCACAGCTGGGACAGGCCTCCTCTCTGAGAGGCAGTGGGTCGTGGTGCACCACGCGGTCACAGTAGCAGTGCAGCCCTGTTCGAACCTACGACCTGCAACTCGTAGGTTCGCGGCCAAGTCCACTGAGCCACCAGTACTTTGGTGGCAACACTTGGTATGACTACCTAACTCTGATTTTAATTAATGAATATGTAACACCAACTCAAAAGTTAATTAAACTTAATTATTTAATTATGCGCATGATAATAATAGGTGCCTATACTTACAATGTTATTTTTACTAATGGAAACCTGGATATAGTTTGTTCAGAATAAGTACGTAACTGAATCGATTTCAATAATTTTTAACCCATGTTATATTTTGTCCCAAAAATATTTAAAAAAGGTTAAAAGTTGGACACCGAGCGACACTAAGTAGGTTATCCAATCTCCGCACCGAACGGTTAGGTACCTAGGTACCTTCTATTATCAGTGAGCGCAAGAGGACGCGGCGCGAGCGGCGCGGGTGAGCATGTTTTTGTACGGACAAATAGGTAACTTGACAAGCTTATAACTTTGTGATTTTTTATGATACAGTTTTGAAATTTTTTACATAGATTCTTTACATAAAAATACTATACACGTGTTTCGGGTTTCGAATATACTAAAAATATAGCGCAACACCACACTGCGCTACAAAACACACAATACTGACGTTGCTCAAAAAGCTGCTAAGCTGAAGTGGGACTGGGCTGGCCACGTCTGCCGTATGCCCAATGAGCTGTGGCCAAAGTAACCACAACGTGGAGCCCTGACACAGCCAGAAGGCGTCACGACAGACCTCGTAGAAGTTGGCGGGACGAGCTGGAGAAGTAAGCAGTGGGAAGCTGAAACTTGTATTTAGATTTGTTACGAATAGCATAGTTATCACTTCTGTGTATTTTAAATTCATAATTTGCTATCAACAATACAAACTTATTACAGTCAAAGAAAGAAAGTATGCGCTTCGGGACTCGGCGTCTAACTTCAGAAAAACGAACGCGCGGTGATGACATCTACACTATCTATACTAATAATAAAGTTGAAGAGTTTGTTTGTTTGTTTGCACGCGCTAATCTCTCGATCTACCGGTCGGATTTGAAAACATCTTTTCGCATTTGATAGCCCCACACCAACTTACTATCGTAAATATCGTTTCATTGACGTTATTCGCCGGTACAAAGCGGACGCTATGTGGCGACAACCGCTCTTCAAGAAACCGTAGCGCTAGGCGTGAAAACATAACACCACTTTCGCATTTATAATATTACACATTCATTCGCTTAATTATTTCTAACACACAACCTATTTTACGATTTAACACTGAAATAGGTATATACCGTTATGGACCGTTTTGAGGAACACCTTCTATTCTAAGAGGTCCCCCGACTTCGATATGAATTTATCTGTCGTTACATTAATTCTTAAGTCGGGGGTTTTTAATTATTTTATGCTTTTCCAATTACATTTAACCGTCGTGGGTTTTTTCAAAATGTTTAATTTTGCTTTTTATTTCAAACTTTTTAAAGAGCATCGGTTCATTATACACATAAAGAGATGAAAAAATATTAAAACCGCATCAAGATCGGACTAATAGTTTTGGAGATAAATGGCAACATTAATTTGCACACACATCCCCTTACACCAAACTAACAATGCTAACTTTTGGAACAGACTATACTTACTTTTGGAACACACTATGCTAATTTTTTTAATAAACTATGCTAACTTTTGGAACAGACTATGCTAACTTTTGGAACAGACTGTGCTAACTTTTGGAACTGACTATACTAACTTTTGAACAGACTATGCTAACTTTTGGAACAGGCTATGCTAACTTTTGGAAGTGACTATGCTAACTTTGGAACAGACTATGCTAACTTTTGGCACAGACTATGCTAACTTTTGGGACAGACTATGCTAACTTTTGGAACAGACTATGCTTACTTTAGGCAAAGACTATGCTAACTTTTGGCACAGATGATGCTAACTTTTGGGACAGACTATGCTAACTTTTGGAACAGACTATGCTAATTTTTTTAACAGACTATGCTACCTTTGGAACAGACTATGCTAACTTTTGGAACAGACTATGCTAACTTTTGGAACAGACTATGCTAACTTCGCTGTTAAATCACAATAAGGATTACATCAGTAACTACGTTATTTTTTCGTTTACAAGGTCAATGTTAAAGACTAAATTAATACTAATTATTTGTGTTGCATACAGCAGCAGGGATGAGATTACACCAAACCAGTGTGGGTTTATGCCAGGTTGAGGAACAAAGGACGCCACAGTATAAATATGGACCTACGCGCACGTATGTGCCTCCTTTCTATCGTCCAGCAGTTCATGAAACGCCTCTCCAAGCGTTTCTTTGACTCTGCTTTAAAGCACCCCAATCCCCCGATTACGGCGGCGGCCGCCCGATACACTCTCTGCCGTATAATTAGGATTCGCCAACCGAGGCATACCCTTTAAATCCTCGACGACGCCACGACCCTCCTCCAGGAGAGTCCGTCCCGACCCTTGCTTGAATCAGCCCGCGCCGCTGAGCCTGTAGTTTTAAATTCGTCCCTAAATCATTCCGATCCACCCTGTCCCTTGCTGTCGTCTTCCAGGGATGCCCTAAACCGAGGTCTGTACCCCACAGGGGTGCCCTTAGCGTGTAGTCGCTTAGTTTTTAAGTTTTTAAGTCTTGCCTGGAGGCCTTAATTTATTGAAGCATCCACAGGTAAGTCCGGTTAAGCAGACGACAATTATACTAATAGGTTGAACTGCGAGATGGCATTAAAAAAAACGTATTTGCATCCCTTTCCTTAATGACATGTTCTTCTATTTAACACATTGTTAGATGTTCTAATTTGTCGCACCTATTCAATTTCATCCGGTACTTATAAACAATATTTAAAAACCGGGCAAGAGCGAGTCGGACTCGCGCACCGAGGGTTCCGTAACATCCGGGTTTATGCATAAGGTTTATGTTTATGAAATTAAATGTTTTTTTTATTTTTGAGTTGATTGAATGAATGGTAAATTGTGGTTTACGATTTATGACGTATTAAAAAAAAACTACTTACTAGATCTCGTTCAAACCAATTTTCGGTGGTAGTTTACATGGTAATGTACATCATATATTTTTTTTAGTTTTATCATTCTCTTATTTTAGAAGTTACAGGGGGGGGGACACACATTTTACCACTTTGGAAGTGTCTCTCGCGCAAACTATTCAGTTTAGGAAAAAATGATATTAGAAACCTCAATATCATTTTTGAAGACCTACCCATAGATACCCCACACGTATGGGTTTGATGAAAAAAAAAATTTTGAGTTTTGGTTCTAAGTATGGGGAACCCTAAAATTTAATGTTTTTTTTCTATATTTGTGTGAAAATCTTAATGCGGTTCACAGAATACATCTACTTACCAAGTTTCAACAGTATAGTTCTTATAGTTTCGGAGAAAAGTGGCTGTGACATAAGGACGGACAGACAGACAGACAGACAGACGGACAGACAGACAGACAGACATGACGAATCTATAAGGGTTCCGTTTTTGCCATTTGGCTACGGAACCCTAAAAATGTCAATAGTACGACGTGATAATAATAAGTAACAAAATACATTTGCATGATTTCCGTCATTCACAATTTTGTTGTATTCAATTATGTAACGATTTTAGGTATTTAGTTCAAACAGTCGATCATTCCGCGAACAACATTGTTACAGCAAACACATCGTCCATTGAAAGTAAATAATTAATAGTTTGTTACGTACTTACATCTAACTGACACGGTCTGGCGCACAGAACACAATACTTCTCTAGCACTGTCCACTGCACTGCTCGGCTTCGGCCGAAGTCTGGGTTAATCTCAATCTAATAATGTTTTCTAAGTAAATTGCAACATTATTTGATTGATATTTTTTCTTTTTCGTCTTATATTTATCTTTTGAGTTTAAACCCTGAACAATAAATTGTTCCTTCATTACTAAATTCTGGTCCTCCTGCCGTCTTCCCTTGGCGCGTGAAGCCCGAACATAGCTACTAGTGATCGCGTATCTGTGATAATCTAGCATTATTTTATAACAGTGTAACATTTCAAAATTGGCAACACGTTATTATAATTCTTGTCTCTTGAAGATGGCGTTAGAAAGTAAGTACATTTTTATTAATTTTCTTGTATTAGTTAAATAACACGCAGTCGTTAAGGGTACTCCAAAGCCAGAAAGTCTAACAAAAAGTCTGGCCAAGGGGTATCGTGTTACCCAGTTACTGGGTTGTGGAGGACAGGCAGTAGCTCTGAGAAAAACACTGGTATTCAGCTGTATCCGGTTAGACTGAAAGCCGACCCCTACATAGTTGGGAAAAGGCAGGCAGATTGAAAACCAGCTCTACTCGCAACTTAAGGCGAAAGAGCCCGGGTAGCCGCAACATTCAAATTTCTTTAATTACGATTAATTTTTCTTTCTTTTCGAGAATTATAATCATAAAAATCAGCAATACAACTTTCTAAGTTTATAACACCCTATTGAATGACTATTTCATGAAATCATGACATTTGAGGACAAATACTAACTCAATGAGTTGTATTGCTGATTCTAATCATTAAATTATAATTCTGTGATTCTAATGATTATACCTATTTGTTACGGTCACGAATCATATTTTGTTCGACATACAACCTGACACTGACCTGCAAGTTGCAAAAAACGTAAGAAAATTTGAATTTAGTGGAGTATCTTAGCGCATGCCCGTTACGTTCAAGTCTTGTTCTTAGCGCGTCGATAGCAATCTAAATAGAGTCAATCGAGAATTTAACTACAAGTGTGGGACCTTCAGTACCACCCATCAGATCCTGTAGTTCAAGTGTGAACAATATTTTATGTTTTAACTTAATTCCAACTTAGGTAAAGTTGTTACTACAAAACCCTGTCCTGACCATTAAGCCCAAGTCTAAGTTGTCAATGTCATTTTATGATAATTTTTTGTCTGACTTGAAGGTTTAGGCTTGGACTGCAGTCGTCATCATTCTCCTGTCCTCAACCTAATGCATCAGTGGTCGGCGCAACTATTAGTCGTCATCTACGTAATCACCGTCTGTTTAGCCACATTATCATTCACACAGTCCATCTATCGTTTCTTTGGTGTTCCCCTACTCTTATATCCATCGACATTCGTACTCAAAACGATCCTCACGACATTTCTCTTTTCTTTTTTTCTCTTCCCATGAGTTCTAGTTCTTTCGATTGAGGGCTAAAGTGGACCACTGGTCGTTTGTTTTCTTCAGCTCGTACGCCATCTTCTATGGGGTCTGTCGCTACGCCTGTGTCAGGGCTCCACGTAGTGGTTATTTTAGCCCACAGTTCATTGGGCATACGGCACACGTGGCCAGCCCAGTCCCACTTAGCTTAGCGGCTTTTTCAGCAACGTCAGTAATCTGTATTTTGGAGCGCAGTGTGGTGTGTACACACCACATTGCGCTCCAATCGTTTTGTAATGAGACGGAATATGTTTTAAGTTTATGAAAGACAAAAAAAGATTTTCTAATAACCTTTTAACCTTCCTAGAGCCCTGTGGCCATGCCTTTTAAGTTATTCAGGGTCAAAGGCCACGAAATGTTTTGTTTTACAAAATTGATGTTCCAAGTTACAAGAAAGCCGGTAGTAAGTCTACCTTGTAAGTCTTCTAATAATATTGTTCCATTTACACTTGGCGGGTTTCCGTTGTGTTACAGTTATTTTTCATGCATATTATTTTATGGTTTTCTGAAAATCCGCCAAGTTTAAATGGAACAATATTATTGTATTGATATCTAAAAAGTTTCAAACAAAAATTACTTACAACAGAATTGCAAAATAAGGCCGGTGCAAAGAAAATGGTTTAAAACTTGGCGTTGGTTTCGATTTCAACTCTTTTGCTGGTCAAACATCTACATGAAGTAAGGAAGTTGGCCTTCTTTTTCAACATTAATGTTTTTGGGATTTCATTTCTTTTTGCCAAGTGGGTAGATACACGTGTAGGATTAAATTAAATAGCCTAGGTTTTCTTTTTTTTTTGATAATTTTGGTTTTTTATTATTTTTTCTCTTACGAGGTGTTTTTTAGGGTTCCGTACCCAAAGGGTAAAAACGAAACCCTATTACTAAGACTTCGCTGTCTGTGCGTCTGTCCGTCTGTCCGTCTGTCTGTCTGTCACCAGGCTGTATCCCAAGAACCGCGATAGCTAGACAGTTGAAATTTTCACAAATTATGTATTTTTGTTGCCGCTATAACAGCAAATACTAAAAACAAAATAAAATAAATATTTAAGTTGGGCTCCCATACAACAAACGCGATTTTTTTGCCCTTTTTTACTCGATATCAAAAATGGCAACAGGTAGGCACTTGAAATATTCACAATATACTCAGTTGTATTTTAACTTTAATAATCACACTAATATTATAAAGGCGAAAGTTTGTGAGTGTGTCTGTGACTGTGTGTGGGGGTGTGTGTGTGTGTGTTTATATGTTTGTTACTTCTTCACGCTCAAACAGCTGGACCAATTTGGATAAAATTTGGTATGGAGGTAGCTGACAACCTGGATTAACATATAGGCTACTTTTTACCCCGATATTCCCACGGGATCGACATTTACGCGGGTGAAACCGCGGGGCGCAGCTAGTAAATAATAAAATTAAAATAAAATAAATATTTAAGGGGGGCTCCCATACAACAGACATGTTTTTTTCGGCGTTTTTGCCTTGTGGTACGGAACCCTTCTTGTGCGAGTCCGACTCGCACTTGGCCAGTTTTTTATTAAATGATGAGCTCGCTGCAGTCTGAACTGCGGCAATGTTTGGACGTATAGACCATTCCCTATCAGCTGTTTTTTTTTAAACTTATTCTTTTTCACACATGTGTTTTTTAAATCCGGTCTATAGAGCGACCTTAATCTGTTGTACTCAACAATAGCACTTTCTTGTGCTTTTGATCTGGCTAGGATCGATATTTATTAAATGGTCACCACTCAAATTTTTTACCCTATATAATGGTACGTGGGCTTGACCACAAGTGAATATAGAAGAACCAATATCAATTAAAGCATTGTCCAAGCTCAAACCTTGACTCTTATGAATGGTGATTGCGTAAGCTAAACATATCGGAAACTGCTCCCGGTAAACAAAAGCACGGCTCAAAACTTCAAGTTACAATTTGAAATATTAATGATATTAGTTTTACTTTTAAAAAATATACTTTTAGTAATAGAAATATGAATCTGCTTAACAAAACGATTTAAAAGGGGTTAAATAAGTATTCTTAAAAAATATTTTGCGTTTATATCTTATGATATACGTAATTTGACATGTTTTAAGGTTTTTAATAATTTACCTTTCTAAGAAAGTCTCATACTTACCCAAAAATCTTATTTTTTTTTTTAATACGAACACGGATTACAGAATGTGTGATAGCCGAACTCACACTTGACCGCATTTTTATTTTTATTTTAGCTTCGTGCAAAATTACAAGTTTCTAGGCCGACTATAAAAAAAAGTTAATACCTACGGAACCCTCTATGCGCGAGCCAGTCTCACACTTGACCATTTTTTTATTTTTTCCTTTAGTTTCATGCTAATGTCTAGCTTCGTGCCAAATTTCAAGTTTCTAGGCCGGTTAGAAGTTTCTAGGCCGGCTAGAATAAAAAATTAATACGGAACCCTCTATGCGCGAGCCAGACTCACACTTGACCATTTTTTTAATTTTTCCTTTAGTTTCATGCTAATGTCTAGCTTCGTGCCAAATTTCAAGTTTCTAGGCCGGTTAGAAGTTTCTAGGCCGGCTAGAATAAAAATTTAATATTGAACCCTCTATGCGCGAGCCAGACTCACACTTGACCATTTTTTTAATTTTTCCTTTAGTTTCATGCTAATGTCTAGCTTCGTGCCAAATTTCAAGTTTCTAGGCCTACTAGAAGTCCCTAAACATTTTGATTAACTCTAAGTGAGTGAGTCAGTCAGTCAGTCAGTCAGTCAGTGCCACTTTAGCTATTTTGAAAAGTGCATAACTTTGAATCTATTAAAGCTAGAGTTATGAAATTTGGTATTCGAACTAACAGCAGTCATGGTATTATGTATGTGAAGTTTGATTCGATTTCGTGAGACAAATAGTTAGATACAGGGTGGTCAAAAGTAGCTCGAAGCGGTTCGGGTAAATAGTGCACGGCGTACGTGCGGCCACTTGCTGGAAATTGGCCTGCGCACTGCCGTGCGCTTCGATCTATCTCTTGGGTCGTTTGCCAAATTCATACCGGGGTTACTTGTTGACGTGTATAACTATCTAACGTCCACAGAACCTCTCGATCTCTCTCAACAGCTCAGGTTTGGCGGATACGATCCTGCCATCATCGGTTTTCAGTTTCGTAAGCTGGCTCTGCCCAATAGACAGATCTCTAGCATAGATCTTGAGTTGCTGGTAATCTAGCGCATCATCTGAAGACTGCAGGATCATCTCGCGCCTCTCCTTCATGAGCCATAAAGTAGGATCAGAGAGCTTCTTTTTTGAATTCATACGACGGGTCTTGAAGATCTTAGACCCGACCGTATGGACAGTTTCTACGAACCCATCGTTATAATCATCCACGGAGCTCCCTAGGCATTCGAAACAATTCTGGAGTTTGAGCTGACAGCTCTCGAGGTTTTGGACCTGGATCGGTGCTGGACGGAGCGTAGACTTCATCAGTCGAGATCTTTCCAACTTGATATTTTAGTTCAATGTGCGTCGTACCATGCGATGATCATTTCCGGTTTTCACTGTGTTAATCACAGAGACATCGTTGAATACTTGCTTCTTCGTCGACATATGAAGTCAATCTCATTTTTAGTTACACCATCTGGACTCTGCCAGGTCCACTTTCTGTGCTCATGTTTTCTGAAGAAGGAATTCATCATAAAGAGGCCTTCCTTCTCCATAAAACTGGCCAGTAGGAGGCCCCGGTGGTTCCGGCGTCCAACTCCAAATTGCCCCACTCGCAGCTCATCATCGTTTCGTTTACCCAGTTTCGCGTTAAAGTCCCTCATGACAACGGTAAAGTGAGTTTTAGAGCCATGCATGGCTCTGGAAATATCCTCATACATGGTCTCTACCTCATCGTCGTGGCGTGACGAGGTCGGGGCGTAAACCTGTACACCCTGGTCGATACACTCTCGATCTTCACCACATTGTTCACAAGGGACTTAAGGACGATAAACCCGACACCACCTTGGGACTGCTGGTTGCCCTCCCGGAAATAGAGCGAGTTTCCGGATTTGAGGATTATCGAGTCCTCCCCCTCTCTTCGGACTTCAGATAACCCCACTATACTCTATCGGACCTTGCTCAATTCTTCCTCGAGTTCGGTGATCTTCTCGTCGGTCCGGAGTGTACGCGTGTTGTATGTTGCCAGGTCCAGTTTTCGGTGATTGTGGTAGCCGGATCTCATCCGGGGATTCTTAGCATCCCTTGCCTCACCGTGGCCTTGGCCGCTACCGTAACCAAGGCTAGGCGGGCCGCCGAGTACTAGGGGCCATAACCATACTAGGGGGTTCGCCATAATCGCCACGCTTGGCAGGTGGGTTGGCGATCGCAGTATGGTATGGTTGTGGAATGCATAGAGAACGCTGCTGCCCATTCTCCGGTAAGTCCGGCACCACACAGAACAAGTTACATATGCATAAAATATATTGAAGAAATCTCTATTTTTTTGTCAAGTCGTAAAACCGTACGCACGTACGAAGTGTCTGTTTTGAATTTCAAAATAACTGCGTTCTACTAAATGTTTATGAAAGTATACACGGTCCTTATAACAAAAAAACTTTTTTTTTTTGTCTGTCTATCTGTTTGTCCCGGCTAATCTCCGGAATAGTTGGACCGATTTTGACGGGACTTTCACTGGCAGATAGCTGCTGATGCAGATGTTATTATAACTTAGGCTACTTATGTCCCAGTAGCATGTCTCCGTGTGACAATTTCCGTTATTATTAACTATAATTAGTTATTATAAACTATAATCTAACTTAGTACTACTCTACTGTGCTATAGGTGGCTATAACTTAGTACTACTCTACTGTGCTAATAGGTGGCTATAACTTCCAAATTGAAGAGAGTTTCTACAAACTCTCCACAACTTAAAACGATTAGGTCGTGGCACTTACTATGCTGATATATTGTATAATTTATTAGCAAAAGGAGAATGACCACCAATGGGCCCCTTAGTTTGGTGTCGTGTTAAGACTATTTACTTCTCAAATATTAAGTCGTATTTTTACATGTTCATGTTTTTTTACCAAGATTTCTTTTGCCCTAGCATTGGAATACATAATTAATATTTATTTTATTGAATTTGTATCAGTTCCGCCATTAAAACTTAACCTGAATGTTGCCAGACGACAGACTATCTATGTCAATTAAATAATTGAAATCGATTGAAAATATCGATATTTTACTAATCCGCCGACTAAAATGACCGGAGATAGGCTACAATAGCTTTTCCCCCGTCGTAGAAGCCCCATTTTCAGATTTAACTGGATTTCAAGTAGATGATATTTTCACAAAACTTGAAAAGCTACTGAGAGACAGACTTCAACGACATAAACTCGATGGATTCTTGTTTATGCCATTACTGGTTGGGAACTTGATACTCACTGCAGAGCAATTCAATGAGCTTCTAAATTGTAACTCTATGTTATATGATCACTTTCCAAATCCTTCTGTTGCTCTTAGCATATTCTTAGTAAAACTTGAAACAGGTGACAGTAATCAAAGACTGTCAACTCATTTTAAAATGCCATAATCAACTTTATAATATCATTATTTTAATTTCAAATAGGTATGTTTAAAACAAAAAAAAAATTGTTTTATAAACTCAATTTCAGAATTCCCAAAAATAAGATTTCTCGTAAACTAGGGTGAAAATTGAAAATCGATTTCAAGATATGAAAAGGTGATTCTAGGTCTACAAAACCAAGTTAAAACCTCCGTGAAACGCGAAGTTTTTTAGGGGCCCAAAACTCCTAACAAAATGGGCATTGTCCTTTGCCACCTTCCAGCAGGCACATGCTGCGCGAGTCGCCTGCTGCACATTATGCAAATGCATGCATTACAAATGACATCACATCATTACAAACAAAATGTTTTAGAAATGACTTGCGAAAATAATTGTTGTTAATACCTAGGTACTTAATTGTGCCTACTTCGACCCAACCTTGAACAATGACTTCATTACGCATGTAGGGTAACGTGCACGCATGTATCGTAATTAAAAATTATAATTTATTTTTTGTAGTTGTAGAAACATACAGAAACTCTGCAAACGGTCTCGATATCTTAACATGATAAAACAAAAAAGAAATTAATGTTTTGTTTTGGGGTCATCCATCACTGATTGTGTTCTCACTTGTCTTAAAATATCAGTTTAAAAATCTGTTTTTTTTTGTGTCCACGCACACCACCAAATACCCCAATTAGAATATGTTATTATTAATTATTTCATAATAAAATTCATAATTATACTGAATTTTTACTACTATTTAAACAACGTTCTACATATAAGTAAAAATAATACAAAAAGTCCTAGAGTGGAACAAAAATGCAGTTTCGAAGATACATCATGTATTTAAGTTTCATTGATAAATACGAGTAGGTACCTAATTAATATTCATTCAAACCAGTCGTTCATATTATTAATAAAATTAAAACTAAGAAAATGTGACGTTGCAATATTTCACGTAAGGGTGTTTTACATTAATATTGGTGACTTTGTCGAATTATTTTGCATGAAAAATGAAAACAAAAAAATATATAATTTATAAGTAATTGAAAAATAATTCATATGCCAGTTGATTCTTTGATATGGTCTCATTCATACCTTAGAGTTATAGGATATCAAAAAAACACCTTGTACAATTTTGCTTCTTTATTATATTAGATAAACTGATTGTGGTCACATTACAAAAACTTTTTAACAAAAAAAAAACCGACTTCCAACAAAAACACTACAAAATGAAAAATAACTTTAATTTCGGAAGTCGGTGTCTTAGGATCTGTATTTTAGTTTTTGCCACCGACTACCGAAATTAAAATAATTTTTCGCTTTGTAGTGTTTTCTTGGAAGTCGGTTTTTTTTTGTTAAATGTTTTTATTTCTCGCTTTTTAGTGGGTGTATTTATAATGTATCTAAGTTACAATAGCCTAATGTGAACTTGCCCATCGCCTTAGCATAAATTGCTTAGCAACCATATTAAAATAATCGAATCGCGACCCGTGAAATACTTATTTATTTATTTATTTAACACTTCAAGCACATACATGTACAGAGGCGGACTTAATGCCATAGGCATTTTCTGCCAGTCAACCTTTGGGTGATGCAGAGGCAAACAGTGGTAGCTGCAATAATCAACATTGAGTAGGTAGTTCCGTTGGCCAACTGTGGTTTTCTTCAGCAGTTACACTTCACCAAATGATGGCTTATTTTTTATTTTTGGATTGTTACTCTGGACGCTTTTAAAGCGTACGTCTTTTTTTTTACATCGTTCTCAGATATAATTATAAATTTAACATGAATGATGTAACTAATATTTTTGTAAAAATATAATTTAAAAGAGTGTCCATGGAGTTTCTTGCCCGTTCTTCTCCATAGGTACCTACGCTTTGGAATGGGCTTCATATTTTCTGACTGACCGACTTCTTGACAAGTCAAAAGTGCCTGTACATGGTTTAATTGAAATAAATGTTTTGAGTTTGAATAAAAAAAGAATTTTCCAAATCGGTTTATAAATGACGGCGTACCTACTGAGGTAACAAACATAAAAAAAAGTACAACCGAATTGAGAACCTCCTCCTTTTTTGAAGTCTGTTGAAAATATCTACGCACGTGCACAGTCGCACACGTGTATAGGTCTAGCGCAGTAGGTGGTACGTCGTGAATTTTAGTTTGTTTTGACTGTACAGCGGAAGTGTTATATGTATTAATTTACGTACTTAGTTTTAATTTTTTTAAACTACGTACATTAATATAACACTTCCGCTGTACACTTTTTTCGCGATCAATCGCTTGCATAAGTGGACGTGTTTTTTGTTTTGCTTATCATGTGTTATAAATAATTACCACTAAATTGTTATCTGGGGGCACGGGAGTGCCCCCGCCAAGACGAGCCAAGCGAAGCGAAGCGCAAGGGCACTACCTACCTTTTCTCGAAGCACTTCGTCGTATTTTTGAACCCTTTTAACTTGGCTTTGGATTATACCAGATAATCAAAATTTTCGGGATATGATGTCAGTGGTTGACTTATTAAACCTATAAAGTTTCAGTTGCATAGCTCTTATACTTTAGATTTTATTGACATCTAAAATACTCCGATTTCGTCACTGACTCATTGACTGATGATCATCAATATTCTTAAGGTTCTTCCTGAAGTCCTAGAAAGCTGAAATTTGGTATGTAAGCTAGTAATAAGTACACAAACAACAAAAAAATCTTAAAACTTGAAACTTTTACCCCCCCAACCCCTTAAACTAGGGGGTGAAAGTTTGTATGAGACTTCCGTAAATTTTGATGCTAGAGGTCTGAAAATTTATATAGGGGGTCCTTGTTATAAATAAACCCCAAAAAAAGAAAGAAAAAATGAACAACAGAAAAACTACTCGTATAAATATCATAAGCAACTTACAAAAAGAAATGAAATCCCACAAAAACATTTCATGTTAAATGTTGCCAAGACGAGACCATGTAGCTCGCACTGTCAAAAAGTAATCAGATCTCATGTAGAGCCAAGCTTCTAACTCTACACGCCCTAACTCTACAAGGCCTAACTTCGCAAACTCTACACCTTAGTCAATTTTATTATAAATGAACATTCGGAATAATACACATTATATAATACAATACTTAGGACATCTTATGACTTAGAATTCTCCCTTGCCAACACCAGACCACTGAAACTGTAAATCCGGTTTATTCTTTTGTTTTATTAGGTACTGACGTCGATGAAGTTTTAGGAATTATTTCCGGGTTAAAAGATGACTGTGCAGTCGGGTGGGATAATATACCAAATTTAAATACCTACTTACTCAACCTTTAACACATATCTTTCAGCTATGTCTGAACAAAGGGAGTTTTTCCTAGCCTACTTAAAAAAGCATTGGTCACCCCTGTATTAAAATCTGACAAAGGACGGAAGGGACAAGTACTGCGTTGATAACTACAGACCCATTTCGGTCTTAACAGGCCTCTCAAAATTTTTGGAAAGTATTATAAATAATAGGTTAATAAAATATCTTGAGGATAACAAATTACTTTCAGAAAATCAACTCGGTTTTAGACAAAATAAGTCAACCTGCCAGCTTGAAGCACTTGGGATAAGAGGAACACAACACCTACTTTTTTCTGATTATCTTAGCAATCGATATCAGAGTGTAAAACTCGGTAAATATAAGAGTTCAGAACTTAAAAACAGCGGCTACGGCATTCCACAAGGAAGTATTTTGGGACCAACGTTGTTTTTAGTATACACAAATGAACTGTGCAACCTGAAATTACCAGATGGCCCTATTATTCACGGCTAAGTCACGAGAGGAGGTCTATAAATATGCGCAGAGTGGCTTTAACATTGTATCAAATTGGCTACGTATGAATCTACTAAAAATAAATGCAGATAAAACCAAATATATTCTATTTAGAATGAAAAATACTAATATACCGCTTACTAACCTTACCATTTATGCTCATAACTGTACGCCGGACGCTGACGCTGCTTGTTCGTGTCCTACTCTAGCTGAAGCCGATTACATGAAATATTTAGGTGTCACAGTTGACACAAATCTAAATTAATACTCGAGTTCGTAAACTCATAATTTTATATCTTTAAGAATTTAAGTCACATTGCTGACTTTAAATGAATTAAACAGGTATATTTAGCTTTGTGCCAATCTGTACTTACATACTGCATAACTTCTTGGGGTGGTGCTGCAAAGTCCATCTTACTTCCTCTAGAACGCGCTCAAAGATTAATTCACCTTTAGGCCTTTCAGATTTCCTACACACCAGCTGTAATTTGCTTGTGAAGTGCTAACAGTACGCCAATTATTTATACTGCACATCGTATTACACCAGCACGTTGAACTCGCTTATTTTAAGCCAGTACCTTCTGACAAGAGAAGGAAGGATTTGGTCTGCATAAAGCCTCTAACTAGACATACTTTTGTAAACCGATTCTATGTCTATTTAGGACCCATTTATATAATAAGCTCAATAGGATACTTAATATTTATAGTGCCAGTTACAAACATTGTAGTCTGAAAATATGCGAATATTTGGGTAACCTTGATTACACAGACACAGAAAGACTTTTAGAAGTACTTCAATAATTATGTAGATACTGAATTGGGAATTTTTAATTTGTATTTAGTACTTTACGATAGTGTTTGTATTTAGTACTTTAAGATAGCATTATTTAAAAGGAAAAATAAACAATGAACAAAAATAAGCTGATCGCTTAGTCTGGGGATGGTCTGAAACACAGGTTTTTATTAACCTAGTTCAGGCGGGTCGCCACAAGTTAAAACATCAGTACCAAAGCACTTATCATAGGTAATTAAAATGTGTAAATTAAAGTAGTTTTTAAATAAGTATTTAAGCCAATCAGTTAAGAACGTGGTACTACTAAGTATTTATAAGTTTGTAAAAGTATTACTTTGTAAAAGGACCTAAATAAATTATTAAAATTTCGTTTGGGATAAAAAATGACCTATTTTTGACGTCGGTTGAAAATGACAGAAATCGATTCGTTAAACGCTTCTGAACAAACTACTTTCATAGTGTGCCTTAATTCAGTTGCACATTGTATATTGTGGATGTGGGGATTATTGAAGCAAGTTTAACATAAGTCTATGTCCTTCAGCTATGGACGTCGCACAGCGGACAGAGCTGGCTATCATGGAGAAGCAGAAGCCCATGAACGCCGTGATCGAGCGCGGAGACTCTGCCGTGCAGCAATTCTACTGCGGCGCCGTCGTGTTCCTCACGGGCGGCTCCGGCTTCCTCGGCAAGCAGCTCATCGAGAAACTCTTCAGGTGAGGGATTGTAACTAATGCGTCATTGTCATTCAGAGCCTGATTCCACCCACTGCTGGGCACAGGCCTGTCTTTACTGATGCTTGTCACCACGTTCCTCTGCCAGCCTTGTAGCGGCCATCTACATCGCCACATGCGAACGTCACGCAAAATCCTGCATCGCGCAAACAGAGTTTACTGCGAGAGCGCGACTAGCATATACAACGTCTCGACATCAATCGTTGTGCGTTGCCCACCAGAAACGACACCCGTATGGTCGGAGGATCCTCCCTTCTTTACACCCTCTTCTTGATACTCAATAGCCTCAGCCAGGTTTACCGCGGTCACTATTACCGGTGTACAACCATAGGGTGGGGCGGGGGCGGCGAGATGGCCAGACGACAGTTTGTCATATCACCGCCTTTTTCAGCCCTTGGACGCCACTCAGTCACAGCATTACTCCCACTGTCAACTTCGGGCCTTTCTAGATGTCCTGCCCAACTCCATGCTAATGTATCGTTGGCCAGTTCTTTTTATCCGAGCTGAGGATAAACCTGCACCCTAATTGCATAACACACCATCAATCAAATGAAAGTCATCGCTACTTATAGTGTGATACGCAATTACCCCACAGCAAATACGTGAGGGCGAAAATCTCTTCGTCTAAACGTGGCTTTCACGTCTAACGACCATGCAGTATTGGCATCTACATTAGGGAGGCTTAATGCCATCTACCAGCCAACAACTGGGTTACAAAGAAATGAATGAAAATATTCCATTAGCTTTTTTACATGCTATACGGATGTAAAAAAGCTAATGGAATATTATACTTATCTAAACTAATATTACTTACGACCAAGTGGGTCCCGCTTAATGGCAAACGACATTGCGGCAGGTCATGACGGAGATGGCGTGATGAGCTGGACTCGTTTAATAGAGATTGCTCCTTGGCAGCTCTGGATAGAGAGAGTTGGGAAGAGAGTAGGGAGGACTTTGCCCAGTAGTGGGACATTAATGGCTAATAAAAAAAAAAGTAATATTAAAAAAAGAGAAAAGATTTGATTTTTCGTATGTTTGTTTGTTATGCTTTCACGCGAAAACGGCTGAACAGATTTAATATAAAATTTGACATAAGGGTGGCCCATGACCTGGATTAGGTTATACTTAGAATACTTTTTAACTCGATATTCTTACGGGATCGAGACTTATGCGGCTGAAACCACGTTGCGCAGCTAGTAATTAATATGCCATCAAAAACATAAGGGTCAGATCACACCGCGACGCGACGCGGCGCGCAGTTTTCAAGATAGCAATACAATTATACATAATATTATACAGGTACACTGATTCATTAATTGCAAATGTAACTTTGTAATCCTATACATTTATATAGGATTACAAACTTATTTATGCAGTTCGTGTATCTAGAAAAGTGGAACGAAATTGCAAAATATTTTAGTTTCTCCTTGATTTATGCACTAAACACTATTTGTATTCTAAATTTGAAGCTTCTATCTCTGCTAGAAGTGCCTTAGAGTTTTGATGATCGGTCAGTCAGTGAGTGAGTGACAAAATTAAGAAACTTTGACTAGTTATAATTCTTAAACTACTGGTTAAAATTAAATGAAATTTGAAGTATACCGTGTTTATACAATGCCTGCTTGGTTTTAAATTCAGGCTTCTAGTTTTATCCACAACGAATTTGTAGGGGGTCGAAAATGGCCTGAACTGCTTCGACAAAAGGATGGTACGGCCGTGCCGCTTTTTGCTCGACTTGCCGGGGGGCTATTCCTATTAGTTATAGTTAATAAGAAATGTTGTATTAAAATAGGATGTGGGTAAATCCATAATTATAATTAAAAGTGAATTGTTTCAGATCCTGTGAAATCACAAAAATATACATGCTACTGAGACCAAAGAAAGGAAAAACCATCGAACAGAGATTAACCAATATACTGAAAGACCCGGTAAGTTATCGCACAACAAGAATTTACCAAAACCATGGCACCAATAAAGGAAAATATTGTGAGGAAACCGGCATTTCCTAGAACCAGAAATTCGAAGCAACCCGCACTGGGCCCGCGTGTTAGACTATTTCTATTTCACTCCCTCTCTGTGAGAGGAGGCCTGTGTCCCAGCAGTGGGAACACAATTGTGTGAGGCACCAGTGGTCATGAGACTGCCTCGTTGGCCTACTGGTCGGTGAGCGAGAAGACCTGCCGATCTTTAGATGAAGTGAGTTTTAGAGAGCTGTCATTCCACCTGATGCTAGGATTGACACTATTGACAGCTCACTTCAAGCTGACTTCACCTAAGTTTGCACCGGGGAGATTTTTACAGAATAGACCGGCTGGATTCGATTCCCCGGTCGGGAAAAGAGTAAATTTGTTTTCCGTCTAGAATGATTACATCCCAACATCCGGGAGTTTTAAATTATGCTTGATGGGAATGGCATTGCCCTATTATGCCTCTACCGTATCTAACGAAAAGTGGGTACCTAACCTCTTCAGAGAATACAAATTGTTAGCCTGTGATGTCCCACTGCAGGGCAAAGGCCTCCCTACTCTCTTTCCACTTCTCTGTGTTCAAAGCTGCTAAGGACCAGTTCTTATTGAACGAGTCCAGATCATCCCGCCATCTCCGTCTATTCCTGCCACGATGTCGCTTGCCATTAGGAGGGACCCATTGGGTCGTAAGTTTGGCCTATTGTTCATCTGACATGCGGCAGATGTGTCTAGCCCAGTTCCATTTTAGTGTGGCAGCTTTCCAAGTGACATCAGTTATCTTTGTGATGGAGGGGATGGTCGTATTCCTAACCCGGTCTGTTAGCTTGATACCCAGAATACTTCGTTCCATAGCCCTGTGGCAAACCTCGAGCGTGGACCTCTGCGGATTTGTCAAAGACCATGTTTGACCAACATATATGAGGATGAGAAGTATGCACACATCAATGAGTCGTCTCTTACGGGGCAAAGGAAGATCACCCTTCATTAGGTCTTTCATGGCCCAATAGCTCCTCCAGGCATTTTCGGTGCGTCTTACAACTTTTTTGTTTTGTCTTGCTTGGAAAGACTATTTGACCAAGATAGAGATACTCATCAACCTATTCAACCTCCCCACCCGCCACAGTGATCCTGCGATGCGCGCTGTTCGTCATCAACTTGGTCTTTGATATATTCATCTGAAGTCCGACCTCTAAGCTTGCCGTGCCAAAATCGTCTAGCATCTGTGTCAACTCGGAGGCTGAAGATGAAAAGAGTACAATATCGTCGGCGAAACGGAGATTAGATAATCTCTTATTATGGCTGACCATAATGCGCCTTTCCGTCCAGCACGCCGCCAGCTTTCGGAAGACTTCCTTCAGCACAGCTGTGAATAGTTTAAAAGACAGCGGGTCGCCTTGCTTAACTCTTTTCTCTATCTGGAAGGACGGTCTGTCATGGAACTGACCTTAATCACTGCAGTGCTGTTCATATAAATAATTTTTGGAAGATTAATGCCTGTCGGTGTCTTGATTCTGCAGGGCGTTAAAATTGAGCTATCGAAAGCTTTTGAATAGTCCACAAAGGCGATATAAAGTGGAAGCTGGGATTCTAAGTGTTTCTCGATAATTTGGTTGATGGAGTGAAGGTAGTCAGTGGTAGAGAGGCCGCGGCGAAATCCGGCCTGTTCGGGAGGCTGTTGTTTGTCTGGTGATCCTGATATTCGGTCTTCGATTACTTTAATAAAGGCTTTGTACAGGTGCGAAACCAGACTGATAGGGCGGTAATTATTAATGTCTGTTTTGTCACCCTTTTTATGGTGGAGAATAATTTATTAGTGGCAAAATTTATGTGGTAGAATTCCGGTTTTTAAATTGCTGTCGAAGAAATTCAAAATATGTGGAAGAAGAACCGGCTCTCATATTCTTAAGGCTTCCTCGTTACGCCAGCTTCGTCTGGGCTCTTGCTGTATTTCATACCCCGTGGTGCTTTGTGGACTTCCCAACCTGTAAATAGTGGAATGTGATCGGAGCACGAATACGTTGTTGTGTTAAGTTGGAGGGTCGGCTGCTCACTGTAAAGATTTCTGTAAAATTCGGTGCAAATGTTTAAAATTTTGTCACTATCGTTCTGCCTCGCACCTGAACAATCCCTTAAACAGGCAATAGTAGGTCTTTTATTTAGGGTTTTATTTTTACATTGAATAGAAGTACAATACTGATTTCATAATGTTTATTTCAAAGCCAAATCATTGACTTGACGTTGACCATTGCTAACTTTTGAAAGTCAAAATTTGCAAACAAAACAGAATCAGCCCCCAGAGATCTATACTAGAGAATAATGGAAATGAAGTCGAAAATATAATAACCGTTCGGTAAACCGTTATATTAGAATATTTTCTTTTAATTAATATAAGAAATTTAGAATAAAACTGTACGTTTGCCGTAGTAGGTATAAAGGGGATTGTCCAATTTCTATAGGACTTTGGCCACTCGTAAACAAACAGTTCAGCTAATAGTATGTAATTGATTTAATAGCTCATATCAGTAAGAATGAGTCTATAAACCTAGTTTTGTATCAAGATGTATATTTAGACATTTTTTTAACATTTAATTTACACAGGTTATGTATGAAATAAAACATGTTTTTTTTTAAATTATATTTATTAATCAGATTCATATGTTATAAGTACATGGTCAAGGAACTGGGCAGGTGGATTAATATGTTCCTGATACCTTGCCCAACTTAAAAACCAAATAATGGTCATAATATGTGCACAGCAACCTACTGTTCTTCGGCCCACCATACAGTTGCAGCAATATTGTTTTTTTGCTGCCCTCCCTTCAGTGTTATTTTCATATAATAATATAAACAAAATATGTTTTCCTACTACGTGTCTACTTTGTATTTTCCCACACAATAAACTGCAGTTGACTGAAGGGAGCGGGAAACCTTCTAGTTGGTTGCTGCCAGTATTTCTGCACAGCTCAATGGTATAGGAACCATCGCCTCTTATGTGTTCTCCATAGTAAGAACATGCTTGTTTTAATTGATACGTTCCACATGTAATTCGAATTAAATCACTATATTCCAGCCTCGGAAAGGATACATTATGTATGTTTACATTAATAGAAAGGAAATCTGTTTGCCTAAGTTATTTGGGACAAATACTCGCTCTATTATCTCTCGAGCTTGACCCATTAACCTCATTAGTGTAGTGCGAAGTATATTTAAAAGTGTTGAGATCCTTTGATCGCTATCACCCGTTCGCAATTTAATTAGATAGGCAGCAAGCGCTATTTTATTTTGGCAAATGTTTTGCATTTCTGGCTAAATAGAGTTGTCCAAATTGCTCTTTGCTCAACCCAACCATGCAAAACTTCATCTGATATAGTTTCTATATTAGAAAAATCCAGGATTAACTATCGCTCATTTACAAATGTTGCAAAATCTTGGATGTGTTCTGCATTAAAACTATGAATGGGTGACTGGATATCAGCTAGAACTTCCCAATCATTACTGTATAAATGTACTGAGCAAATCCTACAGTTCTGTGGCACATAGAATTTATAATCAACAAATAACTTCACCCTTAGCCATTTAGGGACAGCTAGCCTTTGGGTCGAATGACAATCTGGATAAAAACAGTATCTTTGAGTGCCTGATGCTCTGGTATACAAAGGCAAGTTTATAGTTGTTTCGTCCAAATGTCTTTCAGCCTCAGTGGAACGGACAGCAGCTCGATCAACTCGTTGCCAGCAGGTATGACAGACTTGATCGGATCCATGTAACTATAACAAAATAAATAAATATCAGAAGTAATAAAAAACAACCACACAAAAACTACTGAACGGATTTGGATGAAGATTGGCACACAAATAGTTCATAACCAGGATTAACGCATAGGATACTTTTTATCCCGATATTCCCACGGGATCGACACAAAACGAATTAAAATGATGTGCTTAGATTTGATACTTCTAATTAAAATGTTACTTACTTGACGAGGAGCAATCTGTTCCATCATCATATTCCTAATACGAGATTCTCTTTCCGTCTCAGTATGCAGCCTATGAGATCTTGTCCGTAACAAAGAGCATCCACAGCAGACACAGATACTTCGACGATGACCACTGCTAGTTGTCAGTTCATTTATTATTTGTGTCTTCGAATGATGAAGAGCCATAGTCCAGCAAGGATGACAAACTAAACTATCGTCTTCAATCTAAACAAACCAAAAAATAGATATTGTTAGTGTTATAAGCGTTTGATATTTATTCAAGATCTAATGATTTTGAAATCATAATAGATTTAACGATAACAAAAACTTACCAAACGAGGAGCAATCCAACGTTGTACAATTAACCTCACATCCATTAGAATGAGACTGTGTCTCCTCCTTTGAAATAAATTGCTTCCACATTGTGTCTCCTCCTTTGAAATAAATTGGTTGCTTTAAGTTGTATCACGGTGAGGCAACACGGAATCCATGTCCACATTCAAGCCGGGGTTAACGATAGGGCGAGGTTCGGTGTTCGTAAGTGTGCCAGGTTCAACGTAAATACAAGGTTCGGGGTCCATAGAAGTGCTGGGGTCGTCAAGAAGAGAAAAATCGGAATCCATTTTAACAAAAAACCAAAGTAGTCGCCATAAAACTCACAAAAACAACACTCACGATTTAAAGAAACAAAGTGGATATGATAACTGTCATTTTGACAAATTGACACAATATTTTTTAAGCATCGTGTTGCCATAAAAAAAAATTAAATATCGATTCATTCGAAATCGATCAAAATGTTATAAGTTCCCCAGAAATAATGTATAAAACGTCAGTGTATCTTTTTTATGTCCTAAATCATTTATTAGCATTTTTAATTATGTGATTTGACGAAAACTATGTTAAATACAATGGAGAGATTGAACTGTATACTGGGCTTTTTTTAATCGAATTTGTTGTTTTAAGGAGGTTTGGTTTGGCAACATCGAAACCAAATCCAATGTCGGAACCATGTTTAGCATCAAATCAGATACTAAAATAATAAAGATTTTTTACAGTGCGAATTGATACAAAGTTATTTGCATCAGATAATTACTAAAATAGAATTTAAAATAATGGTAAAATACTTTTTTGCATAGCATCGTGTTTAAAAATGGCCAAGTCTAGACAATGCCCTTTAAACCCAAAAAAATATGTGATATGATAGTACATATTGCCCAAAAAGGCGTGAGATTATGCAATATTATGTATTGCATATTATTATTATTATTACTATTTTGAAACAAAATTATTTTGAAAATAGAAATGTTACAAAAAAAAATTATATTATAATAATTATACTACGTATATTATTCATCATTTCAAAAGTAAATATATAAACTTTTGGAAATATTATTTTTTTCTTCTATTTAAACCTTAGGGTAAATAAATTCATACGTTCAAAAAAATTGCTACAAGGATCAGCATTAATACCTACTTTAATTACCTAAATGTTAGATAAAATAATTAAAATTACCGCGAGGTATGTCGATAAAAACTATCCTATGTCCTTCCCCGGGTTGCCAAATTTTATCTTTTATCTCTTTGCCAAATTTTATCGAATTCCGTTCAGTGGTTTAGGCGTGAAAAGGGAACATACCTACTGATAGACAGGCAGACAGAGTTACTTTCGAACTTACAATATTAAGTATGTTTAGTATTAGTATGGATAAAAAAAATATCGCCGCGCGTGAGATTCAAACCCAGGGCTCGGTACGCATAAACGCGCTTTTCGACGTATGATAATCGCTAAGCTATCATGCTATTGCATATACCCTAACTAATGGTTGAATTTATGAAATACAATCAGTTGCCAACGAATGCGAGTGTGTGTGTTTTTAATATAGAATGACTTATTAAAAGAAGGTCGTAAGTCAAACTAAACGTCAAGCTATTTCTTTGTGAATTTGCCTATGAACTTTTGGAGCCAACCGTACAAGTAGCTCTATCCAAGCATATTTTTTTAGCACCATATGGTGCTACTAACTCATCGTTTATTGCACCGGTTGAAGTCAACACCGGCTGTTGCTGAAAACCAGCGCTGGGGCTGTGTCTCGCATAGGGGCACAGCATTATGTTGAGCGTTAGCCATTTTGCGTGGACGTGACGCATTATTGTCCCCCAACTTGTCCCTTCTTGTGTTTGTCATGTTTACCCCAAATAAACGGATTTTCTTTCTTATTTTCTTTCTTACTATACAACATTGAGACAAAGTAATATTTCTGTTTTCTTCCAGTTATACGACACTCTACGGCAGAAGAAACCTAACTTCGCCGACAGGATTGTGGCCGTGGAAGGCGACGTCGCTGACATCAGGATCGGCCTTAGCGACAAAGACTGGAATAGCATCACAAATGAGGTACTCCACTGGTTTTATACAAATTGTGAAGCCCTATTGTCTGTTCCAAAAGTATGTGAGGAAAGTGTAAACAAACATTTGTATACGCAACCACTCATTAGTTATATATTACCTTTTTTTCAGCAATATTGTCTGTACGTAACATTATTAAATTGTGATTAAAAAATAATTGACGAAAATTGAGTTCGTAAAATTAACCTCGATTGCCAAATAAAAAACACATCTTTGAGGTAACTTATAATTAGAATTTTTAGCACTCAATTTGGCACTACAAGTTAGCGCTCACAGGCATAGTAAGTTTCCATTGTTTACATTTTCATCAGATACTTCTAAATCAGAATCAGAATTTTATTTGCTCTAAATGTAGGTATAGTATAAGATTAATAACATAAATGAATGAGATCAGCTACATTTTGCCTTACGGCGTGCGGTCTTTTTAGGGTTCTGTACCTCAAAAGGAAAACGGAACCCTTATAGGATCAATCGGTGTCTGTCCGTCCGTCTGTCACAGCCAATTCGCAACGAATCTAATGGACCGAT
The DNA here is from genome assembly GCA_916614155.1 of Mesoligia furuncula. Classification (NCBI taxonomy): domain Eukaryota; kingdom Metazoa; phylum Arthropoda; class Insecta; order Lepidoptera; family Noctuidae; genus Mesoligia; species Mesoligia furuncula. The sequence continues at coordinate 16,163,345 of OU744819.1, forward strand.
TAAGTTGAAATTTGGTACACATACCTATGAATCTCTGTGACCCAAACAAAGACGTGTAACGTAAGTAAATGAATTTTGAATATAGGGGTCATTTTTGACATGTCAAATGAAAGGGCTTAATGTGAGGATCTCAAATATTTTTTATTCATAATTTTAAAGTAAATTGTATTAAACTTGTTTAAGAAAATAGACGAAAATTGACCATTCACCCCCCCCCCCCCCTTATCTGCGAAACTACTGAGCCTAAAATTTTGAAAAAAAAAACAGAAAATAGTTCTATACCTATAGATTGAAGAAAAACCTATAAGAAGTCTGTGGTCTTTAAAACAACATGGTAAATCTCTCTCTAAATATTGTGCGTACAAACTTACATTTTCAGTTGAAATTTTTTTTTTTTTGAAATTTAGTTTTTCAACTACAATGTTAAATTTGTTCTCGGGATAAATTCATTCCAACTACGGAACCCTTTATTGTGCCTGGTCCGACACGCACTTGGCCGGTTTTTCATTAATAGTTGTCAAATTTGTACACTAGGTCTCTGTTGACAGCGGCAATTTTGAGCATTTTTTGAGGGTTCTAGTGCTTATAAAAATAATGTATCATCAAAAACGAAAACTTAGGAACACAGTAGGTATATATCCTCCTTATTCTGTTTATGAAATTGGTCCAGTATTGGAGGAAAAAATAGGCGAGACCCAAACCTCGAATTATGACTTTTTACCCGACTGCGCGACGCAAAGGAGTGGTAATGTGTTCATCACCCTATGTATGTATGTATGTATGTTTGTATGTTCCTTTGAAGCGCGCGCTATACAGACCAAACGCCTGGGCCGATTTTTATGATTCACACATTAATCGATTTCTCTTAGTCCGGCGAGTGTCACTAAAGACATGACGTTAATGAAAATTCAATATGCGCCACTACTGGACGCCATATTAATTTTTTTTTTTTTCAAAACCTTTCGAGTGGGGTATCAAAATAAAGGGTTTTAAAGTCAAAGTCAAAGTCAAAGCATTTATTTCAAATAGGCACTTAACAGGCACTTTTGAACGTCAAAAATTACTAAAATAGAATTGATTCTAGTCGCCCATTCCAAAAGGTAGATTTCGTATGGAGAAGAATGGGCAAGAAACTCCACCGTTACTCTTTTAAAATGTTTTACAATATTATGCATGTACATTAATTATATAATATATATGTGAAGACGATGCACCTAAAATAAAATTACTGTACCACAATAGGTAAAAGAATTAAAAATGAAACCATAATATATAAATTAATTATCTGATAGATACATGGTGCTCACATATTTACAAGCATGGTAAAAATAAACGATTGTCATTAAAAAAAAAAATAATAATAATAATAGTAATAAGTCAGGGTGTGAGTTAAAGTAATTACAGAATGTAAATCAATGTAAAAAAAAAAAAACAAAGAAGAAAAAAGAATAAATTTTGCAATTAAATTAGCAACCAGTTTGATTTTGTCTTGACTCTAGATTGTCCTATGGAGCAGGACCAGCATGTTTCCAAGCGTTCTTATCTTGGATATAATCTTCTAATTTATAGTACGCTTGTTTACAAAGTGTACGTTTAATGTGAGTTTTAAATTTTCTTTCATTTAATTGCAATATATCATTAGGTATTTTATTGTAACATTTAACACAGTACCCCATAAAAGATGTATGTACTTTGGCTAATCTGAAAAATGGTTGATGTATTTTATCTTTATTTCTAGTGTTAAAATTATGTCTATCGCTTATTTTATTAAAAAGATGTAGATTTTTTCTTACATACATAATATTTTCATAAATGAATTGGCAAGGTACCGTCATAATATTAATCCTTTTAAAAAGTTCCCTGAGAGATTCGCGGCGATGTAGATTATAAATGGCTCTGACAGCTCTCTTTTGCAAAATAAAGATGGATTCAATGTCAGCAGCTCGACCCCATAGTAAAATGCCGTACGACATAATGCTGTGAAAGTAGCTAAAATAGACTAAACGCGCGGTTTCTACGTCAGTTAACTGTCTTATCTTTCTAACAGCATAAGCGGCCGAGCTAAGCCTGCCCGCAAGAGATGTTATGTGAGGTCCCCATTGTAATTTCTCGTCTAGCGTGATTCCCAGAAAAACCGTTTGATCAACAAAATCCAGTTTTTCTCCATTCAGTATGATGTCACATTCGCTACTTCTAACATTAGGTAATTTAAATCTAATGCATTTGGTTTTCTTTTCATTTAGTACCAGATTATTTACCGTAAACCAATCATGGACCTGAAGAATAGAGTTATTCACGTCGTCAAGACTTTGTGCACGTCTGTCTATCTTAAAGATCAATGAGGTGTCATCTGCAAATAACACCATCTTCGGTTGATTTTGAAGTAATTGGGGTAAATCATTAATGTAAACTAAGAAGAGGAATGGACCCAATATCGAACCTTGAGGAACGCCCATTGCCATTTCAGACCCTAATGAGTTTACGCCGTTTACTTGAACTTTAAGCTTTCTGTCTTTTAGGTATGACCTTAGTAAATCAAGAGCTAAATTCCTAATCCCATAGTGCTCAAGTTTCAGCAAAAGTGTCTCATGGTTTACGCAATCGAACGCCTTAGAGAGGTCGCAAAAGATTCCAATGGCATCTTGTGCTTCCTCCCAGGCGTTGAAAATGTTCTTTATTAGGGTGACACCGGCGTCAGTGGTACAACGCCCTTTGGTGAAACCGTACTGTTGTTCATGAAAGATGGAATTTTTATTAAAGTGTCGTAACATTTGATTGAGCATCAACTTTTCGAACACCTTACTGAGAACTGGCAGAATCGACACAGGCCTATAATTGTTGGGTTCTTTACTATCACCGGATTTGAATAAAGGAACAACTTTACTGTGTTTCATGAGATCCGGAAAGACTCCTTGGTCTAAAAGGTGATTACAAAAATATATACAACATATATACTTAAAAGCAATTCGAAGTGACAAATGTAATTAATTTTATTAAGAATTTCAATTACAATGTTACTATTTTACAATTTAACACTAAAATATATATTATACAGTATATACAAGTATATAAAAAAAGGTAAAGAAAAAGACAGGAGCTCATTGGGCATCAAAAAATTCGTCCGCATCGCTGTCAATGGCACAAGTGCCCAAAAGGCTGGCAGCATTACCACGTTGGATGGCAATGCTTATTCTTTGGGCTAAAAATAGGCCAGCCCTCTGGTCACGTGAAGAGTCAACCAACCGCTTGGCGATGTCCCGAAATATTCGATGAGCACTCGGACCCCAAGGCCCTAGTGTTTCAACCCCAAACGGCTCAAACATATAGCTCCCAATAAGGTTGTTATATTTGCGCCGTTTGAGGTTTTCTGCTCCTGCAGCAGCAGCCCCAGCACAGCTCACCGTGCTAGCATCCCACACCAAAGGCCTACCCAACTTCCAAGGCATTATGGTCATTCCATCTGGCCTCTTGCCATCGTCGCGTGCCAAGCCATTGGGTTCTAAAACAGCTGGCACCCCGGCGGTGACAAGAGCCCGACGGATGATGTCGTTAATGCTGGCGTGCCGCGCCATCCGCCCAGCGCTGTTGCTGCAGGATAAGCCATGGTGTCCGAGGCAGTCGACTGCTTCACCGCATTGACAGTGATGTGGAGCTCCGCAAGGAGCGCCCAGACGCAAGCATGTAGCGAACCGGAATGTGGTGTCACCCAGCATAGTGCCTATGTTGGGTGTCGGTAGCGCCTGAAGCCAGGGGCCCGACTCCCATTCACCCACAGCCAGCAGGCGGGCTCGCTCAGCAGTATTGGTGGACGTATTAATAAGTTTATTCCGTACCAACCTGCAGAGCGGCTCATCCCACTGTCTCTGGGAAGATGGGTTCTCGGGCAGAACTGTGTCTGGGCAAGCCACTTTCCAGGCGTTCACCGCATCGGTCAAACATGGCACTTCAGAGTCAACCTGAGCAGGAATCAAAATTCGTCTGGTTAACTTGTCTGTGCTGTGGACCGAGGATAGGAACGCCGGTAGGCTTACACTAGAAATTTTGCGGACGCCGAGCCCACCAAAACGAATGGGTAGTGAGGCTTGCAGCCACGCGCGGTCGTCCAAAGCCACATTTAAAATGGATGTAAGAGTACTGCGAATAATATGGTCAATTTTGTCCAAAAGGTGTGGCTGCTTCCATAAAGAGGAAGAGCGGAGAAAATACATAAAATTTGGACCGAAACAACAATATCTGATAAGGGTGAAAGTGAAAGCCGAATGTAAATTAATTTTAGAAAGCCTATCCGAAATATCGTTAAAATGTTAAATTTTTTCGTCGACGAATGGAGAAAAACTGTCTTCTAAAATTGGGGAACCTAGGAGGTGCAATGAACTTTTTTCAAAAAACTTTGATGTCTGGAGCTATAACATTGAATTTCTGTATCGTCGATTGTCTGTCAGTATTGTCACAAATGTAAATTTCACATTTTGAGTTATTGAGGTCAAGGCCGATAGATTGGAACTGCTGCTTAAGGAGTTGAAGTTTTTTTTTTTTGTGACAAATTGTAAAAAACACCTACCAAGAACTAAATCGTCTGCGTCTTTCACATTTGAAACTAAAAAGCTGGAAATAAAAAAAGTTATTTAAAAAAATAAAAAAATCAATTTTTATTATATTTTCAAATTCAAATGGGTCCCGCCTGCTTCCAACTTTTATTTAATTTAAAATGGGCTTGTTTTTAGCTTTTCAGTTTTTTTTTAACTTAAGTTTTTTACCGCAGTCGGGTTTTTTTATTTTTTTAAATAAAATTTTTACTTAGGCTTTTTCTGTGGATGGGTGACCATCTTTACATACCGTGACCCCTCCGTGCCTCGGAAAGCACGTTAAGCCGTTGGTCCCGGTTGTCATTCGTGGATCTTTGACAGTCTTTACGGGTAGTCAGAAACCCGAAAGTCTGACAATCAGTCTTATCAAGGGGTATCGTATTACCCAGTAATTGGGTTGTGGAGGTCAGATAGGCAGTCGCTCCATGTAAAATACTGGTATTCAGCTGCATCCGGTTTGACTGGAAGCCGACCCCAACATGGTTGGGAAAAGGCTAGGCAGATGATGATGACTTAGGCTTTTTCAAAAAGTCTCTCCGACCGCATTTCCTCTTAACAGTGCTGTTTTGTAATTACCTGAGTGCAACAAGTTTTTGTTTTGGAATCTCAAAGAGCCTGGACGTGTTCTTCTATCGGCGAGTGACGAAAATAAGTTTGAATTAGTTTTTACAAAAATGTACACCTCCAATATGTACAAAAATGGAAAAGTCAGTATCTTCAGGGACCGAAACAGGTTCGCAGCTGTCTGTGCATTTAAGACATGACATAGGTCTTATACACCGTTTCTGAGCTTCAAAAATCTCCTCCCTATCATTGCAGTTACCCCAAAATATGACACCAAACCTTAATACTGATGCAACTAACCCGTGATAAACTACCAGAAGTGTTTCATTGCTAACTTTATGTGATAGGTTGTACATTACATAGTTTGCTTAATTTCTTACAAACGTCATCGGCATGCGGTTTCCATGTCAAATTGCTGTCAATCAAAACTCTTAAACAAGTTGTGTCCACGTTTAGACCATTATAACTAACATTTATATTATCAGCGCGTATCTTTTGGTAGAACATTCATAACTCATGTTATTTTAAGCTGTTGAGTTTCCAAATAAATAAATAAATGCATAACTTTTGTATTTTTTTTAGATTTATTATTAGATTGTTTGTGTTAAGCCAATGTATAACAGTTTCTAATGTATTATTAATATTCTGATTCTATATTAGTACACATGACGATCGCTGTACTATCATCCGCAAATAATAAAATGGGATGTTGTGTTCGACGTGGCAATTCGTTTATATATAGGAGAAATAGTCGAGGTCCCAGTACGCTACCTTGGGGCACACCATATTTGACCTCCCTACTGACTGATGTGTATCTACGCTCACATTTAGTTTTTAGGCACATTCTGGTCATTTCCGTATATATTGCATTCTTCCACAAAGATAACAGCTTATTAGATCTAAGATATTTCCTCTTATAGAGGAAGTATAGGCTGTAGAGTTTTTTAAAAAGAATATCATGGTTTACGTACTCGAAAGCTTTGGTCATATTGGTATAATTATTTATAGCATAATATAATATTTTTATTTTAAAAATTATCTATTGTTTCGTAAATAATCTTTTCAAATATTTTATACAATATAGGTAGGTATTAACGCGGTCTATAATTGGTCATATCCTCTTTGTTATCATTTTTAGGGTTCCGTACCAAAATGGTAGAACGGAACCCTTATAGTGAGACTGTCTGTCTGTCCGTCTGTCACAGCTGGATATCTCAAGAAAGAATGAGTCTTTCTTGAGATATCCAGGTGTCAACTTGAAATTTGGAATAGTTTTAGATGACGTTTGCCCAACTATTTTGCAAATAAGAAAGAAATAAAAATATAATTATGTATATTTTATGTAACAGGGACTGAAAGGGGGTCTGAAAAATTCGAAGTGGGGCTACTAGGGCATGTGGGGTATCATATGAAAGAGCGCAGTTTGCACATTCTCAAACATTTTTTCTTTTTTTTGGGTCGCATAGTTTACGACTTTTGATGAAAAATGTAATTAAAATACCGTTCCCCCCCCCCCTTTATCTCCCAAGTTTGCACAGAGAAAAATCTGAAATAAATCTATGTGATAGAAGTTTATGTAAATATTACAGGAAAAATAAAACGATGTCTCTAAATAGCACCCTTTTTCAGAAATCATCAACAAATTTACATGAGTTCCACTATCGGTCAAGAGATGTCGCTGCCCTACAACTGCAATATTCAACACCGTAGTGCGCAGTGTTAAAATTATATAATTATATATAAATAAATATAGGCCTCGCCGATGAAAAAAAAACATATTATTACGATAGTACGGAACCCTTGGTGCGCGAGTCCGACTCGCTCTTGACCAATTTTTTTTTAAACAGAATCCAAAGCATCTGGAACAGACTACCTATATAAACGTCATCGGTCGTATACAGCGCATTGACACACTTTCAATCACAATAGATCATTTTAAAGGATATTGCTAATCCATTGCTTCATAATGCTCGACAACATAATAATAAACGCAATGAATGTTGTTGAACTGTCGAAATGAAAGCCATTGCTACCGTTAGTGTGTTACGCGATATTCCCGTTGACTGCCTAGTTGGTCTAGTGTTCATAATTGCCAGTACCTATTTATTTAGACTATCGCTTAATCTCCAGACAAACATAATAATCCACATGGCGGCGACGGTGAACTTCGACGAGCCGCTCCACATCGCCGGCATGATCAACGTGCGCGGGACCAGAGAGATGCTCGCACTCGGCAAGCAGTGCACCAACCTTAAGTGAGTACAAAACACAAATACTTAGAGAAAAAAAACTAATTATTTTAGACTAATTATTTGTCCATATTTGTTAGTAATAAAGGTCTTATAACTATGTTAGTAAATACTAAAATCAAAATTAAAACAAATCATTCATAATTCAAATAATAAAATCACAAAATCACTCATGTCAAAAAAAACCGGTCAAGTGACCGAGACCGAGGGTTCCGTACGAATTTGTAGGAATGTATGTAACTACAAATTTACGGTTTTTGGATTTTTTTCTTTACTTGTACTACACGACATTGCGGCTGTACAATTTCAAAACCTAGCAACTGACATTTCTAAAAAAAAGTTCTTGCATATTTGACTTTTCTAGAAGTTCTAGCAGGTCAAATACCTATGCAAATTGCACAGCCGATTGCTTTTTGCCAAATTTCATGATTCTAGGAAGTACCCTATAAATTTTGATTCCCTTGAGAGTGTCGAAATATACGTTTTTTGCGGCATAAACGTCCGTATCTTTTTTTTACGTTAATAACTTAGAAGATTGATTTTTTTTTTCACAGCTTCAAGAGACTATAGACTTGAGTAGGTATATGGTTTTAATTTCAACTCGATACCTCCACGCGTTCCTGAGATGAAGGGTCGTGACAGACAGACAGATAGACGGACAACAAAGTGATCCTATAAGGGTTCCGTTTTTTCCTTACAATATCGGAACTATAGTCCGCGCGGAACTAGTTGGCCGCGCCTTGGATGGGGGTGAGGGTGGCGGGGTTGCCTATTGTTCGCAACGCACTTACTGCATAATGACAAAGCGCCCCCGCCCCTCCATCCCACCGCTCACATACCTAAGGCGCGGCCCACTAGTTCCGCGCGGACTATAACACTACCATCTTGTTTTTCAACACTTTCGACATAGAAATGGCACAAATGTTTACCAATTACAGCGCCCCCTATCTACGTCACTCGAGGGACAAAAGATCCTTGACTGAGATGTATAGAGCACTTAGACTTTACTCATGCTAAAGTAGCGTTTCATACGAAAATAAACCTTTTTAATATGTATTTCAAGTGCTTCCATACTAATATTATAAATTCGAAAGTAACTCTGTCTGTCTCTCTGTCTGTCTGTATGTTACCATTTCATGCCTAAACCACTAAACGAATTTCGATAAAATTTGGCAGAGAGATAGATTGCATCCCGAGAAAGGACATAGGATAGATTAGATATAGGACATAGGATAGATTAGAGAAAAGAGATAGGATAGATTTTTTCCCGATATTCCCACGGGATCGACACTTACGAGGGTGAAACCGCGGGGCGCAGCTAGTATTCCTATAAGCGAAGGTGGACTAGGGTTCGATTCGAACATGAACATTAATAACTTTTGTGGCGATCATTTACATCCAAAATTATCTTTAATATTTATAAAATCAATTTATGGATTTCGTTTTGTGCTGATTCTGATGGGTCACTTGTTTTCCTTTTTGCTAGTAACACTTATTAACATATTTACCTGGCAAAATGACTAACGACATTTCAATTCATTATCAAAACTGCCGAGGTTTATGAAACAAATGAAATACAATAATATTCTGGCGGATTCACACGATATCATTGTTTTATCTGAGACATGGTTGGTAGGTACCTGAAATTGACGATGGTGAATTCATCGATAAACAATGTACCTTGATACATTGTTTATCGTTGTGACTTTGTGACAGAAATCGCGTGTTGTCTTGTAGATCTGTGTTTTGATTGCGGTGCGTCGCGGTTTAAATGTAATGCGTTGTGAGTTTACGGCAATGCCTTGTCATGACGGTTGTTTTGACAGCATGCCACCTATTGATATCGTACTTTTAAAATTTTACTCTAAGACTGTTAATGAGTTTTACAATTGTGTGTGGCGTATACGTTCCGCCTAACCAAACACTAACTACCTACCAATCGCTATTTAATTTGCTCGAGAAAGATATTTCATCTCCTACTATAAGTAACACGTATATTTTTGGGGACTTTAACTTACCACAGATTGAATGGGCCTGCAATTATGCCGCGCGTACGCAGTGACAGTACTTCTATGGAAATCTTGCTACTTAATTTCTTAACAACTATAAACTGTAAGCAATACAACTGTTTAAAAAATCACATGGGCCGCACTCTGGATCTATTGATTTCTAGTAACATGTGTGTGTGTGTGTGCCGGCACCCATTCCCCTTATACCTAGTAGTAGTAGATACTTTTCATCCGCCTTTTTTGACAGTTATCTCCTTTAAATTATTGCATATGCCTAAGGCATGGTGCTACGCGCCTAGATATCGTTTTGTAGAAGCCGATTACTCAGCCATTAATAAAGACATTAATTTAGTCGACTGGACCTCTGTCCTAGACCACATCTCACTGGATGCTGCTACCCAAAGTTTTTATGAAATTATTAGGACTCGCGTGCCAATGCGGCCAATCAAATCCAACGAATACCCTACTTGGTTCTCACGACCACTAATCCATATTTTTTGAAATAAAGAAATGGCCTGGATTAAATAGAAAAATATAAAAACTGTGTGGATTATGAGCAGTTCTCCTTATACCGAAAGAGATTTAAGTTACTCTCTGCTGAATGTTTCAATGGGTATATGTATTCAATAGAAACCGGAATGCGTAAAGATTTAAAACGTTTTTGGTCGTTTATAAAAAGTCGAAAAGGTAACACAGGTATACCCATCACTATGTTATATAACAATGAGGTATGTAACGGACCTGTAAATGTATGTAGATTATTCTCAAAAAATTTTGTTCCGACATGAGCCGACAGATAACAATGTTATCGACGTTAATAAAGATTTTACGTCTTCGTTAAACAACGATGTAAGTATATCCAATTTGTCCTTATCTAGGGACACTATAGCTAAACCACTGTACATAACCAAAGGCTCTGGACCTGATTGTGTTCCTCCATTCTTTTTAACCCCCGACGCAAAAACGACGGGGTGTTATAAGTTTGACGTGTCTGTGTGTGTGTGTGTGTGTCTGTCTGTGGCATCGTAGCTCCCGAACGGATGCACCGATTTTGATTTTGTTTTTTTTGTTTGAAAGGTGAATTAGTCGGGAATGTTCTTAGCTATGTTTGATGAAAATCGGTCCAAGATGGCCGCCGCCACAAAATGGCGGACTACATATTTTTTCACAACTCCCTTAATATGGGTATCAAATAAAAGGGCTTGAATAGTAGAATACTATACACTATGATACATTTCAAATCCAAGATGGCCGCTACGACAAAATGGCGATTTACATTTTTTTATCACATCTCCCTCAATATGGGTATCAAATGGTAGGGCTTGACTAGTAGAATACTATACGCTATTACAAATTTCAAATCCAAGATGGCCGCCACCACAAAATGGCGAACTATATTTTTTCTTCACAACTCCTTCAATATAGGTATCAAATACAAGGGCTTGACAAGTAGAATATTGTGTACTATCTTGAAAGGGAATGAGGAATATTAACTAACGAAATGAAAACTAAAAACTTGATAATATTTTTTTTTTTGTCTGATTAATGCTCTAGAATGATGAGGAAAGTGGAGTGATGACTCGTACCTACGACCACTAAGTTTGACTATTTTTATTACGAATGGAATTATCCTACTTAAAAAGCGTAGGTATTTCTACATCAGATAGTGTCGCAGTCCCATTTTATAAACTAGATCTGAAATACCTAAGATAGCTAATAGCTATGAAATACTTGTACGAAAGTTGAATAACTAAAGGAAGAACTAGAAAAAGGATATAATAAAACAAAAAAATCTGTTTAGTCTTAAAAATTATTCTTCAACTATAGGTACATCAATAATTAGGTATTTTTGGACGGACCAAAAACCTGATCAAACACCAAATTACCTGAATCTTAAAACGCAAGAAAATAATAGAAATGAAATACAAAAATTAAGGAGTCCCTACAAAAAGCATGAAATAAAAAATTAAAAATTTAAAAAACCCCCGACACAAAAAAATACCTAATAAAATTAAATGTAAGTAATTGAAAAAGGATCAAATAATTTAAAAACCCCCAACTTAAAGAATCTAGGTAACGAGACTAAAACAGATAAATTCATATGGCAGTCGGGGGACCGTTATGTGGAACACCTTCTATTCTAAGAGGTCCCCCGACTGCCATATGAATTTATCTGTTTTAGTCTCGTTACCTAGATTCTTTAAGTTGGGGGTTTTTAAATTATTTGATCCTTTTTCAATTACTTACATTTAATTTTATTAGGTATTTTTTTGTGTCGGGGGTTTTTTAAATTTTTAATTTAATTTTTTTTAAAACACACAGCTAAGTCAATGTGTGAACCTCTGTTTTATCTATTCAACCGTAGCCTGAGGGAGTATTTGCCACAATCGTGGAAAACTGCCAATATTACGCCTGTATATAAAGGCGGTGCAAAAAATGATGTTACTAAATTTCGTGCAATATCATTGTTGTCTGCCATGTCAAAAGTCTTGGAGTGATTCGTTCTGCAGATTACCCCATCCTATATAATAATATTATCCCTGAACAGCATGGTTTTGTTCAAAATCGCTCCACAGTTAGTAACCTGGTTTTATATTCTAACTTTTTATTTGAAAATATGGATAGATTTTCAATGACGCAATCTGTATAGATTTTTGCAAGGCTTTTGACAAGGTGGACTACACTATGCTCTTACAAAAAATCGAAATGAATGGTATCCATGGGAGTTTGCTTCGTTGGTTTACGTCTTATGTAAAAAATAGAACTCAGAAGGTTGTGATCAATGGATTCGCTTCAGATGTGATCAGCGTGACATCTGGTGTTCCGCAGGGGTCGATACTGGGTCCACTACTTTTTATCCTATTCATAAAATAATTACATAAACAGATGTTTAAAAAATTGTGGTTTCCTCCTACATGCTGCCGATCTTAAAGTATTTCGTAAAATAAGAACCGTTGAGGACTGGTTTAAATTACAACAAGACATTGATCGAATTTCTGCTTATTGTTTGACCAATAAATTACATTTAAGTTTATCCAAATGTAAGTATATTTATTTTACCAAAAAAATGAATACCGTTCAATTTTCATACTCTCTCTGTACCACCACCCTTCTGGAAAAAGTTTCCCTAATTAAAGATTTAGGTGTACTCTTTGACTCAAAGTTAAACTTTGATGCACACGTTGATCACATCATAGCCAAGGGTTTTCAACTATATGGCTTTGTAAGTCGGTCCTGCAACCCATTTAAGAATCCATCTACATTCTTATTACCGTACAAAACACTTATTAGATCTCAACTGGAATATGCCACATGTGTTTGGAATCCCTTCTACAATAAATTCGGTGACCAATTGGAATCAGTACAACGTAAATATCTTTAGTTTCTTAACTGTAAATTATTTAAGAGGTGGTCATCATATTACACTCTTCTAGATACTCTTAAAGAAAGGAGATTGTGTCACGATCAATTGGTCATAAACAAGATGTGTCACAATAAATTTGTTTGTAATAATCTAATAAACCAAATATACGTTGGGAGCGACTAGGTATTAGTCGCTCCCAACGTATTCCTGATACTTACACTCACAGTCTATTCGCACCGAAGCGGTGCAGAACCAATGCAGGATCGAACGAGCTCCTTTACGTCGACTAATGATAAGTTACAACGATCATTTTGCTGATATTGACATATTTGCATCGTCACTCGCACAGTTTAAAAATAGTATTTATAAAAAAATCCTTTCAAATAGGTACCACATAGTTTTTAGTCACACATCTAGTTTGTCAGCTATGATAGACAATAATTGTTTGCCAAGTTTGCTTGGATCATACTCAAACTATTTTTACATATTAAGCATTTTAGTGTTTGTTATCCTGAAGAAATAAAATAAAATATAAATGAATGCTAAGTATACGAATAATGTTATTCTTATGTGATGTTTACTTAGCAAAGTTAAAGCGCACTTTGTGAATGAATACCAGTATTATAGGTACACATAGGGTTCCCAACTCTCCCGGATTGCCCGGGAGACTCCGGTAATAATGGTTAACCTCTCAACCTCCCGGGGTGCAATAATTTCTCCGGTTTCACTAAAATTATATGCAGTCGTCGCTCGCACGTCCCTACTCGTCACGTTTGTTCTTTCTATTCCTGTCCCTATGCTTCTTGCGAGCGCGTATTCAGCGTGATGGAACAAGTATGGAGCAAGGAAAGACACCGAATTAATATTTCTTTAGTAAACGCAGAATTACAAATAATAACAAACTTCGATTTTTCATGTAAAACCTTTATGATTTTGTGGTAAAACACCGTCAAATATTAGATGCGACTTGAAAGCAAAAATTTAAAAATTAATAAATAATTGAGATTTTCTTTGAACACCCACACGATTTTTCATGTAAAAAAGTTTATGATTTTGTGGTAAAACACCGTCAATTATTAGATGCTGCTCGAAAGGAAATATAAATTATCGTTTCAGCCGAAAGACGTCCACTGCTGGACATAGGCCTCCCCTAATTTAGGGGGGGATTTGCCATAATCGCCACGCTTGGCAGGCGGGTTGGCGATCGCAGTATGGTATGATGGTGTAATGCATAGAGAACGCTGCTGCCCATTCTCCGGTCTCCCTTAGTTGCCTTTTACTACACCCAAGGGAAGTATGGGGTGGTGCTATTCTTTAAGTCCGGCACCACACAGACAACCTTGGCCACCCTAGGTACACACGGCGACACATAAAGCTATACTTTTCCAGTTTTAGCTGACCTTGCATTGTATAGGCTCTTCGTACAATGAGGAGTCAGCTTATACTGGAAATGTATAGCTTGATATGTCGGCGTGCGTACATAGACAATGTCATGCCGCCGCGCTGTTCACACTAAGTGTGACTGGTAACGTCACTTTGTACGCAGTATTGTTCGTTGATATGTCACAAATATATTTTATACATAGCTTAGGAGATGCAGATGACTAAATTAATATCTGCCTGCCAAACCCCTACCCCAACTTTCCCAACTTTATTGGGATCAGCTTCCAATCTAACCGGGTGCTTGTAAATACCAGTATTTTACATGGAGCGACTGCCTCGGACCTCCACAATCCACAACTCAGTTAGTATAGGTAACAATACCTGTTGGCAACAAAGTAACGAATAGAAACTTGTCCTCAGACTCTTCAACCACATATCCACGGCCTTCGCGCACGCCACCGAAAAGAGAATAAAAACTGACGTCAAAGAAGAGTTCTACCCGTGCCCCATACCTCCTGATGTCTTCATTGATATGGTGGACAGCGTTGATACAGACCGGCTCACTAGTATCACGCCTGCGTTAGTAACAGTTTTACAAACTTATTAAAAAAAAAACAAACACTACAAAGTGAAAAATAACTTTGTTTCGGAAGTCGGAGTCTTTGGATCTGTATTTTAGTTTTTTGCCACCGACTTCCGAAATTAAAGTTATTTTTTACTATTTTTGAAGTCGGTTAAAAGTAAAACACCTATCCGCCTATCAACTTATTTGGTAAAAATCTCACCGTGACAACATAGGTGAAGTGCTGTCAATAGTGTCAATTCCAGGGTCGAGTGGAATGACACATGTGTTATTCTTTGTTCGCAGTTTGATCAAAGGCTGGCCGAACACGTACACGTTCACGAAGGCGATCGCCGAGGAGCTGGTCCGGCTCGACGCCGGCAACCTGCCCATCTGTGTAGTCAAGCCCCCCGTAGGTAATACTTCTACCTTCTTTATTAATGCACTTACTTAATCGTAAGTATCCCAAATAATTCCCATTTTGATGTGATGTTGTCCTAAAAATATTAATGTAGATTCTAATATTAATGTGCCTCATTGGTGAGCCTCAAATAATACCAATTTTGTTGTTCTAATGCTAAATAGCTAATTAACTGCGACCAACTTAGATGTACCGCTTGCTGGCCGCTGTGGCGGCACCGCTGCTCGCTCGGCTTGCGCTCGCTCGGCTCGCGCGCGGTTGTTCACAGTTCTAACCTAACCTTACCCATTTGGTCAAGGTGCCTAGCTAAGTCAGTGCGACCAACTATGACGAACAGCCAGAAAGATAAAAAGAGGCAAATTGAACTAGAAAGCCTACGTACGCATATATGATGGAAAACATGAATGATAATATTACATTTAGAAGAAGAGTTACAAATTTGAATGCCTCAACAACAAGTTTCGAAGATAATTCTTTCTTGTCCACCGACTCTAATGCCCTGGGAAGAAGTTTACCTGACTTATCTACATGGAATTGCCAAGAAATTACTGATTTACAGGAAACTGTCAGAGATCTAAAGGAAAAGCTAGAGAGTGCGCATAAGGAAATTGAAAACTTGATACTAGAGAAAATAGATTTAGAGAAAAGACTACAAAATCGAGAAACTAAAATTAATAGTTTAACTAAAATATGTTCACCAAAAATTAGTACTCCAAAGCGAAAATCTAGAAACCTAAACGAATCAAAGATTTTAACCAACCAACTGCAACATGAACCTGGAATGGGAAGGAAACTTAGCAACAAGCAACATAATGAAACTCAAAAATCCAACTTAACCATTGGTACTGCTACACTAAATACGAAAGAACAACCAAAACTCAATAAGATAAACGTGGAAAGTACCCAAACTATCATGCAGCATAATAAGAAAAAATCCATTACAACTGATATTTCATATCCTAGAAGCAAAAACAATTACCTGAAGAGGAAAATACATGTCCTTGGAACCCAGCAAATTACGGGTTTAACTACACGCCTACTTGACTTGAGATCTAACAGCTCATACGAAAGGTACTGCGCAGAAGGAATGATAAAACATTATGCAATCTCTAAGCAACTGTTAAACACGGAGTTGACATGTAAGCCTTGTGATAAAATTATTATTTGTGTAGGAGAAAATGACTACAACCCTACTACTATGTTAAATGAATTATATATGTTTATAAAAAAATATAACAGTTCTCCAATTATTGTGTTGAGTGTGTTGGAAAATAAATATTTAAATGAAAAGTTATTGAATAATAATTTAGAACTGATATGTAATAATAATGAAAATTGTTACTTCTTGCGTACTCATAGCAATACTTGTCATAAACTGAACGTTCTGATCGACACAATTGATTATAAAAATAAATATCTAAACTTCAACAAAAACCAAACTGCTCAGGCGAAATGCTCCGATCTGTCCACATCCCATTTAACTACAAACCTGGACACAAGGCTTGCTTACCGACCAACAGGATCGTATAACTATAAAAGCACCTCAAATAATACCTTTTTTCGCAGGTACTAGTAATACTTTACCTACAACTAAAACGTTCTATGATCAACCATTAAAAAACCTATATGATAATAAATTAAGTAAGGTTACAGACGTAAATTCCATTGACGAAACTAAATGCCACTCATTAAATGTTTTTCATCAAAATATTGCAGGCTTAAGAAGTAAAAAAGAACTTTTGGAAATTGCGATCGACTCGTTTCTAAATGAAGGGATAATTATTGATGTTGTATGCTTAACGGAGACTTTTATTAAAGCGGGTGAAGAGAACAGCGTTACCTTAAATGACTACAAATTAGGAGACTGGTACTCAAGAAAAAATAAAAAGCGAGGCGGTGTTTGTATATTCTGCCTAAATCACATTGAGTACAAAATACTAACACAATTGAAAAAATATGCGTCTGAAAATGAGTTTGAGTGTTGTGGAATTGAACTCTTAAATTATAACATTATAATAATAGCTTTATATCGTACGCCAAGCTCAAACCCCTTTGTTTTCCTGCGTAATCTAGAAGTAATGTTGTGCAACCTTCGAAATAAATCAAAAAAACAATTAGTGATAGTAGGTGATCTTAACATTGACATTTTGAGTAAAAAAATCGATAGGAATAAAAAATGCATAGGCGAATTAACTAGAATTGTAAATAATTTCGGCTTAACACTACATATAAAACAACCAACAAGAAGAAATTCATGTCTGGACCAAATAATAAGTAACTGTAAGGATGCAATATGTAAGGTTGTACCACTGGGACTGTCGGATCACGAAACAGCTCAGATTATATCCATACAAATAGACAATAAAGTTCCACCTCTACGCTTTCGCATAATTCATAAACGTGATTTTAGCGCTGAAAATAAAGAAAAGTTCTTTAACTGTATGGCAAGTTTAAAATGGACAGACATTTTTTCTAATCAGGAAGCTAACAGTGCGTTTAATCACTTTCACGATACACTTGTCCTGTTCTTTGATTTGTGCTTCCCTAAAATCGAGATCAAAATCAACCTAGTGAAAAAATATACGAAATGGATTTCCAAAGGTATTAAAAAATCAACTAAAACCAAAAGGAACCTGCGTTTTAAATACTACTTCTCATCTGACAGAGAGAGTAAATTAAAATACTTAAACTATAATAAATTACTCAAAAAATGTATACAAAAAGCACAAAAAATTCATAATACAAATTACATAACTAGGGCTAAAAATAAATGTAAGGCGTCATGGGACTTAATAAAATACAATTCCAATAATAATCAAATTCAGGAATCAAACATAAAGGAGATAGAAACTGAAACCGGACCACTAACAAGCCCCACAGACATTGCCAATTATGTAAATGACTATTATATCAATTTGACGAACAACGACTTTGACATTAACACTAATAATTATAACATTGATTCTATTAATTCTAGTATGTTTTTAATGCCAACTAATGATGACGAAATACAAAAGGTAATAAAATCACTCAGGGATACAAATTCAACAGGGTACGATCAAATACCTACAAAAATTATAAAATACGTAGGTCCTATTATTACCCCGGTACTCGTACATTTAATAAACTTATCATTAATCACGGGTGTGTTTCCTGAGAAATAGAAAATGACAGCTATTAAACCAATATATAAAAAAGGTAATAAAAAACTTGTTGATAATTACAGACCAATAGCCCTACTGCCTATTTTAGCGAAAATTTACGAAAAGGTCATGCATATGCGCTTAATAAATTTTATTGATAAGTTCCAAATTTTAAAACACGAACAGCATGGATTCCAAAAAAGGAAATCGACAACCACAGCGGCATTTAACTTAATTAACCTAGTTACTAAAAATATTGACCAGAAAATCCCGACAACTGTTGTATTTTTTGACATGTCAAAAGCCTTTGACTTTGTATCGCACGAGCTACTACTAAAAAAATGTGATAAATATGGAATACGCGGTAAAGCAAATGCATGGTTAAAAAGTTACCTTACAAACAGATCGCAATTTGTAGAAATTACTATGGATAAACCAAATGAAAACGGTGAACTGAAATTTAAATCTAAAATAGGTTACAATTGCACAGGCGTTCCACAGGGCAGTATTTTAGGCCCGCCACTTTTTCTGATATATATCAATGACCTGACAGATGTAACTGATCATCCCTGCATACTCTTTGCAGACGATGTGTCCGTAATTATCCCT
The DNA here is from genome assembly GCA_916614155.1 of Mesoligia furuncula. Lineage (NCBI taxonomy): Eukaryota > Metazoa > Arthropoda > Insecta > Lepidoptera > Noctuidae > Mesoligia > Mesoligia furuncula. The sequence goes on from OU744819.1 coordinate 16,182,235, forward strand.
AAAACTAAAGAAAATTATAATGAGGAAATAAATAGTACCGTAAGCAAAGTAATAACTTGGATGGAAAAGAATAACCTTAAACCTAACATAAGTAAAACCAAATATGTACAATTTCGTAATAAAAACTGGAATACAATGGATTTAAACATCACTTATAAAGATCAACAAATACAACAATCAGATAGTATGACTTTTCTTGGGATAGTTCTAGATGAGAGGTGTTCTTGGATTAATCATATTGATATGATATGTGGAAAACTCAGTAAGTTTGCTTATGTTCTATGGCGTTTATCTAACATAACAAGTAGACAAGCCACATTACAAGCTTATCATGCATATGTTGGTTCAATACTGCGCTATGGTATACTGGTATGGGGAAACTCGGTGCATCTCGGAAGAGCTTTCGTCGCACAAAAGAGATGTTTACGTGCGATTTGTAATGTAGACCCACTTACATCCTGTAAACCTCTATTTAAAAAACTTCGATTACTTACATTAACTGGTATGTATATTGAGGAAATATGTAAGTTTACCAAATCTCATCCTGAGATGTTTGAAAAACTGGGAGATAAATGTAATTTCAAAACTAGATACCCCAATAGATTAATTATTCCTGGAACGAAAACAGAGCTATATAGGCGAAGTTGCTATCCTATGTGTGCTCAGATTTATAACAAGATTCCTAACCAAATTAAAGAACTTCCAATGGTCCGCTTCAGAAGGGCATTACACAGGTGGTTAATTGAGAATCCCTTCTATACTATAAAAGAATTCCTTCAGTTTAAATTTATTTGATCTTATTGTACCTATACCAAAAATTTGCATGTCATTATGTTATGATTAAATATGTTAAGCTACTATTATACTACCATTGTAAGAACTTTTGTAACCATATTTATCTGCAAATAAATATTTGACTTTGACTTTGACTTTGACGCACGTACAGATTTTAGAGGCACATTTATTTAATAAAAAAATCACATACTTATGTCTGATTAAAATACGAACATCATAAGAAGGCCAATAAGCTTCCAGAGGTTTGCAAGGGACTTGTGGCTAAGTAGTAACAGCCGCACGAGTCGATCAATCGGGTTAAGTTTTGCTTGCCGCGGTTGGTCCGTGGATGGGTGACCATCTTTACATACCAGGTCTCCTCTGTGGCTCGGAAGGCACGTTAACCGGTTTTTTCCCAGCTATCGTATAACCAGTAAATGTAAAATACTGGTATTCAGCTGCATCTGGTTACAATGGATGCCGACCCTAGCATAGATGGGAAATAGCTAGACAGATGATAAGGAATGCATGGCGTTGTAGGTGGCTTGATGTGCATATAATAACTGATTTTTTTCCTTATTTCAGTGTTTAATTCCTTCATTGAGCCTACGCCAGGTTGGGTGGACGCAAAAACAACTATGGCATCGCCTATGGGGGTACGTACCTGAAAAACAATACTGCTTAAAACTGGCGCAATTTAAAGAGCGTGTGTGTGGCAAAAAAAATGTAGTGTCGCCAGAACACGCGAAGGTCTTAACTAACATCACCCTAATTCTAGTGTCGCCATAACATGTTAAGGTCTTAACTAATAGCACCCTAATTGTAGTGTCGCCATAACACGCGAAGGTCTTAACTAACATCACCCTAATTGTAGTGTCGCCAGAACACGCGAAGGTCTTAACTAACATGACCCTAATTGTAGTGTCGCCAGAATACGCGAAGGTCTTAACTAACATCACCCTAATTGTAGTGTCGACATACGTTAAGGTCTTAACTAATAGCACCCTAATTGTAGTGTTGCCGTAACACTGCGAAGGTCTTAACTAATATCACCCTAATTGTAGTGTCGCCATAACACGTTAAGGTCTTAACCAATATCACCCTAATTGTAGTGTCGCCTTAACATGTTAGGTCTTAACTAATAGCACCCTAATTGTAGTGTCACCATAACACTGCGAAGGTCTTAACTAACATCACCCTAATTGAAGTGTCGCCATAACACATTAAGGTCTTAACCAATAGCACCCTAATTGTAGTGTCGCCAGAACACGCGAAGGTCTTAAGGTCTTAACTAACAGCATCTTATGACCCTAATTGTAGTGTCGCCAGAACACGCGAAGGTCTTAAGGTCTTAACTAACATCACCCTAATTGTAGTGTCACCAGAACACGCGAATGTCTTAACTAACATCACCCTAATTGTAGTGTCGCCAGAACACGCGAAGGTCTTAACTAACATCACCCTAATTGTAGTGTCGACATAAGACGTTAAGGTCTTAACTACTAGCACCCTAATTGTAGTGTCGCCTTAACATGTTAGGTCTTAACTAATAGCACCCTAATTGTAGTGTCACCATAACACTGCGAAGGTCTTAACTAACATCACCCTAATTGTAGTGTCGCCATAACACATTAAGGTCTTAACCAATAGCACCCTAATTGTAGTGTCGCCTTAACACGTTAGATCTTAACTAACAGCATCTTATGACCCTAATTGTAGTGTCGCCAGAACACGCGAAGGTCTTAAGGTCTTAACTAACATCACCCTAATTGTAGTGTCGCCAGAACACGCGAAGGTCTTAACTAACATCACCCTAATTGTAGTGTCGCCATAACACGCGAAGGTCTTAACTAACATCACCCTAATTGTAGTGTCAACATAAGACGTTAAGGTCTTAACTAACATCACCCTAATTATAGTGTCGCCATAACACGTTAAGGTCTTAACTAATAGCACCCTAATTGTAGTGTCGCCAGAACATGCGAAGTTCTTAACTAAAATCACCCTAATTGTAGTGTCACCATAAGGGGCCATCCATAAATTACGTCTCACGTTAAGGGGAAGGTAGGGGCTCGACGAAGTGGGACATTGTGTGACAAGGGGGTGGGAATGGGTCCTAAATTTCGTTACGTCACATTTCAAAACCTATTATAATCTAAGTGTTAAAACACGAACTCTATACTTTACGAAAACCTCAGAAACATATAATAATAATATCTAATAATAATATGGCAACACTGATACGTCAACAACGTACATTTTTCTCTTTTATCTTATATTTCCTGTTTTTATTAATTTAATTAATTTCCCGTCTTTATTGATATCAAACATATTTCAAAAAACCTTTTCGAATAAAACATATCCCACCAAAAACATATAATGTTGAAAAAGAAGGCCAACTTCCTTACTTCATGTAGATGTTTGACCAGCAAAAGAGTTGAAATCGAAACCAACGCCAAGTTTTAAACCATTTTCTTTGCACCGGCCTTATTTTGCAATTCTGTTGTAAGTAATTTGTGTTAGAAACTTTTTAGATATCAATACAATAATATAGTTCCATTTACACTTGACGGGTTTTCGTTGTGTTATAGTTATTTTTCATGCATATTATTTTATGGTTTTCTGAAAACCCGCCAAGTTTAAATGGAACAATATTATTGTATTGATATCTAAAAAGTTTTAAACACAAATTACTTACAACAGAATTGCAAAATAAGGCCGGTGCAAAGAAAATGGTTTTTAAACTTGGCGTTGGTTTCGATTTCAACTCTTTTGCTGGTCAAACATCTACATGAAGTAAGGAAGTTGGCCTTCTTTTTCAACAGAACAAAGAAACGGACATACATACATACATACATACATACATACATACATAAATACATACATACATACATACAGGTCAAACACATAACCCTCCTTTTGGGCTTCGCCGCAGTCGGGTAAAAAAGCATGCATGAACCCCTCAAGTAGTGAGGGTGAAGGCCTCCTCCAGAGAACACCAGCGATCTCGGTCTTTGGCTTCTGTCAGCCAGTTTTTGCCAGCGACTTGTGTGATGTCGTCTGCCCATCTAGTTAAAGGTCTTCCTCTTTTCCGAGTGCCTGTAGGACCTGGCCATGACGTCATGCGAATTGTCCATCGATCGTCGCTCATTCTCGCTATGTGTCCGGCCCATCTCCATTTTAATTTTATAGCATAGGTGAGAGCATCTTTCGCTCCTGTCTTTTGCCTGATGGTGGTGTGACGAATTTTTTGACATTTCCTGATTTTAGCGACACTTCTCTCCATGCTTCGCTGGCATGACGTGATTTTATTTTTTACTGCTTTGGTGAACTTCCATGTTTGGCAAGCGTAGGTTAGCGATGGCAGAAGACACGAGTCCATGACTTTGCTTTTGATTTTCATCGGCATCTGGCCTTTTACAATTTCCTTTAGGCTCCAAAACTTTTTCCATGTTGTTATTATTATAAACGAAATAATAATAATAAAAATAGACAACTATATCTGTGTAAGTTTAAGATAGGTACCAATTGTTTTGTCGACCACTTTTGTTGTGTCGACGCTTTGATTTCTTTGTTTCTATTTCATTTGACCACTGACTTTCGCGGATGAAATAACGTCGTTCTTAGTTCTGCTATTTTGTGATTTTTAACTTACGAAACAAGTTTAAAATGAAATAATAATATTAAATATAATAATATTTATAAACGTTACCTAAACGTCAAAAATGTAGGTATTGTTAAACAGTCGCTAATCACTATTTCACTTCAGGGACCGACTTCTTGAGGGATGATGTATTTTTTTAGGGTTCCGTACCCAAAGGGTAAAAACGGAACCCTATTATTAAGACTTCGCTGTCTGTCCGTCTGTCCGTCTGTCTGTCTGTCACCAGGCTGTATCTCAAGAACCGCGATAGCTAGACAGTTGAAATTTTCACAAATTATGTATTCTGTGAACCGTATTAAGATTTTCACACAAAAATAGAAAAAAAACAATAAATTTTAGGGGTCCCCGTACTTAAAATTGAAACTCAAATTTTTTTTTTTTCGTCAAACCCTTACGTGTGGGTATGTGGGGATCTATATAGGTCTTCAACAATGATATTGAGGTTTTTAATATAATTTTTCTCTGTACTGAATAGTTTGCGCGAGAGACACTTCCAAAGTGGTAAAATGTGTGCCCCCGCCCCCCTCCCCCCGTTACTTCTAAAATAAGAGAATGATAAAACTAAAAAAATATATGATGTACATTACCATGTAAACTTCCACCGAAAATTGGTTTGAACGAGCTCTCGTAAGTAGTTTTTTTTTAATACGTCATAAATCGTAAACCGCAATTTACCTTTCATTCAATCAACTCAAATATATAAAAAAACATTTAATTTCTTATACATAAACCTTATGCATAAACCCGGATGTTACAGAACCCTTGGTGCGCGAGTCCGACTCGCTCTTGTCCGGTTTTACTAAGTATATTTATCGAACTTATTTTCTCAAAATTGAGTACATATGTATTATTATAATTTATTAATATTATAAAGAGGTTAAGTTTTGATGTAGGAGTTGATATTAAATATAAAATTGAATTAGGTACTGTAGAGAATGTTGTCACCGTTCCGGCACAAAGTCTTGTTGTGCTGACGAAGGATTTAGTTACACACAACGTACAGAATATATAGGACAAATCCACGCAACCTTTTCCCAGAAGGGACCAAGGAGGGGAATTGATGTCCTCTAGACCAAAGAAAATGACAATAAGTCTAGTCTACTTCAGGTTAACTTACTAGCGGAGTCCTTTAAAACTATTCCAATTAGGACGTAGTTCACGAATGCACCACAAGTTCAGTCTTCAAAAAAATCAAATATCGATACTGGAAATATGAAATAACGTAAGGGACAAAACTAAGGTTTTCAGGAGAGCAAAAATAAGATATTTTTCTTACAAAACTGGCTATAATTTTTAACTATAGGTTTTATGTAAAAAGTGTCTAGGACAAAGTTTCTTAGATTTCTTCATTCTTTGCAGCTAAACTAGTTAAAAATCAATAAAGCCTACATTTTCAAAGATAGCATGTCCCTTACGTTAAATAATAATGAATACGAGTGATATACGTTTACAAAATTTTTGATGTAAATAAACGGCATTGATGTATGGGACACTTAAGGAAATAAACATTTAGAGTTTTTCAAAGTAAAGGTCTCTTAATGGTACACTCTATATTGTTAATGCTGTTAACAAATATAAAAAATAGAATTTTATACATTCGTGACCTACTATGCCTATGTAATACAGTTTAAAACTACTTGCTGACTCATAGGGATACAAAATAAGCGACTAAAATAGATCAAAACTTTTATTTGTGCTATTTTTTTTTACTCTCAAAAATTATGTTAAGTATAACATTATTAAATTCTGTTTTAAATCAACATAAAAAAAATAGCTATTTTGGCAGCTTACTAAAATTAGACTCATTGTCCCAAAAGAAAAATAAATTTTACTTAAAAATTAAACAAAATCAACAAATCTGACTTCTTATGTAAATAGTAATAATTAAACATAAAAAAAACTTCTTCCTCAATAGAAAGCCTACAGTTAAATTGAAAAAGTCTCAAAAATTTGTCATTATCTTTATCAGTCTCATCATCGTCGGTGTCATTGAGCCTATCTTTAATTATACTCTTAATAGGAAGATTCAAATATTCATTGTGAAACCTATTTGGAATTATGCCATTGTCACATATTTTTTTGAGATCTTTAAACTTTGGAACTGAAATTGGCAGTCTTTCCTTATACAGAAATGGTAAGCTGTCTATGCTACTGGGCACAGCTAGATTTCTGGTACTTTCTAATTCGGATTGATCATTCTTTGCAAGGCCCTTGCCCTTTCCTTTACCCTTCACTGTCCTTCGAAATCGAATCGTTTGTATATTCGCAGAACGTTCCAAAAAATATGTTAACATTGAGAAAATTTAAAAGGAACTTGATTCCAGGGGGGTTACAACTGTGTTATTCTATTGTGATACTGTACGGGGCAGAATAAAAACAAAGTGATTTTCTCAATGTTAACATATTTTTTGGAACGTTTTGCGAATATACAAACGATTCAAATAAATTACTTATTAGCTGGACATACATACATGCCAGTAGATAGCATGCATGCTATCATTGAAAGGGAGGTTAAAAAACTGATTGTTTGGGGACCTTCCCAGTGGCCATCATTGATGGAATCAGCCAGAAAAAGACCTCATGCTTATCGAGTGAATGTGTTAGGACATCAGGATTTCTTTGATTTCAATGATTTTGCTGAAACAGTTTTTACTCCTGCTACTCTCAAAAACAAAGACCTGCATTTCAAGAAAATTCGAATATTTACATTTCAAAAATCGAACTTAAAGATAGTGGAAGTAAAATATACGATGTTAGAGGATGGCACTACTCACAAAATAGAACTCTGCAAAGAAATGCAAACTGGAAGAAGGACAGTCAAGGGTAAAGGAAAGGGCAAGGGCCTTGCAAAGAATGATCAATCTGAATTAGAAAGTACCAGAAATCTAGCTGTGCCCAGTAGCATAGACAGCTTACCATTTCTGTACCTACAAGGAAAGACTGCCAATTTCAGTTCCAAAGTTTAAAGATCTCAAAAAAATATGTGACAATGGTATAATTCCAAATAGGTTTTACAATGAATATTTGAATCTTCCTAATAAGAGTATAATTAAAGATAGGCTCAATGACACCGACGATGATGAGACTGATAAAGATAATGACTAATTTTTGAGACTTTTTCAATTTAACTGTAGGCTTTCTATTAAGGAAGAAGTTAATTTGATTTTTTTTATGTTTAATGATTACTATTTACATAAGAAGACTGATTTGTTGATTTTGTTTAATTTTTAAGTAAAATTTATTTTTCTTTTGGGACAATGAGTCTAATTTTCGTAAGCTGCCAAAATAGCTATTTTTTTATGGTGATTTAAAACAGAATTTAATAATGTTATACTTAACATAATTTTTGAGAGTACCTAAATTGCGTTTATAAAAGAGGATTAGTGAGCACAAATAAAAGTTTTGATCTATTTTATTCGTTTATTTTGTATCCCTATGAGTCAGCAAGTAGTTATAAACTGTATGACATAGGTATAGTAGGTCACGACTGTATAAAATTCTATTTTTTATATTTGTTAACAGCATTAACAATATAGAGTGTACCATTAAGAGACCTTTACTTTGAAAAACTGTAAATGTTTATTTCCTTATACATCAATGCCGTTTATTTACATCAAAAATTTTGTAAACGTATATTACTCGTATTCATTATTATTTAACGTAAGGGACATGCTATCTTTGAAACTGTAGGCTTTATTGATTTTTAACTAGTTTAGCTGCAAAGAATGAAGAAATCTAAGAAACTTTGTCCTAGACACTTTTTACATAAAACCTATAGTTAAAAAATTATAGCCAGTTTTGTAAGAAAAATATCTTATTTTTGCTCTCCTGAAAACCTTAGTTTTGTCCCTTACGTTATTTCATATTTCCAGTATCGATGTTTTAAAATAGCTGTTTTAACACATCGATAAAAGACATGTGCGTTCAAACCTTCTCTGGGAACACTAATGTATAAGACAATAATAAAACATCTCAAATTATGGAATAACTTAAGTGACCTGTTGTAAAATGTACTCGATTTTGATTTAATGTAAATACCAAATACTGTGAGTAAAGAGACTTACATTAGTTTTTATAAAAATATTAATTTAAATGTCATATACAGCCAGTTTCTAGAAAAAAAATGGTCTAGGTCTACGGAAAATATGTGATGTAAAGGACATTTTTTTTAAGATATCGAGATTTTAAATATACCAATCGATAGAGCAAAAAATTCCGAATCCAACGATATAATTATATAACTCATTTTCGACAAAATGTCCCTTACGTTATTTCATATTTCCAGTATCGATATACTAGCGGAGGTCGTTAACCCTCGGAGACTCTTAACACCGCGCTTCAGAAAAGTGACGTAACGTGCCAGCGCCATCTAGTGTCAAGTAGCGGCATGTTGTAGTATCTCTCTTATTTATGATAAATGTGACGTTGGTGGATTAAAATAAGATTTGCTACAGTACTTAAATTAATTATAAAATATTACAATATTGAGAACATATTTATAATAGTATATGAATATTGTTTGGGATACAAATATAAATTACTCTTCGGAACTTGCTATCTATTAAACGATTAAACCCAACCCAACTACTATTTTTTTTTTTATTATGTTTATTATGACTTTTTTTATATTATGAAGCTGAGTTGTTGTTCGATTTTAATTATCAATGCATATGAATAAACACATTTGTGTTTACCAAAGCCTAATAATTTGTAACCCTTTTTTATTGTTGATCGATTTGTTTCACAAATATTTAATTTTATCATAAATATTGTTACGATGACAAAATATTGTTACAAACAACCACTTTTGATTTAAGTACCTATTATTTTAATCCTTTTGATTTATTTAATATTCTATTCTGTTTTAAATTCTTAATTTTTATTTAATTTTATTGTGATGTTTAACTTTGTTATTATATAATTATAGTAACAAAGTTAAACTGCAAATCAGAAATTTTATTTACAATTAAACAAATACAAATGTATACCTAGTGTGATATTATACTCCTGCCAAAATAAATCATTTTAATAATATTTTTCATTGTCTTATTTTCATACATCCCATACCCGGCCGACATTTGGCAAAAACGCGACCGACCATGGGCCGTAAACGTCCGACTTTAGGGTTTTTTCGTTCTCGATGCATTTAAACGGGCTTCAGTTCGACGCGAGACTAAGCGGACGTGTTTTTTGTGTTGATTCTAACGATATTGATTTATGTAATTACGAATAATGTTATTGCAATAATTTGCAGAGTCAGTTTATTGTGTAAGTGACGAATGTGACTAACATCTTTTTTGATCGTGAAAGATGTACTAAATAGTTTTTATAGACAATCAGCGTTTTCGGTGTTAGTAGTATGTCTAACCCAGGAGATAGCCCCTTCGGCCGCAGCAAATTGGTAGGACGAAGTCCTCCACCGACGCCATCGCCTGCCGAACAAAACCAGACAAGAGAACCAGCGCCGCCAGTAGCCACGGAGAACGAATTACCGACTGAAGTCGTCTCTACGTCGGAGATTCAGAGATGGCTTGGGTCCATCGACACAATTTTGACCGAAGTTTGCTCGATTGTGGCGGAAGGAAAAATGAATTCAGACCAAAAACTCCGTGTCACCAATCTCTGTCGCAAAGTAAACCATGGGACGTCTCAGATGGCCGTGCTGTACCAATCCCTGAAGCAGAAGTCCATCCAGGCGCACACAACCATCCAGCACCTTCAGGTGCAGCAGAATGTTGCGGAATCCCTTTGCCAGTTTAAGGAAGTCGTGGAAACGAAGATGAGCCGAACCGAACCAGAAAGTAGTTCCTACGCTAACATGGTAAAGAAAGGCTCTGATAAATTTATTCGCCCAGCAAATCTCAGTTCGGTCGCTATATATCCCAGCGATAAAACCAAAACCAGTGACGACACTAAGTCCTTGTTACAAAAAATTATCTCGCCTGAGGAATTAAAACTCCATGTCCGCGGCCTAAGGAAAATTAGAAACGGAGGCGTCATCATTAGGACGGATAACAAAGACGACATAGATAAATTAAAAACATCCCAGAAGCTAGTTTCCTCAGGCCTTACAGTTGAAGAACCATCCAAACGCCGTCCTAGGATTGCTGTAATTGGTGTCCCCGTAGCCCTGACTGAAAAAGAGGTATTTGATTGCATTTACGTCCAAAACTTGACAGATAAATTGCCGAACATTACCCTTGAGTCCTTCTTAGAAAGTATAAAATTGAGCCATAAGTCAGGGAAGAAAGATCGTCCTACCTGCAATTATATATTGGAAGTTCCTGCTAATATCAGGAAAATTATGATGGACCAAGGCCGAATTTTCATAAACTGGACATCATGTCCAGTGAGAGATTTCACTATTGTGACCAGGTGTTTCAACTGTCAGCAGTTCGGACACGCAGCCAAATTTTGCAGAAAAACGAGCCCTACTTGCAACCTCTGTGGCGAAACAGGACATTCTTTCAAGGAATGTAATAATAAAGGTTCTCCGCCCCAATGTGCGACCTGCCGACGATTCAAGAGGAAAAACGATCATCCAACTTGTGATGTAATTTGCCCAGCACGTAAATATGCAGAAGACAATTACATTAATTCCATTGACTATGAAGGCGCCTAGGAGCGCCGCCGACTAACTTGTCAATTAAGCACATAGATAGTAGTTTAACTTCTACATATAATTTTTATTATGGCTAATCAGCTAATATGTGATCTAGATGGGTTTTCCGTGTCTGAAGCTAAAATCTGTAATATTGAGGAGTGCAAAAACATAGTCTATACTGGAGATAAAACATTGACTTTACTTACACAAAACATACGCAGTATAACTCGAAATTTTAACGGTTTCCAAGTTTTGTTACAAAATCTTGATATAAGCTGCGACATTATCGTTCTAACAGAATGTTGGTTATCCAAACAAACAGCAAATATACATCCATCTATCGATGGATTTAATCTTCACAAAAGCGATAGAACATTTAACCAGAATGATGGCATAGTGGTTTATATTAAAAATAATTTAAAAACTTTAGTAGATGAACCCCATTTTCTAGACTGCAACTGCTTAGTAATTAAAATTATTCCCGAAACCGTAATTATAGCTATTTATAGGCCTCCATCCCAAAGTATTCATGGGTTTTTGGATTCGCTGAACAGTAATTTAGAAAAATTATCTTCGTTTAAAAATATCGTACTGGTAGGTGATATCAACATAAACATTGCTGCCGGAAAAATCGATACTCATTCACATAATTACCTGAATATTTGCTCATTTCATGGACTATTACCAGCTCATTATCACCCAACCCACCAGAGCGGCTCTTGTCTAGACCATATCCTTATAAAATCGAAAAGTCCATCCAAAACATTGGTTACTAATTCGTCACTTACCGATCATCAAGCTGTTTTACTAACATTACTAATTTCTTCACCCAGAAATAACTGCATGCGCAGCTATACTAAACTCAATATGACGAGTCTTGAGATTGACTTACGCGGCATTAATTTTGACCCCGTTTACAATTCACACGATCCAAATGTTTCTCTACAATATTTTGTCGATTTATTACGATCTACAATAATCAAAAATACATGGATTACGCCCGGACTTGTTCGCTGTATCAGACATAGAGATAAACTACACCAAAAATCTAAAAATGCACCGGATAATGAACTATTATCGAGTATTTACAAACGATATAGGAATTTCTGTAATAATCTGTTGAAAAAGCTAAAAAACCAATATGATCATAGTCAATTACAGAAAGCAGGTAAAAACAGTAAACTTATATGGAAATTCATAAAAACCAACACTATTAGGTCAAAAAATCCCGAACCGGCGCTAGATCTTTTATCTTCGGAGCAAAGCCCTACCGAAGCAGCAAATAAAGCTAACAACTTCTTCATTAATGTAGGAAAAAGCTTAGCAGAAAAAACCTTAATATCTAATAAAGCTTTTTCCATTCAAAGCCAAACTAAGTCTTATGCAGCACGAAACTCTTTTGTCTTATTAGATACCGATGTTAATGAGGTAATAAGTATAATAGATGGATTAAAGGAAACTTGTGCCGTAGGATGTGACGACATACCTAATAGCATACTCAAAAGATTTAAATATATCATTGCCCCTCCCCTGACTCACATTTTTCAGTTATGTTTAACAAAAGGAATATTTCCTAAATTGCTTAAAAAAGCCATAGTCACCCCTGTGTTTAAGGCTGGAGACAAAAATTGTGTTAATAACTACAGGCCAATTTCAGTTTTAACAGGCATCTCAAAGATTTTGGAAAAAATTATAAATAGTAGATTAGTAAAATATCTTGAAAGTAATAAATCACTCTCTGATCAGCAATTTGGTTTTAGGCCAAAAAGATCAACAAGTCAAGCTGTTCACCAACTGACAAATTTTATAAGCACAAACCTGGATAACGGCATGTACACCATAGGGATATTTTTAGACCTTGCCAAGGCTTTTGACACAATTTCTTGTACTTTGCTTTTGAACAAGCTGGAAATGCTGGGAATACGGGGGGTACAATTGCAACTATTATCTGATTACCTTACCGACCGCCATCAGTGTGTAAAAATAGGTACGTGCATGAGTTCCGAACTTAAAAATAGCTGTTACGGAATGCCACAAGGCAGTATTTTGGGACCTACATTGTTCTTGATCTATATAAATGACCTGTGCAATTTGACACTCCAAAAAGGTGTAATTATCTCATATGCGGATGACACAGCTTTACTGTTCGCAGCTAAATCAAAGGCTGAAGTCTATGAGGTAGCACAGAATGGTTTTAATACTGTGTCTAATTGGCTTCATAAAAATCTCTTAACATTAAATACAGATAAAACCAAGTACCTTTTATTTACAATGAGAAACACTAATCCAACGCTTACTAACCTAATCATCCAAGCTCATAACAATTGCAATTTACATTATGCTGACATTGCGTGCACTTGCCCCACTTTAGCAAAAACCGACCATATTAAATATCTAGGCGTCACGATTGACACAAATCTGAACTTCCGCAAACACATCGATTTATTATGCACCAGAGTGCGCAAACTAATATACATTTTTAAAAACTTACGTAACATTGCCGACTTTAAATTAATTAGACAGGTTTATTTGGCTTTGTGTCAATCTATTATTACCTACTGTATAACGTCCTGGGGTGGTGCCGCTAAATCAATTTTACTGCACCTAGAACGGGCCCAAAGAGCAGTTTTAAAGGTTGCTACTTTTCGTCCATTTCGATTTCCTACACACCAGCTTTATATGGCATGTAAGGTGCTAACAGTACGTCAATTATTTATTTTGAATGTAGTTTTATTGCAACACACTGAACTTTATTTTAACCCAGTACCTTCAGATAAGAGAAGAAAAGATTTGGTTTGTGCTAACTCGCATACTAAACATGCTTTTGCTAACCGATTTTATTTATTTTTAGGACCCTACTTGTATAATCAGTTTAACAGAATGCTAAAGATTTATAGTTTAAGTTATAATAGGTGTAATTTATTAGCACAGGAATATTTGGCAAAACTCAATTATGCAGACACGGAAAAACTACTAGAAATTTTAAAATAAAATCTATCTACCTAATCTAATAATATAAGTCTCTTCATTTACCTAATTAATAATAGTCTCCACTTTATCTACTTTAATATTATTCGTTAATTTATTTAAACATAAATATATCTTGTATAATCTAGTTTTATAATAATATACTCTATAAGACATTGAAAATACTATACCTTCTTTTCAATTTAGCTTCTATACATTTATTGTTGTCTTCTTTTTAAATATTTGGTGTAAATTGATGGCCTGAAACACAGGTTTTTCATAAACCTAGATCAGGCAGGTCTATACTACAGTTAGAATTTAATTTTCCTCGATTGTAATTAATGTAAATCCTATTTTTAGTTTACTTTATACTTGAATAAAAATTTTATTTTATTTATTATTATTTATAAGCCTTAAAACTTTTTTCGTTTAGTAGAAAAGTCAATTCTATGCCTATAAACATAAAATAGATTTATCAACCTGTCTGAAGCAGCTTCACAAGGTATCCTTTCGTTGCAAGTGAAGGAGCCAGAGCGATCTAAAGTTAGAAAATCCGTTAGGGGGCGACATTTAGCGTATTTACCCTAACTTCATCATCGATCACTCATACTAGCGCGAGCACCATACATTCTCAGTACCGCGCGACAAGGACGGGAATAATCCCCACCAAAAACTTTGAAAGGCTGCTCCAAATTTTCATTGATTTTGCTGATTTTTTCGATTATCTCGATTTACTATGTCCATGCCGTCCGTGCGATTGCTCGGACGACATAGTAAAACGAGATCATAAACGAGATCACAAACGGCATAGTAAAACGAAATAACAAATAATGTGATTACATTATTTGTTCGAACATTTCTAATATTAGTCATCATCCCTATGCAAAGGTTTTATTTAAATAAATCCGTCGAGTTTGAGTTAGAGGTTGACAGTTGAGTTAATAATTTCCCAATTTCAGTTTTTCCTAGGGATTGGCCTGGGTGTGATGCATGTACTTCTGGTGGACAAGGACGTAGTCATATCGTACGCCCCCTTGGACTACGTGAACAACGCCATCATCGCGGCGGGCTGGGACTCCGTGCAGAACAGACATCACTGGGACGGCATTCCGATGTACACCGTCAGTAGCACACCTTACAACACGAAATTTGGTGAGAACTCATCTTCTAATTCTCTCTCTGACCCTCACACTCTATTTCACCTATTTTTAAGAAATATTACTTCTACCACGTGTACGGACACGTGTGCACATTTTTTTACTACCCTACTTTGTCCGACTCCTGAGCCTCCTGAGCCCTCCCTCCATTCCTTCCATCTTTCGCGAGCCCATGCTCCTTCCAGTTTTGACGGAGCATATGCATATCGTCCCGCCATCTCCTACGTGGCTAACTAACCTAACCTAACAAAGCTGACGTCACGCTGGGCCTGAGCAGGACATGTCTGCCACATAGACCGGCCGGACGCCCAAATAGCACAGAACTGGTGCCCTGAGACAGTGTGGCGCGGTGGTAAATGAATTATTTATGTGACACAGGAGCATTCGGCGACGTAATGCGAGACGACCAGTTCTACCGGCTGAGCACCCCGAAGACGCTGTGGTACAGCTACCTCATTGAGACCAACAACAGGCTGATCTACTGGATCCTCACGTGGTTCCTGCACTACCTGCCCGGCTACTTCCTCGACGCTGTGGTCGATGTGCTTGGAGTCAGGCCTAAGGGAATGCCGTCGTGAGTACTCTCTACCAATCCACTACTTTTAAGGGTTCCGTAGGGCAGTAGCCATAGGGTGCCAACGGACCCCTATTACTAAGCCTCCGCTCTGCGTCCGTCTGTCTGTTAGCGGCTGTATCTCATGAACCGTAATAGGTAGACAGTTGAAATTTTCACAGACTGTATTTCTATTGCCGCTATAATAAAATAATGTTAAAAATATAAGGGGTCTCCATACAAAAAAAAAAATTTTTTTTTCGGTGTTTTTCGCGTTGTGAAAAGGGTTCCGTACTTGTTTAGGGCATTAACTATATCTATTACTCGGTGAAAAAAAATACCGTTAGACGTCTTTACTCAAAATGCATTTATTTTGCACTGAACTTACATCTTCGATATTTGAATGAGTGGACTGTATGAACGTTGTTTGCATGTGTGTATGTAGTATGTGTGTGTGTGAGGAGTACAGTAGGTACTCTTCGTGTGCAAGTCCGACTCTCATTCGGCCGTTTCTTTTAGCATTCCGTTTCTCAAAAGGTAAAACGCTATCAATCTAATCCGATCCGTTAGGATTGCAGAATCCCACAACCTGATCCCATTTGTGGTGGGTATCCCTTACAGTCCGTTCACAGTTATTTTACCTCTGACAGTAGCAACCTAGCAGCAACCTTATTTTAACGAGAATAAAGATCACAATGATTTTGACAGACTTGTCAGTGGCAGCAACACGACAGCAACCTTGTTAGAATGAGAACAAAGATCACTGTGATTTGGATAGTGACGCAAATTCGGAGGCAAAATAACTGTGAAAAGACTGATAACTTTGCTGTCATATTGTGCATATTTTGACATGTCGTCATAGTTTATTGTATTTTGATACAAACTATTTTGTTAGGGATTTTGTATTAGTTCAGGAACATATGTTTCTTCCTAAGAAAAGTCAGCATGTACTGGCTACTTTGTTAGCTTACAATATACACGCAGTTATTGATAATTTAACTGAGACTAGGTTAAGTGACATAACAGTATTATCTAGTACTTCTAATAATACTGTAATTCATTCTTTAAACTTTTAGACTCGACAAACGAGAAGCATCATAAGAATATTTTACTATATCACCAAAATATAAATCGCTTTTCTGGCAAAATCCTAGACGTGGAAATGTTAATAGATAAATATCATATGGATATCTTATGTTTTTGTGAAACCTGGTTAAAACCGGATAGAATGTTGTTTAATGTCAATAATTTTTCAGTTGCCAGTGCGCACAACAGGTCCTCAATAGGGGGTGGTACTTTGATATTATGTAATAGTTTTTTTAGGTATAAAGAAAGAAAGGATATCACTGCTTGCTCTGTTGATCGCTTATGTGAGGTAGCATGCGCAGAAGTTGAAGGCCATACTTTCTTATGTGTTTATAGACCACCAGCCTCAAATTTGTCATCATTTTTGATCATAATGGAAGAAATACTTAGAAAACTTTTTAAAGATAGTAAATTTGTTTTTGTTTGTGGTGACCTAAATATTGATCTATTAGTTAATTTACCAGAAAAATGTAAGCTAATATCATTGTTTAAATCATTTAATTTAAAATGTATATTTAATGAAGCGACTAGAATAACAGCAACTTCAGCTTCATGCATCGACAATGTATTTACTAACTGTAAAATAAAAGGCTCGTCCTTAATTACTGGCGTCAGGTCTGACCATACTGGTCAACTTGTATCATTTGACTTAGGTAAAAGATTACACATAGATAAATCCATTCAATTAAGACCTCTAACTAAAAATAAATTGAAAATGTTTAATAATAATGTTCTTAGCAATCTTTCCACAGCTAGTTTTGATTCACAAGACCCCAACATAAACTATGGTACATTATTTTCTACAGTATGCCAAGAATTCAATAAAGCATGTCCTGTAAAAAAAGTTACTATAAATACTAAACCAAAATTTAGTGAATGGGCCACTGCTGGCATTAGAAAAAGCAGAGATATTTTATATAATCTGTATAACGAGAAATCATTAACTTCTGATCAAGCCCTTCATAATTATGTAAGGAACTATTCTAAAATATTCAAAAGAGTCTGCGCTGAGGCTAAATCTAAATTAATTAGTAACAAAATTAGTATGTCTGATAATAAAATAAAAGCTGTGTGGCAGGTAATAAACAAAGAAACTGGAAACACAAAACAGCGAGATCAGAATGAGTTGTCCCTAAAAATTGATAATGAAACCATTTCAGATAAGTTAAAAGTTGCTGAGACACTAGAAAATTTCTTTACCAATATTCCAATAGAGGTTACAAAGTCTCTCCCCTCATCACCTATATTAGCTGAAGCCCTTCTTAAGGAAAATTTTAATAGGGAAATTCCAAGCTTTGAATTCAAGCCCATTTCTGTTGACACAATTAAAAAAGCATTTAAAAGTCTTAACATAAAAAACACTGAAGACTTATGGGGGATTTCTGTTAAGGTTCTTGGAGATATTATTGACACAATTGCCCCTGTCCTAACAGGCATATTTAATCAATGTTTAGACAGCGGTACGTTTCCCGACTTAATGAAGCATAGTAAGGTGGTACCGATATTCAAGTCGGGTAGTAAGTTTGATCCCTCCAATTATAGACCTATATCTGTGCTACCAGCATTGAGCAAAATCTATGAAAAAATCATGCTGGACCAGATGTTGTCACATTTTAATTCAAATGGGATTTTACATAGTCGCCAATTTGGTTTCACGAAAGGTAGGTCGACGACAGACGCGGGAGTAAAACTCATCAGTCACATTTTAGAATCCTAGGAGAAGTCCCAGGATGCAATTGGCATTTTCTGTGACCTCTCAAAAGCGTTTGACTGCGTTGACCATAATACACTGATCTGTAAATTATACCACTACGGAATACGTGGACAAGCTGCTGATCTTGTTCTTTCCTGTTTGTCAAAGCGCCAGCAAAAAGTAAACGTTAACGGGGCGACCTCTTCGGGGTCTCTAGTTAAGATGGGCGTGCCTCAAGGCTCAATTCTTGGCCCTTTCCTATTTCTAGTTTATATTAATGACCTTCCTTACATGATGGCTAACTTGTCGGATATCATTTTATTCGCTGATGACACTTCCCTTATTTTTAAAATAGATAGAAAAGATACGGATGTCTTACATGTTAACGATAGTCTGGCTGTTCTCTCGAAATGGTTTGCAGCTAATAATCTTTTACTTAATGCAAACAAAACTAAATGTCTTAAGTTTTCATTACCAAATGTACCTCAAGTGGGTCTGAATTTAGAACTTGATGGCAAAAGACTAGATGCTGTTACGGAAACTGTATTTCTAAGAATTACTTTAGATTCAAAATTACAATGGGCCGCACACATTAGAGCTCTCTCAAGTAGATTAAGTTCAGCTGCATATGCAGTAAGAAAAATAAGGCAGTTGACAGACATAGCCACAGCTAGGTTGGTATACTTTGCTTATTTCCACAGTATTATGTCTTATGGTGTTCTGCTGTGGGGATCGGCAGCTGACGTAGATTCAATTTTCATTTTACAGAAGAGGGCAATCCGCGCAATCTATAAAATGGGTCCTCGCGAGTCTCTAAGAAACAAATTCAAAGAAATTGATATACTAACTCTGCCTTCTCTTTATATTTTAGAAAGTATTTTGTATGTTCGCAAAAACTTAGGACTCTTCAAAATAAGAAGCGATTTCCATAATATAAATACACGTAGTAAAAATGAAATTGTGTTACCTAAATTTAGATTAACTAAAACTAGCAAGTCATTTCTTGTAAACAGCATCCGTTTTTATAACAAGTTGCCAAAGCCGGTTACAGAACTTAGCGATGGAAAGTTCAAAACCCTCATCAAACGTGTCCTTATCAAAAAAGCATATTATAAGATTAAAGACTACGTTGAAGACAAGGTAGTCTGGCAATGATTCCTTCTGCATATGTGGCTTCCCTGGCTTCTCATTAACTTATGCCTTTAATGAGCAGCCAGGGAAGCCACATGTGCAGAAGGAATCATTATGTAAATGTCTATTAACTGTTCTCAAATTACGATGTTTAATTTATATTAATTTTTTTTACATACTTTTTGACATAATTTCTTTATTATTTGACATTATATACTTTTTGACATAATTTCTTTATTATTTGACATTATATACTTGAAAATTTTCACCTCTTATTAGTGGTTTTAATGGGAATCATAACACTTGGTTTTAGTAGGTTTTTATTATTATTTTTCTTTTTTTTATTATTTATCCTTTTGATAGATTCTTATTTGGTAAATGTGAGGACTTTATAGGCCTTATAGACTTTAGATCTGTAGACCATTTTCTATTTTATCAAGTACTTGGTACTTGTTGACAAGCCTGCGCTGTCCTCCCATACCTACTGTAATCTGGAAACATTGTAAAAGCCAATTATTTTTAAAAAGAGTAACCATGGAGTTTCTTGCCGGTTCTTCTCCATAGGAAACGACCAATTGGAACCGTGCACCTAGCTTCTGACGTTTCATAAGTGCCCATGTAGGTTTATGTGAAATAAAACATTTTGATTTTGATTGATTTTGTCGGTCAAGAACCGGGTTGAGTTAACTCGAGTTATCAACTTGCAATGACAGATACACCTGTCAACAAGTAGTACCTTGAGCATTATTTTGTTCACAAAGTAGAGTAATAGGCACAACTGGTATTAAATATTCAGATCAATTATTCTTTAAAAGAAAGAAGACAATCTTTACGTAGTCAGGAGAGACTTCTAGGTGAATACAACTGCAGGCAAGTAGCTCTGCGCGACCTGAACTGCACTCGTGTCGTAGCAATAGTCGCTATTTAAGTCGCTATTTTTTTTAGTGAATCCCGTCCACCGCTGCGTATGAATGATCTCTAAAAGTTAGTGGACGACATTATTATCTCTTAAATATCTACCGAAATCATGACCTAAAGATATATATAACAATAAATATCTAAAAAAATCTATGTTTAGAACATTAAATTATAGGTAGGTACTTATAGAAAAATCGTAAATAGTAAATATCTAAAAATGTACGTAATTAGATAAATAAACGAAATAATAGTAATAATATAATAATTTCATAAAATAGAATTTGTTGACACCTCCCGTTACCCAAGGCCCAACGGCTGGCTTTGACCTTGGCCAGAAGATAAGCATTGTCATACAACGTGGTGATGCCGCCAGTCTCTTGGGTACA